>CM033320.1:17047736-17647736 GCA_019359835.1 Pharus latifolius | reverse complement strand
GAATATCTAACAAATGCTTTAACTTAGGTATGATCATCCGATCATACCGATAGTGACCTTAATACAACACCCAACCTTATTACGAACTGGCAGCTACGCGAATGATCAGGAACATGCCAGTAAGTCCCGTGTGCGTTGAGAAACGGCTTATTGACGGATGTCTTAGCTAGATGCGACCATGAGATCGGCCAGCAAATCCGGATAGGATATTGTAGCAAGATGATTATCGGCGATCAGCCCCCGAGCTGGGCTCGGTATAGGTATGGCAAATAAAGAAACGAACATAACATGAGCCAAGAAAAGTACTCACGAAGTTTTTGTTAAACCATGCTAATTGAACAAGAAAAAAGATTGGGGAACTTACACGTAAAACTTGCGTAGTTGATCGATGTTCCAAGTATTGGACAAAATTCTACCGTCCTCCATCGCTAACCGAGCCGATCCTGGTCGTGGTACTGAAATAACAATCTAAGGGCCTTCCCACTGAGAGAACTTATTGCGGTTAGACTGGTTTTGTATTTTTCGTAAAACCAGATCACCCACGTGAAGACTACGCAGCCGCACCCTCTTGCTGTGATATTTTCGCAAAGCATGCAAATATACTGCCGACCTTATCAGTGCTCGATCACGCTTTTCTTCGAGGAAGGTTAAATCCTGAGTACGTTGTTCGATCTGATCAATCTGGTCGAATTGATCTATTCGAACAGAGCCAATACGAATTTCCATAGGTAACACAGCCTCAGCGCCATATACCAATTGAAAAGGTGTCTCACCAGTGGCTCGACTACAGGTAGTACGTAATTCCCACAGAACGGAGTAGAGCTCATCCACCCAAGCCCCCGAGCGCATCTTAAGGAGATCAAAAATCCGCTTCTTGATGCCCTGTAATATCTGCCCATTGGCACGTTCGACGGCACTATTGCTCTATGGATGATCTACAGAAGCAAAGGACACCTTGGTTCCAATATTATCGCAATAGTCTAGGAAGAGACCGCTAGCGAACTGAGAACCGTTGTCAGTGATGAGACGACTTGGAACACCAAATCGAGTGACGATGTTCTTATGAAAGAACTTCTATGCCGCAATAGCGGTGATATTTCGGACTGGTTCGGCCTCGATCTACTTTGTAAATGTGTCAGTAGCTATGAACAGGAATTTGTAACCATTGACCGCCTGTGGCATAGGTCCCACAATATCTATCCCCCACACCGCAAAGGGCCACGTTAAAGGGATAGTTTGCAAGGCATATGAGGGCTGATGAATCTTTCTTGCATGAAATTGACACTGGGGCATGTCTTGACCAAGTATTTGGCATCATCGAGTGTACGAGATGACGCGTGCGCACCACACACACTGTCATGGATTTCTTTCAAGAGAGATTTACCTTCCTCTTGAGAAATACAACACATGAATACTCCTTGAGTACCCTTCCTATACAAAACCCCTTCTATAAGTTTTTATAGGCATGCTTTTCAAATCAACCGATCGCTTTCGGTTTCATCCTTGGGCAATGTCCTATGTTCGAGATAGACCCTCAATGGATGGGTCCAATCTCCTTCTTGTCCAAGGTTGGTAACGAACACTGTCACCAGGTCGTCTTCGACTGTAGTCATGATCGAAGGATGTTCTAAGTGTTTGACGAACACTCCTGCCAGAGCAGATGTATGTCAGGACCCAATTTTAGATAATTGGTCTGCGAAAATGTTGTCCTTTCGCGGGATGTATTGGACTTCGAAATGACTGAAGTGTTTTTCCAATCTCCTCACTTCCCCCAGGTAATGAGCCATTGTCTCATCGGAGGTGCTGTACTCCATGCTTACCTGGTTTACGACCAGCTGTGAGTCTCCCCTCACCACTAATTGACGGACTCCGAGGAATTTTGCTGTCCGGAGCCCTGCAATAAGACCTTCATATTCTGCTGCGTTTTTAGTCGCAACAAAATGTAATTGAATGACATACTTGAGTTGGTCGCCCTGGGGCGTGACTAAGACAACTCCAGCCCCCGAGTGTTGAAAAATATGAGAGCTGTCAAAATACATAATCCAGTGGTCGGTGCATGATAAGTCTTTAGATTCTTGCATTGGTGGGTCAGGGTTAGTCCATTTGACCACAAAGTTTGCAAGGATCTGATACTTGACCGCAGTGCGAGGGGTGAAATGGATGTCAAATGCTCCAATTTCTGCAGTCCACTTCGCGATTCGACCAGATTTCTCCGGGTTTTGGACAATATCTCCCAAAGCGAAGGACGGGGGCACTATAATTTTATGTGCCTGAAAGTAATGTCATAGCTTGCGGGAAGCCATCAGTAGCGCGTAAAGTATCTTTTGGACCTCAGGGTAACGCTCCTTAGGGCCATGAAGTATCTCGCTTACGTAATAAACGGGCTGTTGCACACCTTCTCTTTCTGCGATCAGAACCACGCTGACCGCATGAGGTGTTGCCGCCAAGTAAAGTAGTGGTTCCCCTCTAATCGGAGAAACCAACACTAGCGGACTGAACAAGTATGCTTTAACCTCTTGGTATGCTTTCCCAGCTTCATCCGACCAGGTAAAACCATGGTGTTTTCGAAGAGCTTTGAAAAAAGGTAATCCCCTTTCGCCTAATCGTGATATAAATCGACTTAAAGCCGCCATGCGACCTGCTAGGCACTGGACGTCCTTCATGGTCGAAGGAGACCTCATTTGCTCAATGGCCCTGATTTTTTCAGGATTAACCTCGATTCCTCTAGAACAGACGAGAAAGCCTAAAAGTTTACCAGATGAAACCCTGAAAGAACACTTTTCTAGGTTTAATTTTATTCCAAATCGGTTTAAATTACAGAAGGTTTCAGTAAGATCGTCTAAATGAGTCAAGCTTTTCAAGCTTTTTACAACCAAGTCATCTACGTAAGCTTCAAGATTACACCCCATCTGGGAAAGAAAGGTCTTTTGCATCAAGCGGTGGTACATGGAACCGGCATTCTTGAGACCAAATGGCATTATGACGTAGCAGTAGGTGCCAAATGGTGTGATGAAGGTAGTCTTCTCTTCATCTTCTTCTGCCATGCTAATTTGGTGATACCCTGAGTAAGCATCCAGGAAGCTCATCAGTTCACAACCCGCAGTAGAGTCGACCAACTGATCGATGCGGGGAAGGGGGAAGTCATCCTTCGCCCAGGCACTATTTAGGCTGGTGTAATCGACACACATGTGCCACTTACCATTTGACTTACGGACCATGACCAGATTTGCAAGCCATTCCGGATGATCGACTTCTTGAATAAACCCGGCCGTTTGGAGTTTATCTAACTCCACGATGATAGCTTCTTGCCGATCAAGAACAAAGTTTCTAAGCTTCTACTTTATTGGTCGCTGTCCAGGTCGAATTGCTAACCTGTGCTCAATTACTTCTCTTGAGACACCGGGCATGTCGGATGGTTTCCACGCAAACACATCTGCATTAGCTCAGAGGCAAGTAATGAGTTCGAGTTCCTATTTGTCATCTAGGCCTAATCCAATCCGAATTGTTCTAGATGGATCATCTGGGCATAACGGAACCAGTTTTAGTTTTTCCTCTGGTCAAGGGGCGACCTTGATTGTATCCGCAGCTGTGGTGGTGATCTTGACATCCTGAAGGGGAAGTTGATCTGCGAGCTCCATGGATAACCGATCACAAGTTAATGCCACATTGCGGTTGCCTCGGACCGAGATAACGCCTTTGGGGCCAGGTAACTTGCTGCACTGATAAACATAGTGCGTCGCCATCATGAATTTAGCGAGAGTTGGCCTACCAAAAATCGCGTTATAAGCCGAATCACAATCAATTACATCAAAAGTAACTAACTCTATTCGGAAATTATCCGGTTCACCTAGCGTGACTGGGAGCACCACCTGTCCCATCGGCATCATTGAGGGACCAAGAATTATCCCATAAAACGGATGGATTATGGGTTTGATGTTCGAACGAGGGATTTGCATCTCATCCAATGCCTTGACCAGTAAAATGTCCAAAGAACTACCTCCATCGATCAGGACCCTTTCGACCCTTGCGTTACTGATAATTGGGGTAATGACCAGAGGTAGTCTCAATGGTAGAGTAAGCCCAACGGGACAATCAGAGCGATCAAATGTCAAAGGTGTGTCCGACCAACGGGGGTATTGAGGTTCACCAAGGGGAGCTTCCGCTTGGTTAACTTCTCGATGAAACGCTTTAAACTGTCGTTTAGAAACAAAAGAGGAGGAACCTCCAAAATGACATTAACATAATTACGAGGTACCTGGTAGGACATTTCTTCGTCCCCGTCAGCGTCTCTAAGCCCGTAAGTCTGCTCTTTCGATGGCAAAGTTGGCATCGGCCCAATTCCCTGGTAGAAGTCATCTAGTTGCTTCAACCAGCTCCGGCAATTCTTGAGGTCGTGTCCCAGAGAGTTGTGGATCGGGCACCACTTCTTGCCTTCCTGCGAGTTAGTCCGTTTTTTTGGTTGGTCGGCATTGCGACCACCAGAGGCAATTTTATTTTTAAACAAAAACTTATTACCTTTGGCCTGCATAGGCTTTTCCGTGACTGCGACCTCCCGGTACTGTCCGGTTCGATTCTTTTTGGACTTCTTCGACTTCCCGCCCGATGAAGACTCTGGCTTCTTGCCTGCATCCTCTTTTTTCACGTCTTTGAGACCTGGTTGGGGCGGTAAATTCCCTTTATCCACCATCCTATTCCATTCAACGGCCTCGGTCGCATCCGAGTAGCGATCAGCCATATCAAAGAGATCGGCCACCGACCGAGGAGGGTGGATAAGTAAATCTTTCGTAAACCTCCGATATCAAACAGCGTGCTTAAATGCCCTGATAACGGAGTTATCGGATATATTTGGGATGGTATTTCTCACCCCGACAAACCTTTTGACAAATTGTCGAAGAGTCTCCGTAGAGGTTTGTCGTAGACGATGAAGATCGTCCTCTTTCCCGGGTTTCTGATAACAATTCTGGAAATTGTTGAGGATAGCATCGCACAACATTTCCCAGTTATATATCGAACCTTCGGGCTGATTGAATAGCTAGGTCCTTGCCAGTCCCTCAAGGACCGTCGGTAAGTAATTGGCCATGATGCGATCATCCCCACCAGCCTCTTGGATAGCGGTGATGTAAATTTGAAGGAACTTCGACGGATTCTGGGTCCATCAAACCTCTCAATAGCCCCTAGCTTGAACTTATCCGGCGAGACGACCGTACGGAGGCCTGGCGAAAAAACTTTACAACCCACATAGGGACTGTGGAGAGTTCCGCGGTTTCTAGATAACCACGAGCGATTTCACGCGATGGAGACGCGCCACGTGGTCCCAGACGAGAACTTCCCACGGGGCTGGATTTGTCATGCCGAAGTGATCCGGATGGTAATCGATTACGCCTACCATGACTAGAGTAGGAATACTCCTTTTCATGGGAACGTATCATAGACCGGGAGGAAACTGTAGGGGTTGCATCAAATGTGACCTCGTTCAGCTTCTCCACCAGGATCCTAGCAAAAGCCGGTTTGTCCGCGTCTGTGAGGGTAGGAGGAAAATTACGCAAGACCTCCGCGATAGATCGAAGTCAGCCATGCGTACTTCTCTTTGGTGTGCCAGGTGTAATCGTTTCTTCATCCACCGGTAAATGTTCTGGTGGTAAAGAAGGCGTCTGGTCGCACCTGCGACCATGTGGGCGACGGGAGGAACTAGGGACGGCGTCATAACGAGACTGCACATTTTGCAGAGCCTCTAGGGCTGTTCTGCGGAGCTCGTTATCTCGTTGCTCACGGTCTTGATCCTCCTTCTATTTGCGTTCTTGTTCCTCCTTTTGTCTGCTCTCCTGTTCTTCCCTAGCAATCCACTGATCGGGGTTTTTCTCTGACAAGGTAGTGAATTCTCTGGGGAGCAAAACTACAGAAGGAGTGAACATCTCTGTTTGCTCCAAGTCGGACTCGAAATCAAAGAGAGAGTGGAGGTTGTCAGGATCAAACCTCCCTGGATTGAGCTCCTGGTCACTGCCACCCTAGTCCCCACCGGGGACGCATGGTGACCGAGACTCGATTTTGCATATGGTGGAACTGACATCAAGTTCCGGACCTGTCTCTTCCATCCCCTGGTCAATAGACATGACCCAGGTAGGGGAAGACATGTCCTCCTGACGTTCCTTGGGATGTCTTCACAATCGATCTATTCCATTGGAACGGGATTGCTAGGCGAAGGCATTTGTATATGGGCATAATCGTCGAGATCGAAGTCATTTTCGGAATTATATGTCCCAGACATGGCTCACCAAACCTCCGGATGAAGGGAAAGCACCTTGAGAAAAGGCCCCACAGTGGGCGCCAACTGTCGACGATTTGGACTCGGGGTCCTTGGTCGATCTTATGCAAATTTGTGAGTTGCGGGACCTTTCAAGGCGCTCCTCCGGGAAGGTAGGATGAGTAATATCTGTATGGGCACAAAAGAATTTGTACAGGTTCGGGCTCTCGATGGTGGGCGTAATAGCCCTACGTCTTGTTATGATTTCACTATATAAGAAAAGATGTTTACAAGAGGGAGGAAGAGCTGATCACAGGCGAAGATCTCTTCTATGTTAGTGTCTATCTAACTATGTCTAAATCTTCAGGTTTGTTGGACTCCTGGTAATGCTCTATTTCTTGAATTAACTAAGAGTTGATATTTCTTTGGAAACTTGAACTGGTTCGTTGATGAAAACCTTGAAGCTGCTTAGAGTGTTTAAGGTGTGCTTGATCTTTTCGTTTTATCATCATGTTTGATCGTAATTGCTTGGACAAGGAAGTTGGTTTTCGCTTTGAGAAGGATGTTTGGTCACTGTTTCATTCTAGTGTTACCTTTGATCATTCCAAGGATAAAAAGGAATTCTTTCTCATTCTTTTTATTAGCCGTTCAACCTTTACACCCTCGGTAAAGGTTATCAGAGACATTCTTGAAGCTTTCCTTGGGAGTAATTCTCGACTCTTTAAAGTTGTTCAAGTGACAGACTTTGGTTTTAGGTTTTTAGTTGAAAATAAATAGGTGGGTTACAAAATTCTCCACCTTAACATTCATCATGGTCAGTTCTCTTTGTCTTTCTCTCTTTGGAGAGATGGGGGTCCTAATTGGAGAACAGAATATTCTAAATGGTTGTTTGAACAAGAAAAGGAATGGATTTTGGTGAAGGGTAAATCATTCAGCTATCGGAAGAGAGCCCTTGCAGTTTACCATCGTTATGTCAAGAAGACGAATAATTTGGTTCATGGCAATTCTTTGGTGTTCAAATGTTCGAACTTTCAAACCACTGGCATTAATCCTTCAATTGAGGTTTTCAAGATGGATTTTATTTGTTTCAACTATCTTTCTCCAGGGCATTTTAAAAATAAGTGTACTTCTCCAATAAGGTGTAAGTGTTGTTTTAACTATGGTCATACCCGTCGATCTTGCATTCATTTTAATCACAGCCGTCAAATTTATCAGCCAAAGGATATCATTGCTTCCTTCATCAAGGCGTGCTTTTCTAAACCACCTAAAGGAATTCACGCAAATGCCCCGGTGAGTGGAGTTAACAATAATCCCTCCGTCGGTTCTTTGAAATCCTCCCCAATTCTGAGCGCCAACGGAAATATTGAAATCATTATGTCTAGTAGTTTCCTTGATTTTTTTGAGAAACTTAACTCAAGAGGACGATGTGTAGCCATGAGGACTGAGACTAATAAAGCTATGGTGGTGGCCTCTCTTGTGCCAGAAGCTAATCATGATCAAGGGGATATTGATTTAGCCAGAGTTCTGATATGGGATGCTCTTATCCCACCACTTCTTTTAGATCAACAATGGCCCCCCTTGGATTAGTGCTTTTCAAGAATCAGTTGGATCTTTGTCATTCTCCAATATTTCCATCGCCTCCTCTTGTTCTCTTGATAGCCCTGTGGCAGAGAACCTGGTTGTTTTTCCTTAGTCGACAAATGGTCCCTGTTGTTGGTACAATTCACTTTGTCGCCTTGGACTTTTGCTCAGCATTTTTTAAGTTGCTTGCTCTGTTTTAAGATTTCCTGGTCATTGCTCAATCCTTCCGCTATCAAAGTGCCTTTTACCAACCTTTCATGGAAATTATGCATCAAGGCAAGAAATCTCTCTTAATCATTTGAATGTCAGGAATCTCCGTGCAAAGAAATTTGTGCGGGCAATATCTTCCAAAGGTCTAAGAAGAAGTCCTCGGCTTGAGGCTAAGTTCAATGGATTCAATCCATCTATGATGCCGGTTCTTCCTCTGACTTTGATTCAAACATTGGGACAAGCTTGTGGGATGTATGTTGATTTGATTTCAAATCATCGCCTTTAGCAACCTATCATTGAAGATCTCGATGACTAATGTTTTGATGATTATATTTATGTTATTTAAGTGGTTGACTAGTTTGGTTTTGAACTTTCTACCTTGCTGGTTCAATTTCTTCTTGGTAGAAAGGACTTCAGTTAAATTGATTGGGTATCTCCATTACATTGTTTGTAGTGGATTGGTTTTTTATCCTTCTTTTGCTAATGGATTGTACTAAAGTTTATAGTATTTTTAATTGGAACATTAGATGGCTTAATTCTATTGCTCAGAAGCAGGCAGTTTTTAACAAAGCGGTGGAAGCCAAGTGCTTAGTCATCTGCCTTCAAGAAACAAAAATGGAATTTGTAGATTTACTCTTTATCAAATCTTGTTGTCCGAAGAACTTTTTGAACTTAGATTATATTCCATCAATTGGTAACTCAGGAGGAATTTTAATAGTTTGGAATTCTAAATTTTTTCAAGGTGCAGGAGTTTTTAAAAACCATTACTCTTTGACAGTGGAGTTATTGCATAAGCAATTAGGAAAAGCTTGGTTGATTACAAACATATATGCTCCTTGCAATCATCAAGAGAAAATGGAATTTCTACATTGGTTTCAAAACATTTCAATACATGACCATTTTAATTGGTTAGTGTTAGGAGACTTTAACTTGATGAGATCAATGGTTAGACAAGAATAGAGGAAGGATAAACACCATGGAGGTGGATGGGTTTAACTCAGCAATAAACACTCTCCAGCTTGAAGAAATTCCATTTAAAGGGAGGTAATTTACTTGGTCTAATATGCAAAATAATCCTTTGCTTGAGAAAATTGATTGGATTTTTGCTAATGGAGCCTGGATAGAATCTTTCCCTAACGCGTCTGTTCTTCTCCTGGGAAATCAGTGTATGATCATGCTCCTTATGTCTTAAGCGTTATTTCTAATATGCCTCAACGACACATATTCAGATTTGAAAATCATTGGACTAACTGGTCAGGTTTTAAAGAAGTGGTCTCGTCGACTTGGAATTCTTCAAGGATAGAAGGAAACATTGCAAAATCAATTGGTGCTAAATTCAAAACTCTTCAAAAAGCTCTAAAGGATTGGAGCAGAAAGTTTAATCAAATGAAGGTTTGGATTAATAATTCAAATCCAGTCTTATCTCTTTTAGATGGATTGGAAGAACAAAGATTTCTATCTCCATTAGAATTCAATTTCAGAATCATTCTTAAGATTCATCTAAAGCAATTGCTAAAAGCTAACCATCACTACTGGAGGTAGAGAGGGAAGTATAGATGGGCTAAATTTGGAGATGAAAATACAAAATTCTTTCATGCAGTGGCTTCTAAGAACTTTAGATCCAATTTTATAAACTTACTAAAGGGTGAGGATAAGAAGATAATGGATTCTCATCAAGAAATGGCTCTTCATCTTTGACTTTCCTTCAAAAACAAAATTGGATCTTACAATTCTAATGGTATTTACTTTAATTTACAAGAGCTTTTACAAGAGTAAAGGTGACTTTACTCAATTGGAAAGTCCTTTTTTTCCTGAGGAAATTGATCTTATTGTCCACCAGATGTGAACTAATAAAAGTGCAGGTCCAGATGATTTTAATGGGCATTTTAATAAGACTTGCTGGGAGATTATAAAAGGTGATTTCTAAAAGTTGTTTCATAATTTCTTTGATGGCTCAATTGATTTACGAAGTCTCAATTCCTCTTGGATTACTATCATTCCCAAGAAAGAATAATCTTTGAAAATTAAATATTTTCTCCCTATTTCTCTAGTTAATAGTGCTTCAAAAATGATTACTAAACTCCTTGCTTCTAAACTTCAAGGCTCTATTAAGAAGACCATTCATAAGAATCAATATGGGTTCATTCAAAGTCATACAATGCAAGATTGTTTAGCATGGACATATAGATATCTTCATATTTGTAAAACCAAGAAGATTCAAACTGTTCTTTTGAAATTGGACTTTGAGAAAGCATTTGATTCCATTGAACATGAAGCAATATTGGAAGTCATGAGGGCTGGGGGTTTTGGTATTAAATGGCTTAGTTGGATTTCATCAATTATTCATTCAGGGACTTCTAGTATACTTTTAAATGGTGTTCTAGGGAAAATAATTCATTGCAGAAGAGGTGTAAGACAAGGAGATCTTCTATCAACCTTGCTATTTGTTTTAGTGGCTGATTTACTACAAAGTATCCTAAACTCAGCCCGAAGAAAGAGATTACTGGAATTACCTGTTTCAAATTTTTCTTATCAAGACTTCCGTATCATGCAATATCCAAATGATACTCTTATCATTCTTAAAGCTTCGGCTAAAGAAATCTTCTTCATCAAGGCTATGCTTCAATCTTTTGCATGCTCAACGGGATTCAAGATTAATTTTGATAAATCACTCTTGGTCCCGGTTTATTGTAAACAAGATGTATTGGTTAATCATGTTGGCATTCTTGGGTGCAAGATGGAATCATTTTCTTTCCCTTATCTAGGATTACCTCTAAGTACTTCCAAATCGAAGTTAAAAGACTTTGAAGGTATGGTAAATAGAATAGAAAAAAGTTGACTTGTTGGCATCTTTCATTCCTCTCTTTAGGAGGAAGATTAACTTTGTTAAATTCTGTTCTATCCTCCATGCCAATGTATCACATGTGTACTTTGAAGATTCCAGCTTCAATGTTTGCTAGAATTGATAAAATTAGAAGGGCTTTCCTTTGGAAAGGACAAGCATCATGTGGGGGAGGAAACTGTTTAGTGGCATGGTCAAAAGTCTGTCGATCAAAGAAAGAAGGTGGCCTTGGAGTTCTAAATCTTAAACTTGGCATTGTTAATGAAATCTTTATTTAAATTTTTCAACCACAAGGATATTCCATGGGTAAATCTCATATGGGAGCAATACTACGCTAGAAATCTACCTCAATGGGCTTCTGTTCAAGGTTCGTTCTGGTGGAAGGATGTATTATGGAATCTATCTTTCTTTCAAGGGATATTTAAATGTGCAATTGCAAAAGGAAGCGCCTGCAGCCTATGGACAGATGTGTGGCATTGTAATGTATTATCGCAAGAATGGGCCGAGTTATACTCTTATTCAAAGGAGGAAATATCTGTTCAAAACTTCTTAAGCAAGACAGAGATAGTTGATTTATTTACACTTCCTCTCTCATCAATAGCCCACCAACAGTTCTTAGTATTATCAAACTTGCATCTAAAGCTACAAAATAAAGATTTGGAAGACTCATATAGATGGATTTCTATGGGATCTCCAAACGCTAAATTTGCAACTAAACAGATTTATCACTCTATTAGTGGTAATTATGAATCTCATGTCATCTTTTTTAAATGTTGGAAGAATGGTTGCGTCCTCAAACAAAAAGTATTGTTCTGGACCTTTCTTCTTGAAAAATTGAACACAAGAGACCTATTGATTAGAAAACACATCAATGTAGATAACTCTGATTGTGTTTATTGTCCCAATGGAGATCCAGAGACTCAAGTTCATCTATTTTTTCACTGCTCTTTTGCTCAAGCTTGTTGGCAACGTATAGGAATTGTTTGGGCGAATGATACATCTTGCTAAGATAGGCTTCTAAATAGAAGATCTCATACTGCAGAGATCAAAGCCTTCTACTGGGAGGTCGTAATAATTTCTCTTTGGAATACTTAGAAATGCCAAAATAATATTATATTTCAAAATATATCCAAAACAAAATCAGACTAGTTAAAAAATATTCAAAATGACTTAATCATGATCCTTCCCAGGATTCGTGTAGCTAAAAAGATAAGCCTCCAAAATTGGCTTATCCTTTTGTAATGTCTTTTCTGTGCTTATCCTTATAAACTTCTATTATCTTCTTGATAATATATGACTTTCAATAGAGATTTCCCTACTATCTTTTTGTCAAAAACTACTGTCTTTTTGTCAAAAAAAAAAAAAGGTGGCGTAGATCTTTACCATTGCGACAAGTTTGGTTTTCTAACTAAGCATTTTATTGTCTTCTATGATGGTTACACCTTAACCATCCAAGTTTTAATTATAACACTACTTGCATTACGACATTCACAGGTTTAACCCACCCCAGCCCGATCCTAAACACCGGGAACACTGAGTATTCGAATATGTATTTAACTCTACAGAGGTGTACCAATTTACCCACAAGATCCCTCAACGTAATACTGTCGACCTAGACATTGAGGATCTTATTCAGACACAGGATCACTGTGAATGATATCCAGAGTCAGGCTCAATCACACAACAACAGCATGTAACTAAGTTGAGGCAACAAGACTTCACTATGCCTTATACACCTATTATTCCTGCTCGGTAGTCGGATTACCACCGTTAGGTACATCCTTGTACCGTTGTGGAGGAACACCATCCTCCACCCTAGTCACCTCTTCCCATTATTGGGTCAATGCATTAAACTTGTTAGCATGCTGGTGCAGACGACCGTCGATGATTAAATTCTTGATTACACGCATGTAATCTTTCACATCTCCACTCCATCCTGTAGGAACAATCTAAGTACTTGACAAAAGTACTTAGTCAGGTCCATTCCATACCAGGCTTGTAGTCAGTACGGAAGTCATGCCACATAGAAGCCCAACACAAGAGTCTAGTCCTTAAGTGTTTCTGGCATGAAACAACTCACATACCATCTCCTTCCGGAGCCAACCCTACTTTCCACTCATGCCAGAAACTTAACTCTTGAAACTAAGGTCATATAACATTCATCCAGAAGCAATGATATTCCAGGGATTTCCACTAAGGGCTCACTTCATGAACTGCTTGTTCATGCTACTAATGCCTGGTTTAATATTTATTAATTCTGAGGTGGTATCACACTCAGGTAGCTATTTCATCTACATCATTTTTATACATAGTTACCTATGATTGTTCATTCACATGCCTGCCTTTGTGCTTCTCAAAACACTATACATAAGCTTTGTAAAATATAGGTTCAACATGGTCAAAGAACAATGACTTGTCTTGCTTTTTGTGAAGCCTAGTTAGAGGAGCTACCAGGGTAGCGATGTCCTTGCGCTTGCCTCACTTGGTACCTATTTGGGCATCAATCAATATGGACGTATGTCCATCAATTAGAAAATAATTAGTATGTAAGTGTATCCATGTATGTGTATGCATTTATGCTTGATGTTGTGCGAGTTCGGATGTTGAAGTATGAGAGGGATCAGATGATAAAATCGTGTGAAAGATGCTAGATGGCTTTAGGAGTAAGGTTGAAGGGTAAGATATGGGTTCGGATTATGTTGGACTTGGGTCAGGTTCGAGGAATACGGTTGGGGAAAAATTGAGAAAAGCCAATAGTATGATCGGCAGAAGGATAGACTCAGAAAATAAGAAAATAGAAAATAAGGAAATTCTGATCTGGAGTTTGGATTGGAAAAAAAAAACTACAAATCTGGAAGGTAGATGGCAAGGCGGTAAAGGTGACATGAACGGATTTTTGATCCGAGGCCCCTAAGGCAGTGAACGACACAACCATGTTAGCGAGAGTGACATTGGACACGGCTTGATGTGGCTAGAACATGCTTGGAATGGCCAAATCATGATTCGAGGTTATGGATCAGTTTATAGGAAGTGAGGGACATTGATTGGATGGTTCAATGATAATGGAGAAGTCAAATCTTAGATCATACACGGACGCGACAACGTACGGACATCGACGGACAACGTACTTCTAGGTCAACATGGTCGAAAGTGGGTTAAGATGGTAGATTCTCACAAAATGTTTGTTGAATGAATTATATAGAAAGTGGTTACAGACTTGGTGGATAAAGTGTTTTAGGGTTTTGAGCTCGTATGGAGCTATACAGAGCGAATGTCAGTGGCTAACATACCCTGGGCATAGGCTGACAATGCCTGGACAAGGGTTGACATGGCCTGACATTGTCTTGACATAGTGTGACAATGTCAAAGCGTGAACTAGCAAGGTTTGACATTGTCTTGGCATGACTTGACAAAGCCTAGATATGGACTGACATAGTCTAACAATGTCTAGACGCGGCCAGACAATGTCTTCGCATTGTCTAACATCATCTTGACAATGTCAAGATGTGGACTGACATTGTCCTGACATCGTCTAATGCGCTGTGATGCACTTTGGTGAAGTGATGGCATTGTCTGGACATTGTCCTAGCATTGTCAGCCAAGTACATTGGCAGTGGCAACGGCGACGGTGCTCCAGTGGTTAGAGTTAGGTGGCAACCACATCATGGTGTAGGCAGTGATGCAACAAACTCGACGACGAAGTTTTGGGGTTTGGAATGGATGGAGAAGGTGGAACATGATAGAGATATGCCCTAGAGGCAATCATGGAGATGATTGTATCATGATATGTTTATGAATTGTTACGAATAAAATGTTATTGCATTCCTTGAATAAAGCATCGCTTTTATTGATCAAACAAATATGTGACTTGTTCGTGGAACTTTTTATTATGATATATGTATTGTCGACATTATCAGTGATACTTATTCTAAACATCCCTGACTTTCAGTATTACATGGAATAATAATGCAAGATAAGTTAGCACAATCATTGACTGATAGTTAAGTTTCACGGACCATAAATATGAGACATCAAGTCAATGTCGTGGACACATGTTGGAGAACATGTTGGTTGGATTGATCCATCTTGAGACACTGTTGAGTTTTTTATGTGTCATCAGTTGGTTTCTAACAGTTATTTTGGTTTATCTTTAGACCTGAGATCATCACGGTTTCATACATGCATAGTAGCATACTTGGTATCATCAACTACCTCTTTTAACCAAGTAGTCATAAAGGTAACATAGAGATATGTTATGAACCATGTGGTTGAAAGTGAATGCTCGAGATGGAATTTTCCCCTCTCATATCTTGAGAAAGATATCTCTGGGCCCTTTGATGTAATTGGACTAAGAAAGTGCATGGCCGTGCCGAATATAGTTGAGAGTCAACTATGAAAAGTTAGTCCATTACAAGATCAAGAAAGGATCGAACTATTCAAGGATGACACATTTCTCACCTTGAGTTCGATCTGGTATTGCGAAGCAAAGAGATAATCCATGATAAGTTGTATAGATTTGTCGGATATAATCTTCGTGTAAATGCTGGTAGTCATAATGTCTTGCTAGGGACCACTTATGACTTGTGATTCAGGAAGTTGTTTCCGGTTGTGTCCAAATTACACGAACCTATAGGGTCACACACTTAACGGGTTTGGAGTATTAATTCAGATGGGATCGGAAACGGGTCCTCTATTGGTAATGGGATTACCATTACGATTAGGGTTCGCATTTGAGTAGGACTTATCTGCAAGGCCCTATAAAAGGAGATGCAGTTGGCATGCATTCATCATCTAATCTATTCTGGCTGCCATCACCATCCACGAGATAGATCTCATAAAACCCTAGCCGCATGCACTAGTCTTAGCACATGAACACGCGGTGCTCCTTCCCCAAACGTGTGGACTTCTGTAGAGGTGCGGCTGTTATTGCTGCACTGCTAGTCATGATTCGGTTGAGACATTGACTCTTATTCCGCTGCTGCGTTGTTGCATCCGCACATCTAGTGGTAAATCTCTTGATCTATGATCTATTGCTTGCAAGCTTCTTAGGATTTCGGGTAAAATTTTTGAAATTGCGCTAGAGTAGTGAGCCTGTTTTCCAATAGAACAGCTGCGGCGAAGGATGGTGGTGACAAGGCACAAGATACTGTTCTAGCATAGTTTTGGCATGTGAACTAGAGAGGTTCCAGTGGGTTTCAATTGGAGGTGTAGTTGTGAAACTAGTTTGCCTTGTTGAGGCGTACAGATCTGACAAGGTGGTGTCACAGGTTTCGATCGGCAGCGATGGGGCGGCACGGTGGTGGCCAAAATGGCAACAATGGTAGAAAGAATGCTCTGGAAGCAATCTTGCTGAAGTGGATGCATGGTTGAACTCAGAGGAACACAAGGAACAAGCTAGACAAGGTCATGCATGCCGGTAGTGCCGAGACATGATGAAACGGTGGCAATGTTGATGTGAATGATGCTGGAGCACATCCAGATTCTGACATTGGCTGACATAGAGCTAAAACTTGAGTTTTGGCTGGAATGTTTGCTGGATTTTGGTATCTATGAGCATGCATATGCTGTGCATGAGTGTGCTAGCTGATCACACCCAAAACGGGTGTGATTGTGTAATAAACCGCAAGTGGACGATTGTACGTTGAGCACTTGAGGGTCGAATTCCACGAGCAACAAGCGTATTCATCTTTCTAGCTTAATGGATCACTGATTAAGTCTAAACGAGTTGGGAGTTTGTGTTTCTACACTAAATCTACAACTAAAGCTATCAATCTAGGGTTTTAAAGCAATAAAGAGCAAGTATGAAATCTAGGGTTTGTAAGCAAGAATGAAAATCTAGGTTTTCGGGAGTTCCATAACCATCCAGCGTAATTCTAGGTCTGAGGATTGCAAGTTAATTTCAATCATTTTCCAAGACAAATTATGTTGCCAGTACGGTCGCTGCTACAACGGTCAGAGAATCGCTTCCACTGTTACATTTGGCAAGAGCCTCTCTCCTGTTCAGGACCCCGCAGAAAAGCGCTAAGAACTCAAGAACACCCCTAAATTCTTGCTAAGGATCAACTGTTATGTCTATTACCGAAACGAGAATTTAGGGTTTAGAGGAAGAAAATATCAGGAAATAACTCCAAAACTTGAGATCAAGACTGAGGAAGAATCACGCCTTCCGGACTAGGTCATCTCTAACCCTAGAAGGGATGTACTCGCAAAAAGCCATAAGAATGCAGAAATAATAATAAGAATTAAATGAAAACTTACTTGATTGCTTGAGAATTGAAGTTACCGTTTTTGCCGGATTACAAAAGCAATAAAAATAGAGAAGGGGGCTCTTCTAAGAAAACTAAACTAAAACTAAACTAAGCTAAGCCCTAAAGGCTAGCTTGTAAAAGAAGCATGTGAAAGCATCAAACTCCCTAAAAGAGCATGTCTAATTGAGCCAAAAGCTTCTTTATTTATAGTACATTAGTTAACATGCCCAAAAATAACTCCTTGATGTGCAGGCGACAAAGTCTGGCTTCAAACAGCGTGAGAACAGATAAATCTGAGTCAAAACCAACCAGATTCGACCAGTTTTGATCAAACCTGGCTAAAACCAACCAAATCCGAGCAGTTTTGATCAAATACGACTAAAACTGACCAAATATGGTTAAAACCGACCAAATTCGACCAGTTCCGATCAAAATCAACCAAAACCGACCAGTAAAAGCCGAAGAAACTGAGGCAAACACGACCAGGACACGTGGCGTGTTCGCGGCCACACACGTGTCGTGACCAAAACAGACTCAAACACAACCAGGACATGTGGTGTGTTCACGGGCAAACACGTGTCGTGACCAAACTGAGCAAGACTCTTTTCGACCACGTTTGTGTTCGATCAGGTCTCTTATTCGAGTACAATTCCTTTTTTGTCGTGGCGTGTACGAACAAGTCCCTTTTTCGCCCAGCTGTGTACGGATGAGGTCGTTTTTCCGCAAAATGTGTTCGACTAGGTGTGTTGTGCAAAGAATATTGTTGGATCTAGGTCGATCTAGATTTTGATGATTAATGATGATTTGGATAAACCCTTGATGATTAATGTTGATTTGGATAATGATAGTTTTGATGATTAAATGACAACTTGTATAAATCCTGGTTTAGCACAAGTACATTGAATTGTTAATTGTTAAACCCTAGAAGTCGATGACTCCTGTTGTGATTTAATATTGATGCATATGTTAAGGGGGAGCTCTGTGGTTGCATCAAGCTTGTGATGATTGATTAATCAAAATGTCATGAGATAAATCCTGAAGGTTGATGACTCCATTTGTAGTTTGATATCGATGCATATGTTGAGAAGGAACTCATCGTGTATGTCATATGAACTTACATTGAGCTTATGCTTATCTTTATCATGACATGAATAGTATGGATCGTGTGCGTATTTCTTGTATCATATATGGATCTATATGATTGTATGATTCATCTCATACTCATTTGTTATTTGTTGAATATGGTTCTGTCATTTCACCGGAAAGAGAAATTGGTTAGTTAACTCCTGTGTGGAGTAATTTCTCTGGTGATTAGTGACAACCTAATTATGAGACTAACGTTGTACATTGAGTTTATGTGTTGTAGTCTCAGAATGGTTGCGAGATGAAAGCAAGCAAGGGCGTGTAGAGGATGATGTCGATATGAGTCACCTTGAGCGAGGTCAAGCTTACTGAGGTCAAGCTTTGAGAGGACACATTTCGAGTGGTCGAGCTTCACGAGGTCGGGCTTCACCAAAGGTAAAATATGAGATTAAGGATTATTTTCTTAGGATTTTACTGGTCTCGGTGTTTGGAGATAGACCGAATTTATAGGACTTCTTTTTTACTAGTTTGCCCGTACTATTAAGAGGGGTTAGAAACTAGTAGCTTGAGCCTATCTAGTGTGGAAGCTCAAATGCATTCATATCATCTTGCACTAGTGATTTAATCACCTCTTGCATTGCTAAGATAATCTAAGTGTAGTTTGTGAAAATATTTTGAAAATTGCACTTAGTCGTGGTCGTCAGCTAGGGCAATTTGTTTCATTACTAGAGCTGGTCGTGGTCGTATTTGTACATTCTGATCGTATCCTTGTTTGGTATGTCGTCGTGGTCGTGTTGCCAAATTGGCTGTATCCTTGTTTGGTGTTTGGTCGTGGTCGTATGAGTTCAAGCTAGTCGTACTAGTTTTCAACTCGCTTGCGAACGCTCGACCAAATCCACTCGACCACCTGTTTTCGATCGGATATTCGACCTGTGGTTTGAGTTCATATATCATATTGGTCGTGGTAGCTGCTAAGTGTCAGCAGGATTGTCCACGAGAAAACAGCAAATCCATATGTGCAAATAACCTAACTTGAGTTTAGAGTAAAATTGGTAAAGTCTAGTTTTCGGTTTGCACAGGCCGGACATTACAAATCTCCTGTGGCATTTGCAAATCAAAACCAGAGACATATATATTTGTCCGGAGCTTTTGTCCAGGATAGGCTAGACATTGTCTGGCCTGTATAAAAGTTGTGGTGTTGTAATTGAAATGAAACCACAGACGTTTAGACCGTCCGAGGGCTTTTGTCTGGGATGGACCGGACTTTGTCCAGGCATGGCCGGACATTGTCCGGCATGTACAAATTCCTGTGAGCTTAAATTGTTATATGAACCAAAGACAAATGCATCTGTCCGAGGCTTTTGTCCGCACATATGATCATTTGTCCGGCCTTCACAAATATAGCCCAACAGTAACAGATACATTTGCAATGGTCAAAATTTGTTGTACTGGTCGGACAGTGTCCAGCCTGTACAAAATTTTGTCAGGTTGTTGCAAGCGGCTAGTTTTCTTTGAGGGGCTATAAATATCTCGTGTTGGCTTTCATTTGAGGTTGCTCAAGAAGTGGAAAACACAGTGTATAAGCTAGCCAAGTCTTTGCATTTGATCTTTTGCATTTAGAGGCTAGAATTGAGCCAAAATCTTGAGTAGATTTGAGAGAAAGCCTTTGTGTGAGGTTAAGAGTGCTTAGTGCACTTCATCCACAAGTTGCAAGCTAGTGATAGAGTGTTGTGCACCCATTTGCATCATTTGAGCTTCTAGCACGTGATTCGTTCAAGTGAAAGCGCATCCGACTTGCTACTCTTGGCGATCGCCTTCTCTTAGACGGTGTCGGAGGAGAGCCGCAATCTTTCTGGTTAAAGTTTGTTGGAGAGGCCGACAAAAAACATGTGAAGGTTTGGTGCTCACCTATCCAGTGTAGAGAAGGAGCAACCCGAGTGAAGATATCCTTCGTGGATATAGAAGCGAGACTCACGCGTGAGTGCTTCAACAAGGAGTAGGAGAGACCGGGTGAGTCTCCAAGACCTCGGTAAAAATATTTTGTCAATTTCTTATCTCTTATTCATTTTGTATTCATATTGACACAATTGCTTGATTTACTATTGTTGCATGTTATATTGAATACTCCATATGGTTTAATCGCAACTAGATGTTAGATTGTTGATAAACCCTTTGCAACCCTAGGTTATTCTAAACATCTTTTAAAATTGCTTAGTCGAGAAAGAATTTTTAAAAGCCTCATATTCACCCCCCTAGTCAGCATCTTTGATCCTACAATTGGTATCAGAGCAAGGTCTCTCATTGGTTGCCTTTACCTCCTAGAGAGAAAGGATGAACTCGATAGAGGATTTTGGTTTGATTGCTCCTCACTTTGATGGCTCAAATTATTCTCGTTGGAAAATTATTATGAGTACATATTGCGAGGCATTGAATTTAAATCTATGGAGGTTAGTACAAAAGGGTATGAGTTATTCGTCGATTTCGGATAAGGAAATTCACCTCTTAAATACAAAGGCTAAAGATGTGCTCCTTAATTCACTTAACCATGATGTGCTCAAACTAGTGAGTGATTGTTCGACCGCTCACGATGTTTGGATCACTCTTGAGTCATTATTTGTGGGCACATGTAGCTTTGAGCAAGCTAATATACGATTATTAATGCGGCACTATGAGGCATTTGTGATGTTGGAGTATGATACACTCCCCACCATATATGATCGCTTGAGCAACATCACAAATGAGCTCAAAGCCCTTGGTACTAATATTTCTGATCTAGACATTTGTAGGAAATTGCTCTAGGTATTGCCAAAGGGTTGCTATGGAGTCTTCATCACCAATCTTGCAAATGGTGACCTTTCCGACACTTCACCGAGTGAGCTCATTGACATACTTATGTCAAATGAGGCTATGTCCAAAGAAAAGTACATGTGTTCCACCTCTGAGCATATCGAGGACAATGATCTCAATGCAGAGGATTGAGAGCTTTCTAGCGAGCTCAAAGATGTCAACGACTTGGTTTGCCTAAGCAAGACAAAGGAAAAATCTTGCAAGAAGAGCTCAAGGAAAACTAGAAAGAAAGCGTCGAAGTCAAAATCTTCATCTCAGGACAATTCTATAGGCCCTACGGTATGCAACTCGACGGTATCAAATTCTAGCCTCTCTAACAATGAGCTTATGGATATAATTGTAGAGCTAAAAGGCTTGCTTGGCAATATGACTAAAAGTTTTAGCACTTTAAAGAATAACTATTCATCCTTAAAAGTGCAATATCAAGAGTTAAAAAATTCTCATGATTCTTTGCTAGCCAAGGATGCTCTTAGCTCCACAAGTACATTAGATGTTAGAATTGCTTGTGACTCCCCTATTGATTCATCTTTAGAGTCACATGATTCTACTCCACATGCTAGCAATAATTCAATTTTTGATTCATGGTTAAATTCAAATGCTAGTCTTGTGGACACTAGTGACGAGGATTGTTACCCGAGCTAGTTCAGAATAAATGCACGTCTGGTTCAAGACAGATTCGAACCAGGTGAGTGTCTGTTGATGTGATATCAAGCTGTCCTGGGAAGCGCGGACACATGGTCTCAGGCTCCACGCGATCAGGCCGCAGATAGTGCGCGGTTAGAAGCCCGTATGCGATGCGCGGATAGAAGGTCGCAGATTATACGCAGTCAGATGATTGCAAGCACTGTGCGGTCAGAACACCCTCGACCAGGAGACGCGGGGTTGCTTAGACCTTACAACAAGCATATCTCGAGTATCCCAAAGATTCCTCCACGTGCGTAGACAACCGTCAGGAGGTTAATATGTGCAGTTATCCCTTAATTACATGTGTTAAGCCTGTGTGGAGGTTAAGTGCAGTTACCAAAACTGCACCCAAGCAATTGTTCGAAGCCGTTATGCCTTGACACCCTTTCGACCAGTATAAAAGGGTAAGCCAATGCATCAGACGGGGAGGAGATGGAGAGATCAACAGAAGACATCGGATTAAATCTACTAGCTTCCATAGGCCACTTTAGTAGTGTTTTATATAACCACATGGGAAGGATCTTCGCCTATGAAGACCCTTTCCACAACCTTGTAATCTTCTTACACATAGTGAAATCCTAACAGGACGTAGGGCTGTTACTCCCACCATCGAGGGCCCGAACCTGTCTAAATCTCTCTGTGCTTCAACTAACTTTGGTTCATCATCCCTTCCCGGAGGGACACCCTGAAAGGTCTCATAACTCACAAAATTCTGCATAAGTTCGACTAAGGACCCCGAGTCCGAATCGTTGACAGCTGGCGCCCACCGTGGGGCCTTTCTCAAGGCGTCCTAATTTTCATCCGAAGGTTCGGTGAACCATGGCTGGAGCATATGATTCCGAAAACAACTTCAATCTCGAGGATTACGCACACATCCAGATGCCTTCACTTAGTGATCCTGTTCCGATGGAGGAAACTGGAGGCGAAGACGTCCCGGAAGTCGATTCGATCACTCAGGTCATGTCTATCGACCAGGAGGCGACCAACGCAGAACCAAAGCCTACTGAGGTTCTTAATGCGTCAGAGGTTGAATCCGGTCCATCGTATGACCCTGCTGAGGGTAAGATCGATGTTGACCAGGAGATCAGCCCAGGGAGGTTTGACCCTGATAACCTTCATCGTCTTTTTGATTTCGAGTCTGACTCGAAACAAACGGAGATGTTTTCTCTCTCGACGACCTCGCTCCCTAGACAGTTCGCTGCCTTATCGGAAGAAACTCCCGATCAACGGGCTGCAAGGGAAGAACAGGAACGCAAGCAAAAGGAAGATCAAGATCGTGAGCAACAAGACAACGAACTTCGTAGAACAGCCCTAGAGGCTCTTCAAAATGCGCAGACTCGTTACGATGCTGCGCCGAGTTCTTCCCGGCGATCACATGGTCGCAGACGCGACCAGACACTGTCCCTACCCCCGGATCATTTCCCGGCAAACGAGGAAACGGTAACACCTGGTGCCCCTAGGAGAAGTACGCATGGCCAGCTTCGATCTATCGCAGAGGTCTTGCGTAATTTTCCTCCTATGGTCACAGATGCGCAGAAACCGGCCTTCACCAGAATCCTGGCGGAGAGGTTGGACAAGGTTGCATCTGAAGCAACCCCGACGGCTTCTTCCCGGTCAGTGACACGTTCCCATAACCGAGAGTACTCTAATTCTGGTTCTGGTAGATGGAGTCGCCCGCCACCTGTCCCGTCTCGGCAGGACAAAGCCAGACAGGCGGAGGATTCTCGTGATAGGAAACGAATTCCTATCCACTCTCGCTTGGGACCACAAGTGACTTCTCCATTGCGTGAGGTCGCCCGTGATCAGGTCGAGAGCCGCAGGTCAATTCACAGTCCCTATGTGTGTTGTAAAGCTTTCTCGCCCGACCTTCGTGCGGTCGTTTGGCCAGACAAGTTTAAACCAGGGGCCATAGAGAGGTTTGATGGAATTCAGAACCTGTCTGAGTTCCTCCAAATCTACATTACTGCCATCCAGACAGCAGGCAGCGATGACCGGGTCATGGTCAACTATCTGCTTAAAGTCCTCAAAGGACCGGCAAGAACCTGGTTGTTCAATCAACCCGAGGGTTCGATCTATAACTGGGAAATGTTGTGTGATGTCATCCTCAACAATTTCCAAAATTGATATCAGAAGCCGGGTAAAGACGATGACCTCCATCGACTACGACAAACTTCGACCGAGACTCTTCGTCAGTTTGTCAAGAGGTTTGTCGGGGTGAGAAATACCATCCCAAACATATCTAATAGCTCTGTTATCAGGGTATTTAAGCACGCCGTTCGATATTAGAGATTCACCGAAGATTTGCTCATCCATCCTCCTCGATCAGTAGCCGATCTCTTTGATATGGCTGATCGATATTCCGACGCAGCCGAGGCTGTTGAATGGAATTGGATGGTTGATAAAGCTAACCTACCGCCTCAACCAGGTCTCAAGGACGTTAAAAGAGAGGATTCAAGCACGAAGTCAAAATCTTCATCAAGCAGCAGGTCGAAGAAGTCAAAAAGGAGTTGATATGGACAGTACCGAGAGGTCGCAGTCGCAGAGAAGCCTCCATCGGCCAAAGGTAACAAGTATTTGTTTAAGAATAAAACTGCTTCTGGTGGTCGCAATGCCGACCAGCCAGAGAAGTCGACTAACCCGCAGGAAGGCAAGAAGTGGTGTCCGCTCCACAACTCCGTAGGCCACGACCTCAAAAATTGCAGGAGTTGGTTGAAGCAGTTGAATGACTTCTACCAGGGGACAGGACCTATGCCGACCTTACCAACTAAGGAACAAGCTTGCGGGCTGAGAGACGCCGACGGGGACGAAGAGATGTCTTACCAGGTACCTCGTAATCATGTTAATGTTATTTTCAAAGGTTCCTTCTCTTTTGTTTCTAAGAGGCAATTTAAATTCTTTTATCGAAACGTTAACCAAAAGGAGACTTCCCTTGGTGAACCTCAGTACCCCCGTTGGTCGGACACACCTTTGACATTTGATCGCTCTGATTGTCCTATGGGGCTCACTCGGCCATTGAGGCTTCCTCTGGTCATTACCCCGATTATCAGTAATGCGAGAGTCAAGAGGGTCCTGATCGACGGAGGTAGCTCCTTGGACATCTTATTGGTCAAGGCGCTCGACGAGATGCAGATTCCTCATTCGAAAATCAAGCCCATAATCCATCCATTTTATGGGATAATTCCTAGTCCCTCCATGATGCCATTGGGACAGGTGGTGCTCCTAGTCACGCTAGGAGAACAAGATAACTTCCGAACAGAATTAGTTACTTTTGATGTAATTCATTGTGATTCGGCTTACAACGCAATCTTTGGCACGCCAACTCTTGCTAAGTTCATGATGGCTACGCACTACGCTTACCAGTGCGGCAAGTTGCCTGGCCCCAAGGGTGTTATCTCGGTCCAAGGCAGTCGCAATGTGGCATTGACGTGTGATCGGCTATCCCTGGAGATGGTGGATCAACTCTCCCTCCGAGACGCCCAGATCACCACAATGTCCACTGATACGATCAAAGCTGCTCCTCAACCAGACGAAACACTCAAACTGGTTCCATTGTACCCAGATGATCCGACCAAGACGATTCGGGTTGGATCAGGCCTAGATGAAAAATAGGAACTCGAGCTCATTGCTTTCCTCCGGGCTAACGCAGATGTGTTTGCGTGGAAACCATCCGACATGCCCAGTGTCCCAAGGGAAGTAATCGAGCACAGGTTAGCAATTCGACCTGGACAGTGACCAACAAAGCAGAAGCTCAGGCGTTTTGCTGTGGATCGGCAGGAAGCCATTCGAGAGGAGTTGGACAAACTCCTAAAAGCCGGATTTATTCGCAAAGTCGATCATCCGGAATGGCTTGCAAATCCGGTCATAGTCCGCAAGT
Organism: Pharus latifolius; assembly: GCA_019359835.1. NCBI lineage: Eukaryota > Viridiplantae > Streptophyta > Magnoliopsida > Poales > Poaceae > Pharus > Pharus latifolius. Next base: position 17,622,126 of record CM033320.1, on the reverse strand, counting down.
CAAATGGCAAGTGGCGCATGTGCGTCGACTACACCAGCCTGAATAGTGCCTGTCCGAAGGACGACTTTCCCCTTGTCCGCATTGACCAGCTGGTCGATTCTACTGCAGGTTGCGAACTGATGAGTTTCCTGGACGCTTACTCAGGATATCATCAAATTAGCATGGCGGAAGAAGATGAAGAGAAGATTGCCTTCATCACACCGTTCGGCACCTACTACTACATCAGAATGTCGTTCGGTCTCAAGAACGCAGGTTCCACGTACCAGCGCTTGATGCAAAAGACCTTTCTTTCCCAGATAGAGCGTAATCTTGAAGCTTACGTAGACGACCTGGTTGTAAAAAGTTCAAAAAGATTGTCTCATTTAGACAATCTCGCTGAAACCTTCTATAATTTAAATCGATATGGAATAAAATTAAACCCGAAGAAATGTTCTTTCGGGGTTTCATCGGGAAAATTTCTTGGTTTTCTTGTTTGTTCCAGAGGAATCGAGGTCAATCCTGAGAAGATCAGAGCTATCGAACAGATGAGGTCTCCCTCGACCATCAAGAATGTTCAACGCCTGGCAGGTCGCATGGTGGCATTAAGCCGGTTCATATCACGACTAGGTGAAAGGGGATTACCTTTCTTCAAAGCCCTGCGCAAACATCACAACTTTACATGGTCCGATGAGGCCGAAAAGGCATTTCAGGAGGTAAAAGCGTATCTATCCAGTCCGCCGATCTTGGTCTCTCCCGACAAAGGAGAACCATTGCTGCTCTACTTGGCGGCCACACCTCACGCGGTCAGCGCTGTTCTGATCACAGATAGAGAGGGTGTGCACAAACCCGTCTACTACGTAAGAGAAGTACTTCATGGTCCTAAGGAGCGATACCCTGAGGTCCAGAAGATACTTTACGCGCTACTGATGGCTTCTCGTAAGCTACAACACTACTTCCAAGCACATAAGTTCACAGTACCCTCATTTTTTCCATTGGGGGACATCGTCCGAAATCCGAAAAATCTGGTCGGATCGCCAAATGGGCTGTCGAGCTTGGAGCATTCGACATCTATTTCACGCCTCGCACCGTGGTCAAGTCTCAGGTCCTGGCCGACTTCGTGGTCGAATGGACTAATCCTGAGCCACCCGTGCAGGCGCCCAAAGAATTGGAATGCCCTGATCACTGGACGATGTACTTTGACGGCTCTCGTAGTTTTCAACACTCGGGGGCTGGAGTGGTCTTAGTTACACCTCAGGGAGAACAGTTGAAGTTTGTCTTTCAACTACACTTTGTTGCGACCAACAACGCAGCAGAGTATGAAGGTCTTCTTGCAGGGCTCCGGGCAGCTAAATTCCTCGGAGTCCGTCGATTAGTGGTGAGGGGAGACTCACAACTAGTCGTAAACCAGGTAAACAAGGAGTACAGCACCTCCGATGAGATAATGGCTCATTACCTGGGGGAAGTGAGGAGATTGGAAAAACACTTCAGTCATTTCGGAGTCCAATACATCCCACGAAAGGACAACATTCTCGCAAACCAATTATCCAAAATTGGGTCCTCACGCACATCCGCTCAGGCAGGAGTGTTCGTCGAACACTTGTAACATCCTTCGATCATGACTACGGTCGAGGATGATCTGGTAATAGTCTGCGTTACCAACCTCGGACAGGAATGAGATTGGACTCATCCATTGAGGGTCTATTTCGAACATGGGACCTTGCCCGAGGATGAAACCGAAAGTGATCGATTAGTTCGAAAGGCACGTCAATACAAGCTCATAGAAGGAGTTTTGTATAGAAAAGGTACTCAAGGAGTATTTATGCGCTGCGTGTCCCAAGAGGAAGGCAAATCCCTCTTGAGAGAAATTCATGACGGTGTATGCGGTGCGCACGCGTCATATCGTACACTGGTCGACAAGGCTTTCCGACAAGGATTTTATTAGCCTTCGGCACTTGATGATGCCAAGAATATGGTCAAGACATGTCCTCAGTGTCAATTTCATGCAAGGCAGGTTCATCAACCTACCTATGCCCTACAAACTATTCCTCTTTCATGGCCTTTCGCGGTCTGGGGGATGGACATTGTTGGTCCTATGCCACAAGCGGCCAATGGATACAAGTTCTTGTTCGTAGCCATTAACACGTTTACAAAGTGGATTGAGGCTGAACCAGTATGCAACATTACCGCTGCTATAGCATAAAAGTTCTTCCATAAGAACATTGTGGCTCGATTCGGTGATCCAAATCGTCTCATCATTGATAATGGTTCCCAGTTCGCTAGTGGTCTCTTTTTGGATTACTGCGATCAGGTTGAAACCAAGGTGTGCTTTGCCTCTGTAGCTCATCCGCAGAGCAATGGTGCCGTTGAACGTGCCAACGGGAAAATATTGCAGGGCATCAAAAAATGTGTTTTCGATCGCCTTAAGACACACTCGAGGGCTTGGGTAGACGATCTCTACACCATTCTGTGGGCGCTACATACTACTTCTAGTCAAGCCACCGGTGAGACGCCATTCTATCTGGTATATGGGGCTGAGGCCGTGTTACCTATGGAAATCAGTATTGGCTCTGTCTGGACAGATCAATTTGAACAAGTTGATCAGAACGGGCAGCGATTACAAGATCTCATCCTCCTAGAAGAGAAACGTGATCGAGCTCTGATCAAGTCCGCGGTATACTTGCAAGCTCTGCGCAAGTACCATAACAAAAGGGTGCGACCACGCAGTCTTCACGTGGGCGATCTGGTTTTACGTAGAATACAAAACCAATCTAGTCGCAACAAGTTCTCCCCACAATGGGAAGGCCCCTACACTGTTGTTTCGATGCCGTGACCAGGATTAGCTCGGTTAGCGATGGAGGATGGTCGGATCTTATCTAATACTTGGAACATCGACCAACTACGCAAGTTTTATGTGTAAGTGCCCAATTCCTTTTTCCTTTTCAATTAGCATGGTTTAACAAAACGGGTGCTTTTAGTTGTTTCATGTGTGGATTATTCCTCTTTTGCCCGTATATGTGACGAGTCTGGCTCGGGGGCTAGTCGCTGATGGTTATATTGTCACAATATCCTGATCGGATTTGGTGGCCAATCTCATGATCACTTCCAGACAAAACACCCCTCAATAAGCCGTTTCTCAACGCACACGGGGCTTACTGGCATGTCCTTGGTCATTAGAGTGGCTGCCGGTTTGTAATAAGATTGGATATTGTGTTTAGTATGATTGTTAGCCTGGTCGGGTATCCCTTGTCGTCGCTACACATATATTTCTCCTGTGCTCATAATACTAAGTCTTCAGTATACATAATCACAGGCGGGGACTAGGGGAATATGGTCGCAACATGAAACAAAGAGAAGTGTTTCCTTTTTAAACAAAAATAGCATGCATTCGCATTGTATAAATTGTATTTGTATAGGTGCAAGAATTTACATTATGCCGAGATCGTTCAGGAGTTTCTCTACAAGGGGTCTAACCTCCTCCATGATAGACCCAAGCTGGTATTCACTCTCGACCTCTGCCTCTTCCACCGCTGCGTTCAGATCAAGATCTGGGCCATGGCGAAGATGAAGTCGGCAGAGGATGGTGGAGGTAGTTGATCGAACTCTTGATTTGATCGCCTCTTTTTGCCGCCTAGTATCTTCAGGAAGATACTCGAGAAGTGACTCTGCTTGGGTCGCGACCAGTGTGGTCCAGTATCTAAGGCTGAGGTCGTCCACCGTGGTTTCGACCACATCAGCCCTCAGCAGACCGGCCACCATCTTCAGTTTCTCGAAGATGTTTCCTTGAGCACTGTTGCATGCTGAGATTGACGTGCTCAAATCTTTGTTCTCCCTGCGAATAGAATCAATGGTCGCTTGGAGATTTGCCTTCTCTTGATCGTGCCGGCTTATTTGGTCGTCTCGCACTACGACAAGAGGCCATTACAAGCAGTTCATACGACGAAGTTAATTTACTCTGGTCAAAAGTATTCTTAGAGGAGAGTTGTCACCGCAGTTTTTGGAGTTCGGCCTCCAGGAATGAAATCTTGGTAGCCACCCGGAACTCCTGGTTCTCTCGATCAGCGAGGCTCTTCATCAAATAAGCATTTTCTCTGCAACAGAAGAGATGGTTACCAAGATTAGGACTTGCATTCAAACGAGCAAAGAAATGTTTCCTTACCGCTGCAGGTGACCTGTTTCCTCTTCTGCAGCCTTGATGCTATCCATCATAGCCATCGACATGATCGCCATGTGGGTCATTTCCTATGACATGGAAGGAGATCAGCTTTAAAACACAGATGCTCTTATGCAAGCACAAAATCCATAGGGAGTGTTCGACGTACCTCGACATACTCCCGGAATGAGAGTTTTCTCGGTTCAACCGAAGGTTCAATCACTGGGTTCATTTTATCCCCAACAGGAATAGCAGATGATTCTCCCCGCTGGTCTTTATTCTTCGCTAGGGCTGCAGATTCCAATACATCCGATTGGACTTCTGCAGATAGCCTATCTACCACGGCCCGGAAAACCTCCCTGGCCGAAGGGATGGAGCTTTGCTCCCCAGAGACCTTGGTCGTAGGGGAAGCTCCAACACTGGTCAAGACCGCTGAAGGGCTGGGCACTGAGTCTCTGTGCCTAAGCAAATGGAAATGTCATCAGTTGAGGTTTCTACAAACAACCATCATAATCTGACCTTGTCCCGACAAGGGAGATTTCTTACCTTACTCAAAATCCCTCCAATTTTTGGGATTTCGAAGAGGGTTCCCCAAGGAAAAGGGGACAGTTGACGTCTGTCCTGGTCTTTCTCTTCGTAAAGAGGACCCTGTCTTTTTCTCCCTGTGTGCACAAATTCATGAACATGCGCATGAGGAATGATAAAGACTGAGACTGGGATGATCCTTACCTGGGTGACCTCTTTGGTCGGTAGGGATACAACCCTTGGACCAGGTGTTTCCTGGACCATAGGCATTAGGACTTCATCTGCGACCACAGGGTTGCTGGCGGTCGCGGTGTTCTGTTCTGTCATTTCCGCCCCAGGCATCAGGAGCGGAGTGCTCGCCGCCCCAGGGCTGGCAGCAATCACCTCGTGGCGGACGGAGGGGATATTTTCTTCCTCCTGCACGAGCATTGCTTAGTTGATGTTTATAGACGGATAACAATCACCAAGACTGTGAAGGATCTTACCGCAGTTACCCCTTCTGTCAGGGAATAGGTGTAGCTAATCCTGAAGCTTCCTGAGCTTCAGGTGCTGGGACTTCACCCGCAACCACAGGGTTATCAGTGTTCGCGGGGCCCACTGTGGTCGTTCCTGGTCTCGCGGGCGAAGACAAGACTTCGCTGGACAGGTAGGCGATCGTCTTCCTCTTATGGCGGATCAGAGGGACGTCATCTTCCTCTTCCTCACTCCCTTCACCCTGTACGACGAAGAAGTGATTCCGGCCTGTACCTGGGGTAACAGGGGGCATTGAGTATCTTACCGTGGTTCTCTTTGCGGTAGAAGGAGACTTTGGCGAGGAAGCTTCTCCCAGAATCCTCTTGGACTTTTTGGGAACGCTTTCCTTTGTTTTGCGCTTCAAAGAGATTTTCTTCACTCTCTTCGGAGCCGGCTTTCCCAGGAGGTTGACGTCTTCGGCTGGACGCGTCTCCTCACCAAACTTCCCCAGGAGCTGTATCATTCAAAGTTGTTCTCGTCAATACGAGATGAGTGAATGATCTGCAGAAAGAGCTTATTAAGAAAGTCCGTACCTTTCGGCGCTCCTATCTGAGGTCATCACCGGCATTGATCAAACTCTGCGGGCGAGGTGACCCTCTAGCTCCCTCCACATCGGCACTGTACTCCTTGAGGAGGTAGTTCATCTGTTTTTCGATTTTGGACGAACTCAGAGCTGCATCACAAGCAGACAAGTTAACAGATACGACATTTCAGAAGAGGTTTGTGGTTTTGTTGACTGGAAGACATACCGTTATTGTAGTCCAAGGTGCTATCCACCATGGACTGTATCTCTCAAGCCGGATGAGCCCTTTCACGCAGGGGGCTCACCTGGTTCTTCACAAAGTCGAGGATGATATCGCGAGCAGTTAGTCCCTCCTGGACTAAGTGAAGAATCACTTGGGCCTGCTTCTTCTGCTCCGCGCTTAGAGCAGGAAGAGAATCCAACTCGCTGGACTTCTCTGGCCGGGAGTTTTCGAACCACAACCCGCTCTCTGATGGAGGGGTGCAGTAAAACCACTTTTGGTACCACCCGTGAACGGAATCTCGCAGGGGTGGGAAGGGATACTCCTTCTTCTCCCTTATTCAGAAGTAAATACATTCGGCAGCATTGGCGCACTTCGACCATGCCGAATAGTAGAAGCGCCGGAAGAGCTCCACGCTTGGGGGCACTCCGACGAAGGCTTCACACAAATGCTGGAAGATCGCCAAGATCAGGACAACATTAGGGTGGAGATTCACCAACTCCAACCCGTAATGCTCTAAGATCCCCTTCAGGAATCGGCTCTCAGGAAATCGAAACCCGCATCGCAGGTACTCCTCGAAAACCACCAATTCACCTTCTTGGACGATTGGGGTTTCTTGGTCCTTCTCCGCGGGCCGCCAGTTAATTAGCAGCTGCGGAGGAAGAATTTCTTCCTTCTCCAGCGCCACCAGACTCTCCTCCGTGTGGTGAACTGATCGGCTCCAAGACGCCATTTTTTGCAAGAGATTGTGAGAAAAAGCTGGCGGCTTTAGGGGCGATGGAAGACGAAGGATGAGGGTTTTGTGCGGTGGAAGTTCTAAGGCAGGTTGCTGGTTGTGTGGCTTCCTCAGGAAGCTACCTGCTCCTTTTATAGGCCCAAGGCAAAGTTCCACTAAGGGCAACGTTCCATTGAATACTTTATTCATTTCTCATAATGGATGCTTTCTCTTGAAAACCCGTTATGCATTCCCCGCACCGAATCCGAAACAAAAAGTATTCTTTGTTTCGAATTTGGGGATTAGGGTGAATGTAAGAACGTGAAAATGCAACAAAGATTTTCGGGAGACATTATCCTTCATGTTTTTTGTAAGTTTTCACGTGTTGGTCACAATGTGTTCCTGTGATCACTTTAGGATTTGCATTTTGATCATAAAGATGTTCTGAGATCATTGCGAATGGATAACCGCTATACATACGATTTTCATTCGGTCAAGGCATTGTGTTATCAAAACTTCGATTCTGATCGAACTTCAGTCTTGATCGTGATGACGGTTCTGATCGAATTTCAGTTTTGATTGTGGTGACAGTTCTGATCGGATCTTAGTTCTGACCGTGGCTTTGGTTCTGATTGCGGTACTAGTACTGGCCGCGGTATGACATATTGATGCGTTTCTAATCGCTGTACTCAGATTTACCTGTGTATGTGTGGTTGTAAAGACATTGCTTATGGCCATATTTTCACACAGAGACTATGAAGAGTTTTCAAGGTATGTAAAGTAAAAGAAATCTTTATTTCTGACAGTCTTTGCATACAAATGGGATACAGGCGACCAGAGCATCAACCTGATCTGAGAGGAGTTTACAAAGTTCTCCTAGGGACATATTGGCATCAGTAGGATCTACACTGACAGCCCCAAGAGAACTAGCAACTACCCTAAGCCTATCTACATCGTCCCTAATCAGAGACGCACTACCATCCCTGATCGAATCAGAGAGTTCTCGCTGCTGTCGAGCGTAGTCCCTCTCCAGGCGGAATTGGTGCGCCTCTTCGCGGGATCTGTCAAAACATTCTACCAGGTGCAGAATGGCCGAAGACATCTCTTCAGTCTTTTTCTCCAAGGCCTCTTTTTCCCCTTGGAGAGTCTGTTCGAGGGGAGGAGGTTGAATCTCAGCAGGCTGATCGCTGGGGGCTCCAACAATTTTGATCTCCTGCATTGACATATGTTAGTTTTACAAATTAAAACGACAAGTAAAGAAGATGAAAATAATTACTTATCCTCGCAAGTGAGAGGTTGAAATATTTCCCCTAGAAAGTAGATCACCCGACAAAGGCTGAGGACCATCAGGTGGTGGAAGTGTAACCTTCCCACCAGAAGATTGTTCCCCCAACACAAGTTGAGGATTATCTGGTCGTGGAAGTACAGCTTGTCGACCAGAAAATTGATGACCCTTCAAAAGACGGGAATCATTGGGATGAAATGGAGAAAGCTGAGGAGAAGTCTTGAAGGATTATCATGGACCTCCAAAGGTGGAGATGAAGGTTCGACCTACCGAGGTGCATGAACGGGAAGAACCACAGAAACCGAAGGAAGAGAGAACGGTGGTGCATTTCTTGCCCTTGAACCGCTAGAAGACTCCTCGTCAACCTTGGATTTCTTCCTGGGAGGAACTTGGTCGTCGGTCATCTGTGAATTTCCAAAAAAGTGTTCGAGGAAATGATCAGAGCATAAGATGGCAATTTCGACCAAGAAATCTAGAAAAAACTTGCCTTCTGTGAATTTTGGTCGAATTTAAGTACCACTTCCTCTTCATCGCTCTCAATCTCAATAATGTTTTTATCTGCCATTGGGATGAAGATGAAAGAGAAGAAAAGATGGCTATGGAAAAGACTTAGCCGGGAAAAAGCTTGTGAAAGTTTTAGGATAAGGGGCTCCGCTATTTATAGCCCCGGAGTGACGGTTCATTTTTCGAACGCCTCGAGCTTTTAAAACATTTATAGTTTTACCTCAGGTTAAAAGACAATTCTACGGCGCCATCATTACCTGTCAAATACCGCTCAGAGATCGTCTCGAGAAACAAACCGCCACACTTAGTGCGCCACTAAGTGGAGGATTTGAAGCGTCGGGTCACTTATCCGATGTAAGTTTTAAAATTTGAAGTAAATATGTCTTTTCGTTTTCTTCAAATTTGGGGGCTAGCTGACGAGGATTGTTACCTGAGCTAGTTTAGAATAAATGCACGTCTGGTTCAAGACAGATTCGAACCAGGTGAGTGTCTGTTGATGTGATATCAAGCTGTCCTGGGAAGCGCAGACACATGGTCGCAGGCTCCACACGATCAGGCCGCAGATAGTGCGCGGTCAGAAGCCCGTATGCAATGCGTGGATAGAAGGTTACAGATTATACGTGGTCAGATGATTGCAAGCAATGCACGGTCAGAACACCCTCGACCAGGAGACGCGGGTTGCTTAGACCTTACAACAAGCATATCCCGAGTATCCCGAAGATTCCTCCACGTGCGAAGACAACCGTCAAGAGGTTAATATGTGCAGTTATCCCTTAATTACACGTGTTAAGCCTGCGTGGAGGTTAAGTGCAGTTACCAAACCTACACCCAAGCAACTGTTCGAAGCCGTTATGCCTTGACACCCTTTCGACCAGTATAAAAGGGTAAGCCAATGCATCAGACGGGGAGGAGATGGAGAGATCAACAGAAGACATCGGATTAAATCTACTAGCTTCCATAGGCCACTTTAGTAGTGTTTTATATAACCACATGGGAAGGATCTTCGCTTGTGAAGACCCTTTCCACAACCTTGTAATCTTCTTACACATAGTGAAAACCTAACAGGACGTAGGGTTGTTACTCCCACCATCGAGGGCCCGAACCTGTCTAAATCTCTCTGAGCTTCAACTGACTTTGGTTCATCATCCCTTCCCGGAGGGACACCCTGAAAGGTCTCACAACTCACAAAATTCTGCATAAATTCAACTAAGGACCCCGAGTTCGAATCGTCGACAACTAGTACTTCATGTGAAAAATTGTTTAATGATTTAATTATTGATTCACATGCTTGTACAGATTATTCTAGTAACTCATACCATGATTCATCTAGTGACTCATCTATATGCCATGGTGTTAGTTCTAGTCAATCCTCATTTGATATGCCTAGCTTATCTAGTGATTTTAGTGCTATGCCTTCTAGTTCATCTACTTGTGATAATATGCCGTCATGTTCTTATCATATTTCATATGTTGACGTGGAATCATATCAAAAACTTGAAATTGAAAATGATGAACTTAAGACAAAAGTAAATATATTGAGTAATGATCCCACTAGATATTATATGAGTAGTGCCATGCTTGCTAACCTTTTGATCATAAAAGTCCATTTAAAAAGGAAAAATTAAATCACGCTCATTCATCTAGTAAGAGGCATAATATACTTTATTACACTCATACAAATTTATTCAAAAAGCCCTCTTGTACTTCATGTTTATCATGTCACTTAATTGGGCAACATTCGCATGAGTGTGTGTCGAATGTTTTTAGAGATGTTTCTTTTGGCTCTTATTTGATTTCTTACTCTAGAAAGGGTTTAAGTGCAAAATCTATTCATTTTTATTTCAAAAACCTAAAAATAAAGCAATTTTGGTACCAAAAGACTTATACGATAAGGCTAGAGGGCCTCGTATGGCTTGGGTACCAAAAAGAGCTTAAATATTTTGATATTTTACATAAAAATATTTGCATTCTATTTTCTCCCTTTATTCTTTGATTGTTTCAAATCATTACGGCCAATTTTACAAAAGAGTGAAAATTTAAATCTTATGATGTTGCATCTTTAGGGGTAATAATTTTTAAATGCTTCCATTATCTATTGCACCCCTATATGTGAGACATTGCAAAATTGCAAGCATAAGTTTTCAAAATTGAGCTCACTTTGTCAAAATGTCAAATTTTCTTTCAAAAGGCCAAAAATCATCAATTCCTATCAAAATGTATTTAAAAGGTTTTCAGAGGCTTTGGATGAAAAATGATGTCAAAAAGTTCCATTTATCAAAAATTTGCCTCAAAATGATCTTCGGGTATCTTGTTTTTCAACAAAATCAATTTTGAACGCAAATAAGAATCTATTTGGAGTTTGCGAAAACTTGTTTTACAAAACTCCTAGATATTATTATCCCAAGAAGTTTAAAATTGAAAATTTTCTCAAAAGAGTTCTTATTTGAAAGTTATGGATATTTGAACCTCACCAAAAAACTTGAATTGACCCGAAATATCCTATGTGTGTAAAACATGAGTTTAGCTATTTGAATTGTCTTTATTTGTGAGCTTTGGCTCAATATGAGTTCAATAACTCATGTAAGATCTTTCATGTCAAAAATCCCATGAAAATCAAATTGGAACTCAATTTGCAAAAATTTGTCATATTTCAACATCCTTGCTTAATACAAAGATCATTTGACGATAACTCTTGATTGAAAAATCCTTTTTAGAAAATTATTTTTGAAAAATGTATTTGATGCTTTAATAATAATCTCTGCAAATTTTCATCTCAATTGGATTTGATTTGAGCTATAATTGATTCTTTTCACAAATCAAATATGAAATTTGCAAAATTCAGATTTCTCATGGTTTTGGGCTGATTTGTCATTTTCATATCTTTATATTGGTTGACTATTTAAAGAAAGTTTCTATATGATATCTTATCCCATATGATTGGTCTTTATTGCTAATTTATTTCAAAATTATTGGAAGTCATTTGTATAGATTTTCAGGTGCTTTTACAAGTGTAAAATACTTTTCACAAACCTAAAATCTGAAACTTTCAAATCTGACCAACATTTGTCTTTTTCATATCTTATTGTTGGATCATATCTTGGCTTCACTATAAAAGGCAATCTAGTTCCTCATTGCATCATTTATCTCCAAAACTTATTTTGGAATTTTTTTTGGAACTTGTTTGCATATGTTTCGATAATTAAAAAGAAGCTACGGGGTTTAAGAAAGTATTAGTCAAATTGGATGTTAATCTCTCAATTTTTTAAAATGACTAAAACATTTTAATCTTGGATCTTCATAGAAAGTGCTTGTGTTGATGTGTTTTACCTCTATGAAACTTTTCATGAGTTTTGATGATCATTTGGATGGTTTCTCGATTTGAGTTCATTTGGATCTTTTTGTTTATCTTTAGAACTCATTCATTCAATCCATATACTATTTGGTAAGAATTTCAAAAATAAAAGCAAATCAAATTTATGCCAAATAGCATTCTCTTGCTCCAAGCATGTCATGGCCTTGAATTAAATTAGTTTCAAATATTCTTTATTTTAGGCCATAAAGAATGAAGTTCATAATCCTCTCTTTTGTATTGATTTTTGTTGAACTCTTATTTTTCAAAAATAGATCATTTCCATCTCTTGCACAAAATTCATGATAAAACTTGGATGACACATTTAGGGAGAGCAACTTCAAAGTCATTGAACTCTTGTATACCCTAATTGTGCACATGTATCACATTTTGCAAGTGTTTTGGAAAAAAGGATCATTTTTTAGCAAAAAGGTGAAAAAGAGCTCAAAACGTTCAAAATGTTCAAAATTACCAAAAATCTTCAAAAATACGTTTCAAATATGTTTTCAAAGGTTTTGAAAGTGAAACAAAAGAGTTTCGAGCTAAAATGCAAAATTCCAACAAAATTAAAAACTTTGGGATCTTGTTTTGACCCAAAACGATTCATTTCCATAAACAAGATGGGTTGAGATTTGACTAAAACTTTCTACATGAAACACTTAGAACTCACTCACCCGAAGATAATTCGTATTGAACTTTTTCTCAAAAGACCTATGATTTTCAAGTTATCTCATATCCTGGGTCGCCCGAAAATGTCTTTGGACCCGAAAATACCCAAAAGTGCATTATTGTGAATTTGTCTATTTGGATCAGACTTTCTTCCATATCTTGGTTTGGAATAGTATTTCAAACTTATCCAAGTCCAAAGATTTGAGAAAAATCCAAGTTTCATCAAGAATTGAAGTTTTTCGTGAAAATCATTTTGTTTTACCCATTTTACCCCAAAATCATTTTTGAGGATTGAAATCAAGATATTTTTCCAATAAAATTCATCCAAATGCTATTAGTCTAAGTACCTGTCATGATATTCAAACCTATTATGGAACTTGATTCAATTTTTGAAGCAAATTTGCAAAAATCACAAATTTTAGAAGTTTCAGCAGGTTTCTCTGAACCGTCCGGACGTTGTCCGCCCAAAGCCAGACTCTGTCCGCCCAATCCGGACTTTGTTCGGCCCTAGCAGACACTGTTCGGCCCTGTGTGCGTTTGGATGGTTACTAAATTTTTCAGCTATTTCTTTTACTCCATTGTTTTGTCACATCTTTGCTCCCATATATCCCCACATTTTGCATCATATCATGATTCATATGATGATGTTTGAAATGCTTTTTGATTATGTCTTTGCACATCAAAGTAAAGATTACTTCCATGAATTTGGAGCATATTCAAATGAATTTGATATTTGATTTTCTTTTTGGAAATTTGAACTTCTCACTAGGTCATATGCCTTTTCTCTCAACCTTGTGACCTAAAAATGTTTCGACAAACCTTCTTTTGACATATTCTTCATTTGTATGTTCTTTCTGTGTTTAATGCCAAAAAAAGTGAAATTTTTGAGGATTGAATCTATTGTTTCAATTGAGTTTGGTTTAAAAGCTTGAAAACTTTTCTTATATCAAATGATTTTCAAAATTGGAAGGTTGACACAATCATCATCAAACATTAATCGAAACATTATTTCTTTGTATGTCAAATATATATTGATGACAATATTTGTTCCACTAATGAATCTTTCCATCAAGATTTCTTTGTGAGATGATGTTAGGGAAATCGAGATGCAAATGATTGAAGAGCAAAGTTATTTCCGTGCATGACAAAACAAGTAACTCAAGAACGGAATGTTCAAGAGTGAATGCAACCATGTGAAGAAATCGCTCAAGAGCCTCAAGATGCACGATGACGATGCTATTACAACTCTCATTGCTACAAATGAACATCTCGACATGGATAAACATGAAAAAGCGGTCAATTCTAAAACCCTATCAATCTTTGATTGGTAGTGTCGCTTTACTTTACCGCATTTTGACCCGTTATGTTACTTAGTGATTGCTTATATGCTAGATTTCGATTATCTCCTAAGGACTGTCATATAATTTCCATTAAATGCATTCTTAGGTATTTGAATTGTAATCAGAGCATAGATCTTTGATATCCAAAAAATACAAATCTTGAATTATTTGATTATTTGAATTCGGATTGTGTGAATTGCAAGACCAAATCAAAAAAGTACATCTGGTGGTTATTGTGCTTAAATCTTTATGGATGAAACAAAACTTGTTGGATTATAGAATTGTTTTCGAATAGATGTCACTCTTATGAAATATTGAAAGTGTCGTAATGATGGTGAACAAATTGATTCAAAACTCTCGGTTAGAGTATATTGATATACGACAACACTGTATAAGAGATCTTGTAGCAAAAAGAGATTTAGAGATCAATCATGATATGACAAACTTGCATCTAGCGGATATTTTTCAAATCAAATAATTAGATGCATCTAGATTTTAAATGATTGAGAATGGATTAAATGTCATCGATCTAAATGTCATCGATATATCTATTGTGTGTTGATTGTCTTGATTCCTTCTATATTCCTTGAATATATTTTTAAAAATACTTGCATCATTCTTCTTATGATCGTGTTTTTGAATGAAAACCATTTCAAGTAAAAATCAGTTTTTCTTGGAAATCTCTTACAACTTGTCTTAGCAAACTTGAGGATGAGTCAATGTCCCCAAAAATATTGCTTGTCAAAATTTAAATTTTTAACCCTTCCTTTTTGTGCTTGATGACAAAGGGGGAGAGATATTTGAGAGCTTTAGGGGGAGAGAGTTTAGGAAAGTTTGGGAGAGATAGTTGAGGTAGTTGACAAAGGGGGAGAGATAGATATCATTTGGTATTCAGATGATGAGAGATCGATATTTGAGATCAATGATATTTGTGAAGAGATATTATTTGAGATCATTGATATAGATAATTGAGTTAGAGAAAATTGAGATAGTTGATATTTTGGAAGATGACTTGATTGAACTTGTGCTTAATGGTCATTCATATCTCTTAACTTAAATGATTAAATGCTTTGCTCAGTTCTGAAATATTATTGCATATATTGAGGGGGAGCTGAAGAATCTATTTTGGATTTGTAGATGTTGTTGTCATCAATCATCAAAAAGGGGAAGATTGTTGGATCTAGGTCGATCTAGGTTTTGATGATTAATGACGATTTGGATAAACCCTTGATGACTAATGTTGATTTGGATAATGACAGTTTTGATGATTAAATGACAACTTTATAAATCCTGGTTTAGCACAAGTACATTGAATTTTTAATTGTAAACTCTAGAAGTCGATGACTCCTGTTGTGTTTTAATATTGATGCATATATTAAGGGGGAGATTTGTGCTTGCATCAAACTTGTGCTGATTGATTAATCGAAATGTCATGAGATAAATCCTGAAGGTTGATGACTCCATTTGTGGTTTGATATTGATGCATATGTTGAGAGGGAACTCATCATGCATGTCATCTGAATTTACATTGAGCTTATGCTTATCTTTATCATGACATGAGTAGTATGGATCATGTGCGTATTTCTTGTATCATATATGGATCTATATGATTGTATGATTCATCTCATACTCATTTGTTATTTGTTTAATATGATTCTGTCATTTCACCGGAAAGAGAAATTGTTGAGTTAACTCCTGTGTGAAGTAATTTCTCTGGTGATTAGTGACAACCTAAATATGAGACTAACATTGTGCATTGAGTGTATGTGTTGTAGTCTCATAATGGTTATGAGATGAAAGCAAGCAAGGGTGTGTAGAGGATGATGTCGATATGAGTCACCTTGAGCGAGGTCAAACTTAGCGAGGTCAAGTTTCGAGTGGTCAAGCTTCACGAGGTCATGCTTCACCAAAGGTAAAATCCGAGATTAAGGATTATTTTCTTAGGATTTTACTAGTTTCGGTGTTTGAAGATAAACCGGATTGATAGGATTTCTTTTTTACTAATTTGACCATACTATTAAGAGGGGTCGGAAACTAGTAGCTTGAGTCTATCTAGTGTGGAAGCTCAAATGCATTCATATCATCTTGCACTAGTGATTTAATCACCTCTTGCATTGCTAAAATAATCAAAGTGTAGTTTGTGAAAATGTTTTGAAAACTGCACTTAGTCGTGGTCGCCAGCTAGGGCAATTTGTTTCATTACTAGAGCTTGTCGTGGTCGTATTTGCACATTCTGATCGTATCCTTGTTTGGTATGTGGTCGTGGTCTTGTTGCTGGATTGACTGTATCCTTGTTTGGGGTTTGGTCGTGGTCGTAGGAGTTCAAGCTGGTAGTACCAATTTTCAGTTCGCTTGCGTACACTCGACCAAATCCACTCAACCACCTGTTTTCGATCAGATATTCTACCTGTGGTTTGATTTCGTATAAGTCGTGGTCGTTGCTGAGTGTCAGTAGGATTATCTGCGAGAAAACAGCAAATACGTATGTGCAAATAACGTAAATTGAGTTTAGAGTAAAATTGACAGAGTCCTGTTTTCGGTTTGCACAGGCCGGACATTGTTTGAGATGGCCGGACATTGTCCTGCCTGTACAAATCTCCTGTGGCATTTGTAAATCAAAACCAGAGACATATATATTTGTCCAGAGCTTTTCTCCAGGGTAGGTCGGACATTGTCCGGCCTATATAAAAGTTGTGGTGTTGTAATGAAACCACAGATGTTTAGACCGTCCGGGGGCTTTTGTCTAGGACGGGCCAGACTTTGTCCAGGCATGGCCAGATCTTGTCCGGCATGTACACATTGCTGTGAGCTTAAATTGTTATATCAACCAAAGACAAATACATCTGTCCGAGGCTTTTGTCCGGACATATGATCATTTGTTCAGCCTTCACAAATATAGACCAACGGTAACTGACACGTTTGCAATGGTCAAAATTTGTTGTACTGGCCGGACAATGTCTAGCCTGTAGAAAATTTCACAAGGTTGTTGCAAACGGCTAGTTTTCTTTGAGGAGCTATAAATACCTCGTGTTGGCTTTCATTTGAGGTTGCTCAAGAAGTGGAAAACACAGTGTATAAGCTAGCCAAATCTTTGCATTTGATCTTTTGCATTTAGAAGTTAGAATTGAGCCAAAATCTTGAGTGGATTTGAGAGAAAGCCTTTGTGTGAGGTTAAGAGTGCTTAGTGCACTTCATCCACAAGTTGCAAGCTAGTGCTAGAGTGATGTGCACTCATTTGCATCATTCGAGTTTCTAGCACGTGATTCGTTCAAGTGAAAGCGCATCCGACTTATTACTCTTGGCGATCGCCTTCGCTTGGACGATGTCGGAGGAGAGTCGCGATCTCTCTGGTTGAAGTTTGTTGAAGAGGCCGACAAACAACGTGTGAAAGGTTTGATCGATGCTCGCCTATCCGGTGTAGAGAAGAAGCAACCCGAGTGAAGATATCCTTCGTGGATATAGAAGCGAGGATTACGCGTAAGAGCTTCAACGAGGAGTAGGGGAGACCGGGCAATTCTCCGATACCTCAGTAAAAATATTGTGTCAATTCCTTATCTCTTATTCATTTCGTATTCATCTTGACACAATTGCTTGATTTATTATTGTTGCATATTATATTGAATATTCCATATGGTTTAATCGCAACTAGATGTTAGATTAATGATAAACCCTTTGTAACCCTAGGTTATCCTAAACATTTTTTAAAATTTCTTAGTCAAGAAAGAATTTTTAAAAGTATCCTATTCATTCTCTCTCTAGTCAGCATCCGTGATCCTACAAAGAACACTCGACGAGGATCTTTTTGCTTCCAGTTTTAGTTTTCTTGGTCGAATTGGGTCCAAATGTTGTCATAATTCTCTCAAACTTGGCAGGTTTGATCTCTGAAACATAATGAACACAACCGTGAAAGCAATTTGTAAAAATAATAAAATTTTATGCATAAAATGTCACATCAAAGGAGTTTTAAGTATGATTTTACACATTTTCAATGCTAAACCTAGTGTAAAAATGCTACCAATTTAGGACTTATCACTAGCTTCTCCTACAACTTTACCTCAGTTGAAAATGGCTAAGAATGATGAAACATCTCACGTGGCCACCTACAGTAAGAACGATGACAAGCTCGGATCCGGCGATCCAGTGATCAATTATCGATTCGATCCCACAAGAAAAAATGCTAAAAATGATGAGAGGAACCTGGTTGACAAAGTTGGACAAGCAAAAGATGGCTGCAGCTCAGCAAACACCCTTGGAAACCCGGCGGCTGCACCCAGAACACGCTTCAGCTTGCCAGTCTGCTAGACAGAGATCTTGCAAGTGATATTTTATGTGCGAAAAATGCACAAACTTGGAAAATGTTTGATGCAAAATGTTTCTCTGTGTCTAAACTACATTGCTATGCATTTAGCTTGCAGAATTATGCAGAAACCTGGTGAAACATCCAATAACATTGTAAATATATATGTTACTTTTCCGCTTTGATGAGGTGGCAAGAAAATTGTGAGGTGTCACTGGGTAAACTATGGGCAAATATGGCATTACACTGTGGTTTAGTGATGATGGCATGGGTTTTTAGGTCATTTTACTTGTTTTATGCAATCTAACCCCTATTTGGGCCTAGTTGTAATTTGTAAAAATTGTAGGGGCTGTTTAGCATTAAGGTTCTTTTTGCAAAAGGGTAATTTTGGTTATTTACTATTCATTTAGTTGAAATTGAGGGGTAAAAAGGTAAATTCTAATGCCTAGTAATATTATATTGCTTCTAGGCTTCTTTTTGGATTTTGAGTAAAACTTGGGTTTTTTGTGCAAAAGGTCTGAAAACAAATGAGAACTTAAATAATTGGAGCTCAGAGCCGATTTTGGCCAGGCAGCAAAAGAAAACTATGAATTAGAGTTTGAAGAGGAAGTAATTGAGCTGACAAATTTGAACTTTGAGTACGGATGGAGAACTTAGGCTTTTAGGCCGTTGAATAGATTCGAAATTTTTAGGGGCTATTTTCAGAAAATGAAATTTTCTAGCCTTGATTTTTTGGGATGTTACAGTGTTTGATTTAAATAAGTCTGTAAAGAAAATTTTTTGATTGATATAGATAAAAAGAAAAGTTCATTGTTCTTGATTATTTTCTAAAAGTTGAAATTATATTTGTTGAGGGATCACTTTGACAGGTGAATTTATTTGTTTAATGGTGGAATACGTGCATACCGATTGAGATGATCGAGAGTTATATAAGAGGGGTGGCACGAGATATTTTTACAGGTTTAGGTGGAGCAGATCCAACCTTACATCCTGGGGTACTATCTTGGTGCTCTGCAGTGGGGCAAGATGATCGAAGAGTAGCATGACTATACTGTAAAGATGTTACAGTGATAGTCAAGCGCAAGACAAGGAAGCAGGTCCTTTATCGAGCGCTGACAAAGGGTTATAAGTGCGCTGGAACAGACAGGACCCTGTTCTTAAGTGGTGAAAAAATAACTATCTAACTTAAGAGTTTGATTTTGTGATCCCTTTTCTCCTTCGTAATCCCATCCTCTCTACTTAAAGTGGGTAACGGTTGATTAAGCCTCCAGAGAAATCGGGACATGGTGAGATCATCGCAAGGCACTTCCAAATTGATTGTGATTTGAGTGCTGAATCTAGAGATAGTAGTGGTAATCCTTATCTGCAGATAAATCACAGGTGTTGTCATGGTATTACGAATACCCCGGCACGTTTCTTCGAACATGCGTAACACGTGTACAGCGGCGCGAGCTGACCGTGCGACCGGTCACCTCCCGCCGGGCAGGCACAGAAATTGACACGGTGGTTTTTATACAAGTTCAAGTACTATTGGGGGCTCTAGTCCTGTCGGCACCCTCCAGAGCTAAGTCCGTTGGGGAGGTGCTCTCTCGGGGAGAGATGTCTCCAAGGGAGCCTATTGTTTTGAGTGTGTCAAATGAATTAGAGTTCGTTACAAATGAGATAAAGGGAGGTATTTATAGGCCCCAGACCATGCAAAAGACCAAAAAACTCTAGCTATGGTCATTGGATCGAGAGGCGTTGACGTCATTTCATCAACCGAAGGGCTTGGATGCTTGACAAGTATCCTTGTCAGTTCCCGAAGCGCTCCTCAGGCCACCAGCACGTGACCCCGCGTGCCCGGGATCGACCACGCGAGGCGGTCGAGACTCCTCCGGGAGCTCTCTGATCTCCTGGTGGCTTCCCGGTGCCCGGTGACCCTTCGGGGCCGTCGGTGACCGTCTGGGACCCGATGACCCTTTGGGGCCCAGTGACCCTCCGGGGCTCTCGACAACCTTCTGGGACCCGGTGACTCCGAGGCCCCCAGGGACCCTCTGGGGCCTGATGACGCTTCGGGGGCCCTAGGGACCCTCTCCGCACGAAGGACTCGGGGCCAGAGGCTCGGGAATCCACCGGGGATCTTTTCCGTACAAAGGACCGAGGCGCTCAGAGACCACATAGGACCTGGGACTCGGAAGCCCATGGACCCGTCGGGGACCTTCTCCGCACGAAGGAACGAGGCGCTCCTGAGACCTCACAGGACCCGGGGCCCGGAGGCCCGGGGTCCTCCTCCGCACAAAGGACCCAAGGTGTTCGGGAGCCCACTCCGAAGGCCGCTCGGAGATACGGAATTTCCCCCAACAGGTTTAAAAACTATTACCCTAGTTAATAGGTGGGTCTGTAGTGCCAAGGGCTCAACAATTGTTTCAGTTGGATTCTTGCCACATGTATGACGACAAGGATTTCGTCTTGACAGTTATTTGGACTAGATTTTTGCCACTTATACGGCATCAATCATTATTTCTGACAATATTAAAAAGTCACTTTTAAGAAATTTACTTATTTACTATTAAAATAATTAAAATATATAAAATCTGACATTTAAACAAAATATGACCTATACAGTAAAATAAATAGAAATTAATAAAACTTTCTATTTTAGTGGGCCGGCCTACTCGGTCACGACCCATATGGCCCAACACACGACGCACACACACACTCAGAGTCACCCACACACAAACACACGCACACGAACACAAACACGCACACGAACTCTCACTCGCAACAAGTTTCTCTCTTGCGCTCATCGCTAGCATTGTCGCCTCTGCTCTAGCGCTAGCCGTCAGCCTCTTTGCTGGCGGTATCTGCTCCCTGTGCCTGCTCCATGCCTCCTCTCGACCGCACCCCACAAACACACCACTTCTCGCCCAAAGCCCTAGATCTATTGGACTCACTCTTGATACCGTCGCCGTCTTCGGCTACACCGTCGGTCGCCGCAGCTTAGCTGTCGTCGATGCCAATCTAGATCTGCTCTATCTACCCCTCTCTTGACCTTGCTTGCCCAAAATGGCCTCACGGGCTAAACCCTAGATTTTATTTTGCTCACACTCGCTGTTACCGCCACTCTACACGTGCACTCGTTGACGGCGGGATGTAGCCCGGGCCATGCCACCGTCACCTCTCTCTTGCGGCCTACAGCCGCGCCTGGCCGCGCCCTCGTGGCGTGGCCGCGCTGGTAGCCCGCCACGCGCGTGGACGCGTCGCCGGCCGGTTCGCCGGCTACCTGAATCGTCACTATTGTGCTCCAAGTATGCCTATTTCTCTCTCCTACTATTTGGCTGTAGTGCCATTATTCTGTGCTTGTGTTCTTGCTATGCTCTGTGATTGAAAGGGTTGTGTTTTGTGCTGTGAATGTATATGCGTATGATCTCTATGATGGTTGTAAAATGTGTGATGGTGTTACGAATATGGTTGTATCTGGATGTGCTTACCCAAGAGTATTGTGATCTGGGCTTGATCCTATTGTTCCTCTGTTCTTCTCCCTTTGGTGCACCTATGAAACAGAACACAGCAATAGGGGAGAGGGGGATCAGTGTTGGGTCTGTGATTCTGGGTGGTGAATGATTCTTTGGTGTGTTCTGACATTGTTCTTGCTATTGTGGAAAGCTTAGGCTACAATGTGTGCTGGCTGGTTGATATTTATACTGTGCTTCTTACTGGTGTCACCAAGCAAAGGGTGAAATGTGGCAGTGATCACTGTTAAAGTGTGATAGGTGGCAATGTGCATGCTGTGCTAAGTGTTTTTGGGACTTGTTTGTGATTTCAGAAAAGTCTGAGGGTTTTTATGCAAATGTTCAGGGCTTTTCTTGAAATTTTAGACTAGCTTAGGGCTCTTTGCAAAAAGTCTTAGGGCTTTTATGAAATTTTGGAGTGGCCTAGGAGCTTTTTTGTCTTTCCCATGTCTCTAGGGGCTAAATTGTAAAATGTATGAGCTGTCCCCTAATCTCTACAGGTGTGCCGTCTCACAGGGTGAATGCAGATTTGAACTACTCCTCTTATCCCTCTCTTCTCTCTTCCTTTCTGAGGCCGAAACGAGACTCGAACGATCCAAGTCGACTCGGAAGAGACCTATTTCTAAGATGCTGGATGATGACAAACAAATGCACGAGTAGAGGTATTTGCCAAACGATTGAGACGCAGCTGTGATGAAACTCTAGGACAAATACTGCTAAAGTCTGACAACAAAAACTTTTAGAACTCCCAAAATTTGAAAATCTTATTTGCTTTTGTCAGCAGCGTGACCCCTAACTAGTTTTGTGGTGCAGAAATGTCGACTAACTTCGTGGTTCTTACACACATGGTGAAGACCAAGCGATCACAGAGGAGCGGTTGGGAAAAATGGTCAATAGAAGCACTCTCGGTTCGATTGCTTCCTCCCGCTCAAGTGGTTGAGAAAGATAAGAAGGTCAAGATAGCATCAACCGAAAACTGCTCAATTTTGCACAAGGCTTCATTTCTATCCATGCTAGGGGGCTTGCTATTGTAGCACGAACTATGTACTACTAATACTAGTCCAAAAGGTAACTGTGTATCTTTTTAGGATCTTGGTAGAACCTGTTTTCCCTGGAGGAAAAGGACTCCCTTAAAGTTCTTGTTCAATTTCTTGGAGATATATTTTTTCCTTAATTAGACTCTTGGCTGGCTAAGAGTTATAAAAATTAAAAAGACACCCCTGCTACCTCCTGAAGATCATCGAGTTTTGGAATACTAGTACATGGTTCTAGATCGAGTTCTTGAAATTTGAGATAGAGCAAAGGAGATCCATTCTCGTCTAGTTTATAGATCAATATTCAACTCGCCAAGTTCACTCTCGAGCACTTGACTAGGGTTTTGGTTTTATAGGCTATACACCAAACCTATTGTGAAGGCTTTCAAGCACTTCACCGTCGTTCTGTAATCATTGATTTGTACTCTGCCATCTTTGATATGTGTAGGGTAGGTTCTACCCCTCTAGTGGCTTCCCTCGGACGATCTAGAGGGTGTATCGACAGTAAGTAGGGGTTCTATTTTTTCTTGAATCTGTATAAATCTGTCTTTTTTCCTTCTAGTTCATATGTAGTTGGAAATAAAGTAATACACATCAGGTTACCCATGTTATCCTTGAAACAATCAACCAATTTTCTTGTGTTGTGTGTCGGGTGTCAAGTCTATACATCTATCCCGTTATACGACAGGTCAATTAGATAATCACTCACTTAGAACTAGACCTGTGCAAACATCGAGCAAGATCGCCAAAAAGCCGACATACATTTGTAGTGCAGTGGGTTGTTCCCAAGGTCAACCGTACGAGTTTCATGTTGGGCCATGCCACCTCAGACCAGGTCGGGTCGATCCAGTGCATTTTACATTAGAAATGCAACTAAGTCAGGGGCGAGCCCACCTGATCTTTCTTGGGTCTCAAATTTAAAGCCAGTTTGGTCCGACCCCACCCTATTAGTGTCGGGTAGGTGCTAGACTTGGGCTAGGCCAAATTTGCATAGGCCTACAGTCAGAACCCTTTATTTTAGACTTGGCTCTGCTATAGGGTTGGGCCAAGCCAAAATCATGGTGCACCTGGGCTGAGTTGAATTTGCACATGCTAGTACCAGAATTTAGAACCCTCTGTTTTAAACTTGGCCTTGCTATATACCTGGGTCGGGCCAAAATCATGGTAGACCTAGGCAGGGTCGAATTTGCACATGCTAGTATCATAACTCAGAATTTATTACTAACTTATCTTAGCCCCCGCCTGTGGACTTTAAATTGAGCCAGTTTTAAGTCTATAGGGGAAAGCTGATTGTTATGAAACTCCTAGCAGATGTATGGTCATCACAACTAACATATGGGGTAGGCGAAAACTGTATTGACGCTAGGAACTTTCTTAATGGATAGAGACCACGTTCAAGAGAAAGAATTCGACTAGGCAATGTTTTCTACCCTGGTTAGGGAATTTGTACATATCAGAGAAGTATTACAAAGATCAATAAGTTAAAACAAATGATGCATCGACTACAAGTAATCAAAGGGAGGAAAAGATATTTTTATTAAAAAGAGGGATTGTACATAGAATTTCCTTAATTGATTAGCATTCCATGTACTTGAAAACACATGACTGTCAAACATTGCTAGTTGAACGGAGCCTGGTCGAGAGATTGATACCACTGTATAAGGGCTTTCACACTTAGAAGATAGTTTGATGCGAGAAGAAATATCTTGTATCTTTCGAAGGACAAGATCTCCTATCTTAAACTTTCGTGTTAGCACCTCACGAGCAAAGTGGTGGTGAAGAGCTTGTTGGTAAGCTACAGATCATACAAGGATGTTATCCTTTTGTTCTTCAATTAGATTAAGGTCATTTGCTCGTCGTGCTTGTTGATCTTTTTCATTGGAAACCTTGGTTCGAGGAGAACTAATATGGATTTCTGGTAGAATCATGGCTTCCACACCGAAGACCAGAAAGAATGGTGTTGCGCCAGTTGCTCTACTAGTTGTAGTTTGAACAGCCCAAAGGACATAATTGAATTCATCAACCCAAGCCCCCGGGCGATGAAGTAAGCAATCAAAAACCTACTTTTTATGCCTTGGATAATTTGTCCATTGGCACGTTCGACTGTTCCATTGCTTTGAGGATGTGCTACAGATGCAAAATGGATTTTGATTCCAAGGTTCTCACAATATTTTTGGAAGAGTTCACTAGTGAACTGCATTCAATTATCTGTTATAAGGCTAGTGAGGACACCAAAATGGGTGATAATGTGTCTTGCGATGAAATTTTTGGCTACAAGAGTAGAGATTGTTGATATTGGTTTGACCTCAATCCATTTGGTGAATAAGTCAATGGTGACGAACATATATCTATAATTTATAATTGGTCGAGGCATAGGTTTCAGAATGTCTAGCTCCACCCAGCAAAAGGTCATGAGAAAGGAATTGTTTGCAATGCGTTAGCTGGTTGATGCGTTTGTCGAGCGTGAAATTGACACTGCACGCACGTCGTTACCAACCACTTTGCGTCTTTTAAGGCTATTGGCTAGTAATAACCTTGTCTAAAAGCTTTACCAACCAATGTACGATAGGATGTATGAGCACCACACTCACAATGAATTTCACGTAAAAGAAGAATACCTTCTTGATGTGAAATACAGTGCATCAATATGCCAAAAGCACCTTGACGAGGATTATCACCCGGGCTAGTTTAGTTAACATATATCGTGTTCAAGTCAAGTTCGGATGTGATATATGTCTATGTGTTCTAGCAGCCACTATGGTCGCAGACGGACAGCTTCCTGTTCACCAGAAGGTTGCGGACACAGAGTCAGTCCATGATCGCAGGCTATGCGCGGTCATGAGGTCGTAGGCTACGCGTGATCAGAAGGTCGCTGGCTTTGCGTTACCAAAACAACCTGGGGGTGTTCAAGCCTTTACTGGACACGTTCTCAAGGTCAAGATAACTTCTTCCACGTGGGAAGACAACCGCCAAGAGGTTAACGTGTGCGGTTATCTATAATTGCACGTGTTTAACCAGCGAAGAAGATTGGTGCGGTTATATGAACTACACTATGGCAACCGTCAAGAACTACCTTGCATTGGCATCCTTTCATTTAGTATAAAAGGATTGCTGATGAAGACACAGAAAAACAACGTTTGAAGACTTAGATATAGTTAATAGACAGAAGTGTAAAAGGAATTACCGCCTGTGACAATCTCTCTTTCCTGTCAACCCTTTCTTTCATACATAGTGAAATCACAACAGGACGTAGGGCTATTACTCCCACCATCGAGGACCTGAACCTGTATAAATCTTCGCGTCTATACTTCATTGCTTATCTTAACTTACCTGATAGCACTTTGAAAGGTCTCACATACAACTCACAAATCTGCGTAAGATCGATAGAGGACCCCGAGTCTGAATCGTCGACAGCTGGCGCCCACCGTGGGGCCCTTTCTCAAGGTGTGCTTTCTTTTATCGGGAGCTGATAAGTCACGTCTGGAGCATATGATTCCAAGAACAATTTCGATCTCGATGATTATGCCCACATTCGGATGCCCTTGCCTAGCGATCCTGTTCTGATGGAAGAAATGGATCGCGAGGATGTTCCTGAGGAACATCTCGAGGATGCGTCTTCTTCGACTCAGGTCATGTCCATCGACCAAAAGACAGAAAAGATAGACCAGGTGCCTCATGTGAGTTCTGCCACATCCGAGGTTGAATATGTGCCACAACACATCGCTTCAGAGGATGTGGATGATGGTGACATAGAGCTTAGTCCTGGGAGGTTTGACCCTGATAACCTCCAATCTCTCTTTGATTTCGAATCCGATTCGGAACAAACAGAGATGTTTTCTCCTTCTACGACCTCGCTCCCCCGAGAATTTGCTGGTTTATCGGAGGAAACTCCAGAGCAGCGAATTGCTAGGGAGGGACAGGAACGGCGACAAAAGGAGGAACAAGAACGAAAGCAAAAGGAGGATCAAGATCGTGAGCAACGAGAGAACGAGGCCTGTAAGACTGCAAAGAAAGCTTTACAACTTGCGCAATCTCATTATGATGCCGCTCCTAGTTCCTCTCGTCGTCCGCATGGTCGCAGGCGTGACCAGACACCTTCTTTAGCCCCGGTTTATCCATCGGCAGTTGAAAAAACGATGACACCTGGAGCGCCTAGGAGGAGTACACATGATCGGCTTTGTGTTATCGCTGATGCTCTGCGTAATCCCTCTCCTAATGTTGAAGATGCGCCGACTTTTGCCAGAGTCCTAGCGGATACGCTCGATGAGGTTGCATCTGATGCAACTCCAACAGCGTCATCCCGGTCTACGATTCGCTCCCATGAAAGAGATTAGTCTCACTCCAGTCATGGTAGACGTAATCGATTACCACCAGGATCAGTTCGGCATGACAAGGCCAGGCGAGTTGGAAGTTCTCGTGATCGAGATCGCGTGCCCGTTCATTCTCACCTGGGACCACGAGGTGTATCTCCTTAGGGTGAGGTCGCCCGCGACCAAGTCGAAAGTCATAGATTGCTCCGTAGTTTCTATGTTAGTTGTAAAGCTTTCTCGTTAGGCCTCCGTGCGGTGGTCTGGCCGGACAAGTTTAAACTGGGAATGATTGAGAGATTTGATGGAACTAAGAACCCATCCGAGTTTCTTCAGATTTACATTACCGCTATTTAAGCGGCAGGCGGAGATGACCGCGTCATGGCAAATTACCTGCCAACGGTCCTCGAGGGACCAGCAAGAACCTGGTTGTTCGATCAGCCAGAGGGTTTGATTTACAATTGGGAAATATTGTGTGATGCCATACTCAACAATTTTCAGAACTGTTACCAGAAGCCTAGCAAGGAGGATGACCTTCACCGTCTACGCCAGACCTCTACTGAGACTCTTCGACAATTTGTCAAGAGATTCGTTGGAGTAAGGAATACCATTCGGAACATATCTGACAACTCCGTTATTAGGGCATTTAAACACGCCGTGCGGTATCGGAGGTTTACCGAAGATCTGCTCATCCACCCCCTCGGTCAGTAGCAGATCTTTTCGACATGGCCGACCACTATTCCGATGCGGCTGAAGTCGTGGAATGGAACAGGATGGTGGATAAATGAAATTTACCGCCTAAGCTAGGTCTTAAGGATGATAAGGAGGATTCTAGCAAGAAACCGGAATCATCATCAGGCGGAAAATCAAAGAAGTCCAAGCAAAACCAGACTAGACAATGCCGGGAGGTCGCCGTTGCAGAGAAACCACCACCAGGAAAAGGTAACAAGTTTTCATTTAAGAATAAAACCTCTTCTGGTGGCCGCGATAGCGACCAGTCAGGAAAACAAACTAACCCGCAGGGAAACAAGAAGTGGTGTCCGTTTCACAATTCTTCGGGACACTATCTCAAGAATTGCCGGAATTGGTTGAAGCAATTGGACGACTTCTACCAAGGGATTGGACCGATGCCAACCTTGCCACAAAAAGATCAGGCCTGCGGGATTAGAGACGCCGATGGGGACGAAGAGATGTCCTACCAGGTACCCCAAAACCACGTTAATATTATTTTTGGAGGTTCCTCTTCTTTTACTTCTAAGCGTCAGTTTAAAACGTTTTACCACGAGGTAAATCAAGCAGAGGCTCCCCTCGGTGACCCTCAATATCCCCGTTGGTCAGAAACTCCTTTGACTTTTGATCGAGTCGATTGTCCTATTGGGCTTACACAACCATTGAGACTACCTTTGGTCATCACCCCAATAATTAGTAATGCTCGAGTTGAAAGAGTTCTAATCGACGAGGGGCAGTTCCTTGGACATTTTACTGGTCAAGGCACTGGACGAGATGCAGATTCCTCGTTCAAAAATTAAGCCCATAATACATCCATTTTATAGGATAATTCTTGGTCCCTCAATGATGCCGATGGGATAGGTTGTGCTACCGGTGGCACTGGGAGAACCAGATATCTTCCAAACAGAATTGATTGCCTATGATGTAATTGATTGCGATTCGGCATATAACGCTATTTTTGGCAGGCCAACTCTCGCTAAGTTCACGGCGGCAACGCATTATGCTTATCAGTGCGCCAAGTTGCTGGGCCCCAAAGGTGTTATCTCGGTCTGAGGCAGCCGGAACACGGCACTTGCAATCGGTTGTCTCTGAAGTTAGTGGATCAGCTTCCCCTTCGGGATGTAAAGATTGCGACCACGGCCTCAGATACGATCAAAGTTGCCCCGCGACCAAATGAGAAGTTAAAACTAGTTCCATTGTACCCAGATGATCCATCTAGAACCATTCGGATTGGATCAGGCCTGGACGACAAATAGGAACTCGAGCTCGTTACTTTCTTCCGGGCTAACGCAGATGTGTTTGCGTGGAAACCATCCGACATGTTTGGAGTCCCAAGGGAGGTAATTGAGCACAGGTTAGCAATTCGACCTGGACAACGACAAATAAAGCAAAAGTTCAGACGCTTTGTTGTCAATTGGAAAGAAGCCATCCAATTGGAGTTAGACAAACTCCAGAAAGCAGGATTTATTCACGAAGTCGATCATCCTGAGTGGCTTGCAAACCCGGTCATGGTCCTAAAGTCAAATGGTAAGTGGCGCATGTGCGTCGATTACACCAGTTTAAACAGTGCCTGTCCGAAGGATAATTTTTCCCTTCCCCACATCGATCAGTTGGTCGATTCTAGAGCGGGTTACAAACTGATGAGCTTTCTGGATGCTTACTCAAGGTACCATCAAATTAGCATGGCAGAAGAACATGAAGAGAAAACTACCTTCATCACACCATTTGGCACCTACTGCTACGTCAGAATGCCATTTGGTCTCACAAAAGCTGGTTCCATGTATCAGCGTTTGATGCAAAAGACCTTTCTTTCCCAGATGGGGTGTAATCTTGAAGCCTACGTTGATGATTTGGTTGTAAAAAGCTTGAAAAGTTCGAATCATTTAAATGATCTTACTGAAACCTTTTGTAATCTAAACAAGCATGGAATAAAATTAAACCCAAAAAAGTGTTCCTTCGGGATTTCTTCTAGCAAATTTTTGGGTTTCCTTGTTTGTTCAAGAGGAATTGAGGTTAATCCTGAAAAAATCAGGACCATTGAGCAAATGAGATCTCTTTCGACCATGAAAGACATTCAAAGCCTGACAGGTCGTATGGCGGTTTTAAGTTGTTTCATATCACGACTAGGCGAACGAGGACTGCCTTTTTTAAGACTCTTCGCAAACACAATGGCTTTACCTGGTCGGAGGAAGCCGAAAAGGCCTTTCAGGAGATCAAAGCTTACTTGTCTATTCCGCCAGTGTTAGTCTCTCCAAATTTATGGGAGCCACTACTCCTTTATTTGGCGGCCACCCCTCACGTGGTCAGTGCAGTTCTGGTCGCAGAAAGAGAGGGTGTACAACAACCAATCTATTACGTAAGCGAGGTACTTCACGGTCCAAAGGAACGTTACCCTGAGGTCCAGAAGATACTTTATGCACTTCTAATGGCTTCCCGTAAGCCACGACACTACTTTCAAGCGCACAAAATTACTGTGCCTTCGTCCTTCCCATTGGGAGATATTATCCGGAACGCAGAGAAATCTAGTCGTATTGCGAAGTGGATAATGGAACTTGGAGCATTTGACATCCATTTCGCCCCTTGCGTAGTGGTTAAATCTCAAATTCTTACAGACTTTGTGGTCAAGTGGACTAATCCCGACCCTCCTACGCAAGAATCCGAGGATTTACAATGTATTGACCATTGGACGATGTATTTTGATGGTTCTCGCAGTTTTCAACACTCAGGGGCTGGAGTGGTCTTAATCACGACTCAAGGCAACCAACTCAAGTACGTCATTGAATTACACTTTGTTGCGACTAACAACACAGCAGAGTATGAAGGTCTTATTGTAGGGCTCCGGGCAGCTAGATTCCTCGGAGTCCGTCGATTAGTGGTGAGGGGAGACTCACAGCTAGTCGTGAACCTAGTAAACAAGGAGTACAGCACCTCCGATGAGACAATGGCTCATTACCTGGGGGAAGTGAGAAAATTGGAAAAATACTTCAGTCATTTCGAAGTCCAATATATCCCGTGAAAGGACAATATACTTGCAGAACAATTATCAAAAATTGGGTCCTCACGCACATCCGCTGTCGCGTCCTGAACAGGGTACCACGACTACTCCCATGGAGACCCGACTCACTGCGGCTGGCCTCATACATACATACCATTGACTTCCCAGGATAAGTCAAGCACAGGAGTTCATTGCAGCAAAGTAACTTACAAAATATCATTCATAAATAGTATGGCATGCTGGCCTGATACATCAAAAGGGTCATACAATGCTTTCACGGCACAAATGGTCTAATTAAAACAAATAACAACTACACGGCAGAAGCTGGGCGAAGCCCTACAGTCGTAAGAAGTTGACAGCAGAACAACACACATCAAGGCTCCGGCAGAATTGGCTCTTCTCCTTCTGGATCCACGAAATCTTCCAAGACTTCATCTTGATCATAGAGCACTCCATCTATTTGATGAAAGGTTGCAAGGATGAGCACTTACGTACTCAGCAAGTCATAGGTAAGTAGATGTACATATAGTATAGATGATATGAACCTATGCTACTAGAGGAAAGAAGGGAGGGTTTTCAAAATACTTTTCTTTCTTGCTTTTCACATCTCATGATCATATTCATGGCAGCACTTTTCATAGAATAGCATTGCTATTCATGTTCACTAAATTATGGTACTACCGCGACACGTCGACACATGACAGTCCACGGCAGCACCCCTTATCATGACAACACATGTCATTTGGGTAATCTTGACTTATCAAATTTTAATTATAAAAGTATACTTGTGTCACACCCTGTGGATTTAATCCACCGCAGAAGACTCCTAAAAACCCAGGAGCTCGGAGTATTCGAATACATTTTTATCTCTACAGAGAGGTACCAATTTACCCGCAAGATATTTTCACTTTCATGCCCATCCTATCAGATGATTAGACCCTTCCTCACAACCATGTACGAGTGGCAAGGTGGAGATAACAAGAACTTTTTCCATGTTTCACACCCAATTCACCCCAGACCCTACGGTTCCACTCAGAAACCACAGTTGTGGCGGGGTTACACAACCACCCACTAATGGCATCTTCCCACTCAGGGTCAGCGTGCAATCACATCCAGTGATATGTGTTGGAGCCGCACTCTGTGTAAATCGTGTACATGTCATATAGGGGTTTCATGCGTGATCCACATACTACTTGTTCATGCCTGTCCCATACCAGGCTTGCGGTCAGTACGTTGTTCATGCCACTAGACGCACAACACAAAGTTCTAGTCCTTATATGCCAGTGACCAGATCATACCACAAACCACATGCACATCCAGTGCTACCATATTCCATACCAAAATTCTGGTCACGGCTAGGGGTTTTATTTCATGAATATAAACTATATACATATATACAGTTATGGCTCACTACAATAATTCATATTTTCTCAGGCATCCAGCCTAGTACTGCCACATCATTCTTTTCTCATCACATGCAATACTACTTTATAATCAAGGTAATATCTTAACAATTCTTAAAATATAGGTTCAAGATGTTCAAGAATATGACTTGTCTTCCGCGTCGTAAGAAACAGCAGTCGATGTCGGGTCAGCGACGAAGTCTTCGTAATCGAGCTCTTGATCTACTCTCCAACAAACAAGCACATAAGATCACAAACCATTTAAATACATTAATAATCTATATGCAACATGCAAAGGAGAAAAGATCTTGGCGATGCTGAGACGGACAGGATTTGGAAGCTGGAATTGAGTTAAACTCTCAAATCTGTAGAGTCTGGGCTAAGGATGGGTGTTAGAGGCTCTTAGGGTTTCAAGGCTGCAATATGGACATCAAGTCTGCGGTTGGTTTGCTCAAAAACAGCGAATGTCAACAGATCGACATTCGGTTCAGGGCTCTGACATAGCTTCAAGGAATTCTAGAGAGCTTATCTCAAGGTGTGGCAGTTGAATGGAATGTAGAACATAGCTCTACAAGCTTAGGGGACAAAGTGGATTCCAGTTTGCATACTCAGAAGGGGTCAAACTGGCCCAATGCCACTGGCTGACATAGGCTGACAAGGGCTGGCAATGCCCAAGAATGGCATTGACATAGTTTAGAAGATTTCCAGTGGGCAAAATGGGTTTTGATTCAAGAATTGGGTGCATAATGCCATGAGGTACCTAATTGATAAGGTGGTTTTTGATTCGCATGACCAGAGGTGGGTGAACAGGGCCAATGCCACTGGCTGGCATGAACTGACATAGGGCTAACAATGTCAAAAACTAGGGCTTAGCAGCAACTGTGATTCAAGGCTCCAATTATTGTGCTAACTATGTCTAGGAGGTAGGCACAAGTAACAGCAACACAATGGCTGAGGTTTCAAGGGTTGAGGTGGCCGGACGGTGATGAATGTCGGCGAGGAAACACGGTGGCCTCACTGTTCGAAACAGTCTCTGGACAAGACTTTGGCATAGCTATAACTTCTGATCTGGGTCGATCTAGGTGTCGACCTAGAAGACAAAAATGTTCAGGGGATCAAGGCACACACACTATACAAAGTGGCTAGGGCTGCAATGGCCAGGAACAGTTTTCTGGTGGCCGGTGCCGGAGAAGATGACACTGGAATTGGGGGTTTTTGATACAGGGGGTTTGAACTTATTTCCTTACTTGGAGAGTGGTAGAGGGATATGAGGAAGCTACTGGTGTGGTCAATTTGACCGGAGCATCGCCGGCGTGGCCTGGTGACGAGAGCCGACGACTGGTGAAGCTCAAAAATTGGGAAAGCTTCGATTGAAGCTCAATTTTAAATTCTAAAAGCATGGGTTTGCTAATAGGGGTATACTGATTATAAAGTTCCACTAAAGGGGGGACTAATTCGGGCTAAATCAAACAGCATTGCCGGAACAGGGCAATCGGATATTCCGGCGATCACCGGCGTTAAGGTCCACCGGAGTGCAATTAAATGATACATAATGATGAGGGGAGAGGGAGGTACTCATTGGTTGAGTTAATTTGAAGATGGCGCAATAGAATGAGCTGGCACCGTGTTCCTCCTCGGCTGCTCGTCGGAGAAGAAGACGAAGACGAGAAGAACTTAGAATTTGTTGGTTTTGGTGTGGGGTGGAGATGCAGCTAGGTAAGGGGTGGCTTAAATAGCAGTGGCTGAGGCTCTCGAGAATTGGAGCGGCTGGAGAGACGTTGAATCGACCGGACAGGGCGAGGTGGTGAAGCGACGGCACACGGCGATTTCTTCGGCTTTTCCTACTGGCGTGCAACTTTCTCTGGCTGGTGCGACGGCGAGGTGACTGCTTCTCCCGGCATGGCTGCAACGTGGCGCAAAACTCCTGTTGTTGCTGCTGCTGTTGGCGATGCCGTGAGCATGCGGTGAAGACAGGCGGCGCTGGTGCTGCTGCTGCTGCCACGGTGGCTACTCCCCCGCGGACGCGTGTTGGGCATGCACCTCCAACAGCTACAAGTGCTGGCGACGAGCTGGACTTCACTGGCGATGAGAAACACGGCGACGGGTGCACCTGGTCGGGGTCGAACGGCATAGCTTTGGTCGAAGGCGGCTGGTCGAAAACAGGTAGCTGGACCTGATTGTAATTTGCTGATTTTGATTTTCGACTAATCTGTGAATTCTGAGATTTGGATGGTTGGGACTGATTTTGACTTCAAATCTCTGGCAAACTTTATTCAGCAAATAATTTGGCAAAGGTATTTGACAAAATCTGGAACATTTGAGCAGTTTTCGGATAAAACGAAAACAAGGTAATTTAGGGTAATTAATTTAATTATGTATTCGAAAACAGAAAGAAGTTGATAATTCTGGGAGTTAGGGATCGAATTTGATCTGGCTTCTGAAGGCTTTTATACTCAAGATAAATAGTAGGTCATATCTGAGCAATCTGATCTTGAATTGGATCTATAGGATAGATTTTGAGATTTTTGGGATCAGATCTGGTTTTAACTGGAAGATTTGGCTACTACTACCAAGATACATGCATGCATGATTTTCATGAAAAGGAAGTTTTCACCCCCAAAACCAGGGTGTTACAGATCTACCCCCCTTAAAGAAATCTCGCCCCAAGATTCACCTAAGACAAGAAAAGATAAGGATAGGCTTGTTGAAGGTCTTCCTCCTTCTTCCAAGTGGCTTCCTGTTCTGTATGGTTCTCCCACTGGACCTTGCACAATCTGATCTTCTTCCTCCTTAGCTGATGCTCGTCAGTATCCAGGATTCGAATTGGGTTCTCCGAATAAGTAAGATTCTCTTGCAATGGTAACGCTTCTGCTTCTATCCAATCGGTGGGTCTCTTTAAGCATTTCCGTAGTTGTGGGACATGGAACACGTCATGCACTCCTGCAAGTCCTAAGGGTAATTCCAATTTATATGACACTTCCCCTTTTCTCTTGATTACCTTGAACGGTCCAATGTACCTTGGGGATGACTTCCCTTTCACTTGGAATCTTTTCAGTCCCTTGAATGGTGTGACCTTGAGATAGACAAAATCATCTGGCTCAAACGACAATTCTTTTCGCTGATGGTCCGCATAACTCTTCTATCGGGATTGTGCTGCTCTCAATCTCTCCCTGATGAGCTTGACATGAGCTTCTGCTTCTTCCACAATCTCAGGTCCTATCACTTTTCGCTCTCCTGGTTCATTCCAATGCAATGGGGTTCTGCACTTTTGTCCATATAGTGCTTCGAATGGTGCCATTAGTAGGCTGGCTTGGTAATTGTTATTTTTCCTCGTCTTCCTTCTGAGCATTCTCTATCTGCTCTTTTTGGACTATTGCCACGACATTGGAACCAAAGTGTGCTTTGCTTCTGTAGCTCATCCACAGAGCAATGGTGTCGTGGAACATGCCAACGGGCAGATATTATAAGGCATCAAGAAACGTGTTTTTGATCGCCTTAAGATGCGCTCGGGGGCTTGGGTAGATGAACTCTACTCCGTTCTATGTGCACTACGCACTACTTGTAGTCGAGCTACGGGTGAGACGTCTTTTCAACTAGTATACAGTGCTGAGGCTGTCCTACCCACGGAAATTCACATTGGGTCTGTGCGTGTCGATCAATTTGATCATTCTGATCAACATGAACAACGTGCCCAAGACATTACTCCTCGAAGAGAAACACGATCGGGCGTTGATCAAGTCTGCAGTGTATTTACAAGTTTTGCGTAAACATCACAGTAAACGGGTGTGGCCTCGTAGTCTTCACGTGGGTGACTTGATTTTACGAAAGATACAAAACCAATCTAATCGCAATAAATTCTCCCCTCAATGGGAAGGCCCTTATACTGTAGTTTCAGTACCGCGACCAGGATCAGCTCGATTAGCGATGGAGGATGGAAGGATCTTGTCCAATACTTGGAATATAGATCAACTACGCAAGTTTTACGTGTAAGTTTTCCATTTCTTTTATCCTTTTCAATTAGTATGGTTTTGTTAAAAAAAACTTATGTGTCCTTTTCTTCGCATCATGTTATGGTTCGATTTCTTTTGCCCCATTCTGACTGAGCTATGCTCGGGGGCTGGTCGCCAATAATCATCTTATTATGATAACTAGGTCAAATTCACTGGCCGATCTCATAGTCACATCTAGATAAGACATCCCTAAATAAACTGTTTCTAAACACATACGGGACTTACTAGCATGTTTCTAATCATTCGAGGGGCTGCCAGTTCGTAATATACCTTGGTATTGTATTAAGATCAGTATTTGTGCGACCGGATGATCATATCAAGGCTGAGACTTTCCTTTGTAAACCGTTTCTTAACGTATAAGGAACTCGCCAGATATTTCCTGATCGTCAGCGACCCATATTTTTTCTGAGATTATAATACCATGCCTTCAGTATGTATGATCTCAGGAGGGGGCTAGAGGAATATGGGCCATGATATAAAACGAAATTGAACACATTTTTTCCAAGAAAATATGAGGCATGCATTTGCATATTATAACTGTATATGTACAGGTACAATAAACAAAGGATCATCATTCACTACAATGAAATTACAGTAAGCCCAATTCTTTCAGAAGATCTTCAATCAGAGGTTTGACTTCTTCCGAAATGGCTTCAAGCTGGTCTTCACTCTCAATCTCTACATCTCCCACCACCGGATTCAAGTCCAAATTTGGGCTCTGGTGAAGTCTTAACTTGCATAAGATGGCAGAGACTACAGATCTTACATTGGTCTTCATTGCCTCTTCTTGCCGCTTTGTATCTCTAGGAAGATACTCGAGGAGTGATTCAGCTTGAGCCGCGACCAGTTTGCATGAATCGCTGAGGCTTAGATTGTCCTTTTGAGGCTCAACGATGTCAGCCTTCAGCAATCCTGCAACCATCTTCAGTCTTTCAAAGATGTCTGATTGAGCACTGCCGAAGGATGAAATTGTTGCCTTCAAGGTCCTATTCTCCTCGCATATAGTATCAATCTTTGAGTTTTGTAGCTCAATGGTCACATGAAGGTCATTTTTCTCTTTTGAAAGAGAGCTTATCTGATCCTCTTGTACTGCATGAGCCAAGTAATTGAATTCGCAACGGTTCATACAAAGAAATTATTTCTTCTGGTTTGGAATAAACTTACAGGAAAGCTTTGCCTGTGCCTCGCTAAGTTCCTTCTCCATAGAAGAAAATCTCGCAGCCACAGCTTCTTCCTGGTTTTGCCGATCATCTAGGCTTCTTGTCAAAGAGGCATTTTCCCTATGACAAAGAAGGCAGTACTTAGATGAAGTTCAAGGTTGGAATAAGTAAGATACATATACTTACTGTTGGAGTCGGCTTATCTCCCATTGTGCGACCTCAATATGCGTTGCTAAAGCTTTTGATTTGGTCGCCACTCGGGTCAGATCCTAAGACACAGTAAGACTTGCTGTTTGAGCTTGAACATTCCTAAGTAGAAGGTAAATGAACTTTTACTTACCTCTATGAAGTCATTAAAAGAAGCATCCTCGGGTTCGCTTGAAGGCTGAACCTTGAGATCAGTTTTTTCCTCGACAACATGAGCAGGAATTGTCTGTTCTTGCTGGCTTGTTCCTGTGGTCAAAGCTGCGGTTTCCACCTCAGAAGATTGGAGGTCCGCAATTATTTCCTCCACAATGGCTTGAGAGGATGCCTCAGCCATTGTGCTTGCACCTGTGTCTCCCTTGACCTCCAAGGTAGGAGTTGCGCCGATTCTTGAGGAGGTCGGTAGGGCGCTAGACACAGGGGTCTTGAAAAAATCATAACTTGTGGTATCCTTGTGCTCAAGCAAATACGAGGTAACAAGATGTGATGTCCTTACTTGAGTCAAAACCCCAACAATGATTTGGGTTTCGATGATGTGCTCTGAGGAAAAAGAAGCCCACTGGGTGCCCCTGTTGAAGTAGCATCGACATCTATTCCTATTTTCCTTTTCATGAAAATGACAGTGTCTTCTTCCCCCTGCATGTTCACAATACGATTGGCATATACAGGGAAGTAAAAAACTTAAAAACTGTGAAGTTCTTACCACAGCAGTCCCTTCAGTAATCGAAGGAGGGGTCACCAGCCCTGAGGCGACGCATGCCTCAGGATTGGGAGTCTTCTCCGTGACCGCAAGTTCTTCTGCGGCCATGTGATCCTCTGCCACCGTTTTTGCCTCCGCCAAGGAGGACAAGACTTCGACAGTGGTAGGAGAGGCTGGCCTCTCTGGAATGCTGATCCCTAGAGGGTTTGATGCCTTCCTCTTGCGACGGATGAGAGAAACTTCGTCTTCCTCATCCTCGCTCCCCTCACCCTGTACGACTAAGAAGTAACTCCTACTCGTACTTGGCATAAGAGGGG
This sequence comes from Pharus latifolius, assembly GCA_019359835.1. Classification (NCBI taxonomy): domain Eukaryota; kingdom Viridiplantae; phylum Streptophyta; class Magnoliopsida; order Poales; family Poaceae; genus Pharus; species Pharus latifolius. The sequence continues at coordinate 17,583,707 of CM033320.1, read as the reverse complement.
GAAGAGAAAATCTTACCGTAGTATCTTTCACAGTTATCTTCTTCTTTGATGAAGTCCCTCCTATGATCTTCTTGGAGGATTCAGGGGCCGGCTCCTTCGTCACCTTCAACTTGGGAGAGGATTTCTTCACCCTCTTCGACGATGACCTCACAGAAGGCCCAGCATCATCACCAAGACGCTTTGTCCCAGCGGTTCGCCCCTTCAGCAGCTGCATCGTTTCTAGAATTTTGATTCGATGATCAAAATCAACAAGCGATCTCGGACATGTTCCACGAAAGAAGTCATACCTTCTGACGTTCTTATCTCAGGTCGTCGCTGCCGTTGATTAAGCTTTAGGGACAGGGTGATCCTAGAGCTCCTTCTGTTGCGGCATTATATGGCCGCAAAAGGCTATTTGTCCGTTTCTCAATTTCGGACAAGGATTGAACTGCGTCACAAAAGGCAAATTACTTGGTATGATATCTTTCATTAGTAAAATTGCGTGTTTTGTAGACCAGAGGACATACCAGTATTGTAATCTAGGGTGTTGTCCGCCATGGATTCTACCTTTCAAGCAGGATGTTCCCTCTCCCGTAGGAGGCTCATCCTGTTCTTCACGAAGTCGCGGATGATATCCCGCGCTGTTAATTCTTGATGGACTAAGTGAAGAATCACTTGGACCTGCTTCTTCAGTTCTTGGCTTAAAGCAGGAACGGTGTCCATTTCGCTGGTCTTCTCTGGCTGATGATTCTCGAACTAGAGGCTGCTCTCCGATGGGGAGGTGTAGTAGAACCATTTCTGGTACCACCCGTGCACCGAATCCCTCAGAGGAAGAAATGGATAGTCTTTCTTCTCCCTCACACGGAAGTAAATGCATCCTACGGCGCTGGGACTCTTCGACCATGCCGAGAAGTAGAATCATCGACGGCTGGCGACCAGCACTTCTTCTCCCTCACACGGAAGTAAATGCATCCCGCGGCGCTGGCACTCTTCGACCATGCCGAGAAGTAGAATCGTCGAAAGAGATCTACACTGGGTAGCACTCCGACGAAGGCCTCGCACAAGTGCTGGAAGATCACCAAGATAAGAATGGCGTTGGGATGAAGATTCACCAACTCCAGCCCATAATGTCCCAAGATATTTTGAAGGAACTTGCTTTCTGGGAGCCGAAACCCACATCGCAAGAACTCTTCAAAGATCACCAGTTTGTTCTCATGAACGACTGGGTTTCCTCGTTCTTCTCCGCCGGCCGCCAGTTGATTAGCAGCCACGGGGAAGGATCTCCTCCTTTTCAAGCACCATCAAGCTCTCCTCACTATGGTGGATTGATCGGTTCCAGGACGCCATTGTTGATGAGATTAGTGGAAAGACGACGGCTTTGGAGGCTATGAGAGCAAGGTGCAAAGAGAGGGTTTTTTGCGGTGAAAGTGGCTAAGGCAAAAGAGGATTTTTTTTTTCTTCTGAAGCTTCTCAAGCAAGCTACCTTGTTCCTTTTATATGCCCAAGACTACTACTCGCCAAGTTCATTATTTTATTTATTTCTCATAACGGGTATTCTCTCAAATAGAACCCAGTTTCATGTCTTTAACCCAGTTTGAATCTGAAACAAAATGCGTCTATTTTCAATTAACATGTCATTTTATTTCACATTCAGGGGCTATGGTATAGATAATTTTATGAGAATTTTTTGAGAAATTAAAACCTTATGATTCCAGGGTAATCTCATATCTTCAGCACTGTCACAATTTTAAAAGTGCAAATTCTTTTGTGATCGCAGTACTAGGTATGATCACAAGGCTATTCTGTGATCTCGGTATTGTCTGTAACCTCAGTGCTACGCATGGTCTCAAGGCTGTTCTGTGACCGCAATGTTTTTTATGGCCTCAATACTATCTTGAGACCAAAGTCTGGAGTTGATTTCGAACAGAAGATGTACTACTTGTGTATGTTTTGATCGCAAATTTGTTTTCCTGTCATCATTTTTCACATAGAGAATGCTAGTTGATGATTATAAGTTATACATAATCATTCAAGGACTCAAGTATGTAAAAGAAGTTCTTCATTTCTTACAGTCTTTACATATAAAAGGGATACAGGCGACTAAAGCGTCAACCTGATCCGAGAGTAATTTACAAAGTTCTCCTAGGAACATATTGGCATCAGTGGGATCAACACTGGCCGCCCCAAGAGAACTGGCGATATCTCTAAGCCTATTGATGTCATCCCTTATTAAGGGAGTGCAACTATTCCTTATTGTATCTGAGAGGTCTCGCTGCTCTCGGGCACGATTTCTGTCCAACCGGAGCTTGCGCGCCTCTTCGCGGGCTCCATCATAGCATTCTGCCAGACGTAGAATGATCGAGGAAACATCCTCTGAATGCTTCTCCAACGCCTCTTTTTCTTCCTTGAGGATTCTGACCAAGTCAGATTTCTCTCTCAAAAGAGCCTGGATCTTAGCAAGTTGATCGCTGGGGGCTCCAAGGGTCTTCATCTCCTGAACGTGTATGGGTTAGTTTCTAAAAACATGAGACCAACAGAGAGGATGAAGATGATTACTTGAGAAGCAGAGGAGAAAGCCAAGCAGGGAGTGAGACTTTCTCCAGAAGAATGAGGGTTAGAAGGATTGTTGTGGAGATCCAAATGAGGTGATGAAGATGCAACTGGATGGGTTGCAAGGGCTGAAGAAAGGGGCAATGTGGTAGCCCAGATGTTAGCACCCTTTAGTATTTTTTATGCAGCTCCACTGAAGGATCCTTCATTATTTCTGGATCTCTTCTTAAGAGGAATTAGTTCCTCGAGCGCCTGTAAGTTCCAAAATGCATTACTTTGGAAATGATCAAGCTGCAAAGGAAAGATTTGTATCAGGGTTTTAGAAAAGATCTACCTTCTGGAGATTCTGGTCGATTCCTATCTCTACTTCTTCCTCATCACTCTCAACAATCTTCTTGGAGTCTCGGTCCACTATTAAGATGAGAGTTGAAGAGGAAATGTGAAGTAAGGAGTAAAAACAGGTTCTAAAAGACTTAGCCAAAAGGTAGCTTGTGAGTCTTAGAACTGAAAGGCTTCACTATTTATAGAGCCTGGAGGCGACAGTTCGCATTTGTGGGCACCTCGAGCTCTTAAAACGCACTTACAACTCTTGCCTTGGTTGAATAGTCAATAACTTCATGATTAACTGTCAAGAAAAACCCAGAGGTTTTCTCGGGAGATAAAACCACCACATGGCGTATAGTGCCAAATGAAGAAGTTTAAGCGTCGAGTTATAATTTTGATGCAGATTAAATTTGAAGTTACAATCTTCTTATCTCTTCAAATTTGGGGGCTAGTTGACGAGGATTATCACCTGGGCTAGTTTAGTTAACATAGATCATGTTCAAGTCAAGTTCGGATGTGATATATGTCTATGTGTCCTAGTAGCCACTATGGTCGCAGACGGACAGCTTTCTGTGCACCAGAAGGTTGCGAACACAGAGTCAGTCCATGATCGCAGGCTATGCGCGGTCATGAGGTCGCAGGCTATGTGCGATCAGAAGGTCGCTGGCTCTGCGCGACCAAAACAACCTGGGGGTGTTCAAGCCTTTACTGGACACGTTCTCAGGGTCAAGATAACTTCTTCCACGTGGGAAGACAACCGCCAAGAGGTTAACGTGTGCGGTTATCTATAGTTGCACGTGTTTAACTAGCGAAGAAGATTGGTGCGGTTATATGAACTACACTATGGAAACCGTCAAGAACTGCCTTGCATTGGCATCCTTTCATTTAGTATAAAAGGATTGCTGGTGAAGACAGAAAAAACAATGTTTGAAGATTTAGATATAGTTAATAGACATAAGTGTAAAAGGAAACTATTGCCTGTGACAATCTCTCTTTCCTGTAAACCCTTTCTTTCATACATAGTGAAATCACAACAGGACGTAGGGCTATTACTCCCATCATCGAGGGCCCGAACCTGTATAAATCTTCGCATCTATACTTCATTGCTTATCTTAACTTATCTGATAGCACTTTGAAAGGTCTCACATACAACTCACAAATATGCGTAAGATCGACAGAGGACCCCGAGTCCGAATCATCGACACACCTTTATGGTATAGTATTGCGTTGATTAAGGAATACATACATGTTTTGTGAATCAATTTGTCAGATTCAACTTCGTTCATGAGAAGTGTCCCAGTAGTTAAATAATCCCTTATAGGAATTATTCAACTTGTATCATACTTGAGGAATCTATCACTCGGCTTTGCATTTTGTGCCTCCTCTGTGAGAGTTATTGAGGGTTTAATAAGGTGTTCGTGAAACACTCCTGCCAGGATAAGTGATCGTGAGGAACCAATTGGAGCTAATCAATCAGCAACAAGATTTTCTCTACATGGAATGTATTGGACTTCAAACCCATGGAAATGTTTTTCCATTTTTCTCACTTCAATCAGGTATGCGGACATCTTGGAGTTAGAACACTGGTATTCTTTCCCAACCTGATTTATGACTAGTTGTGAATCACCTTTCACAAGTAGTCGTTTGATTTCTAGGGACTTTGCCACATGGAGTCCTGCTAGAAGACCTTCATACTCTGCTATGTTATTTGTAGTATGAAAATCAAGTACGACTATATGTTGGAATTGGTCATTATTAGGAGAAATGAGCACAAAGCATGCTCCAGCACCATGAAGCCCAAGTCAGCCATCAAAGTGCATCGTCCACTGGTCGGAGAGCCCTTGTTGTTGAATCTCTGGGGTTGAATTGGTTCATTCGGCGATAAAATCGACCAAAATTTGAGACTTAATTGTTGTTCGTGTAACAAAATGGATATCAAACTCACCAAGTTCTATTGACCATTTTGCAACAAGACTAGAAGATTCTTTATTATGAATCACTATTCTGAGCGGAAAAGAGGATGGCACAGTAATTTTGTACGCTTGAAAATAATTCTACAATTTTCTTGAAGTCATTAAAAGGGCGTATAGCAATTTTTGTGCTTGTGGGTAATGTTCTTTAGGTCCATGGAGGACTTCACTGACATAGTAAATTGGTCGTCGAATATTATCTCGTTTTGCAACCAGTGTTGCGTTAAGCACATTTGGCATTGCTGCTAAGTAAACCATCAAGGGTTCTCTTGGGAGAGGAGAAACCAATATAGGCACACTTGCTAAATATTTCTTTAGGACTTGGAAGGTTTTGTCAGCTTCTTTCGGCCAAGAAATACGACTATGTTTTCTGAGAGTTTTGAAAAAGGGAAGAGCTCACTTACCTAGGCAAGATATAAAATGACTAAGAGCCACTATACTGCCTGTTAAGCGTTGCACTTCTCTCATATTCTCCGGCGGTCGCATCTGATCAATCGCTTAGATTTTTTTTAGGATTGACATCAATACCTCAGACAGACTCAAGGAGTCCAAGTAATTTGCCAATAGAAACACCAAATACACATTTCTCATGATTTAATCTGATACAATTTTTCCTAAGATTGTTGAATGTTTCTACCAAATCAGTAATGTGATCGGAACGTCGAATGCTTTTGACGACTAAGTTGTCTACATAAGTTTCCAAGTTATGGCCGAGTTGGGAAATGAAGGTCTTCATCATAAGCCACTGATACATGATGCTAGCATTTTTAAGCCCAAACGACATTCTGATGTAATAGTATATGCTGAAATGTGTGATGAAGGCAGTTTTCTCTTCATCATCTCGTGCCATGCTAATCTAGTGGTATCCAGAATACGCGTCTAGAAAGCTCATCATCTCACAACCCACAGTGAAGTCGACAATCTGGTCGATTCAAGGGAGTGGCAAATCATCCTTCGGACAAGCACGATTAAGAGTGGTGAAGCCAATGCACATACACCATTTTCCATTAGCTTTCTTCACCATGACTAGGTTAGCGAGCCGTTTAGGGTGATTGACTTCGTGAATGAACCCAACGTCAAGAAGCTTATCAAGTTTAGACTTGATTGCATCTTGATGTTAAGGAGCAAAGCATCTGAGTTTTTGTTTAATTGGTTGTTAGTTACTCTATATAGCCAACTGGTGCTCGATTACTTTCTTGGGACCCCAATCATGTCAGATGGTTGCCACACAAACACATTACTATTTGTCTGGAGGAAAGCAATGAGCTCGACTTCCTATTTACTATTCAGGTTGAAGCCTATGCAAACAGTTTTGGAAGCATCATTTGGAAATAGTGGAACTCCCCAGATTGATAGAGATATGCCCTAGAGGCAACCATGGAGATGGTTGTATCATGTCATGTTTATGAATTCTTATTGTATTCCTTAAATAAAGTATCACTTTTATCGATCAACAAGTATGTGACTTGTTTGTGGAACTCTTTATAATGATATATGAATTGTCTCAACTTACTTATGACATTATCAGTGATACTTATTCTAAACATCCCTAACTTTCAGCATTACATGGAATAATAATGCAAGATAAATCAGTACAATCATTGATTGATAGTCAAGTTTCACGGATCATGGATATGAGATATCAAGTCAATATCGTGGACACATGTTGGAGAACATGTTGGTCGGATTGACCCAACTTGAGACACTGTTGAGATTTTATGTGTCATCAATTTGTTTCTAACAGTTATTTTGGTTTATCTTAAGACCTGAGATCATCACGGATTCATATATGCTTAGTAGCATACCTTGGTGTCATCAACTGCTGCTCTTAACCGAGTAGTCATAAAGGTGACATACATATATGTTACAAACCATGTGGTTGTAAGTGAATGGTCGAGATGAAATTTGCCCCTCTCATATCTTGAGAGAGATATCTCTGGGCCCCTTGATGTAATTGGATTAAGAAAGTGCATGACCGTGCGGAATATAGTTGAGATTCAACTATGGATAAAAGTTAGTCCATTACAATATTGAGAAAGGACCAAGCTATTCAAGGATGACACGTTTCTCACCTTGAGTTCGATCTGGTATCATGAGGCAAAAATATAATCTATGATAAGTTGTTTAGGTTCGTCGGATATGATATTCGTGTATATGCGGGTAGTCATAATGTCTTGCTAGAGACTGCTTATGACTTGTGATTCGGGAAGTTGTTTCTGGTTGTGGCCAAATATACATGAACATACAGGGTCACACACTTAATGGGTTGGAGCATTAATTTGGATGGGATCCGAAACAGGTCCCTTATTGATAAATGGGTTTACTATTGGGATTAGGGTTTGCATTTGAGTAGGATTTATTTGCAAGGTCTTATAAAAGGAGATGAAGTGGGCATGCAAAATATATCTGATCTATTATGGCTGCCACCACCATCCACGAGATAGATATCGTAAAACCCTAGCCGCGTGTGCTGGTGCTAGCACACGAACACGCAGTGCTCCCAATCTGGACATGTGAGCTTCCGAAGAGGTGCGACTGCTACTGCTGCACTGCTGGTCACGATCTGGTTGCGACATCGACTCTTCTTCTGCAGCTACGTTGTAGCATCCGCACGTCTAGTGGTAAACCTCTTGATCTATGATTTTATGCTCTCATGGTTCTTGGGTTTTCGGATTAAATTTTTGAAATTATCTCTAGAGTAGCTACCCATTTTCCAACACATACTTCTTCACTTAGTTGAGGCGTCACCTTTTTAGATCCGTGCCCTGTCGTTGAGTTGATAGGATTAACATCTCGTAAAGGGGTTTGATCGACCAGTTCCAGTGCCTTTTTTTCACAGGACAAGACAACTTTTTGGTCTCCTCAAATTGGGATGACTCTCTTCAGCCCCAGCAACTTAACGCATTGATATGTGTAGTGACGGGCTATCATAAACTTGGAGAGAGAATGCCTACCCTGTATGCCGCTTCGACATTGACTACTTCAAAAGTGACGAGTTCAGTTCAAAAGTTGTCAGGCTGGCTGTGTTTTGACAAATTGGCTTGGCTGATGATCCAGATATTACACAATGAAAAGAATTCCTAATTGGTTGTAACCTCGACCGAGGGTCCTACATCTCATTGAGTGCACTAACAAATAATATGTTGAGCGCGCTTCCACCATCAATCAATGTCTTGCCAACTTTGTAATTGTTGATTGTAGGTGTGACGATTAAAGGATATTTATTTGATCGCACTAGATTCCTCATATAGTCGTCCTTTCCAAAACTGATCGTAGTTTTTGACCATTTTGGAGAAAAGGGCTCCGGTGGAGAGCTCTTTGTGGCATTTACTTTACACCACGCCATTTTGAGTTGGCGTTTAGAGGTGTATGCCGAAGGTCCACTGATGATCACAATGACATGTTAATGAAGATCTTGGTAAGGTAATTCCCCTTCACCAGATGGATCTTTCGATCATGACAATTCACACTCTTTTTGAGGTGTGGGGAATGGTTCTTTTACTTTGTAAAAATCATTGAGCTGCTTTTGCCACAAGCGACAATTTTTTAGGTTATGTCCCTAAACTTGATGTAAGGGATACCACATATCCTTTGAACTATGATCACTGGATTCGACCACTTCTTCTTTTGAGACAAAGTAGGGTGTCATTGAGTGTGTCCAAAAGCAAATTTAGCACCTTTTTGTTTGTGTTGTTCAAAAGCTACAACCTCTCTGGTCACATGATCTTTATTTTACTTCTTTTTCTCCTTGGAAGGCTTCTTCTGATTTTGCTCAGACTTTTTGGCCTTTTTGCTAAGACCAGGTAAAGGTAGTTGAGTACCTTTATCTATCATTTTGTTCAACCGAATAGTTTCACTTGTTGTGGCGTAATGATCTGCTATGTCGAGCAGTTCTTCAACATTTCAAGGAGGGTTGATATTTAGATCCATAGTATCACACCCACTCTTTAAAAGCTTAAATGACAGATGATTCTGTGATCTCTAGGATCATGTTACGAACACAAACAAAACAGCTGATAAATTGTCGTAGCGTTTCACTTGGATTTTGACACAATCGATCAAGGTCATCCTCCTTGCTTGGCCGTGCATATGTTCCTTGGAAATTTGTGACCAAAAGATCACATAAATGTTCCTAGGAATATATAGATCCTGTTGCTTGGTTAAGCAACCAAGATCTTGCTGACCCTTTCAGAACTGTAGGAGATAATTAGCCATTATCTTGTCATCATCCCCAGCGGATTAAATTGCGGTGTAGTAAATTTGGAGGAATTTCGATGGATTTTTAGTTTGATCAAAATGCTTCATAGAAACTGGTTGAAATTTTGCTGGTTAGTTTACTGCTCACAAGTCAGTTGAAAATGCTTTACATCCAGCGATAACTTCATGACATCGACATTGAGGGTTTCGATCCACTGCCGAGTTGGGTGAGCATTGTTGAACCTGTCCTGCTTGCCTTTGAGGATTAATACGTGGTCCTAACTAGTTATGAACATTGCATCTGGTTGTAAGCCTACAACCATGATCCTTTGCTCGTATGACGAGCATCTTGAGGAGTGCTTGCCATTGATGGTAAGCTGGACCTCCTTTTGCTTCGACCAGAATTAGCCGAAATCTCTATAGCAGCCATGTGAAGAGTTCTTGCTAGATTTGCAGTGACCTATGGGAATCTTAGAACCTAATTGAATCCAGATGGAGGTTCATGCAGTTGTTGAACAACATCTCAGAATTGTTGTGCTGCTGAATTCGGTTGTCGCGGAGATCTATCTTCCCTTGCTGGAGCAAAAGGAGTATGAGGTGGACCAATGTCTCCTATGATTGGAGTCTCTAGTATTCTGAGTGGTCGTGAACCATCCCCGACCTCATTACTGGTCGTGCTCAGAGGCGTGTGCTGACCAGAAGTTTCTTCCACATTGTGACTGTGGTCATCGTGAAGACAATCGTAGGAGGGATGATTTTTTGGGTCTGCGAGATGATTAGAATCATCTCCATCAATGGCACCCACTTCACGATGCTCGAAACTTGTAGATATAGATGGTATTTCCCATTCCCTCAGAAAGAGGAAGTGGTATTTGAGCCATCTGTAAGTCCAACCTGCTATTGACTTGAATCTGCAGTGGTTGTTAAAGTTTGATCAATGCCCACCAAATGGGATTCGGAATCACCACCGACGAGCATCAAATCATTTGGCTCTTGCATGATTTTATCCTCACCAAGGGTAAAATTGAAATCATCCTCGGGACCACCAAAATCAAGCTCAAAATCGTTTTCCTTGTTGAAACAAGGTGACAAACCCATCATCGTGTATTTCACAAGAGTCCTCAGATTAACTTAAAAGTAAAGATCCAGGACAAGTTAATAACAAGATAACTCTTGACAAAAACACATGATCGGTTGAGCTCTTTAGGGAAAAAAAAATGAAAATTCATATTGTTGGATCTAGGTTTTGATGATTAATGACAATTTGGATAAAACTTATTTTAGTAGAAGTATATTGAAATGTTATTTGTTAAACCCTGAAGTTGATGTCTCCCTTGTTGTGGTTTAATATTGATGCATATGTTGAGGGGGAGCTCATCATATCAGTCATCTGTGCTTGCATCAAACTTGTGCTAATTATTATCATGACATGAGTAGTATGGATCTTGTGCTTACTTCTTATCATGTATGGATCTATATGACTGTATATTTCATCTCTCACCTTTTTTTGGTTTATCGAAAATGACTCTGTCATCAAACACCAAAAAGGGGAATTGTTGAGTCAACTCTTTTGGGAGTAATTATTTTGGTGATTAATGACAACCTAACTATGAGACTAACGTGATTTAATAAGTATATGTGTTGTAGTCTCAAAATGGATTGCAAGATGAAATCAAACAAGGGAATATGGAAAATGATGTTGATATGAGCCACCTTGAGAGAGGTCAAACTTCACCGAAGGTAAAATCAAAGATTAAGAATCATTTTCTTAGGATTTTATCGGTCTCGGTGTCTGGAGATAGACCAAGTTGATATAATTCTTTTTACTAGTTTGATCATACTATTAAGAGAGGTCGAAAACTAATAGCTTGAGTCGATCTAGTATGGAAGTTCAAATGCATTCATATCATATTACACTAGTGCTCATTCACCTCTTGCATTGCTAGAAAACAAGTGTAGTTTGTTTGAATTGGAAGTAATATTTGAAAACTACACTTAGTCGTGGTCGCTCAGAGTAAACAAACTGATTCAGTACTAGAGCTGGTCGTGGTCGTACATGCACAATTTGGCTGTATCACTATTTGGAACTGGTCGTGGTCATAGAAGTTCAAATTAATCGTACCAGTTCACAACTCGAATACGGACATTCGACCATATCCATTCGACCACCGGCTTTCGACCGGATATTCGACTAGTGGCTTAGAGTTCTTCAATCAAAACTAGTCGTGATCTATGCTGACTGTCAACATGCATATCCGCGTGGACACAAACAAATTGCATTTGCAAATAGCCTCAAATCAAGTTAGAGTAAAAATTCCTAAGTCCTGTTTTCAGTTTGCATAGGTTGGACATTGTCTGTGGTGGCCGGACATTGTCCGTCCAGTACAAAACTATTCTACTTATGTGTAAAATGAAACCAGAGACACATAAATCTGTCTGGGGGCATTTGTCCGGATCTGGCCGGACATTGTCTGTAATGGCCAGACAATGTATGGCTAGTACAAAACTTGTGAGCTTTAAACAAAAGTGAACTAGATACAAATGAATTTGTCCGAGCACATCTGTCCGGGACTGAGCGGACTTTGTTTGATGTGAGCGGACAATGTCCACCCAGTACAAATCTAGTTTGAGGCAAAATCAAAAAGTGAACGAGAGACGTTTACATTTGTCCGGGCTTTTTGTCCGGACAAAAGGTTATTTGTCCGGCCTTCACAAAAGTAGCTGAACTATAACTGAGAAGTTTGCAATGGTCATAATGACACGTACTGTCCGGACATTGTCCGGCCACAATGTCCGGCCAATACAAAATTTTCTCAGCTTCTTGCAAACGGCTAGGGACAATGTCCGGCCTGTACAAAATTCCCGCAGCTTCTTGCAAACGGTTATTTTCTTTGTGAAGGCTATATATATCTCGTCTTGGCCAGCATTTGAGGTGCTCAACAACTCAAAAATCCTGTGCAAAAGCTAACCAAATCCTTTGAATTCAATCTCTTGCATCTAGAGCCAAGATTTGAGTCAAAATTCTTGAGAGCATTTGAGAAGAGAATCATTTGTGAGAGCTAATTGTGCTTAGTGCACATCATCCATCATTTTGCAAGCTAGTGCTAGAGTGTGAGCATTCATTTGCATCATTTGATTTTCTAGCACTTGATTCATTCAAGTGAAAGCATTTGATTTATTGCTCTTAGCGATTGCCATTGCCTATATAGTTGTTGGAGGAGAGTCGCGATCTCTTCGTTGAAGTTTGTTGGAGATGCCGATTAAATCTTGTGAAAGGTATTGGTGCTCGCCTATCTGGAGTGGAGAATGAGCAACCCAAGTGGAGATATCCTCCATGGATATAGAAGTGAGGCTCACACATGAGCGCTTCAACGAGGAGTAGGAGAGATCGGGCGAGTCTCCGAGATCTCGGTAAAAATTGTTGTGTCAATTGTTTCTCTCTTACACAATTTGTATTTACCTTGACACAATTGTTTCCACTTACTCTTGTTGTATGTTGTATTGCATTTTTTATTTTGTTGAATGCAACTTGATTTTAGATAGTTTTAGACCCTTTTGCGAAAACTCAGTTTTCCTTCATATCTTGCAAAAATTGTTTTAGTCGAAAAGATTTTTTAAAGCCTCCTATTCACCCCCCTCTAGTCGGCATTCTCGATCCTACACGTATCAATGCTATCCCAACGGTTGGCACCAGTTGTCGATGATCAACTGAGGATTGCCGATTTTACGAAAATGATGGTTTCGATGGAACAATATATGGTGGTTGAAAAAGATCGATGAATCAAACATGAGACGAATTTTTATATAGATTCAGACCCTCAAAAAATAAGTAATAATCTTACTTCCTGTGTGTAATCACTCAAAATATTGAATGTTTACAATGTGATGAGTTTTTAAATTCTCCTTAGTCAGGAAAAATATTTGTGTTTGATCAGATGCCCCCTATCTATAAGATATGTTCTTCTTTAATAGTGGTCGATGAACAGTTATTACACTCCAGTTAGAGGAAGAACTGTTTGACGGTATTGCTTGCGGTTTCCACGTTAAACTGCTTTGGAGTGGTTTGCGTGTAGCAGTTGGGGTGCTGTCTCAGACAATTTAGTGAAGGCATTCTATATTTAACCAAGTTTGGTCGTGTATTCAACCAAGCCTGGACTTTAGTTGAATTATTAGCTTAGAACTAGTCTAAACTCTTGGTCGAATCAATAGCTTAATTCTGGTCAAAACCATTGATTAATACTTAGTACAATGTTGAAAAATTTATATTGTCTAAATACGAGAATTAAATAAACGTCTTAATCCTTATCACCTCTGTATTAGACTTGGCCTTACTATAGGTCTGGACCAGGCTAAAAGCATAGTGGATCTGGTCGGAGTTAAATTTGCACATGTTAGGTCTTGTTTGGAAACACAGTATTGAAAACCGCAGAATTTTTAAATCATATCTTTGAAATTGTCATGCAACTAAAACCACAGTATTTTGTAGTATTACAAAATCATAGTTTTTGAGAAAACTATAGTTTTTATAGATGTTTGATATACAGTTTTTTTCAAAGTTTTCAGTTTGGTGTTTAAATGAACTAGCTGCTATGAGAATTTAAAGTAACTGTTGGACAATTTCTATAGGTGATTGGGTATCATAGCTTTTAGTATAATATTTTATTCAAATAATTATATGTCAGACAAATTATATTCAACAATTTTATACAATACGACACAGTAGCCGCCGACGCCTCCGTGCACGGCCTTCGACAAGAGGAGGAGGAAAGGGTGAGGGAGCACTAAATAAGCGTACAATCACACAAAAATCATCTTAGCAGTTCAATTGTATATCACAGGAATAGGGTAACTAGAATAGAATCTCTAGCACCTCAGTTCTTGATCATCTCACAACCACACAGACAATAAGATTCATGCCAAGAAAAGCCCATTTAATCAATAGCATCATAGACCAATTTAGAAGCAACTTTGCGATTAACCACGGAGAAAAGAAACAAAAACTCCAAATGAACAGCTCCGAAGCACCCAATTTCAATAAAACACAAACCTCAATGGATCTAATCACTGAACTCAGCTTCAGTTTGCATCAGCTGAAATGATTCTACATGAACTTATATCTCTAGGATTCAAATTTCAGACATCACACAAGAAGCATTATAGATAGAAAATCATATAATAGAAAGTAGCAATTGAACAACACATCCTGTCATAGAAGCATCACAAGGCAACAAAGAGAAGAAGAGGAGAAGCAATACTAAGTTAAAATTTGATTAACCATGAGTTCATCTCATACAGTTGTTCATCACAGTGCATTAAGATTCTAGAACAGAGAATGAGAAAGAAGATTTGATCACCATGTTTTTTGCTGGAGCTTGTTGATGTTGGAGTTGAGGAGGAAGTAGGAGGTGGTCTCCGAGGCCAAGGTGGGTTGGAATGGACACTAGAGATCGCCAGGATGCTCAGGTAAGATGTGGTTCAGGTCAACGATGAGAAACGACACTGGAGAAGTCGTCGTCGCAGGGCCGAAGGCAGTGAACTGTGCCGAAGATGAAAGTGAGGCAGTGCACGACGGTGGTGGAGTTTGGTGGGTCAACGGCCGGATTGGCGCACGGCGGGCAACTGTGTGTGGCGACAAATCGCCGACGATGGGATTAGTGGAGGCACGGCGAGGCACGATGATCCGTTTGAGACCCAGCCTTGGTTTTCGCACTAGACTCCCCCAGATTCTAATATGCGGAATAATGGGATCTTACTCGAAAATACCGAAACCCAAAGGTTGATCGAAACCACAGCTCAAAGTAATTGCACAACTCTTTATTTTAAAGAGGGCTTTACACGTCGAACGTTAGACACACTTGTCTACGTCGAAAGAACTATAAGTGTCTAAAACTCAAATAAGTTCTATGACTCTCGATTGTATTCGATGATCTAAACTAGACCTATTACAACGTATTTATAGTCCAATCGTATGAGTATGTATCAGACTCAATAACCTAAACGTATTAGACTCATATAACTAATCCTAAACAGATAAGCTTAGTTATACACATTCGGATCGGATAACAATTCCGAACAGGGAACGAATTCCTTTTCCTGGTCGCGGACCAATCCATGGTCGCGAATCCTTTCCGAACACGGTTAAGGTCGCGAAGCCATATGCAATCAGGACTTGGTCGCGAAGACGCATGCGATCAGGACTTGGAGATCCTCCCAGATCATGACTCCCTTGTTGAGAAGGAGCCAACCCCTGTTGCGACCTCTCGATCAAACTGGAGATGTGGAAATTGGGCTTATCCATCTTCTTTGGTGTACCACTTTGCCGCACGTGCTCGTTGATCTTTCCGACCGATTCGAAAAGTCTCCTTGGTGCCACTGCGGGTGGTAGTCACCTTCTTTTCCAGAATCACATCTTCACGTAGAGGTTCTTCTCGTTGATAGACCAAGTCTTCAACAGATGGTACTATAGTATCTGGCTCATCATCCAGCATTGAAGGCTCAAAGAGTTTGAGGTGCTCAACATTAACAACCGAGTAGATATCCATGTATGGAGGTAACTCGAGCTGACAAGCATTATTACCCACTTTCCGCAAAATCCGAAAAGGACCATAACAAATAGGTTTGAGTTTCTTACCTTCACCTTTAAGTCTCTCCTTACTCAGATGTAACCATACCATATCACCTTCTTGAAATTGCGCATCAACTCGGTGCCGATCATGTCGCGCCTTGTACTTGAGTTGAGCTTTCAGCAAGTTCTGTTCAACCTCACGATGGAGTCATTGAATACCTTCCAGGAACTTTTGTGCTCGATCCTGATCAGATGCTTCCTTGTTGTTCTGTGCTGAGGTAGGGATCAAAAACTCCATGTCGAATGGACTCTGGGGTAGAAATCCTAAACAGACCTCAAACGGGGACTTTCCAGTCGAACCATGCACTGCTCGATTAAAAGCAAACTGCAGGTATGGTATGCTTTCATCCCAGGTCTTCGGGTGCTTCGAGTTATATCCTCTCAAGAGATGAACGACTGTGCGATTTACCACCTCGGTTTGACCATCAGTTTGCGGATGAAAAGCAATACTCCTCTTTAGCTTGGTGTCCATCATCGTCCAGAGCGATCGCCAAAAGTGACTAAGGAACCGAGTATCACGATCAGACACAATAGAAGTCGGCAGTCCGAAGTGTGTCCAAACGTGTTGAAAGAATACCCGAGCGGCGTCTTCTCCCGTGATAGTCTTTCGACAAGGTATAAGAACAATCATTTTGGAGAACCGATCAACGACCACGAATAGATAGTCGTTGTCACGTCGGGTCTTAGGCAATCCTCCCAAGAAATCCATGGATATGCTCTCCCATGGTCTCGATGGAACTGGCAAAGGAGTGTACAAACCTAATTTTCGGTTTGCCGGTTTCGAGATGCTGCAGAGACCACAGCCTCGAACAAAACTAGCCACATCTTGCTGCATACGCGGCCAGAACACATGTCGGTAAAGATTTTGCAACGTCTTTGTAAGCCCAAAGTAACCAGCTACCTTCGATGTTGCGCTTCTCGCAACCATTGAATTCGAGGTGCTCCACGAGGTATGCAAAGTAAGTTGCCTTTGTACAAGAGTCCTTCTCGACGAATAAACTCCGTAGGCTTCCCTGTTTCGAGCTCAGTCAGTACTGTTTGAAAATCAGGGTCTTCACTATACATCGTGACATAGTCATCATGACATGAGGGCTCGATCTGCATGAATACTGATAAACAGAGGGTCGTAACTGGTGGTCACGACAACATGTCCGCCAATTTGTTGTGTACGCCCTTCTTGTACTTAATCACCAGATTAAACTGCTGCAGATACGACATCCACTTCATGTGCCGAGCTTGCTGTAGCTTGGACTGAGTTTGCAAATATTGCAATGGTTGATGGTCGGTGTGGACAACCGTCTCTTTCCCCAAGAGATAACACCGCCAATGTTTCACGGCCTGATGCAGTGCGCATAACTCCTTATCATAAGTCGGGTAGTTCTTCTGAGCTCCCTGGAATAACTCAGAGTGATATGCCACTGGTCGACCTTCTTGCATGAGCACTGCACCCATTGCATAACCTGAGGCAGCCTCGCTGATCTTCCTTTTCAGCAAGAGAAACGTGTCCTCATGTTTCCCTGTCCACTCGAACTTCTGATCGATCCTGGTTAATGCATGCAATGGAGAAGCCACAATCGAGAAGTGTCGGATGAACTTCCGAAGATATTGGCATGCTCCCACAAAACTACGCACATCCGTAACTGTTCGCGGTCGCGGCCATTCGCGAATCACTTTTACCTTATCTGGGTCGATTTGCAACGTACCGTTGCCAACCAGGAATCCAAGGTAAAGTAGAGTTTGCTGGCCGAACTCGCACTTCTTACGGTTGAGGCAAAGTCGATGTTGCCGAAGCTGATCGAACACTTTTTCGACATGAATGAGGTGCTCATCCCACGATCGACTATAAATTAGTATGTCGTCGAGGTAAACGATCACAAAGTCGTCGATGAACTGTCTCAATACGTCATTCATAAGACGCATGAAGGTTGCCGGGGCGTTGCAGAGACCAAACGGCATGACCAGCCATTCGAACAGACCTTGTCATGTTTTGAACGCGGTTTTCCACGTATCCTCCTCTCGGATGCTGACTTGATGATATCCTGACTTAAGATCCAATTTGGAGAAGACAACAGCATGCTTCAATTGGTCTAGTAGGTCATCAATACGAGGAAGGGGGTACCGGTTCTTGATGGTGATCTTGTTCAGTGCTCGATAGTAGATGCACATACGCCAAGTCCCATCTTTCTTTGGTACTAACACCACAGGAGATCCACAAGGTGAACTACTTGGTTGAATGACATCATCGTTCAGCAACTCACCAAGTTGTCTCTTGATCTCTTCATTCTCCAATACTGAGTTGCGATACATACTCAAATTGGGCAGTGTCACATCGGACACAAACTGAATTTCGTGCTCGACTGGACGTTTCAGCGGACGACCCTGGGTAGTCTCGAACAGATCACTGTATTTCTCCAGCAGTCCCGAAAAACGACCAGAATTCTCTCGGCACGCCAGCGACAATGCTGGTCGAGTACCCTCACCTTGACCAATGGGCCGAATCATGACAAGCACATACTTATGGCATGCATTAACAATTCGTTTGGCTTGATTTGCGGTAATCAAGTTCGAAGTGTTGACGTGGATGTCTCTACTGATCACGAACTTAACTCCGTCTTTGGTGAGGTCGTACTCTTGCGCTCACCGATGGAAATGCGCGTCTCGATCATACAGATACGGACTCCCAAATATCACCTGACAGATATCGATAGGGACAACATCGCATTGCACCTCATCGACATATCGTGCAGAGATCGCAAATTTCAACACACACTGACTTGTAATCTGTTGATTCACGTCGGATGTAAACCAACCCAGCGGGTATGGTCGCGGGTGTGTGGTTGTCTTCAAACCAAGTCGCCGAACCAGTCCAGCGGAGACCAGATTCTTCTGACTTCCTGGATCGAATATCGCTGCGACCACTTTGTGCTTCACCTGGACGTTGATGGTGAACAAGTCCTCTGTTGGGTGATGGTCCTTTGGTGGATCCGAACCCTTTTCCTTCAGCATTGCCATCAGAGACAAGGTCGTATCCGCCTCATTAACCGAGTTCACTCGGACAACTTCTTCGTCGGGTGAAGTTGCAGTAGCCGTGGTTGTTCTTTTCCCTGGTCCATTTTTCTTTGGTCGAAGTTCAGGATGAAGTTTGTAGCATTTGTCCTTGGTATGTCCCGCGACTTGACAATGTTCGCAAAAAGCACCCGTGCCCGATTTGGAAGCGTTCTTTTTCGGACTCAGCTTTTTCTTTGTTGAGGTCGCACTTTCCTTCGTGCTTTTGTCGCTGCGGGATTTGTTCTTCTTCTCGATCGCCATAGCAGTTGTGCTTGCGGTCGCGATGTCTTGGACGCCGAACAGACTTAGCTCAGTACTGATCGATTTCTGAAGTTCAGATGTGTACTTCCTAAATACCTGAGGGTCGGATAATGAGATGCCAATGACCATTGCTTGTCGCCGAAACTCTGTTGTATAGTCTTGGACAGTCTGGTCGCGCCGTTGGTACAATCTATGCCAACGCTCCCATCTCTCCTCAAGGTAACCCATCGGATAGAATTCTTGTCGCAGAAGTCGTTTGAATTGACCCCACGCAAGGTCGTCAGCTTCACCACTGGCGACAAGGGCCTTCCACCATGTCTTGGCGTGATCCTTCATCTTCAAAGGTGCAAATTTGACCTTTTAAGCGCTACTGAACCCTTTCAGGTCAAAGTAGGTCTCAAGTTGATTGATCCAAGAATCCAACTTCTTGGCATCGATCACCCCATCATATATGGGTATATCAATCTTAGCGTCGACCTTAAAAGATCCGACAGCTAAGGAGGTGTTGGCGAGGTCGTCGGTCTTGTGGTTGCCTTCGTCTTCATCTTCGTCTGTCCTGCGCAAGTCTTCACCAGTCTTCGCACCCATACCCTTCCCTACTTCAGGAGGTACAATCATGGCCTGCTGCTTAATCCAAACAAGCACGGTTTCCATGTCGGTGGAGAGCTTAGCCACTTGTTCGGCTAGGTTAGCTTGAACGGAGGTATCGTCAGACATTGTCGAAGACGCAGCTGTAGGAACCGTCAACTGATCGCTTGAAGTTTCTCCGGAAGTTTTGTAACCTTGGCGAGTCTTCACTATCCACAGGATAGGAAAGTTGCTCTGATACCAACTTGATCCGTTTGAGACCCAGTCTTGGTTTTCGCACTAGACTCGTCTAGATTCTAATATGCGGAATAATGGGATCTTATTTGAAAATACTGAAACCCAAAGGTTGATCGAAACCACAGCTCAAAGTAATTGCACAACTCTTTATTTTAAAGAGGGCTTTACACGTCGAACGTTAGACACACTTGTCTATGTCGAAAGAACTATAAGTGTCTAAAACTCAAATAAGTTCTATGACTCTTCGATTATATTCGAGGATCTAAACTAGACC
This sequence comes from Pharus latifolius, assembly GCA_019359835.1. Classification (NCBI taxonomy): domain Eukaryota; kingdom Viridiplantae; phylum Streptophyta; class Magnoliopsida; order Poales; family Poaceae; genus Pharus; species Pharus latifolius. The sequence goes on along the minus strand of CM033320.1, from coordinate 17,563,654 downwards.
TATTACAAGGTATTTATAGTCCAATCGTATGAGTACGTATCAGACTCAATAACCTAAACGTATTAGACTCATATAACTAATCCTAAACAGATAAGCTTAGTTATACACATTCGGATCGGATTACAATTCCGAACAGGGAACGAATTCCTTTTCCTGGTCGCGGACCAATCCATGGTCGCGAATCCTTTCCGAACACGGTTAAGGTCGTGAAGCCATATGCGATCAGGATTTGGTCGCGAAGCCGCATGCGATCAGGACTTGGAGATCCTCCCGGATCACACGACTTCGGGATTGGGCGGCAGTGGAAGGCGGCGCAGTTATAGAGGGCGGCGGCTACTAGATCTGAGCAGCGGTGCGGCGTAGATCTAGGTGGCGGCTTGGGCGCATGGAGTGGCGGTGCATTTAGCGGCACAACGGTGGTTGTGGCCGAATTTGAGCGGTGGTACACAGATGAAGAAGGCGTGGCGGCGACTTATTTCACGGCAACCTGCAAGCTAGCAAGTGGGGCTGAGACGGAAAGCAGGGGATCAAGGGCTAGAATCTTACTGCGGATCACCGATTGGAGGTCGTCGCTGGTGGTGATGCGTATGGCGGCGGCGGTGGTTTGTTCTCGGTCTAAGAAGGGGGGCTAGAAGGAAGAAGAAAAGCAAGGGGGCTGAGGTAGAACAGCGGTCGGTCGCCCGTCGTGGATTTGGCCGCCAACGGTGGCTCGCTGAGGGAGGAGAGAAAAAAGAGGCGACTCGTCGGGGGAGGAGAGCAAAGGGTAGAAGAGGGAGAGTGTGCAGTTGTGGTCAAAGTTTTGACTAAAATTTTGCACCAAATCAAAATTTGTAAAATTAAAAAAAATCATAATTTTGAAGAAACTATGGTTTCAAAAAACATAAAATATTTTAAAATCAAACACTCATTTGGTTTTTAATACCACAATTTTTTAAACTATAATATTGGATAAAAACTCAAAATTTTTTTTTGTAACCAAACAGTACTTAGTCCCCGTTTAAAAACACAGCATTTGAAAACCACAGTATTTGAAAACCATGGTTTTGGAATTGTAATGCAACCAAAACCACAATATTATGTAGTATTTCAAAACCACAGTTTTTAAGAAAACTACAGTTTTTTAAGGTGTTTGGATACATAGTTTTTTTTCAAAGTTTTTAGTTTGATGTTTAAATGAACTAGTTGTTATGAGTTTAAAAAACTAGCAGTTGAACAATTTCTATGAGTGTTTGGATATCAAACTTTTCAAATTCCTTAGACATGAAGCATTAGAAGTTCAGAATCTAATTCCTTGCAACTTCAAACTTTTCAAATTCACAGTTCAACACTGAAGCTGCAACTTCAAATTTTGTTTTATGTCTAAGAAATTGCAACTTTTCAAATTCAGCTTCAACTTCAACACTGAACTTCAACTGCAACTTCAACTTCAACACTGATAAATTTGAAAAGTTGAATTTTGGAGAATAACAGAGAGAGAGAGTACGAGAGAGAGCTCTTGGTCAAAATTTTTTTCAAAACTTTGTATCGGAGTCAAATTTGTAAAACTCCAAAAAAATCATGGTTTTGAAGAAATCATAATTTCAAAAATTATAAAAAACTTTGTAATCAAACAGTATCTTAATTTTCAATACTACAGTTTTTTTTCAAAACAATAGTATTGAACAAAACTCCAAAAAAAAAATTTGTTTCCAAAAAAGGCCTTAGTGTCGTACGAGAATTCACAACCCTTTGGTGGGGACTTGCCCTGCTGATTGCATGCCATCGCTGCCTCTAAACTCTCGAGCATTTGTTTTCTCAGGTGCAAGATCCGCACCGTTGGATCCAAGCCCTCAACCCTAGCCCTCTCCATTGAGCTCCAAAGCCCTTCACCCTCTCTCTACCTTCCACCTCTCTTCCTACGCAAGCTCCAAACCCTAGCCTCTCTTCCCAAACCAGCAAAGCCACGCCGCCCCATCGCTCCATCTGCGCCGCCCAGCTCCTTAGTCTGCTCTCTGCCGGAACGGAAAAAGAGAGGAACGCCGGGGACGGGCGGCAAGTTGCAATGCCAGGCGGCGGAGGCGGGCGGCTGCGGCCGAACGTGCTGGTGACCGGGACGCCGGGGACGGGGAAGACGACGACGTGCTCCCTCCTTGCCGACGCCACCACTCTCCGCCACGTCAACGTGGGCGACCTCGTCCGCGAAAAGGGCCTCCACGACGGCTGGGACGAAGCCCTCGAGTGCCACATCATCAACGAGGACCTGGTCCGTATCTAAACGACTAAACCCATTCCGATCGCCCTCTAAATTTGTCTAACCTTGCTTATGTAATGTGAGAAAAATTAGAGTTCTGTTGGTTAAAAACAGGGTCTACAGCATAAAAACAGTTTGGACTAAACAATCATTGACATCTTCTTGATGATTTTGTGTCTGTGGTGATTCAATTAGTATTTTATCCCATCGCGAAATTGATTGGGCTCATTCGAACAAAGATAGATGATAATATATGGCCAGTCTAGCTAACTGTGTGCAGTGTAAGGGTGGGCGTTCAGTTTATTCAGACTGATCGTTTTGTTAGTTCGATATTCTTAAAAATTTGATTTTCACAAATAAGACACCGAATTTACCAAACTTTTTTTTAAAAAAACCGAACCTAATAAACCAAATTTTTTTCTGGTTCAGTTTTTCATTTATTACTTAATTCGGTATTACCAAATTACCCCTCCATACATGACTTGCAATCTTTGTTAACAATGCAACATTTCTTGTATAATTAATACACAATACAATCTCAAATATTACAATGATCGTATCAAGATAATATAGGATGAATAACAAAACAAGTTTCATTATCAAATTACAAAGACAACACTCAAACATATCATTCATTAAGGCTTTTCAATGCAATTCTTTTTTTTTTGTTGTAATTCGGTATCCCTAATATGAAAATTGAACCTAATACCAAATAAGGCAAACTTTTTATTAAACAGAAAACCAAATACCAAATAAACTGAAATGTTCGGTTTATTCGGTTTGGTGCGGTACGGTTTATTCAGTTTTGCTCAAATGTTCATAAGATTTTGACATCTCAATTTAATTTTAAATTTTCTTCTGTTGTACGATTTTACATCTATAAGGTGCAAACATAAATTTCTTTATTTGGGGCTTTTAGCTACTAGAGACATGAAAACTTTCATTTTAGGTATTGAATTTTCCAAAATCCAGCAAACTGAGCGAGCTGTTCTGTTTTTTAGTAAGTTTTGTCACACTTTCTCCTGTCCTAATAGCTTTTATACCAAGATTTCTAAATTCTACCTTCCTTACCGGCTGCCGCACTGAGACCTCTCTCTGCAACTTTTTCTTTCATCTTAGCCTCTTAGGCAATCTCTTGAACTCCCTTTGGACTTTAGAATTTTTACAATCTGTCATACTAGTTGTTTCAGATGCCATCAAAACTCATGCTTTATACACATGTTGTAAGCATCTGTGTTATAAACATGTTCACAAAACTGTCATCGTGAGTTGCAAATCTATGCATGCTTAATGCACAAATTATAAACAGTTTGTGTGATAAAGACAAGACCAGAAAATTATTATTGAATTGCTGGAGATTATATTTGCAAAATTTTTCAATACTTATCATGGAACTTAGCCAACAATTTTGTCCCATGAACATGTTTTATTTTGTAGAATCACTGGTTTGCTCACTAGCAGAGCAAAACTTGAAATAATTGAACACTTTAATCATTACATAATTTAGACCACAGATGTCTACGCAGCATATTAAAAATGTTAATAAGTAGGCCTATACTTCTACTCAAAGTCTAAGTTATACAACTTCTTTGCTAATGCTTATTATAATTTGGCAAAATTTCATTTTTGGCACTCCAACTTTGGTGTCAGGCTCATTTTAACCCTCCCAACTTTGCGAAGGAGTAAAACAGGCCCTGAACTTTGAAGCAGCGTGCAAAATTGGTCCTCCATTATAAAAATTGATGTGATGAGTTTTTTGTACTCCAAATTGATGAGTTAGATAATTATCCACATGAGCAACTCATTTTGGATCGTAAAATAAGTCAATATAAAAGTATTAGCTTACAAATTTGTGTTCATATTTTGTGTAATCATGAACCTAATTCAAGATTAGGTTGGTCTTTAGCCACCAAAATGAGTTGCTCATGTGGATTATGATCCAGCTCATTAATTTTGGGTAAAAAGACTCATTATATGTACAAAATTATAACAAAGGATCAATTTTGCACTGACTTCAAAATTCTGGGCCTGTTTTGCTAAGGAGCAAAGTTGGAGGTTTAAAATGAGCCTGACACCAAAGCTGGAGTACCAAAAATGAACTTTTCCCTTATAATTTAGATCCATTGAACTTCTTAGTGAGTTCAATATGTTTGCAGCCTTGATAATTCACTTAAGAGGGGGAAGATTAACAGCAAAAAGAGTTTTATATGAGAGCAGAAATTAATTATTTCAACAAAAAGGGTCAAGAAAGGTATCTGTCCTGTTGAGATCAGATGTTAAGTTTTTATTTTTCATGTTTTCTGGATGGAAGCAGAAGTCCATTCACAAGAAACTGACATGGAACCTCAATATTTTCATCCTTTGTCTATGCAGGTCTTTCTAGTATATCTCTAAAAATATAACCAGGGATCACGCTGTATTAAAAATTTTGTGAAAAGTTCATTTTTGTCCTTCAACTTTGATATCAAGCTCATTTGTACCCTCCAACTTTGCGAAAATTCAAAATAACCCTTGAACTTTTAAGTTGGGTGCCAAACTGTTCATTTGTTATAATTCTTGCACAAAAAGAAGTTTAAGTTGGGTGCCAAACCTAAATTGATGAGTTGAATCATAATCTATGTAAGCAACACGTTTTTGGAAGCTAAAGACCTACCTGATCTCATTTAGATTCATAACCACACAAAATTTGAGCTCAAATTTGTAAATTAATACTTTTAATTTGGCTTGTTTCTATGATCTAAAACAAGTTTCCCATGTGTATTATGATACAACTAATCAATTTTGGGTAAACAAGCTCACCAAATCAGTTTTTTTCATCCAAAATTTATAACAAAGGACCAAATTTTCACCCTATTTCAAAGTTCAGAGTTTGTTTTGTGCCTTCGCAAACTTGAAGAGTTAAAATGAGCTTGGTGCCAAAGTTGAAGAACCAAAAATGAACTTTTCCCAAAAATTTTAAATACAGAAATACAAAAGGTAGGTTGCATGCTATCAGTAAACACACACACACACACACACACACGCACTCTTGTGGAATACTCATTCCTAGGTTCCTAGGTCAAATTGTTTTATTTTACTTAAAAACACATGCCTTTGAGATTTGAGATGATTGGCATTGTTTGAATTTCTGTATACAACTATTTGTGCTTATCAATTACTTCAATATCTCCAGCTTTGCACCTTTTGAAGCTTGTTAATTTTAACAATGTATACTTTAAAGATACCAGTGTGCTGGACGTTCATACCCACACATCCATGTTTGCTTACATGCTCTCATCCCATATAACAATATCTTTCTATTACTCTAACTGGTGTTCTAAATCAAGGTCGCTTGCACCGGTTATGCACTTGTAGAAGTGTTAGCAGTTGGTCTAGCACTTTGCTATGCTGCTTGGCCTCTTTGTGTGTTGTTTTCATACATATAACACTTACATTTTGTATAGGTGTATTGTATACTCAAAATATAATCATACATAAATCTTGATATAGGATGACATTTCTGGATTCATCAATGACTTATAACTTTTGTTACTTCATTGATTTAGCATATATGCTATAAAATTGTACATGGAAATATATCTATATTCTAAAAGTTAAACCGTATATAAAGCCACATAAAAATTTCATACCACAAAAGTTTAAATGTAAGGGTGTCCTCTCTCTAACCGCTTATCCACTGTTATCACGGCATTGCCTAGTCGCCAACTAGGTGTTTGGTCGGTGGAGACTGGACGCCAGGCCCCTTGTCTCACTTGGAGAACCCGTCGTCGTTGCCCCTAGTTGTTGTGGCAGCTTGTAGTTCCCACGGATTTGTCGCATCCAGCGGGAGGAATGCGATGGCACCAACACGAGACATGATGCCATTGACGGCGAGTCATCGGAGGGTGGCCGGAAGTATGGTGGGAGACGGTGGCTTGCCGGAGAGAGACTGCCGGGAGCTAAGAGGCTGCGTCAAATCTGTTAGGATGGTTTTGGATGCTTGTCGTTTTTGCAAAAAACCCCTTGAGAACTTCACTATTCATAGCCACAATCTTTCACCTCTTGCTTATATGTTTTTAAACCCTTGGTTGTCTCATATTTGCACAAATTTAGACTAGCATGCAGCATATGATTTGCAACCTAATTGTCACCTAGGCGGGTGCCTAGGCATCCAGGCTGTTCGCTAGTGACTTGACTCGTGTGGCCACTGTGATAATCTTGTGCTTACCGCTATGTAGGACATTTGAGTCTGGTGTTGTCTTATATTTGCACAAATTTAGACTAACATGTGGCATATGATTTGCCACCTAATTGTCACCTAGACTAGCGCCTAGGCGTCCAGGCTGTTCGCTTGCGACTCTACTCACCTGGCCACTGTGATAATCTTGCGCTTACCACTATGTAGGACATTTTAGCCTAGTGTTGTCTTTGTCTCTATGAATTTAGTAACCATAGATACATATCATAAGAAATGTCATCTAGTGTGCTCTTTCTGGCAGGTCCCTGACCTGATCTAAATGTTGTTGATAGCTGATTAGGGGTAGATTTTCAGGACTATTCATATTTCTGCAAATCAGGAAGCTTTTAAATTGATCCAGAAATAAATATTGTAGTGTTCTTTTGTTTAGATTATATTTGTAGCCCTGTTCTCAAGGAATCTGGTTCTGTTCTATATATATATTTTTTATTTTGCTAGATCATGTTGTCTTGTATCTTTTAAAATTCAGTATTCATAGAAGTGAAAATTGTTATGGGGTTTTTGTATCAGATAAGAAGATTTAATGTTAAACTGATCCTGCAGTTCGGATAAGATTCGTATTACATAAGGAAATCTAATCTGTTAGGATTGCTTCTGCAGATTAGGTTTCCTTATGTGATACGAATCTTATCTGAATTGCAGGATGAGTCTAACATTAAATCCCCTGCAGAAGAAATCCTAACAAATTAGATTTTTTTTATGTGATACGAATCTTATCCGAACTGCAGGATGAGTCTAGCATTAAATCTTCGTATTTGATGCAAAAACCCCATAACAGATCCAATCCGGTTCTGATACAAAAACCCATAACAAACGCAATCCAAGTGCATAAGGAGTCTAATATTAAGTCTCCGAGTTTGATACAAAAACCCATAACAAACTCAATCGGAATGCATAAGGAGTCTAATATTAAGTCTCGGAGTCTGATATAGAAACCCATAACAAACCCAATCCAAATGCATAAGGAGTCTAATATTAAGTCTCCGAATCTGATACGGAAACCCCAAAATAGACTTAATCCGACTTGCACTGTTCCAACCCGTTAAGTGTGTGACCCTGTAGGTTCATGTATATTTAGTCACGACTCGGGAATACTTACCCGAATTGTAAGTCGGTAGTGGCCCCTAGCAGGACATAACGACTATCGAAATACACACAAGATCATAATCAGCAAACCGATATAATGTATTAATGTTGATCCTCTTGCTATACGATATCAAATTAAACTCACGGTAGGAAATGTGCCACCTTTGCACAATTCAATCCTTTGTCGATCTCATAGTGAATTGATCTTCTCGTAGTTGACACTCAACCACAAACAGCATGGCCACACTTCTCAATTCATCTATATTGAAGGGCCCAGAGATATCTCTCATTATATGAGAGATGCCAATTCCATCTTAACCATTCACATTCCTCCACATGGCTCATAACATACCCGAATATTACCTTTATTATCACTCAATTAAAAGTAGCGTTTGGTAATATCAAAACATACTACTACACATGTAGAAAACTATGATTGGTCTTAAGTCTAAAGATCAATCATAAACATTATTTGACATCAATTGGTGACACATAAATGACAAATCCAAACAGTGCCTCAAAATGGGTCTATCCAACATTATATTCTCCAATATATGATATCTTATATCCATGGTCCGTGAAACATAACCATCAATCAATATATGTGCTAATCCATTAATCAATAATGTCCTATTTAAAGATAATGGATCAAGAACTTTATGAGAATAATATCATCAAATAAATTTAGTCTCTCGAACAAGTCACATACTTGTTGATCGAACCAAAATAATAATTTATTCAAAAATAACATAATATTCAAATGTTCATAAATATAACGAAGCTAAATACATCTCTGTGATTTTCTCTAGGACATATCACTAACAATCTCCCACTTGGACTAGAGTCAATCACAAATGTATCTAATACCTATTGCTCTAGTATGCACCTCATACTTTGGTTGCGGGAGAGGCTTTGTCAACGGATTAGTAACATTCAAATCCATGGACACTTTGCAAATCTTCACATCACCTCTATTCACGATTTCTCGGATGAGGTGATAACGTCTGAGTATATGTTTGGATTTCTGATGAGACCTTGGTTCCTTGGCTTGCGCAATGGCTCCACTATTATCACAATAGAGATCCACTGGGCTTGAAATGCTAGAAATCACACCAAGTTCAGAGATGAACTTTTTAATCCAAACAGCTTCTTTGGCAACTTCAGAAGCAGCAATGTACTCTGCTTCTGTTGTAGAATCAGCGACAGTTTCTTGTTTAGAACTCTTTCAGCTTACAGCTCCTCCATTAAGGCAAAACACAAAACCAGATTGCGATTTGAAATCATCTTTGTCGGTTTGGAAGCTAGCATCGATTTAACCACTAACAACGAGTTCTTCCTCACCTCCATAAACCAGGAACACATCCTTAGTCCTTCTCAAGTATTTAAGGATGTTTTTTACAGCAATCCAGTGACTTACCTGGATCTGATTGGTATACGCTCGTAACACTTAGAGCATAGGAGACATTTGGACGTGTACAAAACATTTCATACATAATAGACCCAACAGCAGAAGCATATGAAATCTTATTTATTCCGTCCCGCTCATCACATGTCGAAGGACATTGATTCTTGCTTAAGACTAATGCCATGTGACATAGGCAGAAAATCTTTCTTGGAATCCTACATGTTGAATCTATTCAATATTTTGTCAACATACGTACTTTGGCTTAATCCAATTAGCCTTTTAGATCTATCTTGGTAGATCTTAATACTCAAAATATATGCTGCCTCATCTAAGTCTTATAGAAAAGTTACTTTTCAATGAGGACTTCACAGACTCAAGCATAGGAATATCATTTCCGATCAGAAGTATGTCATCCACATATAAGATCAGAAAAAACAAGTGCGCACTCACTTGTCTTTTTGTAAACACAAGGCTCTTCATTTTTTATGAAGTCAAACTGTTTGACTACTTCATCAAAACGAAGATTCTAATTCCGAGATGCTTGCTTCAAGCCATAAATGGATTTATGAAGCTTGCATACTTTCCCAGTATTTTCTGGATCGACAAAACCTTTAGGCTATGCCATATACACATCCTCACTTAGGTTTCCATTTAAGAAAGCCGTTTTGACATCCATCTGCCATATCTCAATCAAAGGCAGCAATAGCTAGGATGATCCTGATTGACTTTAACATAGCAATAGGCGAAAAGGTTTTATCATATTCAACACCTTGAATTTGCTTGAAACCTTTTGCAACTAATTGTGCTTTATGGATATGAACATGATCATCCATACCAATCTTTTTCTTATAAACCCATTTGCACTCAATGGTTTTTTACATCATCAGGCAGATCAACTAAGTTCCACACTCGATTGTCATGCATGGATTCAATTTTGGATATCATGGCTCCAAGTCATTTCTCAGAGTTAAGGCTCATCATCGCTTCTTCGTAAGTCTTGGGTTCATCATTGTCTAGCAATAATACTTCATGCTGCTCCATTGTAAGGAACATGTATCTTCCAGGTGCGTGACGTACTCTTTCGGACCTACGTATGACCGGTGCTTGTCCTGTATTTTCTACATTATTTTGCAGGTCTTGCTGAGCTTCAATGGGTGTTGAAACAATTTCCAATGGTTCCCGAATTTCTTCAAGTTGCACTGTGCTCCCACTTACTCCTTTTGAGAGAAACTCTTTCTCTAAAAAGACACCGTTTCGGGCAACAAACACTTTGTTTTCTTCTTGATTATAGAAGTAATATCCTTTTGTTTCCTTAGGATATCCCACAAAGAAGATTTATCTGATTTGGGTTTGAGCTTATCAGGCATCAAACGTTTTACATAAGCCTCACAACCCCAAATCTTAAGAAAAGACAGCCCAAGATGCCTTTCATTCCATATCTCATATGGTGTCTTTTCTACGGCTTTTGATGGAGCCCTATTTAATGTGAACGCAGTTGTTTCTACAGCATACCCCTAGAAGGATAATGGAAGATCAGTTTGGCTCATCATTGACCGAACCATGTCCAATAAGGTCCTGTTCTATCGTTCTGACACACTATTCCATTGAGGTGTTCCCGGAAGGGTCAATTGTGGAACAATTCTGAGTTGTTTTAAATGATCACCAAATTCTTGGCTCAAATACTCCCCTCCACGATCAGATTGTAGGGTTTTGATTGTTTTGCCAAGTTGATTCTGTACTTTATTTTGAAATTCTTTGAATTTATCAAACGTTTCAGATTTATGCCTCATTACATATCCATATCTACTAAAGTCATCGGTAAAAGTTATGAAGTACTGAAACCACCTCTAGCTGTTGAACTTAATGGTCCACATACATCGGTATGAACAAAAGCCAATAAGTCACTTGCCCTTTCACTTTCACATGTGAAAAGTGTCTTTGTCATTTTGCCAAGTAAACAAGATTCACACACATCAAATGATTGAAAATCAAATGAGCCTAGAAGACCATCTTTCTGGAGTTCCATGATGCGTTTCTCATTTATATGACTTAAATGACAATGTCAGATAAATGTGGGATTCAAATTATTGGGCCTAAGCCTCTTAGTACATATGTTATTGACAAGTAATTCAAGATTTAGTTGATAAAGCCCATTTTCTAACGAGGCATTGCCATAAAACATATCATTTAAATAAAAAGAACAACGATTGTTCTTTATTCTAAATTCATAGCCCAGCGTGTCCGAACACGACACGGATATAATATTTTTGCTTATGGTAGTAACATAATAATAATTATTAAGTTCTAAAACTAATCTTGAAGGTAGAGTTAATATAAAAGTTCCAACAGCTAAGGCTGCAACTTTTGCTCCATTGCCAACGCGAAGTTGAACCTCGTCCTTAGCCAAATTTCTACTCCTTTTAAGCTCCTGCATCGAAATGCAAATATGAGCAGCCGATCTAGTATCAAATACCCAAAAGTCGGAAGGAGAAGTAGCTAAATGAACTTCTATAACATATATACCTGAAGGAGCTAAATGAACTTCTATAACATATATACCTGAAGGAGTCTCACTTTCCTTCAGTGGTATCAGAGCCATCCTGTATAGTATTGCTTTTTTACTGGTTTATCCTACAATTGAGTTCAACAAAATGCAAATTTCATCAAGTTTCTTTTTTTATGTCATTTGAACTATATTTACTTTAGAGAAGTTCCATTTTCTCTAGAGCCCTGGTCCTATTAGGACCTAAACTGTTTTAGGGTCCCATTTTGGTCCCACAAATTTCTGTTGAGGTTTTTTGAATGGAAGGACCAAAATGGGACTCTGAAAAGTTTAGGTCTAGATTCATATTGTTAGTGAGACGGAGGGCTTTTTATGGACAAGGGCCTAAAGTTGGGACCAAATTAATGGGACCTCTAAAAGGTTTAGATGTTAAGATGGAGCAGTGTCCTAAGTTGAGGGCCAGAATGGGACTTTCCCCTTGCTTGATCCAAACAATATATGTATGATGTAGCTGACAAAATTTTAGTCTAAACAGCACAATTGTATGACAGGAATTAACTCTGAATTTTATTTGCATTGGAAATACTTGCCTAAAATTCCACTAATTTCAAATTCCCTCAAATTCATTTGGATTCTGCTTTATGCTGATTGAAAATGTTAAATTTTTGACTTCATATTGTATAAAAAAAATAATAATATTCCATAGAACGAAGTAAGTGAAATGTGATGCATGTCCACACCCAGTGATCCTCTGATCTGTATTATTCAAATGTGAGCAACACCTGAATATTTCCAAAAGTATAGGTATGGTTTTGACCCCCCGAGTATACACTTCATTGATCTAAAGGAATACAGTATACCCTACATTTTTCCTTATGTTACTTGGCAGTTTGTTCTGGGATTGTGAAACTCTCGATCTTAAAACTCGTTATCTTATTTCTCTGTGGATTGACATGCACTTTTTGTTTTTTACTTTTGGTGATTATGCAGGTCTGTGATGAGCTTGAAGACATGATGGAAGAAGGTGGAATTCTAGTAGATTATCATGGATGTGATTTCTTTCCGGAACGTTGGTTTGACCTTGTTGTGGTGCTCCAGACTGACAACTCAATTCTGCATGATCGTTTGACCAGCAGGTAATGCGCATGGAGCTCAACCTTTCAGAACAATTGGTATGCCATACTTATTTCTTACAAGGAATTTCTCAGAGGTTATATGGGTGCCAAGCTTACAAACAACATTGAGTGTGAAATCTTTCAAGTGCTCTTGGAGGAGGCAAGGGAGAGCTACAAAGAGGAGATAGTGATGTCGTTGCTAAGTGACAATGTGGAGGATATTAGTAGAAATGTGGGTACGTTGACAGAGTGGATAAACAACTGGAGGCCATCCAGGTGAGCTAATGGTCCTAGAAACGACAGAGCAACTTCTTGGTAATGCTACGGCCTAATGATGCCCTTACATCTTATATATTGAGGTAGATCGTGTGAACAATAAGAGGCTTTGTTATATATAGGTATCCTGGGGGCTGGAGCTTTGTAATACATTATGCTTGGAAAAGGTTTGATGGGGCCTGGAGTGTGTAAGTTATTTAGTTATGTTCGTGGTGTGGGTAATACATTATGCTTGGAAAAGGTTGATCGTGTGAACCAAGTTTTTAAAAGACCTATAATACATTCATGGAGCTTGGTTGATGGTGCCAAATGATGATCTGGAGATAATGAAGGGTCGTGTATTCATTTAGCCATAATTTCATTAGGGTGCAGATTTGGCATTATGAGTAATACGTACTATATATATATATAACGAGTTCATATATCTATAAGTTTATAAAAATTATAAAAGAATTAATGGAGTTGTAGGATTGTATATTAATGAAATCTATAAAATTTAATGAGCAAACAAGAACATATATAAGAGAAACAAAAAACAAACTCGGATTAACATATATATTTGTTGGATTTTCGTCTTTTTTCAACTATATGTTGCTAATGAAATTTTGTAGGGTGTCATAGAATATCTTCTATGGTTTTTATTTTTTTAAAATTTTAAAAAACTTAATGATATATGAATTTATTATGTGTAATATTTACTAATTGTAGTATAAATTAATTATTCATTTCATTATATGGTTTTAGATCTTAGAGAATATGTGTTTGCTTCGCTATCAACTCATTCGTAGATGCCAACATTTGCATGGTCCACTGAAATTTCAGTCACTGGCCAAAATTGGGCAAATTTTGGCCTCCCAAGTTTTTGGTCGTGTTGACCAGATTACAACTAAAATATTGGCAGCAATCTATATTTCTATTTATATTAGCTTCTCAGATTAATTTAAGCCAAATTGTCGCAAACATTAGGAATTTTTTTAATTAACTCCTTATAATAATAAATTTAAAAAATAACTCAATCCAAAAAAAAAAAAAAAAAAATCTAAATTAGCCTTCAGTTATTGGGCTAAGAACGCTATTGGATTTTAATCGTTGTTTCAGTTCGCAACTGAATAGTTGGTATAAGTAAAATGCTTCGCTGGCATAATCTAATAACACATATTTTCATTTGCCTACTAGATCAGTGATTGAAATCTTGCAACTGAATGTCCTGTATATACTGCAGCAACGTTTTTGTTTTAGTTTAAACGGTAAAGTTTTATTCCGTACTGAAACAAAAGAAAAAAGCAGAGAGAAGGAAAGAGAGAGAGAGGAAAGGAAAGGAAGGAAGGAAAGAAAGAGAAGAGATGGAAAGAAAGGAAAGAAGAGGAAGTGCGGGGAGTTTCGGAACGAGCAGTTCATCAACAATTATTTGTTTCTTTGGGTGAAAATTTATTAACCCATAGGCAGCATGTAGATTTAATTGTTTGTACTATTTTAGGGTTAAAAACAATTAGAGATTAGTTTTTCATATCACCATAGGATTTAGGATAGGTAAAAATTTATTTGTTGCTTCACTATAGGGTTTAAACAGATAGTTTTGTATTGTATAGTTTCGTATGAGCTAGAGTTTAGGACAGATAGTTTTGCTTCATTTTAGGGTTTATGACAGATAGTTTCACTTCACACTAGCTTTACAAATTTAATTAAATGAAGTATTCAATTATGTAAAATAATTTACATCTATACCTAAGTCATAAATTTATGATATATACCTAACTCGTAAATTTAATTGGAGTATTCAATGTTTAAGACAATTGAAGATTTAATTTCAACAAATAGCGAGGACCGCTCTTCTTACAAAAGAAGCCCTAATCTATATACATTTTGATTCCCGAAGAAGTCCCAATCTCAATATAGAATTGATACTCTCATAGATTTCACTATATTGAAATCTTGTCTCAGATTAAATAACATATTCTTATGTCTTACCCTAACTCATAAATTTAATTTGAGTAAGTTATGGAACAACCCGATATGATTTACGTTTATTACGGAGCTGACACTACTACAAAAATATAGTCTACTAACTCCTATCTTCTGACGATTTTACGCAATCTGAAAATATAACCGTTAGTGTGTATGGTGTGCGGTGGAGAAGGGCATTTGTACTAATAATTGGGTTGTGAGAAACCATTAGTAAAAATCACACATTTTTTCTAACGGTATTGAATATATTAACCGTTAGAAGAAACATAATTATACTAACGGTTGAATTTTAAGAACCGTTAGGATAGATTCTATTTTATTCTAATGATTTTTAATAAAAAAACTGTTAGAAAAAATGTATTTATAGTAAAGGTTCTTATTTGGGAACTGTTAGAATAGATTTTGCTTATTCTAACAGATAGATATATATAACCGTTAGAAAAATTGTGCTATCTTTTAACTATTCTAATGATGCAAACCATTAGTAAATGTTTAATTATAAGTTAAACTCACTCGACCATTGCTGTTTCGTTCTGTTCCACGCTCTCTCTCTCTATTTCCTTCTGTTCCACGCTCCAAGCTAGCGTGATCAGGGCAATTAAGTTGGAAGGATGTTCGATCTCTTTCTAATGTAAGGTTCTCATCACCTCTCACTCTACTTGCAAAGCTAGTTGTAACTCCAAGCTAGGAAGCTAGCTAGCTAGTTGGCTCTTATAATGCATTATGATTTATGAGCTCACTAGCTTGCATTGTGTACTTAGGTTAGTGTTTCATCAAGTTAGGGTTTGTTATATATCAGTTGTGAGTAGCTGTACAATATTAGCTTAATTGGCCAAGTTTCATGCATCCTTGACTGATCATTTTTTTTGCAGTTGTCAATTTTTTGAATTGTAGATGGATCGAGAATATTGGATATATGGAATAAAATATACTACTCTTGAGTATTTAGAGGGTGTGAACGAGTTTATTAAATTTGCTGAGTAAGAAAAATTCTATCCATTAAAATAGATTCTATTTTATTCTAACGATTTTTTAATAAATAACCGTTAGAAGAAACGTACTTAACAGTTCTTATTTGGGAACCATTAGAATAGATTTTGTTTATTCTAACGGATAAATATACATAACCGTTAGAAAAATTGTGCTATCTTTTAACTATTCTAGTGATGCAAACCGTTAGTAAATATTCAACTATAAGTCAAACCCACTCGACCATTGCTGTTTCGTTCTATTCCACGCTCTCTCTCTCTCTCTCTCTGTTTCCTTCTGTTCCACGCTCCAAACTAGCGTGATCAGGGCAATTAATTTGGAAGGAAGTTCGATCCCTCTCTCTAATGTAAACTTCTCATCATCTCTCTCTCTACTTGCAAAACTTACTGTAGCTCCAAGCTAAGAAGCTAGCTAGCTGGCTGGCTCTCACAATGTATTATGATTTATGAGCTGACTAGCTTGCATTGTGTACTTAGGTTAGTGTTTCATCAAGTTAGAGTTTTTCATATATCAGTTGTAAGTAGCTGTACAATATATAGCTTAATTGGCCAGGTTTCATGCATGCCTGACTGATCATTATTTGTTGCAATTGTCAATTTTTTTGAATTGTAGATGGACCAGGAATATTGGATGTATGGATAAATGTACTACTCTTGAGTATTTAGAGAGTGTGAACGGGTTTATTAAATTTGTTGAGTAAGAAAATGTAAAGAAGTGAGAAAAAGATATGCATTATTCTTGTACAGATTGTATGAACTTAAAGAGGTTTAGCAACTCTGATAAGATTAAGAGCCATTTGATTTGTTGTGGTTTTAACGCACGATATACCCGTTGGATATGGCACAGCGAAGATCCTGAGGAATCAAGCACCGCTACCAATCAGTAGGCATGCCCTAGTGTGGATTGCAGTAATGATGATCATCAAAATTTTGACAATGTTCATTCCGATGTGCATGTAGATGATGACAATCTAGATGAGATGTTATGTGATATAGAAGAAGATTACAGCGAAAATGACTTTGGTAAATTTGAGAAATTGATTGCTGATTCTAAGAAGTCTCTGTTCCCTGGATGTGCAAAATTTACAAAGCTGTCTTCTGTGCTGAAATTATATAACTTGAAGGCAAGCAATGGTTGGAGCAATAAGAGTTTCATGGCACTATTAGATCTTCTAGCGGACTTGCTTCTAGAGGGAAATGAGTTGCCAAGATCAGTTTACCAAGCCAAAAAATTGTTGTGTCCATTAGGAATGGAAATCGAAAGAATACACGCATGCTCGAACGATTGTGTGTTGTACCGTAACGAGTATGAGGATTTGCATGTTTGTCCAAGATGCGGTGCATCGCGGTACAAGCGTAGGGACTGAATTGACAATGAATGTGACAAGATAAAGAAAATACCTTCGGCCAAAAGATGCGAAGTACTTGTGTTGGCATGCTGAAGGCCGGAAACAAGACGGAAAACTGAGAGATCACCATTGGTGGGGATGCTATCTTCATCCACAACATCTACGTGATCCTTGAGATTGAATTCGTTCTCAGAATCGTGTAGGCAAGGGAAAGGATCCATGAACACAATGAACTTTGATGAAAATGTTTTCAAGGCCCCACGGTGGGCGCTAGCTATCGACGATTGGAACTCGGGGTCCTTCTATCGATCTTATGCAAAGAAGAGTGTGATGAAGGAAGGAGCCAATCAGACAAATTCACAAGGTGTTCAAAGTATCTATGAATCTAAGACATGGGAGAGAGTTATCCAGATTCGGGCCCTCTTAGAAGAGTAACGACCCTATGTCTTATGTATTTGACTATGTGCAAAAAAGAAATTATAGAGAGATGGCTATAATGTGTAAGCTAGCTAATCCTATCTTTGCTAAGCCTAGTCTTCTCTCTCTGTCGTCGATCCTCCTGATCCTTCCCTTGAAGGCCTTCTTATATTTGCTGAAGAGTTCGTTAGTTATTCTCCTGAAGGCATGTCCCACGTTTACTCATAATCACCTCAAAGTGGTAGCTGTGAGGTCGTGGATACATGGTGGTTGCCATAGTTCATGGGTACGTGGCAGTTTGGCAGTCTTGACTTGGTTGTCGTGGAACTACCTTACTATCTTAACCTCTTTTGACGGTTATCTTGTCAGGGACTTATGATTATCTCAAGATTAATCATAAGGATCATGGTAAGGTAATGATAAAAGGATGATCGCATACTACTGCGACCACATTAACGAGATCAGACCTTGTATTTGCGAGAGAGGCTGGTCATACGGATGTATCTTTGCAACCATAGTGTTCTCGGATACAGCATAAGATATGAGTTTTTATGATGATAAGTGTTTTGAATTTGCGTGAAATAAATATTGTTTTTGAGTTATATCTAGAACGCCTTTGGATAATCCGATGTCCTTCCTTCTAGCCCTTGGCGACCATAGGGTGGACCTACGACTATGGCTATGGGCGACCATGGGACGCTTGTGCGGCCATGGAGGCCCAAAGACAACTAACAATCCTCGTCAGCAGCGACAACATCTCCTTTGGTTTTGGCTGAATCCACTGACTAAAAATTTGGCACCTCCTGCTATTTCCATCATTGTTATTGTCACCTACTGACGGTTCACCAAACTCCTGACTCTATTTCAATGTACTCTCATCTAGAGACTTCCATATAGCTACGAACTTGGACTCTTGATTCTGTTTGGCAAGCTTTTTGAACACCTGCATCAGGCGCTTACTGTTGAAATGAGTATGAAAATTCGCGCCAAGATAACAAGAGCACCAATGACTCTATAGATCCTCCTAAGCTAGTAATGGTTCCATGCTAGATCGCATATACTCAATTGCACTCAGCATTCCTCTGTTTTGATCGTAAATTATGTAGGAAACCGAGTAAGCTACACTAGCAAAATTTCAAAAATTTTACTCAAAGGCTGCAAGTAATAGACCGTAGATTACATTGTTACCAACAACAGAAGCAAATTTGGTAAGCAATCCAATGTGACAGCAACCGTTCGTGGATCATCCTGATCAGCGGATGTAGATGACAGCGACTGCTCGCGGATCATCCTGATTAGTGCAACAATTGCAACAGCGCCTCTATTGGTATTCACACGTACCGGGATAGAACGTCGTATGATGATGTGCTACCACCAACGCGCACGATAAGAGTTTATGGGCTATTACTTTAGAGGAGATGACAACTATGGTTTTTTGTGATGTCCTCAAACCCCATCATACCTCTCTTTATATAGAGTCTTGCAGAAGAAATCCTAACAAATTAGATTTCCTGATGTGATATGAATCTTATCCGAACTACAGGAGGAGTCTAACATTAAGTCTCCGCATCTAATACGAAAACCCTATAACAGACCCAAGGCAAACGCAGAAGGAGTCTAACATTAGATCTCTAAGTCTGATACGAAAACCCCATAACAAACTCAATCCAAATGCATAAGGAGTCTAACATTAAGTCTCTGAATTTAATACGGAAACCCCATAACATACCCAATCCGAATGCATAAGGAGTCTAATATTAAGTCTCCGAATCTGATACGGAAACCCCATTACACCCTCAATCCAAATTTTATTGTTCCAACCCGTTAAGTGTGTGACTTTGTAGGTTCATGCATATCTGGTCACCACTTGAGAATACTTATCCGAATTGTAAGTCGTTAGTGACCCTTAGCAGGACATAACGACCATCCAAATACACACGAAGATCATAATCAACGAATGTATATAATGTCTTTATGTTGATCCTCTTGCCATACGATACCAGATTAAACCCAAGGTAGGAAGTGTGCCATCCTTGCACAGTTCAATCCTTTCTTGATCTCATAGTGAACTGATCTTCCCGTAGTTGACACTCAACCACAAACGGCATGGCCATGCACTTCTCAATTCATATATATCGAGGGGTTTAGAGATATCTCTCTCATTATATGAAAGATGAAAATTCTATCTTAATCATTCCTATTCCTCCGCACCGAATATTACCTTTATTATCACTCAATTAAAAGTAGCATTTGGTAATATCAAAATATACTACTACACATGTAGAAAACTATGATGGTTTTAAGTCTAAGGATCAATCATAAACATTATTTGACACCAATTGGTGAAATTTAAATGACAAATCCAAATAGTGTCTCAAAATGGGTCTATCCAATATTATATTCTTCAATATATGTCCACATCATTAATTTGATATCTTATATCCATGGTTCGTGAAACATGACCATCAATCATTATATGTGCTAATCCATTAATCAATAATGTCCTATTTAAAGATAATGGATCAGGGATTTTATAGAATAATATCATTAAATAAATTTAGAGTTTCATGAACAAGTGGCACACTTGTTGATCGAACTACAATGATAATTTATTCAAAAACAAAATAACATATTATTCAAATGTTCAGAAAAATAACAAAGATAAATATATCATTGTGACTTTCTCTAGGATATATCACTAACAAATTAAGCATACATACTCACGATCTTTCACTACGTCATTCTTCAATTTGCATAGAAACCACATCAACTGCTGTAGTTCTCCCTTCAACCACTGCATATGTTATGGGCAAAAGCTGGTCATCCGCATCAGTGGCCATGGCAGTCAATAAATACCCTCATACTTTCCTGTCAAAAACATTCCATCGATGCAAAGCATGGGTCTCATGTATCTAAAAGATGTAAGACACTATTGGAATGCCCAGAAAAATCCCCGCAGCACCATGCATTCAAGTATAACAAAACCATCCAAGCCAACAGCCCGCATATCACAATTTCAATGACAGTGCCTGGATTGGCTTCAAATATGCACTAAAGCATCTGAGGTATAAGTTAAATGCCTCAACAAAAGTCCCAAATAGCTCCTCCAGCGCCTTTTGTTTAGTCCTTTACACCTTTCCATAATTTCTTTTGTACCCATACTTATGCACAAATCTCCCGATGAACTAACAGAACAACAAGGTCTTCTACGTGATTGGATTGATCCATCAGCTTTGATGTCAGCTGTGGTTCTTGAAGATCTGAATTCAAAATGGTCTTTCAATGAAACCACTATACAGTTTGGATAGTTGTTTTGAAGCAAGAAAGATGCGAAAAAAACAATCACTACATGAGCTATTTCACTCAATAGGCTCCGAGTAGTTAAATCAAATCTGGATTTGTTGGCTGTAAAGTGTTTAGTTGATAATTGCTTGTGGTAGGTCCATGTCACACGTCCACAAGATGAGCCTTTGTTTCAGGTAACCAGAGTAGCAGTCTATAGATGTCTCGCGGAGGGCATGTTGCAGCAGCATAAAAATATTACCTCCACTGTTGTTGCTAGTCTAATACTATTGATTGTGTCTTTTGAACTATTTACGTTAAAAATTTCCGCATAGTATAACTTTGATACCATAGACTGGATTTTTCAAAATTCTTACATACGAACCCCACAACTTGTCACCTTTCAGTTTCTTAAGTACTCATATATTTCCTTCCAATAACAAACCTTCAACCTTAACATTATCCATTGCGGGATTAAGTTGTAATAAATCAATCAACCACATCTCCAAATTCTTGAAAGACATTAACAGTGGTTGTGATATCTACCCATATAAATGGGGACATACACTTAAATCATCACCATATGATCCATTCCAAATTATATCACACTACTACAAAAATGCTGAGTACTAATGGTTCGAAAATGTCTATACTAATGGTTCTTCAACCACTAGTGATCGGCATGATAGAACAAATCTAGTACTACTCTAACAGTTCAAAACTGTTAGAATAACTTACTATATTCTAACGGTTCTTCTTAGCAAACAGTTAGAATATCATACTATATTTTAACGGTTCTTATCACTGAATCATTAGAATATCTCACTATATTCTAATGGTTCTTATTACTGAACCGTTAGGATAGCTTACTATATTCTAACGGTAGATTCTTAATAACCGTTAGATTATTACACTATATTCTAATAGATCTTACTAGTGAACTATTAGAATAGCTAACTATATTGTAATGGTTATTAATTAATAATCGTTAGAATATGTTATATTATTCTATCAGTTCTTAATTAGTAACAGTTAGAATATGTCAATTTATTCTAACTGTTATGATGAATGAACTGTTAGAATATGTTATTCTCTTCTAACTTTCTATGTTGTAGAACCATTAGAAGAAGCTTAGATACACAATACAGATAAAAAAAGGTACATTCACAAATACACAGATTGAATTTATTCACACATTCAACAGAATTCACACATTGAATTTATTCACAAATACACCAATACAAATACAAAAAAACCAATTCACACATTCAATGTATATTTTTGACCAAAGACAATAGGCAAGAAGCCTACTGCTAAATATATTAATAATTAAAAGGACTACAGAGAGTAGAAGAATGCAAAGAAAAAAAAAAGAAAAATTACAATAAGTTGACAGCCACTTCTTCCATCATATATTGAGCCCAAATTTGTCGTAGCTCTTTTATCTTTGAATTCTCATATTTGTTTTTGGACATGGCGCTCTGCATGCATGTATGAAGAGTCAGTAATTACCCTTCTAGTTTCGAACATCACATCCAATTTTCAAATTTGAGTTAAGTAAAATGTTTACTTGAGGGAATTGGGAAAAGTTTGTGCTGACTAGGTCATACATAAACCGCATCAGATAAAACCCACATTCTCACAATT
Source organism: Pharus latifolius (assembly GCA_019359835.1). Lineage (NCBI taxonomy): Eukaryota > Viridiplantae > Streptophyta > Magnoliopsida > Poales > Poaceae > Pharus > Pharus latifolius. The sequence continues at coordinate 17,541,153 of CM033320.1, read as the reverse complement.
CTGGCCGCTGTTGGCACTGAGATAATTGCATATGCGAAGACATGTTACCTATTCTTTCCATAAACTAATTAAGAATAAACTAAAAAAGTCATGATTAGTTTGATCCTTATTAATTACCTTATATTCTTTCCAAGAAATTCTTGTGCCCTCCGATGCATTATGCCTTCTTCCAGTGGACACAAAATTTGTGAAAGCCCTGCATTTAATTTAGCATTATCAGTTAATATGTTATCATTAGCTAGTGAGATCAAAATTTAAATCAAACATGTTACTTACGCGTCCATATGCCAAAAGATCACGTATTTATTCGGCAGCTGTTGTGCAACGAATCAAGGTAGTATACCTCATTCCTCCATGGACAGATCATGAGGAGGATCCAGTGGCCCCTACATTGTACACAAAAGAGAACCATTTAAAGTATATGTTAGGCATAACATACAAGAATGAGTTAACTTAGAAGGAAATGCAATAACCTTTGGTGGTACGACGCTAGAATGAACTCCCTGTCCTGCTGCGCCAGTAGTGCCCTCGATATGTACTGTTCTGCATGTGCTGGATCCTGTGCTAGCATCGTGTGGCTTATTTTCTCTGGGTCGAGGAAACTCACCTTGTCACACGCCCACATCGACATCAGTCTGTACATTCACCTGCATGCAAAGGATGACTTAGTATTGCATACAAAGTGATTAGATTTATTAAATGAACTACAAACAACATATAGGATTAGCAAACTCACAAGACTCTAGTCCGTATGATGGACATATCAAGTTCCCGCCAGTTAAAGAGGTCGAACAAATTCTCGTGCGCCACGGATATGCTCCCGGCCTCACGGTGGAACTGTCCAGGCTTGAAGGGAACTAGGAAGTTCAAGTTGCGCCTGGACCGGGTTAGGTACCACTTGTGGAAATCTCTAGTTGTGCGATCCAATTTATGCAAAATGGCCTCCAACACGAGTGGAAACCTGTTTTTGAATGTATCCGGTTGTCCCTTCCTCCCTTTGCCTTTGCCCTTGCCTTTTTCCGGGGAGTGAGTGTGTACCTTCGAAGCTGGGGGATGGGGTGCTAACGGCTTTCTTTGATGGCGAAGGGGCTTTCTGAGGAGGCGTGGATCCTTTGCCTGGGGTCGAGGTCATCTTTCGAGGCTTGAGGGCCGAAGGAGATCCCTCAAGCCCTATGTTGGGGGTGAGCTTTTGAGGTAGTATGCTGGCATCCATTGTCCACTTCAATTTATGAATACGTATGTTAGATTTTGCAAGTTGAGCATATTAAGTAAGTTGTAAACTAAAATGAGTAGGATTTATCTCCTGTATTATAACACCCCATCTTTAGAGGTACGCAGTGGATCCGCACATCCTCCCCATACAGATATACGAACCCATGTGCAACCACTATGGGATCGTCGCCTAGGTGAACCACTAGGCTGCAGCTCTCTGGCTTCTGCAAATTTGCAACAATTAAAACATGTTAGCAAAACAATTCTAACGGAATGGGAGTGGCATCAACTTAAGTGCACAGTTCAAGGCTTGTAATAACTCAAGCAGATCCACCGGATCCACGATGACCTTCGAAGAGCAACTGCTCGGCCGACCCTGCGGGGTACCGTCGCCCTTGGGGGCTGGATCTACACCCTTGGACTGCACAATTCTGTTGAGCCATCCAAACTGTTTACTCATTTTATCGAACCTGGCCTCGAATTGTGCAGTCACGTCTTCCCGTATCTTCTCGGCTAGCTTTGATTCCTTATCCTTTCAAGAGCAGGCCTTCTTCCTCGGTGGCCCACACTGTTCGAAGCCATCCTTCCACGGCATGACGACTCCCACAAATCTGCGTCCTCCTGGCATGCTCCTTATTTCCCAGAGCCTGGGTGAGGATGTTGTTCTCCCTTTGGGGAGTAAACAATCTCTATGTCACTTGCTTCTCGCAAGAGATTTGTTACATTCAAAGCTACATTGTAAGGCAAACATATATATAAACTTGTGCATAAACAATTTATGAAGTTAGCCAACTTATCATTCACTGCACAACCTCGGCATCCTTAGGGTTTGAGGACTCCACAGACCCTGTGGATGACACGGACCCTCTCCCCCGCCACCATCGCTTGCACCTTAGATCGCGGATCTCGAAGATCAGCAAATCAGGAGAGTCGACGAGAGCATTTTCCTCATCTTCCTTCCTCCACTGCTCCTCCTTCCCCGCATAGCCTGAGATCCGAGCTGGTGCGGGTGGTCGTTCCTCTTCTGGATCCCCTTATTCTTCTTGTCAAGGGCCTTCAAAGCAGAAACAAGAAAATGCACCGTTGGTTAGTCCATACGATCGATCATAGAGTGTAACCAACCAAAGAAAGCATATATATCTTGAACTTAGGGGTCCCCTTCTGCTGGGTGAATTCCTCCCATACCTCCTCCGTTATGAAGGGGTGCTTCTCGCAAGGATAGTTCCCTGCTGCGAGGAAGGTACTGACGAGGAAGCTCTTGAAGGTTTTTCATGTGTTGTTCATGTCTTTCAAGTACGCTGTCTTAGGTGCATCGTCGGGAATGTTCCACTTGGCCTGTTTTCAAATAATGCATATAATCAGGAGTTAGTTAATCTTCAGGATAAGCCAACGGAATGTGATTATGAAAGAGTTCAGGGATTTCGATTAATTTTACCTTCACTTCCGCCCACAACCTGAAAGACTAGGATAGCGAATCGAGAGGGGGGGGGGGGTGAATCGGTTTTGCAAAATAAATTTTCAAGAAGCAAGCAAAAGAAACAAGAGAAGGTATAAAGATGCTAGGAGTGCTTGGATATCTCAAATATAGCTATCCGAATCATAGCACCACCTTTCTTGATGTCCAAAAATCTCCATAAAAAAGAGAAATAAAAAGAAACAAAAGACAATCAACTACAAGTATTAAACAACAAATTACAAGTATTTCAACAATCAATTGCAAGTATATAAACAACCAATTGCCAGTATTTAAATTGTAAATATTTAAACAATTAATTCCGAGTATTTAAACAAGTATATATGAAAATATAAACAATCAAGAAAGAGAGAGAAGATTTAATCACTTATAAAATATTCAAGAACCAAGAAAAGAATTAAGAATACAAAAGTTTCAAAGGCTAAACACAATAGCTAAAAACTCTTTCTCAAAGGGATGAATGCTTTCCCTAGCACTCTCCCTTTTTATATAGAGTTAGTCTCCACTTAGAGTAGTCTTCACAACCAATGTGGGACTAAACTAATAGCTAGTGAAGGATAGGCCCGAAGCCCACTTAGGCCCAACTCTCAATCAATCATTTTTACAATTTTTGGATTTACAATTTTCGGAATTACAACATTTTCTGAATAGTAGACACTAAAACAATCATAACTTCATCATCCAAACTTGGATTTATACGTTCTTGGATCTGTTGGAACGATAACTTTGAGCTGTACAACTTTTATGTTTACACTTTTCTAAGAACAAGTCTAGATCAGTCAGAATTAGCTCACAAACAAAACATTTTGCATAATCTTCCACGCGGAGTCTATAGATCATCTTGGTGATTCCTCGGGCATCATGAGTACCACTTGTGCTTGCCATAATGCCATCACATATCCACCTTGATGTTGAATAGCTCGCCACATGCCAGGAAGTCTCTCCCATTCCGGACCCCGACCAGCAACCTCTATACTTCGACCGGCTCGAGCTACTTCAACAATCTTAGTGCAACACCACATCTGGGTATTGGAATAGTCATTCTTAGCATTCCCGCAAGCCTCTAGTACCTCTGGCATCTCTAGGACTAATGGAGTCTCCGGCTCCTCCCTGAGCTCTACTCCGATGGTCCATCTTTACTGCAAGTATACTATAATTCTGATATACCTGCAACATGCACCAAAACCAAACAAACCCAGCACATAGCATTGTTCACAGATGATGACAACATAAACGAATACAAGCAGATGTATCATAAATAATTCAAAACATTGTCAAAATATACATCACTTAAGATTAGACAATCACATGGGGTTTACACAACCTATACCTCTCGTTTGCCTTCATGTCCTTCCAACTCACGACGGTGATCTTCACCCTTTCTTTCGCCAACAAGCCAACGTAGGCAGTGTACTTCCCAGCGTTCTTTCTGATTGATCTCCCAAACTGGTTGAACTCACATGAAAGATTGGTGCGTTTCGCGAAAAGGCACAACATTGTCGTGCCTTGTGCCGTCCTTTTGCACTGGGACGGAGCAGCATCAGTTATGTTGCCCCTCGTCGAACCACTACTATCAGACGAGGAAGATGCCGACATGGCTTTGCCTAAAATTCCATGAACAAACTATCAAAAAGGCTGAGTACATATACATGAAAAATGTTTACATCAAAAATTCATAACTGAAATGGAATGACAATGCCATTACTAGCAAATGCTATAGTATATACAAGATTAAAAAACTTTAAAATAGAGAAGTTAGAACCATATAATAATTATCAAACACAGATTTGATTTTAAATTGTTGATTGTAAAAAACTGAAACTTCATGACTCAAATTTACCTCACTTCATTTCACCTATTATTTCCAATTAAATGAATCAAATACACAAAAAGGCAAGTCTTTGACATGAGATTTTACAAAAATTGGTTAATGTACATCTCATATCATGGAACGCTAAAACCTATTTCTTCTAACGGTTAATATATGAAAAACCTTTAGCTCATATGCTTTCTTCTAACGGTTAATATCAACACAACCATTAGAACAAATTGCAGAATAGCAGAGTTAAATTTTTTAAGGTTATTAAGATAGTTTGGCACATTTTATTGAAAGAATCTTTAATCTAACTCAAAGTCTCTAGTATGAGTAGACAATGCATATGATCAAGTGCAGCAGTTAAGCATTGAGGATTATTCCTCGTGGATCTTCAAGTGCAAGCAAACTGATTCAATTGAGCAAATTGAAGCCAAAACTTCATACAAGGTACTAAGGTAAAAGCTATACAGGTACTAAGCAATGGCATTACTAGTAAATGCTATAGTATATATAAGATTAAACAACTTTAAAATAGAGAAGTTAGAATCATATAATAATTATCAAACACAAAATAAGCCAGTCTTTGATTGGAGGTTTTACAAAAATTGCTTAATGTACATCTCATGGAACCCTGAAACCTATTTCTTCTAACGGTTAATATATGAACAACCGTTAGATCATGTGCTTTCTAGTTAATACATTCACAACCGTTAGAACAAATTGTAGAATGGCAGAGTTAGATTTGTCAAGTTACTAAGGTAAAAGATATATAGGGTGCAATTAGCAGATGACATTCATGCAAGCACAAATGGCCAATTCCTAACCACCTTAGGTGTGGTCTGACAAATAGGCTTTATTTTCTCCAAAAAATAATAACAATACAGTTAGATGCTATCATGCTAGAAAATCACAAGGCATTTGACAACCGTATGGAACTTAGGCAAACAAAATTGAGTAATAGTGACCAAAAACATCACATCAGGATGATCCATCTGGCAACAAAAATACACAGGTAAAAGAACAATGAATATGTATAATCAGTAAATATCTAATGGATTTTTCTCTATCAAGTCTTCTCTGAGATCACTGAGATTATACTTCGACCCTAGTTTAAATATAAACAAGAGTAGCCAAATCCTAGTTTGAATACTGAAAAAACCAAATTAAGTATAGGGTAGCAATACTTTACGGCGCAATTTAGTGGCTAGCGGCGGTGATGAACTGTGTGGCGGCCGGCGATGGTGATGGTGGTCCAGCAGTGAGGAAGTGGTCGCCGGCAGCGACGAACACTAAAACTATGAACTGTGCAGCAATGGTGGTTCGGCAGCAAGGAAGCGGTCACCGGTGAGGTTAGGGCTTTTCGCGCTCAAGGAGAGAAAGAATTGGAACGGTTCGACTAGAGGGAAACTTCGAGGGTGGAGTTTATTTAGTGAGTTCTTATTCTAACGGTTCATCAAAATGAACGGTTAGTACAATTACCTTTCTTCTAACGGTTCGACAAAATGAACCATTAGTACAATTAACTTTCTTCTAATGGTTGGACAAAATGAACTGTTAGTATAATTATCTTTCTTCTAAAGTTTGGACAAAATGAACCGTTAGTACAATTACTTCTAACGGTTCAATGAAATGAATTGTTAGTAAAGCACAATTTCTTTCAGGCCTGCACTTTTGTAGTAGTGTAGTATACTGGAAAATGATTTTTCAAAATAAACTTTCAGGCTTGTTGAAGAAGTACAAGACTGCAAAAGGGCTTTTAACAAGAAAATTTCTTTAGAAGAAGCTCTTAGGATTATAAGAGTGTCAACTGCATACTGAATGATTGGAAAATTTTGACAAGAGAACTTAGGAATTGGAAGTTCTAAAAGACCTTTTCTTTTAGCATGAAAGATTCAAAATGCTTTTAATAACTTTGTGAAGTCTAGAGGCAAAAATCTTTGTAATTAATTTGATAACACTATTAACAAGTTAAATTGGACGAAAATCATTTACTTTCAAAGCTTCTTCCTTTTTCGGTAAAAGAATAATCCACGAGAAATTTAATCTTTATAAATCCACTGATCCTTCATAAAAATTCTGAAAAAGTTTATAAAAGTTTGACTTAATGATAAGTTCCTCACCTCAGTGATAACAGGGAGCCGTCATTCTCTCCAATGCTATGCTTAGAAACCCTTCATGCTAAAACTTCATGCTAGAACTTGTGGTTAGCTTGGGATTTTTTCTTCAATTTCAAAATAGTCAAGAATGGTTGTCAACCCATAATCCTTCTTCGTGATCATCTCACAGGTAACTTGTTTCGTCAATATCTTCGATAGGGACAGATTGAATGACATCTAAACATGGAGGTATTTCGTCGAACTGATTATACTCTCCTTCATCGACAATGTCTTCGACCGCAACAATACGTTTCTTGCTGTGAAGGACAATGTGTAACTTTGGATTGGCCGGGTCAATAATGTAAAATACCTGTGTGGCTTGCTCAGCAAGTATAAATGGATCGTCTTGGTGTGCGACTCTATTGAGCTTGACAAAAGTAAACCCATAATTGTCAATTTTAACATCTCAAGAGATTTTGACCCATTGTGATGAGGACATCCCTAGCACAAGTAGCACTAGAGTTCGACCCGAAGAATATAAAGGACCAATCACTCGAGTGAAGGCCAGACAACTACATTAACATGTGACTTTGTTCCTTAAAGAATTAAATTATGATGAGAATATGCTGCTACCTAATAGCTTTTGTTTAACATTGATTAGATATAAAGAGGGAGAGCATAGTAGGAAGGACATAGCCACATATGGGCCAAAGAACTTCATCGAATCTGATCGTACACCTATTGAGTGGAAATAGGATTTCCTAAGTTTTCGAATGAACCCAAGATCACTTGATTCCGTCAAGGATTGCAACCACTACAACCAAAAAAATTCTACTCGGCCTGCAGTCTGCCGACCAACGTTCGACCCGAAAATTTGACCAAGTACCATTCTCAGCACAGATGTCCAATTTGATTATGTGAGTACTTGTTGGAAATTTATTGAAAAGAGCTTTCCAACGAATCAAGAATCATTAAATTCTGACATCGTATGTAACCAGGAGACCGAAAAGAGTAACGATTGCCCGAAAAGAAAAAGTCTAGTTCGAATCAGAGTCCGACTCCGAGAAGATTGATTCCGAACTTCTTTTATCTTTTATAGTTTGTTAGGATTTTTATTCTGTTTTGAATTAGATTCAGATTAGAATTCTAGTTTAAGTCTTCTATCTTTTGTAAATACCACCTTCTATAAAAGAGAGGCATGGTCATAGTTTTTGATATACAAGACATAAGACATTGATATTGATATTTTCAGATTGAAATCTTAGTTTTAGTTGAGAGTGGAATCTCTTCATCCTTTGTTCTTGTGATTTCCTCTAGAATCGCTCAAACGATCTTCATGATCGCCCTATCTGTGCGCCAACTCCTTGTGTGGGTGTGTGGATAGGTAATTCAGAGTGTGGTTGGGTAAATTCATTGATACGCAGGTTCTTGCTCTGTAAGTGGTTGGCTACTCATTTCGTCATGTCATACTAGTTATCCAGGTATCTTCAAATACTAGTTATCTAGTATCTACGTCGTGAAGATCAGGCCACCCTCCGTGAACGTGTCCTTTACTGGCGTGTTCATATCAATTGGTATCAAAGCTTCAGTTTCCATGGTAGAATCTTTTATTTTATTCTGTTGATTAGTAGTTTAGGGTTTTTTAGTCGTAGGGTCCAGAAAATTGCCAACAAAAATATGTCACCAAGCCTCATTTTAATTTGTTAATTTAGTTTGCTTTATCGAGTTCTAATCCGTGGTCTAGTTTTTGTTATTGGTCGAGTCAATCTTGGTGCCTCAAGTCTGAGCCTTTTTTTTCTTTCATTTGTGCTTGAAGAGTAAAAAAATGATATCCTAATCATCACTGAACATCCTTTGGGTCAAATATCATCAGTTAAAAAAATTGCTCTAAGCAGTACAATTGTTGATTTATCCTTTGGCATACCATCTCTTCTGTGATCAGCAGCTTAGGATTGCCATACCATCAGATTGTTATTCGATTTTGCATTGCTAAGTTACAGATTATATCATCTGTTACCTAACCTAGCTCCACAGATAAATCCACTTGTTAACGTAAAGACCTCATCGTGAATTCACCACATCAGTCTCTGATAAGCTCCACTGGTTATTCCTGGAACGCACTGTGCATTCCCCAGGAAAGCATAAGAACTTTGGATTGGTAAGAGTAGGTGAGATTGAGTGATTCCACATATATTTCCTATTCCACATATTTTGTTTTTTTAACCGATGGCAAGAAACGGATCATCTACTTCATCAATGAATCTGGAAGCTTATGTCACTCAAGCTGAATATGCTGCACTCCGAACATTTTTTGAGGGACAGTTTGATTTTGTCGTTGAAGAACTGCAGCAACTCCGAGTTGTGGTCATAAACTTGGAATCTCCACCTTAGGGGCAAAACGTACATGCTACACAACAAGAAGGAAATCTGGAAGATGCACGTTCAGTAGAAGGCGAGAATCATTGCGGTTCTCCAACTATTCGACCATATCATCAAACTGGTCATGGTCATGCTTTTTGACCACCCCAATTCGGTCGGCATGGGGGCGACAAGGAGGCAACCAAGCTGGTCGTAGTTCTGTCCATGGTTATCCAGACGTTGGCCAAGGACGACATGGCGGAGGTGGTGATGGCTATGATGACAACTTCCAATACGACTACCACCCTGAAGGCAACAACTATTATTATGGTAATTGGCAGCCACCGCATGTGGATGCCAATTATCGACCAGGGTACCATGCTCATAACAGACATCGTGGCGGAGATAGTCATGACGACCATGATGGCAGAAGACTTGCAAAGATCAAGCTCATCATTCCTAAGTTTAATTGTTCATCGGATCCGGAAGGTAAATCTTGATTGGGAGCTAAATGTGGATAAACTTCTTCTCATGTACAATGACAGTGAACAAGAAAAGGTAGCCTATGCTTCATTTGAATTTAAAGGTTATGCGTTGATTTGGTGGCATCAATATCATTAGTTGAGGAGACAAGCAAATCGACCTCGAATTGCTACATGGGATGAGATGAAGAATGCATTGAAAAGGGGGTTTGTACCATCTTACTATACTCGGGACTTGTTCATCAAGCTGCAAGGTCTTAAACAAGGTCTACAAAGTGTTGATGCATACCACCAGGAGATGGAGATTCTTCTAATAAGATGTGATGTTAGGGAGACACCTAACTAGTACATTGCTCGTTTTTATAATAGCTTGAATAGAGACATCTAGAGGATTGTCAATTATCAGTAGTACCAGGATCTCGAGCAATTTGTCCATCTATCAAGAAAGGCGGAACGACAATTAGCTGAAGACAAGATGTATTCGCGGGCAGCCAATACTTCTACGTAGCATCAACCGAGCAATAATGCTTCAACCCTGACTCCTCTAACGGGTCGACCAAACAACATATCTTTGACCAAGTCCAATCTGTCATCTACACTGCTTCAACCAAACAACAATGCTTCGACCACCGAGAAGAAGGCTACAACCAGTACCTCATCCGTTGGTTCTTCAGCTCGATCAAACCAAATTATATGCTTTAGATGCCAAGGGTGAGGACATGTGGCCTCTCAGTGTCCTAATCAGCAAACTATGATTGTGTATGAAGATGGAGACTATGAATCTCAAAGTGACGAAGACATTATCGAAGATGGTGTAGAAGAAGTTGAAGAAGAAGGAGGTTTTTCTTTTGAGCACAGTCGAACTCTTGTGGTCAAGACTGTGCTCAGCGTTCAAATGATGAAAGTTGCATGAGGACAGTGACATAATCTTTTTCAAACTCGATGTAAGGTCCAAGACAAGGTATGTAAGCTCATCATTGATGGAGGTGGTTGTCATAATCTTGCTAGTAAGGAGATGGTGGACAAACTTGGACTTACGGTGCTCAAACATCCTCATCCATAACGCATTAGTTGGCCTAACTCTTGTGGTGAGATCAAAATTACCTCCATAGTGAAGGTTCAGTTTACCGTTAAGGGGTATATTGATGCTGGTCATGTGAGACGTGGTTCCTATGCAAGTTTGCCACTTACTGTTGGGATGACCATGGCAATATGATCGCGATCCACAGCATTGTGGTTGGACTAACAACTATTTCTTCAAGTTCAAGGGCAAGGACATCACTCTTCTTCCTATGACTCTTGAGCAAATCATATCGGAAGAGATGCAAAAACTTTCTCACAGTAAAGTTGACGGGGTGAGTGAAGATATGAGTGAATGCCACATATCGATGAGAGAGAGCCACAAACCAAATATGAGTGAGCAAAAGAAAAGAGAGAAAGATAGCTTAGCTTTAATAGCTACAAAATCAGATTTGAGAGTTGTAAGCAACCTATTACCAGATTGTTTTGTACTCTTGTACAAGGAATCCTTGATTTCTACTAATGACTTAACCGCTCTTCCTAGTGTTGCTACTGCTGTTTTGCAGGCTTATAACTGTTGCATCTAGGCCCCTATTATTGTTGATTTTGATTATTGATGACATTAAGTGTTTTTATCTAATCATGTCTTTGAGCTATCTGTATGCAGAGACCTATTTCGCCTAAGGTCGCAGTATTACCCAAAGTGGCAAGCACAAGATCGGCAAGAAGAAAGCCGTCCGGATCTGCAAGTTGCAAGCACAAGGTCGCGAACCATGGTTGCAACCGCAAAGTCGCCAAGAATGAAGCACCAAAAGACTTAAGGTAAAATGCATATTTATTTTACCGATCTCGGTGTATGGAGTTTGATCGGTTTGTAGAAATTTGTTTTTAGTTTTAACCGTACTATAAAGAGGGGTTGCAAGTCTTCTCTACATTTCCAACATAAATCGAGAAACTTAGGTCATTGCATTGCATTCATTTCGGATGGATTTGATTTGAATTTGCTTTGAAAGATTTGGATTTTCAGTTGTGTTTTTGACAACAGAAGAGTTTTTGCTTTTTTTAGAAAGATCTAGGCAGATCTGGCTTTTACTTCTGTTGACAAAAATGTAGCCCTTTAAATTAGCTTTCAAACGAGCTATTAAAATTTCAATGTGGATTTCTGGATCAAAAGTTATGGATGTTTTTAACTGATTGTCAGTTATTTGATTTTTTCAGTTGAGTTTTTTATAACAGAAGAGTTTTTGCTTTTTCTAGAAAGATCTAGGCAGATCTGACTTTTACTTCTGTGACAAAAAGATATCCCTTTAAATTATATTTCAAACAAGCTATCAAACACTTAAATCGGTTTTCTGGATTAAAAGTTATAACTATTTTTATCCATGCTGACTGTCAGTTTGCTAAATTGACTGTCAGTTTGGATTGTCAGTTTTGTTAACTGACAGTTGTCCAGAGAGGTTTTTTGAGCTGAAATTTTTTGAACTAAACTGACTGTCAGTTTGCATTTCGACCTCGAGCCGTTTTATTTGAGTTTCTGTTTCAACTGGTCGATATTTTGGTCGAACTGACTGTCAGTTTGGGGTTTCAGTTTCCATATATGACCACAAACGGCTAGCTATTTTTTATCCGTAAATTTTGTCGGCCGTTGTGTATGTAATTGACTGTCAGTTTGAGTTGCTGATTTTCAGCCCGAGCTCCAACGGTTCTTTTGATCCTTGAGGCTATAAATAGAGGCTTTGAGCTCATATTTTATACAACAAGCAGCCCTCTACTCATACATACACTTGAGCATTTGTTTTCTAGTTGAAAATCTTGATCTGTTGATCAAGTCGAGAGTTTTCAGATCCACAGAGTGCTTTCGTTCATTTCATTTTACATACTTAGAGTTTCTCGGTGATTGTTTGGAGGTCTAGAGAAGACCTTTCTGCCTATTACTCTTGGTGAGCGCCCTCACCTAGACGGTTTGGTGGGGTGGCTGTAGATCTCTCTAGTTCGGAGATTGTCGGAGAGACTCGGTGCATTTGTAGAAGGCAACGGTGCTCGCCTTTTCGGAGTAGACAAGGAGCAGCCACTAGTGGATAATATCCTTCATGGATATGGGAGCAAGACTCAATTTACTTGAGTGCTTCAACGAGGATTAGGAGAGACTGGGCGAGTCTCTGAGACCTCGGTAAAAATCGCTGTGTTTGTTCTCTCTATCTTCTCTCTTTAATTTATTAAATTGCTTTTGGTTCTTCTTGTTGCAAAAACTTGTTTTTATTTGAAGTTTTTAAAGCCTCCTTTTCACCCCCCTCTAGTCGGCATTCTTGATCCTACACGTGGTATCAGAGCAAGGTCTCTCACTTATGGGCTTTACCGCCTAGAGAGAAAGGATGGACTCGGTAGAGGATTTTGATTTGATTGCTCCTCACTTTGATGGCTCCCATTACTTTCATTGGAAGATTATTATGAGCACTTATTTTGAGGCATTGAGTTTGGATTTATGGAGCTTAGTGGAGAAAGGTGTGACTTATCCATTGATTTCAGATAAGGATATTCTCCTCTTAAATACAAAGGCTAAAGATGTGCTTCTTAGATCCCTTAGCCATGATGTGCTCGAACAAGTGAGTGATCGTTTGACTGCTTACGATGTTTGGACCACCCTTGAGTCTATCTTTGAGGGCACATCTAGCTTTGAGCATGCTAAGATGCGCTTCTTGATGCAACACTATGAGGCATTTGTGATGTTGGAGCATGATACACTCTCCACCATATATGATCGCTTGATCAACATCATAAATGAGCTCAAAGCCCATGGCGCTAATATGTCCAATCTAGACATTTGTAGGAAATTTCCTAAGGTGTTATTGGAGGATCGCAACGGAGACTTCATTACCACTCTTGCAAATGGTGACCTCTCTGACACTTCACCGAGCGAGCTCATTGACATGCTTATGTCAAATGAGGCTATGTCCAAGGAGAAGGACATACATTCCACCTCCGAGCATATTAAGAATGATGATTTCATTGTGGAGGATCGGGAGCTTTCTAGCAAGATCAAAGACGTCATCGACTTGGTTCACCTAAGAAAGACAAAGGTGAACTCTTGCAAGAAGAGCTCAAAGAAAGCTAGAAAGAAAGCATCAAGATCAAAGTCTTCATCTCACGACAAATCTATATGCCTTATGGCATGTGACTCGACGGTATCAAATACTAACTTCTCTAATGATGAGCTTATGGATATGATTGTAGAGTTAAATGACTTGCTTGGCAATATGAGTAAAAGTTTTTGCACTTTAAAGAATAACTTCTCATCCTTGAGAGTGGAATTTCAAGAGTTGAAAAGTTCTTATGATTCTTTGCTTGCCAAGGAAGCTATTAGCTCCACAACTACCTTAGATGATAGAGTTTCTTGTGACTTGCTTATTGATCTATCCTTAGAGTCACATACTTCCACTTCACATGCTAGCACCTCTTGTAATGACTTAAGTGTTAATTCATGTTTAGACTCAAATGCTAGCTTTGTGGACACTAGTACTTCATGTGATAATTTTTCTATTGATTCATTTATTGATTCACGTGCTTGTACAGTTGTTACTAGTAACTCACACCATGATTTATCTAGTGACTCATCTTTATGCCATGGTGTTAGTACTAGTTGCTCCTCATTTGATATGTCTAGCTCATCTAGTGATTCTATTGTTATGCCTTCTAGTTCATGTACTTGTGATGATATGCCGTCATGTTCTCATTCGCATCATGCTTCATGTGTTAACACGGTATCATCTCATGTACATAAAATTGAAAATGATGAACTTAAGAATAAAATAAATAGATTGAGTCATGACCCTACTAGATATCATATGAGTAGTGCTATGCTTGTTAAATCTCCTTTAGATCATAGATATTCATTTAAAAGGGGAAATTAAATCATGCTCACTCATCTAGTAAGAGGTATCGCATATTTCACTGCACTCATACCATTTCATTTGAAAAGCCCTCTCGAACTTCATGTTCTGCATGTCACTTAATAGGGCAAGATTCGCATGAGTGTGTATCTAACCCTTTCAGAATTGGTTCTTTTGACTCTTATTTGATTTCTTGTTCTAGAAGGGGTTTAATTGCAAAACTTGTTGATTTCCATTTTCAAAAACCTAAAGATAGAGCCATTTGGGTACCAAAAGATTTATGCGATAAGGCCAGAGGGCCTCGTAAAGTCTGCGTACCTAAAAAGGCTTGAATCTTGATTACAAAATCCTTTTTGGAAATTTTTTTTGCAAAATATGTGTCATGCATTAAAAATCATTTCTGTAAATTTTCATTTCAATTGGATTTGATTTGAGCAACATTTGATTTTTCACAAATCAAATTTAAAATCTGCATCTTCAGACTTTTTGTGGTTTTTGATTGATTTTTCATTTTTATATCTCTTAATTGGTTGGCTTTTTGAAGAAAGTTTATACATGATATTTTGATTGGTCTTTATTGTTATTTCATTTCAAAATTTTTGGAAGATAACTCAAGCGAAAATCAAAAGATCACCTTTGGCGTCAATCATCAAGGAAATGTGGTAAACTTGGGTAAAATTGCTATTTCAAATGATCTCTCTATTTCAAATGTTTTATTGGTTGAATCTCTGAATTTTAATTTTCTTCCGTTGCACAAATTTGCGATCTTGGATTTCATTGCACATTTTATCCCAAAGAAGTTTTAGTTGAAAGTTTGAAAGATAACTCTTTGATTTTTAAAGGATTTCGTTTTGGAAATCTTTATTTGGTTGATTTTCACTCCAAAGATGCATCTCTTTCAACATACCTTGTCTCTCAAACCTCAAAGGGTTGGTTATGGCATAGGAGACTCGCACATGTTGGAATGCATCAATTGAAAAAACTTTTAAAACGAGATTTGGTTATTGGCTTAAAGGATGTGAACTTTGAAAAGGATAAACCTTGTAGCGCCTGTCAAGCTGGCAAGCAAGTAGCTACTTCACATCCAATTAAGCGTGTTCTTTCAACTTGCAAACCTTTGGAACTCCTGCATAAGGATTTATTTGGACCTTTTGAGTTCCAAAGTATCGGGGGTAACAACTATGATTTTGTTATTGTTGATGATTTTACTCGCTACACTTGGGTTTTCTTTATTTCTCAAAAATCTGAAACCCTTGATGTCTTCAAAAGTTCTGCAAAACGTGTTTCCACTGAATTCGAACTTTTCATTAAGAAAATCCGTAGTGATCATGGTGGAGAATTCGTTAATTCAACTTTAGTTATTTTTGTGACTCGCTAGGCATTAAACACGAATTTTCTACTTCTTACACTCCACATCGAAATGGAGTTGTAGAAAGGAAAAATCGAACACTAATAGAAATGGCAAGAACAATGCTAAGTGAGTATGACACTCCTACTCGCTTTTGGGCCGAAGCCGTGCATACCGCTTGCTATTCTATTAATCGGCTTTATTTGCATCCACTTCTGAATTTAACTCCCTATGAGCTTCTTGTTGGGCGTAAGCCAAACATCTCTTATTTTCGAGTTTTTGGTTGCAAATGCTACATTCTTAAGAAAAGAAATTTTGGTGGTAAATTTCAAAGAAGAGTAGATGAAGGCTTTCTAGTCGGATACTCCACCACTAGCAAATCTTATTGTGTTTATAACAAAAATACTGGTTGTATTGAATAATCTTGTGATGTAGAATTCGTTGAAACTAATGGCTCTCAAAAGGAGCAAGTCTCTTGTGAAGTTTCAGGTAAAGATCTTCAAGAAGCTGTGAAGAACATCACCATTGGAGACATCAAGCCAAGAGAAGATGATGAGAACATTGAGCATGACGATCAAAATGTATCTTCATCTCATGTTGATCCACCAAAACCAAGTCAAGAAGAAGCAGCACAAGAAGAAGCACCAAGGCAACATCAAACCATCACCAAGGATCACCCTCTACATCAAATCTTGGGTGATGTCTGTAAGGGTGTTCAAACTCGCTCTCGTATTGCTGCATTTTGTGAACATCATTCTTTTGTATCTTCTTTAGAACCTAAACATGTTAATGAAGCCTTAAATGATCCTGATTGGGTAAATGCCATGCATGATGAACTTAACAATTTTTCTAGAAATAAAGTTTGACTTTGGTTGAAAGACCCCAAGGATCATAATGTAATTCGAACTAATGGGTCTTTAGAAATAAGCAGGATGAAAATGGTGTAGTAATTAGAAATAAAGCTAACTCAAGTCGAAGGTTTAGACTTTGGTGAAACCTTTGCACCTGTAGCAAGAGTTGAAGCTATTCGTATTCTTCTTGCTTATGCATCATGTCTCAATATTAAATTATTTCAAATGGATGTTAAAAGTGCTTTTTTAAATGGAGAGATATCTGAACTAGTATTTGTTGAACAACCTCCCAGTTTTGAAGATCCTAAATTTCCAAACCATGTGTTTAAATTGTCTAAAGCTCTCTATGGTCTCAAGCAAGCTCCTCGAGCTTGATAGGAACGACTTAGAGACTTTCTTTTATCAAAAGGTTTTAAAATTGGGAAGGTTGATACAACATTGTTTACAAAAAAAATTGAAAAAGATTTGTTCATTTATTAGATATATGTTGATGATATTATCTTTGGATCTACTAATGAACATTTCTGTCATGAGTTTGGAGAGATGATGTCTAGGGAATTCGAGATGTCAATGATCGGCGACCTAAGCTTCTTCCTTGGACTTCAAATCAAGCAACTCAAGAACTGTACGTTCGTGAGTCAAACGAAGTATGTGAAGGATTTACTCAAGTGCTTTGGGATGGAAGACGCTAAGGCAATCAAAACCCCCATGGCCACAGATGGACATTTGGATATGGACAAAAGCGAAAAATCGGTCAATTCTAAACTCTATAGGTCTATGATTGGTAGCTTGATGTATCTTACTGCATCTAGGCCTGATATCATGTTTAGTGTGTGCTTATGTGCTAGATTTCAGTCAGATCCTAAGGAATGTCATTTAATTGCTCTTAAAAGAATCCTTAGGTATTTAAAATGCTATCCCAGTTTAGGTCTTTGGTATCCGAAAGATGCAAATTTTGAATTAATTGGATATTCGGATTCTGATTATGCTGGGTGCAAGATTGATCGAAAAAGTACTTCTGGTAGCTGTCAGCTGTTGGGGAGATCTTTAGTATCATGGTCATCTAGGAAACAGAATTCTGTAGCTCTCTCCACAACTGAAGCTGAATATGTGTTTGCAGGAAGTTGTTGTGCTCAATTATTATGGATGAAGCAGATATTTTTGGATTATGGAATTAAATTTAATAAAGTGCCACTCTTGTGTGATAATGAAAGTGCCATTAAAATTACAAATAATCCTGTTCAGCATTCTAGAACTAAGCATATTGAAATATGGCACCATTTTATTAGAGATCATGTGGCAAAAGGAGATATTGATGTGAGCTATGTTAGAACTGATTTGCAACTAGCAGATATTTTCACCAAACCCTTAGATGAATCAAGATTTTGCTTTCTAAGAGGTGAACTAAACATTATTGATATGTCAAATGCGAGTTGATCTAAGATAAATGTCTGTTTTTCGTGTCCTCCCGCCTTTTTGTGCTTGATGACAAATGGGGAGAGATTCTTGAGTTTCTTGCTTTATTAAAGACATTGTTTATGCTTGGGGGAGAGAGGGGAGAAAGATTCTTGAGATAATTCTTGAGAACTCATATCATTATAGATTCACTCTCAAATCTCAAATGACTCATATGAGTATTTATATATGGATGCATTTAGGGTGAGTTCCTGAATATCGGTTAATTATGCATATATTTAGGGGGAGTCATTTGATTTTATTCATTTAAACTCTTGTTGTCATCAATCATCAAAAAGGGGGAGATTGTTGCATCTAGGCCCCTATTATTGTTGATTTTGATTATTGATGACATTAAGTGTTTTTATCTAATCATGTCTTTGAGCTATCTGTATGCAGAGACCTATTTCGCCTAAGGTCGCAGTATTACCCAAGTCACAAGCACAAGGTCGGCAAGAAGAAAGCCGTCCGGATCTGCAAGTCGCAAGCACAAAGTCGCGAATCATGGTCGCAAGCGGAAAGTTGCCAAGAATGAAGCAGCAAAAGACTTAAGGTAAAATGCATATTTATTTTACCGATCTCGGTGTATGGAGTTTGATTGGTTTATAGAAATTTGTTTTTAGTTTTAACCATACTATAAAGAGGGGTTGCAAGTCCTCTCTACATTTTGAACATAAACCGAGAAACTTAGGTCATTGCATTGCATTCATTTCGGATGGATTTGATTTGAATTTGGTTTGAAAGATTTGGATTTTCAGTTGTGTTTTTGACAGTAGAAGATTTTTTGCTTTTTTAGAAAGGTCTAGGCAGATCTGGCTTTTTCTTATGTTGACAAAAATGTAGCCCTTTAAATTATATTTCAAACGAGCTATTAAACTCTCAATTTGGATTTCTGGACCAAAAGTTATGGATGTTTTTAACGGACTGTCAGTTATTTGATTTTTTCAGTTGAGTTTTTGACAGCAGAAGAGTTTTTTCTTTTTCTAGAAAGATATAGGCAGATCTGGCTTCTTATTCTGTTGACAAAAAGATAGCCCTTTAAATTATATTTCAAACAAGCTATCAAACACTTAAATCGGTTTTCTGGATTAAAAGTTATAACTATTTCTATCCATGCTGACTGTCAGTTTGGATTGTCAGTTTTGTTAACTGACAGTTGTCCAGAGAGGTTTTTTTTGAGCTGAAATTTTTTGAACTAAACTGACTGTCAGTTGTCCAAACTGACTGTCAGTTTGAATTTTGACCTCAGGCCATTTTATTTGAGTTTTTGTTTCAACTGGTCGATGTTTTGGTCGAACTGACTGTCAGTTTGCCCAATTGACTGTCAGTTTGGGGTTTCAGTTTCCATATACGACCACAAATGGCTAGCTATTTTTTATCTGTAAATTTTGTCAGCCGTTGTGTATGTAACTGACTGTCAGTTTGAGTTGCTGATTTTCAGCCCGAGCTCCAACGGTTCTTTTGATCCTTGAGGCTATAAATAGAGGCTTTGAGCTCGTATTTTATACAACAAGCAGCCCTCTACTCATACATACACTTGAGCATTTGTTTTCTAGTTGAAAATCTTGATCTGTTGATCAAGTCGAGAGTTTTCAGATCCACCAAGTGCTTTCGTTCGTTTCATTTTGCATACTTAGAGTTTCTCGGTGATTGTTTGGAGGTCTAGAGAAGACCTTGCTGACTATTACTCTTGGTGAGCGTCCTCACCTAGACGATTTGGTGGGGTGGCCGTAGATCTCTCTAGTTCGGAGATTGTTGGAGAGACTCGGCGCATTTGTACAAGGCAATGGTGATCTCCTTTCCAAAGTGGACAAGGAGCAACCAATAGTGGATAATATCCTTCATGGATATTGGAGCAAGACTCAATTTACTTGAATGCTTCAACGAGGATTAGGGGAGACTGGACGAGTCTCCGAGACCTTAGTAAAAATCGCTGTGTCTGTTCTCTCTATCTTCTCTCTTTAATTTATTAAATTGCTTTTGGTTCTTCTCGTTGCAAAAACTTGTTTTTATTTGAAGTTTTTAAAGCCTCCTATTCACCTCCCCTCTAGTCGGCATCCTTGATCCTACAATAACGACGTATTTCCAGCAGATTAACCATCTGAACTTCCTCCTTTATGAGGAATCAAGCATCAAATTGATCTAACACCTGGAGCAGCACTGCCAAACTGACCACCGTACCACATCTACCCTGAAGAGACTAAAGAAATACAAAGGCAGATCGAGGTCGTCAACTGTACATTTTCGACCATGATGGGGACGATGATCAAAAAGAACTTGAAAGAGTGAGAAGATTGTTTTCCACACATGGAGTTTACGTACAACAAGGCGCTATATTCGACCACTAATATGTGTCCTTTTGAAATTGTTTATGGCTTTAAACTAATTGCTTCTATTGATTTGTTGCTTTTGCCTGTGCCAGAACGACTAAAGCAGAAGATTAATGACAATGCTAACAAGATAGAGCTACCAGGGGAATATGGAGTCAGTGCTACATTCAACGTTTCAGACCTTTCTTTGTTCTTTGGTTCTACGTAGTTAGACTCGAGGACGAGTCCTTTTCGAGAGGGGGAGAATGATGAGGACATCCCTAGCACAAGCGGCACTAGAGTTTGACCTGAGGAATATGAAGGACCAATCACTCGAGCGAAGTTCAGACAACTACATCAACAAGTGACTTTGTTCCTTAAAGAATTAAATTATGATGAGAATATGCTGCTACTTAATAGCTCTTGTTTAACATTGATTAGATATAAAGAGGGAGAGCATAACATGAAGGATATAGCCACGTATGGGCCAAATAACTTCATCGAATCTGGTTTTACACCTACTTAGTGGAAAGAGGATTTCCTAAGTTTTCCAATGAGCCCAAGATCACTTGATTCCGTCAAGGATTGCAACTGATACAACCAAAAGAATTCTGCTCGGCCTGCAGTCTGCCGACAAACGTTCGACCAGAAATTTAGACCAAGTACCATTCTCAAAAAATTTGTCCAATTTGATTGTGTGAGTACTTGTTGGAAATTTATTGAAAAGAGCTTTCCAACAAATGAAGAATCATTAAATTACAACGTCGTATGCAACCAGGAGACTGAAAGAGTAATGACTGCACGGAAGGAAAAAGTCCAATCTGAATCAGAGTCCGACTCCGAGAAAATTGATTCCGGACTTCTTTTATCTTTTATAGTTTGTTAGGATTTTTATTCCGTTTTGAATTAGATTCAGATTAGAATTCTAGTATAAGTCTTCTATCTTTTGTAAATACCACTCTCTATAAAAGAGAGGCATGGTCATAGTTTTTGATATACAAGACATAAGACATTGATATTGATATTTTCAGATTGACACCTTAGTTTTAGTTGAGAGTTGAATCTCTTCATCCTTTGTTCTTGTGATTTCCTCCAGAATTGCTCAAACGATCTTCATGATCACTGATCGCACCTAAAATGTTGTGATTTTGTAATATCGTAAGTGGACGGTTGAACGTTGAGCACTTCAGGGTCGAATTCCACGAGGAACAAGCGTATTCGTCTTTCTAGCTTAATGGATCACTGATTAAGTCTAAACGAGTTTTGGGGTTGTTTTTCTATAACTAATTCTACTACTAAAGCTATCAATCTAGGGTTTTAAAGCAGTAAATTGCAGATATGAAATCTGAATTTATAAAGCAGGAATTAAAACCTATGGCTTCGGGAATTCCATAACCATCCGGCGTAATTCTATCCAAGGTCCGAGGATTGTGAGTTAATTTCCATTATTTTCCAAGACAAATTAAGTTTCTAGTTCGGGGCGCTGGGTCAACAGTCAGAGGATTGTTTCCACTGTCACGTTTGACGAGAGCTTCTCTCCTGTTAAGGATCCCGCGTTAAAGAGCTAAGGATTCAAAAACTCCCCTAATTTCTTGTTAAGAATCAACTGTTACGTTTGTTGTCGAAACAAGGAATTAGGGTTTGGAGGAAGAAAATATGAGGAAATTACTCCAAATCTTGAAATAAAGACTGAGAAAGAATCGCACCTTCTGGATTAGGTCATCCCTAATCCTAGAGGGGATCTACTCACTAAAAGCCATAAGAATGCAAAAATAACAATAAAAATTAAATAAAAACTTACTTGATTGCTTGAGAATTGAAGTTACCGTCCTTGCCGGCTTACAAAAGCAATAAAAATAGAGAAGGGGGCTCTTCTAAGAAAATTAGACTAAAAACAAAACCCTAACAGCTTCTATACCTAGGAAAAAGCATGTCTAATTGAGCTAAAAGTTTCTCTATTTATAGTACATAAGTCATAGAATTAACCAATTACAATTCAAGACTTATTTAGGAAGAAAATTGTCTCAGATTCAGACTTTAAACCGACTAACGGGTCTGTTTTGGATTTGAAAATCGGGTTTCGGGTCCAATTTCGGGTCAGAGTCGTGTTTTTTCAGATTTTCAGCATCTTCTTTGTCCACTTCGTTTCCTATCCAAACGATGTCGAAATAACTTCAAATTTGGTATGTTTGTTCCCTGAAACATGATGAACACACTCAGAAAAGAGGATTGTAAAAATATTACAAAAAGTCACATAAAATGACGTATCAAAGGAATTTTAAACATCATTTTTGCACATTTTCAATACTAAACCTAGAGTAAAATTCTACCAAATTAAGACTTATCAAATTACCCAAGCTAGCATTTTGCTTGTCCTCAAGCAAAGAATGTGAATAATTTTTCCAAAAATTGAGATGCCTTGGTAAATCAAATTCTCTATAAACAATCTTTGGAAAACTCTCATCACATCTATGCATGTTAGGCAATTGATCTAAGCAATTTAAACTCTTCAATTGCAAATATTCAGATTATCAAATTTCAACCTTAGAAAAGAGAGAGCTTAATCAATTAAATCATCTTGACAACTTCTTTCATATAGAATTTAGAACAAACCATAGCTGAAGAAAACACTCATTATGCTACAATTTATACAAAGTTTGCTAGATTTCCCTTTAGAGAAAAATTAAAACACTTATATTTCTATTTTTTTGTTCACTTTATTTATTTATTATTTTTCTTCTTTAACTTTTTCATGCTCTTGGCCAGAATATTTTTTACTGGATCATTCCGTCACGGCTAGAGAAGACACAGCTGAAGACGCTTACTTAAGTGTACTTACAGAAAGGCAGCTTTGTCAGTTTCCCGAGCCCCTGTAAGCAACCTCAATGCTCTGTATACCTTTCCTTCACCAGTTGGTCGACGATTCAGCACCGCCTCCCCCCAGCGGGTCGCATATACGTTACACAAGACTAGACAAAGCCGCATCTTAAGCAACTATTTTATTGAAAATATAACTCCAATGGTGCAGTCCAAATTAGACATTGTCCTCAAGCTAAATTAAACTAAGCAAACGGTTAAGTGAACATCCCCCAAGATAAATTAGACATTGTCCTCAATGTATGGAAAGAGATACAGATTACCGTTTGCGGTCGTGGTGGAAGATGACGTAGTGAAAGAGGATGTTGTGGTCCATGTAGCTCCAATGGTGCAGTCCAATGTGTCGCAAGTGAAAACCTTGAAAGAAAAAAAAGGAAAAGGAAAATAAAAAGAAAAACTTACGTACCTTGGAGATCACATGTCGGATTCGCGATTTTTTTTGAACATTCTGTGATGTGGACTTGAATGTCTTAATCTGAATTTGGTTGGCCCTGAAAAAGAAAAGAAAAAGAAAAGGAAAAAGAAAGAGAAAGAAGAAAGGAAAAATAAAAGAAATAAAAAGCATCGGGTTGCCTCCCGATAAGCGTTGGTTTAACATCCCGCTCGACATAGACCATAGCATGATCTTTATGGAGGTTTCCAATACTGATTTTAAATGTTTGGTGCAGTGGGAGACCTAAGCCTATTGTCTAGCAATTCAGATTTTTTAGCTTTCATCGTAGCTAGGTTTAATTGGTGTTGAGGCTCTATACCAATTAGATCATCAGCAAAATATCCTAACGCCTTGCGATGCAGTGTTAATGTATTGATCAATGTACTTGATGGTTAATCAGTTATATTGGCATCTACAAGCATAGGATTTTGTTAATCTCTATCAAGAAGCATATATTTCACCGAGGAAGGACGGGATGTGAGATTTGGTACCTTGTTCGCGTAGGGATTGTCATGATTTCTTACCGTTAAGAGTTGATTGGGCAACGTGATATGTTTGTAGTCGCATGATCATCCTTTTTATTACTCGTCTTTGTGTTGTCATCTAGAGTATCATTTCCAATTTGTTTATCTTACAATATAGTCTCAAGAGGGTCTATCCTGCATGTGGTGTCCTCATACATAAGGCAGTTAGCAATTTCAGGCAATTTAAACAATATTTTCTCATTCCCCATATGAAAAGCAATTGTACCCTCACAAATATCAATTTGAGCTGTTTCTAAATCATCCAAATCCCTTTTATTTGTAAGAATTTCTTTTAATATTTTTCCATATGAAGGAATTTCAGTGATAATAGTAGCAAAAGGCATAGTCCCATTCAGTTTTTTCAGGGTATCAAAGGATTTGTCATTAGAACTAGACTGGAGGTAACAACTTGAAAAAGATGGAGTCGGTTTAGAAACATGTGTTACCTCATTATTACCTGATTCTGTTCCTTTTGATTGTTCATCCTTTCTGAGGTCGTCTGCCGGCATAGGTGGATCATCATACTTAAGTTCGGTCGTCGGCGTCGAATCCTCGGTAGGCATCTTTGTTGGTTCCGATTGCACCTTCTCTTTTTGGAAAGTTCCTGCACCTTTCAAATCAACAGTATCAACACAAGATATAACATTAATATGTTCAAAATTACGAGAGGGTTGATAGGTTGAGAAGGAAGAGAGTTAGAAATCATTGGTGTGTGATTGGCCATTCACACGAATTGAGTCTCAAGCATATGAACATGTGTAGAGATGGAGTCGATCTTCTGGTTCAGTGCAACTTTTTCCTTCTCTTGATTTGCTAGAAAAGCTTCTAGCATGTGCTCGATGTTGGATTGTTTAGGTTGATTTTGTCGTTGATGTGGTGGCTGGTATGGTGGTTGTTGTTGTTTCTACTGAAATGATGGCTAGGGTGCTTCATATGCCTGTTGTTGTTGAGGGAGTTGGTGCTGCCATTGGATCATCCTTGATGCAGGGTGTTCATTCCCCCATTGCATGTAGTTTTGTGTCATACCTTCAATTAGATCATACGCTTCGTCAACGCTTTTGTTCATGAGTGCACCGCTAGCTGTGGCGTCATATGGAAAACGTTATAAAACTACAAGCCACTTTTCTAGGCCGTGGTGTGGGCATGGCCTTAAAAGTTCATTGTACCGCTCCCATGCTTCATTGAGTGATTCTCCTCCCTGCTGAGTAAAACAAACAATCTGGTTTCGAATATATGTAGTTTTAGATGGAGGAAAAAATTTATTGAAAAAAATGCGTGAGAGTTCATCCGACGTTGCTATTGAAGCGGGTGGTAAAGTGTACAACCATGCTGTCGCCTTATCTCGAAGATAGAAAGGAAAAAGACGAAGTAGTAGCATATCCTGCAAAACTCCATTAATTTTAAAAGTATCACAATGCTAAAAAAAAATATGGAGATGCAGTGAAGGATTTTCAATGGCAAAACCACTGAATTGATTTTGTTGTATCAGATTCTATAGTGCAGGGTTAATTTCAAAATTATTTGTGTTAATTGTTAGTCTAAGAATACCTGACTGAAACCCCATGCCGAACGGGATTCCATAATCCTTCAATTTCTTTTGTTCACCCATCTTTGGTGATCCAACTTCCTATGGTGTTTGATTGTCCAATGTGGCTCGTTCTTGATCGTATTAGATTTGCACTACTTCCCTTAAAGGTTAGTGGTGCACAAAAAGAAGAAAAAGAAAAATAGAAGAAAGATTGAGAAGTGAGATTGACTTATATCAGCAAAAATTAATCTAAAAAGATGAATTACCATTGTTTCCCGGCAACGGCGCCAAAAACTTGATCGCACCTAAAACAGTGTGATTTTGTAATACCGCAAGTGGACAGTTGAATGTTGAGCACTTGAGGGTCGAATTCCATGAGGAATAAGCGTATTCGTCTTTCTTACTTAATGGGTCACTGATTAAGTCTAAACGAGTTTTGGGGTTATTTTTCTATAACTAATTCTACTACTAAAGCTATCAATCTAGGGTTTTAAAGCAGTAAATTGCAAGTATGAAATCTGAATTTATAAAGTAGGAATTAAAACCTAGGGCTTCGGGAATTCCATAACCATCCGGCTAATTCTATCCAAGGTCCGAGGATTGTGAGTTGATTTCCATTGTTTTTCAAGACAAATTAAGTTTCCAGTTCGATATGCTGCGTCAACAGTCAGAGGATTGCTTCCACTATTACGTTTGGCGAGAGCCTCTCTCCTATTCAGTATCGCGCGTCAAAGCGCAAAGGATTCAAGAACTCCCCTAATTTCTTGTTAAGACTCAACTGTTATGTTTGTTGTCGAAACAAGGAATTAGGGTTTGGAGGAAGAAAATATCAGGAAATTACTTCAAAACTTGAAATAAAGACCGAGAAAGAATCGCGCCTTCCAGATTAGGTCATCCCTAACCTAGAGGGGATCTACTCACTAAAAGCCATAAGAATGCAAAAATAACAATAAAAATTAAATAAAAACTTACTTGATTGCTTGAGAATTGAAGTTGCCATCCTCACCGGCTTACAAAAGCAATAAAAATAGAGAAGGGGGCTCTTCTAAGAAAATTAGACTAAAAACTAAGCCCTAACGGCTTCTAAACCTAAGAAAAAGTATGTTCAATTGAGCCAAAAGTTTCTCTATTTATAGTACATAAGTCCTAGAATTAACCAATTACAATTCAAGACTTATTTAGGAAGAAAATTGTCTCAAATTCGGACTTTAAACCGACTAACGGGTCTGTTTTGGATTTAGAAATCGGGTTTCAGGTCTGATTCTGGTCCAATTTTGGGTCGGAGTCTTGTGTTTTTTCAGATTTTCAGCATCTTCTTCCTCCACTTTGTTTCATATCCAAACGATGTCGAAATAACTCCAAATTTGGTACGTTGTTCCCTGAAACATGGCAAACACACTCGTGAAAGAGGATTGTAAAAATATTACAAAAATTCACATAAAATGACATATTAAAGGAATTTTAAGCATCATTTTTGCACATTTTCAATACTAAACCTAGGGTAAAATTCTACCAAATTAAGACTTATCAATCACCCTATCTATGCGCCAACTCTGTGCGTGGGTTTGTGGATCGGTAATTCAGAGTGTGGTTGGGAAAATTCATTGATACGCAGGTCCTTACTCTGCAAGTAGTTGGCTATCTAGTTTCGTCAGGTCATACTAGTTATCCAGGTATCTTCAAATACTAGTTATCCAGTATTTATGTCGTGAAGATCAGGCCACCCTTCGTGAACGCATCCTTCACCGGCGTGTTCGTATCACATTGGTATTGAAACAACAGAATCTTAAATAATATGTAATCGAGCTCCCATATTTCTTCAATAACACCGTAATATGAGTTCAGTGCCCTTACTACCTTGGCATTCTTTGAAATAGCAAATAGTGTCACTCCACTATATTGCATAGTACTCTTCTCGTCCTAACTTCTTCTGTAAAATGAATACTCGTTAATGTCATACCCCTGCCAAGTCCCTACAGTAAATCTTGGGCCTCTAGCCAACCATGTAACAGTTTCACTTATGGAGCCATCGGTAGGTCGCAGGACTCTATTTTTGATCCAC
The DNA here is from genome assembly GCA_019359835.1 of Pharus latifolius. NCBI lineage: Eukaryota > Viridiplantae > Streptophyta > Magnoliopsida > Poales > Poaceae > Pharus > Pharus latifolius. The sequence goes on along the minus strand of CM033320.1, from coordinate 17,513,421 downwards.
CCAGCAAATTTCCTATTATGTTCTCTAGTGACCCAAATCTCTGGATTCTGTTTCCATAACAAGTCTTGCCTCATTTCATACTATAGCCTGACAAATTTCCGTAATTTATGGTGCAAAATATCATGGCCCGCAAGATGAAATCCATCCCCCACAATCAGTGTCAGACCTCTTCGACATGGCAGATCGATATTCTGACGCAGCAGAAGCTGTGGAATGGAATATAATGGTGGATAAGGGTAATCTACCTCCTCAACCAGGCCTAAAAACCGAAAAGAAGGAAGATTCGAACAAGAAGTCTGACTTCTTTATAGGTGGGAGATCTAAGAAGCCCAACAAGAATGGAGCAAGCCAGTTCCACGAGGTCGTAGTCTTGGACAAGCAACCACAAGAGAAAGATAAAAAAGTTTCATTCAAATCTAATAAGCTACTCTCCGGTGGTCGAACTCGTGAGCACATGGAAATACAGACAAACCCACAGGGAAACAAGAAATGGTGTCCATTACACAACGCTTCTGGACATGACCTCAAGAATTGCCATGCTTGGTTGAAGCACATGGATGATTTCTATCAAGGAACTGCGCCCATGCCAACTATACAGGAAAATGGACAATCTCGAGGAACCAAAGACGCCGATGGAGACGAGGGAATGCCATACTAGGTACCTAGTAATCACGTTAATGTCATTTTTGGTGGATCTTCGTCTTACTATTCTAAGTGTCAATTTAAAGCTATTCACCAAGAGGTGAATTGATCCGGGAAGATCTTCAGGTCGAGTCGCATACGGCTTTGCGACCTTAACCAAGTTCGAAAAGGTTTCACAACCATGGATTGGTTCACGACCATGGAAAGGAATATATCCTATGGTTGGAATTGTAATCTGATCTGAATGTATATAACTAATCTTATCTGTTTAGGGTTAGTTAGTTATATGAGTCTAATACGTTTAGGTTACTGAGTCTGATACGTACTCATACGATTGGACTAAAATACCTTGTAATAGGTCTAGTTTAGATCATCGAATATTATTACAGCCTTGGATCATATATCCAACTTATAGTTCCTTCGACGCAGGCAAGTGTGTCTAACGTTCGACGGGTAAAACCCTCTTTGAAATAAAGAGTTGGGCAATTACTTTGAGCTGTGTTTCGATCATCCTTTGGGTTTTGGTACTTTCGAGTAAGATCCCGTTATTCCGCATATTAGAATCTGGGCGAGCCTAGTGTGAAAACCAAGGCTAGGTCTCAAACGGATCAAGTTGGTATCAGAGCAACTTTCCTATCTTGTGGATGGTGAAGACTCGCCAGGGTCACAAAACTTCCGGTGAAACTTCAGGCTATCAATTGACGGTTCCTACAGCCGCGTCTCCGACAATGTTTGACGATACCTCCATTCAAGCTAACCTAGTCGAACAAGTGGCTAAGCTCTCCACCGACATGGAAACCGTGTTTGCTTGGATTAAGCAGCAGACCATGATTGTACCTCCTGAAGTAGGGAAGGTTATGGGTGTGAAGACTGGTGAAGACTTGCGCAGGGCAGACGAAGATGAAGACAAAGGCGACCATAAGACCGACGACCTCGCCAACACCTCCTTAGCTGTCGGATCTTTTAAGGTCGACGCTAGGATTGATATACCCATATATGATGGGGTGATCGATGCCGAGAAATTGGATTCTTGGATTGAGTAGCTTAAGACCTACTTTGACCTAAAAGGGCTCAGTAGCGCTCAAAGAGTGAAGTTCGCACCTTTGAAGATGAAGGACCACGCCACACTACTACAGAAGTGCATTCCACTAACCCATATTTTCTAACGGTTATAAGCAATCTGGGAAAAATCCGATAGAATAGGACGACAGCGGCGGAAAAGAGGCATTTTACTATCGGTTACACACTAGTCCAACATTAGTGAAATGCAAATACTTTTTACTATCGGTCATTACTGTACAAACCGATATAATATATTAAATAGTACTATCGGTTTTCCATTTTTAACTGATAGTAAAATTGCGCACTTTATACTATCGGTTATTACTGTACCAACAGATATAATATATTAAAATAGTACTATCGGTTTTTCTCACGTAACTGATAGTGAAATTACTGACTTTTTACTATCGGTTCTTACTGTACTAACCGATACAATATATGAAATAGTACTATCGGTTTTTCTCGCGTAACTGATAGTGAAATTACTGATTTTTTACTATCGGTTCTTACTGTACTAACCGATACAATATATGAAATAGTACTATCGGTTATATAAAACAAACCGATAGTAAAATGACTTCATATAAACTAATGGTTATGACAGTGGGGACCTTATTTTACTATCGGTTTGTGCTTTTGAACCGATAGTAAAATTGTACAACTTAATTAGGTCGACCCCTGCTCTGCGCTCTGCATATTGGAATCATTTCAGCCGCACACGACTCCAAGCTAGAGTGATCTGGAGAAGCTAGCTGAGAGGTTGATCATATTTCCATCCGCCTCGGTATTGTCATCTTCTCATCACCTCTCTCTCTCTCTCTCTCTCGATCACTCTTTCACACTCTCCCTCTCTCTCTCTACTTGCAATTCATTAAACTAGATACATGTATCTCCAAACTAGCTAGAAGGCTAGGTTGGCTAGCTTGCTATAGCTTGCTGAATTTAAGCAGCTAGCTAGCTGGCTCTTCCAATTAATGCATGCATCAAGTTAATTAGGGTTTCATATATACAAATCCATTTAATGTAATTAAGCAGCTCATGTCCACACATATGGCCTAGCTAATTATGTTTCATGCATATATGCATGCCCTGAGTCATTAATTATTTATTTGAATTTGTCAATTTTGTGAAATAATTGTAGATGGACCGAGAATATTGGATGTATGGAATAAAACGTACTACTGTTGAGTATTTGGAGGGTGTGAATGGGTTTATTAAATTTGCTGAGCAAGAAAAGGCGAAGAAGGGAGAGAAAGATATGCATTGTCCTTGTATAGATTGTATGAACTTAAAAAGGTTCGGCAACTCCGATCAGATTAGGAGTCATTTGATTCGTCATGGTTTTAACGCACGCTATACCCGTTGGATATGGCATGGTGAAGATCTTGAGGAAACGAGCATCGCTACCACTCAGCAGCACCCGGAAGTGGATTGCAGTAATGATGATCATGATCAAAACATTGGTAATGTTCATTCGGAAGTCCATGTAGATGACGACAATTTAGATGAACTGTTACGTGATGTAGAAGAAGACTACAGCGAAAACGATTTAGCTAAATTTGAGAAATTAATTGTTGATTCTGAGAAGCCTTTGTTCCCCGGATGTGCAAAATTTACAAAGTTGTCTTCTGTGTTGAGATTATATAACTTGAAGGCAAGCAACGGTTGGAGCGATAAGAGTTTCACGGCGCTATTGGATCTGTTAGGGGACATGCTTCCAGAGGGAAATGAGCTGCCAAGATCGGTTTACCAGGCCAAAAAACTATTGTGTCCGTTGGGAATGGAAATCGAAAGAATACATGCATGTCCAAATGATTGTGTTCTGTACCGTAACGAGTACGAGGATTTGCATGTTTGTCCAAGATGCGGTGCATCGCGGTATAAGCATGGGGACAGAATTTATCACAATGGATGTGATGAGGTAAAGAAAGGGCCTCCGGCCAAAACTGTGTGGTATTTGCCTGTGATTCCCAGATTGAAACGGCTGTTTGCAAATCCGAAAGATGCGAAGTACTTGCGTTGGCATGTTGAAGGTCGGAAACAAGACGAAAAAGTAAGACATCCAGCTGATTCCATTCAATGGAGAAACATTAACAGAACATTCGGTGAGTTTGGCGGCAAAGTGAGGAATATAAGGTTTGGGCTGAGTACGGATGGTATGAATCCACATGGAAATATGAGCAGTCGACATAGCACTTGGCCGGTTCTTTTATGCATCTACAATCTTCCTCCTTGGTTATGTATGAAGCGTAAGTACATCATGATCTCGTTACTAATTTCAGGACCCAGACAACCCGGGAATGATATTGACGTGTTTCTATCACCGTTAGTCGAGGACTTACATAAATTGTGGAGCGAAGGGGTGCGGGTGTGGGATGCACATAAGTGAGAGAATTTCATGTTGTGGGCCATGATATTTTGCACCATAAATGATTTCCCAGCCTATGGAAATTTGTCGGGGTATAGTACGAAAGGAGGCAAGGCTTGTCCTATTTGCCTGGATGAAACTGAAAGCATGTGGTTATCGAATTGCAGAAAAACAGTGTACATGGGTCACCGCAGATTCCTTCCGATGCATCACGCCTACTGTAAGAAGAGGAAGTCATTCAATGGGAAGCCTAAGAAAGGATCAGCCCTAGTGTTTGTGACTGGTAAGGAGCTTTACTTGCCCGTGAAGGACATCAAAGTTGAGTTCGGTAAATGTTCTAAACCTCCAGGAAAAAATGTTTGGAAGAAGAGATCGATTCTTTGGGATCTGCTATATTGGGAGCACTTACAAGTTCGACATTGCATTGATGTCATGCACGTAGAGAAAAATATTTGTGACAGTTTGACTGGTTTGTTGTTGAACATTCCAGGAAAGACGAAAGATGGCATCAACGTTCGCCGTGACATGCTCGACATGGGCATAAGGACTGAGCTTGCACCGTTGGATAAGGGAAAGCGGACATACCTCCCCCCGGCCTGCTATACTTTGTCAAAAAGAGAAAAAACAGAACTCTGTCAGTGCCTACATGGTGTCAAAGTTCCATGCGGGTATTCTGCGAACTTGAAAAAACTTGTGTCCATGAAAGACTTGAAACTGGTTGGTATGAAGTCCCATGATTGTCATGTACTGATGTCACAAATGCTTTCCATTGCTATCAGAGGCATTCTCCCAGTCAAAGTCAAAGAGACAATTACAAAGCTATGTTATTTCTTCAACACAATATCTGGCAAGGTACGTAAGCGTGTACTCCTAGCAAGTTAATTAGTTCCATTCGTGGAACTTGTCAGATTTTTTGGATCTGAATATTTGCTGCAACTGTGTCTTTGCAGGTAATTGATATGGATGGACTGGACGATTTGCAACGCGATGTGACTACCACTCTTTGTCAGCTGGAGATGTATTTCCCTCCATCCTTTTTTGATGTTATGGTCCATCTAATTGTTCACCTTGTCAGAGAAATTAAGTTTTGTGGACCCGTGTTCCTGCGCTACATGTATCCATTTGAGAGATTTATGGGTATCTTGATGGGATATGTAAGGAATCGACATCGGCCTGAGGGCAGTATCATTGAAGGTTATGCCGCCGAGGAGGTGTTCGAATTTTGCACCAACTATATGGCCGGGGTTGACCCAATTGGCGTTCCTATGTCCCGGCATGAGGGCAGGCTTCAGAGCATTGGAACGATTGGATTTAAAGCAGTCGTCCCCTCTAGTGATCTGTATGCAAAAGCCCATTTTTGGGTCTTACAGCACATGACGGGGGTGGAGCCATACATACACGAGCACAAGGAAATGTTACGGAAACAGAATCCCTCGAAGCCAGAGATTTGGGTCACCAGAGAACATAATAGGAAGTTTGCTGGGTGGATCGAAAATAGAGTCCTGCAAGCTTCTGAGGGCGACGTAGATGAAGTTGTTACATGGTTGGCCAGAGGGCCTAGATTTACTGTAGGGACTTGGCAGGGGTATGACATCAACGGCTATTTATTTTACACAAGAACTCAGGACGAGAAGAGTACTATGCAATGTAGTGGAGTGACACTACTTGCTATTTCGGAGGATGCCAGGGCAGTAAGGGCACTCGACTCATATTACGGTGTTATTGAGGAAATATGGGAGCTCGATTATGTATTACTTAAGATTCCTCTGTTTCGATGCCAATGGGTCGAAATCCCTCGAGGTGTTAAAGTCGACAATTATGGGTTTACTCTCGTCGATCTCAGTAGAGTCGCACACAAAGATGATCCATTTATACTTGCTGAGCAAGCCACACAGGTGTTCTACATCGTTGACTCGGCCAACCCAAAGTTGCACGTTGTCCTTCACAGTAAGAGACGTATTGTTGGGGTCGAAGACGTTGTGGATGAAGAAGAGTACGATCAGTTCGACGAACTACCTCCATTTTTAGATGGAATCCTTCAATCTGTCCCTACCGAAGATATTGACGAAACAAGTTACCTGCGAGACGACCACGAAGAAGGATTATGGGTGGACAACCATTCTTGACTAATTTGCAATATGTAAGTGACGTATATTACTTGGATCTTTAATCGAAGAATTCTTCAAATCATTTTTCAAAAATTCTTTGGGAAAACATACGTGATGCATTGAGAATCATTTATGCAAATTTTCATTTCAATTGGAGTATATACTTGATTTGAGCAATAATTGATTCTTTTCACAAATCAATATGAAAAGTGCAAATTTTCATTCCATGATTGGTCTTTACTGTTAATTTATTTCAAAATTATTGGAAGTCATTTGCATGGGGTTTCAGGTGTCTTTACAAGTGCAAAATGATGTACTGAGACCCATCTGTAATTGTTCTCAGGAAATCCCTTTAGATAAATTTAACAGTATTCTACTATCGGTTTCAACTTCTAAACCGATATGAAATTAATATATACTATCGGTTTATTGTCATAAAACCGATAGTAAAATATAATGCAAAATGATGTACTGAGATCATTTGTAATTCTTCTAAGGGAAATCTTTTAGGGTCAATAACATTGTATTTTACTATCGGTTTCAACTGTGAAACCGATATGAAATTAAACTATACTATCGGTTTATTGTTCATAACCGATAGTGATTTATACTGTGTTATGAGCTCCTGTTCTTAGTTTACTATCGGTTTGGTATAATAAAACTGATAGTGAACAGTGCCAACACTGAAAACCCTAACTTACATGTTTTTACTATCGGTTTATTGTTTATAACCGATAGTGATTTATACTGTGTTATGAGCCCCTGTTCTTAGTTTACTATCGGTTTGGTATAATAAAACCGATAGTGAACAGTGCCAATACTGAAAACCCTAACTTACATGTTTGTACTATCGGTTTGGTGGTTATGAATCGATAGTAAATATTCATACATTAGGTTATAACCTTACACGATTTTCCCTCCAGTGCAACTGATCACATTCCAATTTCCAAATACTCGCGCGGAAAACCCTAGATTCCCCGACGTTCGCTTCTTCGCTCCTCTGCGCCACCATTGCCGATCAGAATCTGGTTCTCCACCACCTCCAGCACTGCATTGCGCCACCGCCTCCGGCCACTCCACGATCGACTGTAAGTGTTCTTGACCAAATCGCTCGCGTGTATTGCTTAGGTTTGTATGCAATGGTTCATATCCCGTTCAATGGATTACAAATATAAAACTAGAGTAAAATTCATGAACTACAAACTTGATAGCTATGAGAATGACAGAATTGATGAAAATCACTAGCAATTTGTCATACAGTGTAGTCCACTAGTGGTTTCTTATTTAGAATCGATAGTAAATACCTTAAATTGAATTTTCTGTTAATTATTTTCCATTTTCTAATTTTCATCTGAAATTTTGGTTCATTTACATTTAAACATACTTTATGTTTCTGCTGAGAGACTAGCATAGTTTGCACTGCTAATCTTATAGATTTTACTGAATACAAACTTGATTACTATCGGTTTGACTTGGAAAACCGATAGGAAATAGAGTATATCATAGTTTACACTGCTAATTTGAATTTTCTGTTAATTACTTCCCATTTTCTAATGTTCATCTGAAATTTTGGTTCATTTAAATTTTAACAGACTTTATTTTCCTGCAGAGAGATTAGCATAGTTTGCACTGCTAATCTTTTAAATTTTCTTGAATACAAACTTGAGTACTATCGGTTTTCCTTTCAAAACTGATAGGAAATAGAGCATGTCTTAGTTTGCACTGCTAATCTGAATTTTCTGTTAATTACTTCCCATTTTCTAATGTTCATCTAAAATTTAGGTTCGTTTAAATTTTAACAGACTTTATGTTCCTGCAGAAAGTCTAGCATAGTTTGCACTGCGAATCTTTTAAATTTTCCTGATTACAAACTTGATTACTATCAGTTTTACTTGGAAAACCGATAGGAAATAGAGTATGTCATAGTTTGCACTGCTAATCTGAATTTTCTGTTAATTACTTCCCATTTTCTAATGTTCATCTGAAATTTTGGTTCATTTAAATTTCAAAAGACTTTATATTCATGCAGAGAGACTAGCGTAGGGCACAACAATTTTAGTTATGAACTTTTTCATGTACCTTTCTTCATATCAATTGATGGTTTGTTCATGGAATTTTAGGTAAAGCCATGTCGGCATCTTCCTCGGCTGATAGTAGTGATTCGGCGAGGGCGAACGTAGATGGCGCTGCCTCGTCCCAGCGCAAGAGGAAGGCGCGAGGCGCAACGATGTTGGGTCGTTTGGCCAAACGCGCGGATCTTTCATGTGAGTTCAACTAGTTCGGGAGACCGATCGGGAAGAACGCCGGCCACTATGCTGCCTATGTTGGCTTGTTGGCGAAGGAAAGGGTGAAGATCACCATCCAGAGTTGGAAGGACGTCAAGGCTGACGAGAGGGATAGGCTGTGGGCGGAAGTGAAGGTAAAATTAATCAAAATCACTGAACTCTTGAGTAATCACATTCCCTTGGTTTATCCCAGAGATTAGGTAAGTCCTGCTTATATGCACCATTTGAAATAGGCCAAGTAGAACATCCCCGACGATGGTCCCAAGATAGCTTGCTTGAAGGACATGAAAAACACGTGGAAAACCTTCAAGAGCGTCCTCGTCAATACCTTCCTCGCTAAAGGCGAATCTCCATGCGAGAAGTACTCCTTCATAACGGAGGAGGTATGGGAGCAATTCGCCCAACAGAAGGGGACTCCTGAGTTCAAGGTATGTATGGTTCATTTGCTTGGTTACACCATTGTATGCAGTAAGCAGTGGTGCATTAATTTTCTTGTTTCTGGTACGAAGGCCCTCAGCGAGAAGAACAAGGCAATCCAGAGGAGGAATGACCACCCACACCGGCTCGGCTCTCGCGGCTATGCGGGGAAGGAGGAGCAGTGGAAGAAGGTTGAAGATGAGGCGTCGAATTTCGTCGACTCCCCTGACCTACCACTCTCTGAGATCCGCGATCAGCGATGCAAGCGCTGGTGGCTGGCCAGAGGGACCGTGTCGGCCACGGGGACTGTGGCATTCCCAAACCCCAGGGACGTCGAGGTCGTGCAGCGACTCGTAAGTTGGCTAACTATGATCACTAGTGTGCGCACAAGTTTGTATATATTTCTTCCTCACAATGGAGAGCTTTCAATGTAACAGATCTCTTGCTCGAAGGAGGCGACCGAGGGATTGTTCAATCCCCATAGGGAGAACGACATCCTTACTCGGGCTCTAGGGAACAAGGAGCATCCAGGGCGGACGCGAACCGTGGGGGCTGTGGTGCCATGGAAGGAAGGCTTCTGTAACATCCTGAGTTTTGGGGTGAAAAGTTTCTTTCTTAAAAATCATGCATGCATATGTCTCTTCTAGATCGGCCAAATCAGCCTCAGCTTTATTCTGTTCTAGCCCTAAAATCTCCAAATCTATCCTGTGACCCCAAGTCAAGATCTGACTTGCCAGATTTGATCTATCAGTTATCCTAAATCTAAAAGCCTTCAGAACCCAGATTCAATTCTATCCCTAACTTCCAGAATTATCAACTCTTTTCTGTTTTCGAAAACAGAATATCTGTTATTACCTTTTACCCTAAGTTTCAGAAATTCAGATTTAATCAAAATCTTAGCCAAGTTCAGACCAGATTATTCCTGGATTATGATCAAGGGTATGCCAATACCTTAATCCAAAAAGTTGGCAGCCAGATTTCACCATCTGAACCTTTTTCGCAAATCAGTCCAAGAGTATCGCAGATCAGTCCTTTTTCCAGATTTTCTAAAAGCCAGAAAAGGCAAAATGTTGCAAATCATCTTCAAATTCAAATCTGATTTAGGGAATACCTCCCAAATGCTTTTCAATACAAATTCTTCTTTTATGAGTATCTCAAAATCAAACCCTAAATCCCAGAATTCGAGATCAATAAGTTTCAGACTTATTTTACCCTAATCTACTCTGTTTTCAGTTCATATCAAAAGTCATCCAAATGTCTCAAATTTTATCTTCTAGCTGTGTCAAATCATCTGTGGAATTAAGTATACCAAAACAGCAGAATCAATTCCAGATCAAACCTTCCAAATCTTCAGATTTACAATTCAGTCCAAATCAAGAAAATCAATAATTGCAAATCAGCCCAAATTCGACCAGGCCAACTGCAGTGCACGACCAGGAACCTCGCCGTGCGTTTGCGCCGCGCTTGCCCGCCGCCGGCCACGCCTCGCTTCGCTTGAGCCCGTGCTCACTTAAATTTGCATGTGCACACGCGTCCACGCCCCAGCTATCGCCGTGGCAACGCCGTTGAACAGCTTGCTCCCGTGCGCGACCGTTGTCAGCAACTCTTCGCCACGTTGCTGTGCTTTGCCAGCCCTTGTCGCCACTGCCTTGCACCGCCCAACAGCATTGCGTCCCGATGAAGCAATAGTTTGATCAGCAGTCACCTCGCCTGTGCGCCGTCGCGTCACCGCTCGCCGTTGTTGCATCTGCGCCCGGCAACTCATGTCAACTGACACCAATTCAATGCTGTAAATCCTTGCAAGCTTCGCCCTCTGCTCTATTTAAGCCACCAGTACCCTGTGTCATCTCCCCTTCACCAGGACTTAGCCAAATTTCCAAATCTCCTCGCCGTCGTCTTCTTCTCCGGCGAGTCCAGATTGAGGCCTCACGGTGCCAGCACGCCCTGCTGCACCTCTCACCGAATTAACAGCACCAGAAGGTATAGCTCATCTCCCTCATCATGCTGTACCATCTAATTGAGTTATCTTGCATCCAGTCGCCGGCGATCACCGGTGTCGACGATTCGGACTCGGAGTCCTCAGCCGAACTTATGCAGAATTTGTAATAGTGAGACCTTTCAAGATGACCCTTCGGGAAGGTATGCTGAACAATGATGAACAAGAGCACAGAGAATTTAGACAGGTTCGGGCCCTCGATGGTGGGAGTAAAAGCCCTACGTCCTGTTGAGATTTCACTAAGTGTGGTAAAATGTTTACAAATGGAAGGAAAAGTCCTCACAGGCAAGGATTTTTCCTGTAAAAGTGTACAAAGATAAGCTAAAGAAGACTTAAAAATGCTATATGAGGTGTGCCGTAGACTTGGCTAACTTGGATCCCCCCCCTGATTGATGCTTCATGCCATCCTTTTATACTGCTTGAAAGGGTGCCATGTGAAGGAAACTGCATCAATCGGTTGCACGGACGGTTGGATGCGGTTTTTGAAACTGCTCTTAACCTCCACGTAGGTTAAACACGTGTAATTCATGGATAACTGTACGTGTTAACCTCCTGACGGTTGATTCTCCACGTGTAGGAATCTTCGGGATACTTAGAATATCCTGTCGTATGGGCAACCGAATAGATAGATCCCGGGTATCCTGATCGGCAGATGTTCTGACCGCGGGATTCGGCTGACCGCGTAATATCCCGAATGTGTAGTTCGCGTATAGCCCACAAACTTCTGACCGCGCAAGGCTTACGGTCTGACCGCGTAAAGCTGTGACTTGATCGCGTAAAGCTTGCGACCTCGTGGTGATGCCTCTCAGAATAGCTTGAGTTCGCATCTCCAGACACATGTCTGGTTCGAACCTGTCTTGAACCAGAAGTTTATTAGAAGTGACCCGGGTGTCAATCCTCGTCAGCTAGCCCCCAAATTCGAAGAAAACGAAGAGACGTGTTTATTTCGAATTTAAAAAACCGTACATTGGATTTTTAACCCGGCCCTTTAACTTCTCCACTTAGTGGCGCACTAAGTGAAAACGGTTGGTTTTTCAAGACGGGTTCTGACATTATGTGACGGGCAATGATGGCGCCGTAGAGATTTTTATCTCGAGGTAAAATTGTAAATGTCTTAACGAAACTGAGGTGTCTGGGAGGCGAACCGTCGCCCTGGCGGCTATAAATACCAGACCCCTGGTCATGTAAAGATTTACAATTCCCCTTTCACGCCTAAGTCTTTTTCTTGTTACCTGGCCTCTTTCCTTTTCACATACTCCTCCCAATGGCAGATCACGAAATCATCGAGATTGAGAGCGATGAAGGGGAAATTGTCGAACAAGGGTCTCAAACGAACGAAGTCCTGTCTCCCTTAAGGAAGAAACTCAAGGTTGACGAAGGATCTTCCAGTGGAACAAAGGTGAAGAATGTAGCGAGTTTCTTTCTTCCTTCAGTTCCTTTGACCCTCCCCGTTCATGCCTCTCGACAAGTTAGGCCTTTATCCTTAGAGAAAGATCCCTTCACGTCCAATTCCCCCATCCTTTTGGGTGATCAACATCCTGGTCGGCAAGCGGTGACTATCCCTCGATCAGATGATTGCCATATTGGGTTGGCGAAGCAATCTTCTTCTGGGAAGGTTGCTCTTCCACCATATGATGATCTTCCTCCCAAGATGGGTGTATCAACGGGTTATGCACCGGGACAGGTAACAATTCTTTTCCCTTTTTGCTGATAATTTTAGTTAATATGACTAACTTTTGCAAAATGCAGGAGGTAGGAGGCTCCAGCGATCAGCCTTCTGCTGCTCCACCTCTTCCTTCCGGACAGACTCTTCTGGAAGAGAAGAATGCCCTGGAGAAGAAGACCGAGGAGATGGCCTCGAAGATTCTGCGTTTAGCAGAATGTCTTGATCGATCCCGAGAAGAGGCGCACCATTTCCGTCGAGAGAGGGATTTCGCTCAGCAACAGCGAGAACTCTCTGACTTGATTAGGGACAATAGTGCGTCTGTTGTTAGGGACGATATAGATAGACTTAGAGTAGTCGCTAGTTCCTTGGGGGTTGTCAGTGTAGATCCTACTGACAACAATATGTCCCTTGGGGAACTTTGTAAACTTCTTTCGGAACAAGTCGATGCTTTTATCGACCGTATCCCTTTTGTATGTAAAGAATGTAATAAATAAAGTTTCTTTTATTCATATGAACATTCTTCATACCTTCTGTGCGAAATTATGGCTAAAAGCTTAGTCCGCGACCATTCATACACAGGAAATTTCAGTTCTGCGATTAGAATCGCGTTTTAAAAGATCACCATGACCTGCCCTGATGCCGCGATCAGACTTAAGGCCGCGGTTAGAACTGAATTGCGACCAGAGTTGAACATCCGGTTAGACTATTACTTCGATTAGAGACGAAGTTTTAGCCTAGAACACGATTTCGATAAAACCATAACCCAATTAGAAACACTTCAGTACGTTAAAAATTGGGTTACGTGATTTTTTCGAACAAAATGTTCAAAGTATAAAAAGGAAAAACGTCCTCTGAAAAGTACTGGAAATTTTTCAGTCCTTTTACACTTTCAGTTTCCAAAACAAAGAAGTCTTTTTGTTTCAGATCCGATGCCTGAGTACTTTATCGGGTCCATCAGAGACAGTATCCATTATGGGAAATGAATAAAGCATTTAATGGAACGTTTGAAACGAGCCGTTTACTCATTAATGCGTCGCCTTGGGTCTATAAAAAGCAGTAGGTAGCTTCTTGAGGAAGCCACTCAGCTGCGAAAAAACCCTTAGAATTCCCGCCGCTCAAAACCCTCACTTTCTTCAGCCTTCATCTTCCCCAAATCGCCAGCTTCCCCTTTGATTCTACACCATAGATGGCGTCCTGGAGCAGATCCATTCATCATTCTGAGGAGAGCCTGATGGCGCTAGAGAAGGAAGAGATCCTTTCTCCGCGGCTGCTCATTAACTGGCGACCTGCGGAGAAGGACCAAGAAACCCCAACTGTCCAAGAAGGCGAGTTGGTGGTTTTTGAGGAGTATTTTCGTTGCGGGTTCCGATTCCCTGAGAGTCGGTTCCTTAAGGATATCTTTGAACATTACGGGTGGGAACTGATCAACCTCCACCCCAACGCGATGCTGATTCTTGCAGTATTCCAGCATCTCTGTGAAGCCTTCGTCGGAGTATATCCCAGCGTGGATCTTTTCCGACGATTCTACTTTTCGGCGTGGTCGAAGAGCACCAACGTCGCCGGATGAATCTACTTCCGGCTGAGGGACAAAAAGGAGTATCCCTCCCCACCCCTGCGAGACTTAGTGCACGGGTGGCACCAGAAATTGTTTTACTGCACCCCGCCGACCGAGAGCAGGCTGTGGTTTGAGAACTCGCGGCCGGAAAAAACGAGCGAGTTGGATACTCTCCCGGCGATGAACGCGGAGTTCATGAAGCATGCCGAGGTGATCCTTCACTTAGTCGAACAAGGGCTGACGGCACGTGACGTCATCCGAGACTTTGTGAAGAATCGGGTGAGCCCCCTACGTGAAAGGGCTCATCCGGCTTGGGAGATCAAGTCCATGGCGGACACTACCCTGGACTATAACGAAGGTACTCATTTCTGACATTGAAATCCTTTTATGTCATTTTTGAAATGTATCAATTTAACTCGTATCTGGGAACAGTCCTGCCCTCAGCTGAGATTGAGAGGCGGACTAACTACCTCCTCAGGGCGCACAACGCCGAGGTAGAGGGCCCCAAGGGATCGCCTCGCCCCCAAAGCTTGATTCATGCTGGCGACGACCTTAAACAGGAGCGCCGAAAGGTAAACTTTCCACTTGGCCTCTGTTTTTCAGGTCTCATGTATATCCAGCACTAATCAATCCCATTGGAATGAGAATAGCTCCTAGGGAGGTTTGCGGATGCAACATTCCCAAGTGAAAATGTCGGCTCTCTGAAGAAGCCGACGGCGAGGAACGTGAAGAAAGTCTCTCAGAGACCCAGGACAAAGAGTCCTGCCTCTAAGAAGACCAAGCTGAACCCTGGAGAGGGGTCTTCACGAAGCGTTCCTCGTCTCGCAAGAAAGACTGCGGTAAGATATCGCATTCCTGCTACTTTTTCAGGCGCGACATGGAATCACTTCTTCGTCGTACAGGGAGAGGGGAGCGAGGAGGAAGAGGATGACGTTCCTCTGATCCTTCGAAGGAGGAAGATCGCGGATCTTCCATCCAGCGATGCCCCAAGCTGCCCCGCAGAAACCACAGCTGCCGAAGAGGTGGCCGTGGCTGACCCTGCGACCACCGAAGATCTTGTGGTCGCGGGTGACCTTCCAATTCCTGAAGCCCCCGAGGTTTCAGGGTCAATCATCTCTGCTTCCCTGGTCGAAGGGACGACTAAGGTAAAGGATCTTTTCGATCATTCCCTCCATGGCTCTTTCTGCGCATTTGACAAGTTAATGTACATGCAGGAAGGAGAGCTTCCCCCTGGGTTCACTAGGGATTCCAGGGAGGAAAATCCTCCTCCTCCGCGAACAGAGGAGGAGGTAGACGAACAAAGGCCGGTTGTGACGGTTCCAGCAACTCAGGAATCGCCAAGGCCTTCAGATGCAGCCCCACCAGTTAGTCCGGTGGCCCAGGTAAAGACCTATGTGTTTTTACTTGTTCCCTAAGAATATGCTTGTAACGTGACATTTGCAGGGGGGTGCTGTCTTATTTACCATAAGGAAGGCAAGAACCGGAGACGGCTCTCCTTCACAAGGGGAATTTTCCCAGAAGTCCCAGGAACGAATGGGATTTCGAATAAGGTAAAAACTCTTACTTGACAGTAATCTTAGATAAAAGCTGTCTGACCCATTCTTCCTGTTAGGCAAAAGAAGACAGCGCCTATACCTTCAACTGCCACTGGGGAGGTTGAAGCTAGGGCTGATGAGGGAGTCTCTAACGAACAGCGCTCTACTCCCGTGGTTCAGGAAGTCGTCCGGACCGCGGGAGGTGAAACAAGTACAGGGACTAGGTCACCACCAGTGGCCTCTGGGGGTGGCATCCGGCCGGCACTCCCATCAACTGTCCCCGTCGCAGGCACTTCAGGCGCGCTAGCAAGGATTCCTGCTAGCATGGATGATGCCGCTTTGAATAAGTTTATGAAGGTATGATCACCCCTGTTTCGGCGCTTGAATCACCTTTAGAGCATACTTGACTCTCTCTTGCTTTGTGTCACAGGTCTTGTCATGGGTGACGAGCCAGTCGCATGCTGCAATGGCTAGCATGGCGGCTGTTCAAAAAGATCGTGACGGCTTGCGCAAGTGAGGATCGTCATTCTTCTGTTAATATAAGTAGGCTTTAATTGTGACTAACCTGATTTTGCTGCAGAGAGGTTACGTTCTTGAAGAAAGAGTTAGCCAAGATAAAGCTGAACTCAGTTACAGAGTTCCAGAAACTACGGACTGAAATCAATAAACTTCAGTCTGAGAAGGCTGGTAAGTCGATTCTCAATTTGAGAAAACTTAAAGCCGTTTCTTGTTTAATAACCTCTTTTCTCTGTACAGCGCAAGCAGGTCACATTACACAGCTTGTCAAGGACAAGATGCTTCTCGAGTCCTCGCTCAACCATACTGATCAAGTGGTCAAAGAGTTGAGCCTAATGGTCTTCGAAAAACTGAAGGCCATAGCCAGCCTTTTGAATACCAACGTGGTAGAGTTGAGGAAGGACGACCCAAATGTCAGCGATTGGGCATCACTGCTCACAACTCAAGCAGAATCACTGCTCGAATATCTCCCTGGAGATTTACGGTGACGTGAAGAGACAATCAGGACGAGAGTCCGATCTGCCGCTTCTGCCGTACTCAGCCGGGTTCGACTTCACCATGGCCCAGATGCGAATCTGAGCGCGCTGGTGGGACCGGTTGAGGTCGAGAGTGAAGAACTGCTTGACGCCGTTATTGAAGAAGTTAAGCCCTTCGTTGACAAACTCTTGGCTGAGCTGAGGATCGAATGATCCTTACATTTTGTAACCAAACAATTGTAATTACAATGCTATGTATGTAAAACTATTTTTCAAAAGAAAGTGCATATTCACATCATAAGTTTCATACTATAAGTATATTCCTCTAGCCCCCGCCTCTGTTTTGTGAATACTGAAGCCTTAGTATTTTAAGCAGAGGGGAAAACATAAGTATGATGACCAGTGATATGCGCTTCAAGCCAATGATCAAGATTAAAATAACATTTTAACCTTATTGCAAACTGATAGCCACCCGGATGACCGAAGACTAGCCAGATAGTCCCATGTGCGTTGAGAAACGGCTTATTTAGGAGTAACTTATCTGGAAGTGATCATGAGATTGACCAGTGAATCCGGTTGAAAAATGCTGTAATAACCTAACCGCCAGCGATCAGCCCCCAGGTCGAATTTGTATAATTTGGGCTTAAAGAAAAACACTCATTGTATGAAAACAAGACATGCTTTTTATGAAAAGATGCTAATTGAACAGGAAAAAAGTGATTGGAATACTTACACGTAAAACTTGCGAAGTTGATCGATGTTCCAAGTATTGGACAAAATCCGACCATCCTCCATGGCTAACCGCGCAGATCCTGGCCGCAGCACTGAGACGACAGTGTATGGTCCCTCCCACTTTGGGGAGAATTTATTGCGGTTAGACTGGTCTTGAATTTTTCGTAAAACCAAGTCGCCCACGTTGAGATCACGTGGTCGCACCTTTTTACTGTGATACTTGCGTAGAGCCTGCAAGTATACCACGGACTTAATCAGGGCGCGATCACGCCGTTCTTCCAGGAGGATGAGATCTCGCGATCGCTGTTCGGATTGGTTGACCTGTTCGAATTGATTCGTGCGAACAGATCCAATACTTACTTCCATAGGCAACACAGCCTCGGCTCCATAGACCAAATGGAAGGGTGTCTCACCGGTGGCTCGACTAGAGGTAGTCCGTAGTGCCCATAGAACAGTATAGAGCTCGTCTGCCCAAGCCCCCGAGCGGGTCTTGAGGCGATCAAAAACACGTTTTTTGATACCTTGCAATACTTGCCCATTGGCCCGTTCTACGGTACCATTGCTTTGTGGATGTGCCACGGAAGCAAAGCACACTTTAGTCCCAATCTGATCGCAGTAGTCTAGGAAAAGACCGCTAGCGAATTGAGAACCGTTGTCTGTGATGAGACGGTTTGGAACACCAAATCGTGCCACAATGTTCTTGTGAAAGAACTTTTGTGCGGCTGATGCAGTAATATTTCGTACTGGTTCGGCCTCAATCCACTTTGTGAATGTGTCAATGGCTACGAACAAAAACTTGTATCCATTGACCGCTTGTGGCATAGGACCGACGATGTCCATTCCCCAGATCGCGAAAGGCCATGCGAGAGGAATAGTTTTGTCGTGGTATTAAGAATACCCCGGCAGGTTTTGAAGACGATCCTAGCGGAGATCACGCAGCGCGGGTTGACAGGGTGACCGGTCCTCCCCCGCCGGACAAACACAAGAATTGACACGTGGATTTATACAGGTTCGGGTCCCGGTGGGGGCCCTAGTCCTGTCGACGCGCTCCCGACCGGAGTCGGCTGGGGAGGCTCTCTCCGGGGGAGAGGCTTCCGGAGCACGTCTGTTAGATTAGCTATTCCAAATAATCATGAACTGATCCTTTACAACAGAGGGGTACAAGGGCTATTTATAGCCCCAAAAAGAAGCAAAAAGCCTAAACTACCCCGGGAGCCACCGTCGGATAGAAGGGTAGGACCGTCCTTCTCCCGGTCAAACGTCTTGGATGCTTGACAGGTGGTCGCTGATTCCCGAGGCGTCCCTCGCGTGACCTGCACGTGATAAACAAACAGGGGTTTTACCTTTTAGGAGGGCGATGACGTCCGGGACCCCTTCCGGAGAGCAGGGTCCAGGGGACCCAAATGGCGGCGCCCGGAGCAGGCACCGGAGGCCACTCTCCCCGGGCCAATGGCGACGCCCGGGACATGCCCGGGGGGCACGGTCCCGGGGGCCAAATGGCGGCGCCCGGGGCAGGCACCGGAGGCCACTCTCCCCTGGCCAATGGCGGCGCCCGGGACGTGCCCGGGGGGCACGGTCCCGGGGGCCAAATGGTGGCGGCCGGGGCAGGCACCGGAGGCCACTCTCCCCAGGCCAATGGCGGCGCCCGGGACATGCCCGGGGGGCACGGTCCCGGGGGCCGAATGGCGGCGCCGGGGCAGGCACCGGAGGCCACTCTCCCCGGGCCAATGGCGGCGCCCGGGACATGCCCGGGGGGCACGGTCCCGGGGGCCCAATGGCGGCGCCCGGGGCAGGCACCGGAGGCCACTCTCCCCGGGCCAATGGCGGCGCCCGGGACATGCCCGGGGGGCACGGTCCCGGGGGCCGAATGGCGGCGCCCGGGGCAGGCACCGGAGGCCACTCTCCCCGGGCCAATGGCGGCGCCCGGGACATGCCCGGGGGGCACGGTCCCGGGGGCCGAATGGCGGCGCCCGGGGCAGGCACCGGAGGCCACTCTCCCCGGGCCAATGGCGGCGCCCGGGACATGCCCGGGGGGCACGGTCCCGGGGGCCGAATGGCGGCGCCCGGGGCAGGCACCGGAGGCCACTCTCCCCGGGCCAATGGCGGCGCCCGGGACATGCCCGGGGGGCACGGTCCCGGGGGCCGAATGGCGGCGCCCGGGGCAGGCACCGGAGGCCACTCTCCCCGGGCCAATGGCGGCGCCCGGGGCATGCCCGGGGAGCACGGTCCCGGGGGCCTAATGGCGGCGCCCGGGACATGCCCGGGGGGCACGGTCCCGGGGGCCCAAATGGCGGCGCCCGGGACGTGCCTGGGGGGCACGGTCCCGGGGGCCAAATGGCGGCGCCCGGGGCAGGCACTGGAGAGCACTGTCCCCGGGCAATCATGAACTTACCTGGACTTGACCGCGTGGAGATTTCCCCCAACAGCAGCCCCCCATGCTCTCCGGGGACGAAGCTTGAGCCCCCGGAGGGAATGGTTACGGTACCGGGAAAATCTCCGGACGAAAATCACCGGAGCCCCGGCGATGCTTCGGTTTCTGTGCCGGGCGCTTCATGGCCGCGCCGTTCTCGCAATAAATGCACGCGGGGTTCGAAACGGCGTCTTGATTTACGCGCCTGTCCCTTCGTTTCCCGCGCACGGTTTGAATCAGTGGTCCAGATTGCTCCGACGGGGCCACGTGGCGCGCATCTAGATCACGGCCAGCCTCTATAAATAGGGCCTTAGGGGGCCCCGGTAGCTCATTCCAAATTTTCCAACTCCAGCTTGAGCTCTCCCGGTAGCGCTCTCCCGGTAGCATTTCCGGTAGCCTTCTCAGGTAGCGAGCGTCCGGGAGTTGTAGCCGTAGCCACCTGAAAACTTAGCCACCGAAAAACAAAGAACTCACCTAATGGCACCCAAAGGTCGAGCGAAGACCACGGAGGTGCCCCCGGAGGAAATCCCCGCGGATTTCCTCTGGTCCTCCGAGTTCTCGGCCTCGGACGCGGAGTCCCTGGTCAAGAAGGGCGTCGTCGAAGAGGGGGACATCCGGGTCCCCCTAAAGAAGGACGGAGCCCCCCGCCCCAGGCCCGGAGAGGTTGTGGCCTTCGAGGCCTTCCTCGAGGCAGGGCTCTGGCTCCCGGTGCACCCGATGCTCCGGGAGTTCCTAAAGGAGTACGGGGTGGCGCTCAACCACCTCACCCCCAACGCCCTCGTCCGGATGGGTCTCTTCATCTGGCTGTACGAGACGGCGACCGGGCGGGAGCCCACCCTCCGCGTCTTCCGGTATTTTTATGAGCCGGCAACGCGGAGCTCCCACCTGGTGAAGGGAGGACCGAAGTCCCCCTTCGGCTCGGTGATGGTCCAGATGCTGCCCTCCCGGGTGGCGGACTACCCGGCGGCGGCCTCCCGGGACCACTGGGGGGACTGGCTCCGGAGGTGGTTCTACCTCCGGGTCCGGGACGAGGCGGTGGTCTACGCCCCGGAGCCTCCCACCTACAGCCGGTCATCCGCACCGAAGCCGCCGGTGTGGACGGACGAGGAGTTCGAGCTCCTCGGGAAGGTGGTGCTGGCGAAGAAGGCCCGCTCGATGCGGGACGCCGCGGAGGAGCTGGCGCTCCTGCGGCTTTCCCCCTTCTCACGCGGGGGAAGGGGGATCGGCATGGGCCCGGAGCAGCGGCCTCCGGTCAAGCCGGTGACGCGGCGTAAGTCCCCTGCATTTTTGTACTTGCAGTTTTTTACGGGAAATTGACTAACTTTTTACCTCTTACAGTGCACCCGTACCCGGCGGCGAGGGACAAGGCGGAGCACCTCCTGGGGAGGTACTTCGCCGACGAACACGAGCGCATCGTGCGCCTCGTGGGGGAGGGGCCTCCCCGGAACTTGGTGGCCGAGGCCTACGGGCTCAGGCTTCCGGAGAGGAAGCCCCTTCCCACCCCCGGGTCTCATAAACGGGGGAAGGATGCTGCCGGGGGCTCGGAGCCCAAAAAGCCCCGGGTCCAAAAGACCCCAGCCCCGACGACGGCGCCGGCGACGACGCCGGTGAGGGCCCGGGACGCGGCTCCCGGAGCCGAACATGCCCGGGAGGCGCCCCGGGCAGAGGCGACGCCTCCGCCCCAGGAGGTTGTTGTCGATGGGGCGGGGTCCGATTCGGCGGACTACGCCCCGTCGCCAATTCGCGTGACGCTCCTCTCGCCTCTCCCGGCGGCATTGGCGCCGGAGAGGCTAGAGGTGAGGTTTTCGGGGGCGGCGCCCCCGCGCCTCTGGCCGGTTGATGAAGAGGGGGGGAGCCCCTCAGTCTTCGAGGTCCCCCCGGAGCAGGAGGCTCCGAGGGCCCTCCGGCCTGGGGCGGGGAAAGGCCCGATGATCCCCCCCGGGCGGAGATCCCCACCCAATCTTCGTCTTCGTCTTCGGAGGAAACTTCGTCGACGAAGACACCGGCGACGCCGGCCGTGCTCCCGGATTCAGAGGTCCGGGGGCCCTCTCCCGGCCGCGACAGGAGGGCCGGGCAAGACACCTCCCTACTTCCCGCGGGTGAGGTGGCCCGCTACGCGGAGGGCCTGCACAACCGGAAGGTGCAGGCCTTCGTAGCAGGAGGAACGCTCCACGAGCGTTTTGAGGGGCTCGAGTCCCTCGGAGCCCAGGTAACTCGAGCTCTCAACACTTCGGCTTTTTTCCTGCACTTAAGATTTTTCTAACTCTTTATGCATTTTGTAGGTAGCGAC
Source organism: Pharus latifolius (assembly GCA_019359835.1). Classification (NCBI taxonomy): domain Eukaryota; kingdom Viridiplantae; phylum Streptophyta; class Magnoliopsida; order Poales; family Poaceae; genus Pharus; species Pharus latifolius. The sequence goes on along the minus strand of CM033320.1, from coordinate 17,491,363 downwards.
TATTACCTGGGGCCTTGAGCAGCGGGTCACCCGGCTGCTCAAGGAGGCGGAGAGCCGGGCCGCAGCCTGCGTCGAGCAGCGGGAGGCGGCCCTCCGGGAGCGGGACGAAGCTCTTGATGAGCTGTCCCGGGCCCGGGCGCAGGTGCACCTTTCGGAGGGCGCCTACATCCGCCTCCGAGAGGAGGCCAAGGTGCGGGAGAAGGCGCTCCGGGAGCTCGAGAGCTCCAGCGTCCGGGCGCTGTCGGACGCGGGCCGCTCCGTCCGCTCGGCCTTGGAAAGCCTTGGCGTTAGCCTGGGCTCCGGGAGCGGCCCGGAGGTGCCCCCGGCGACCCTCGCGGAGGCTGTGTGTTTTCTTAACGCACAAGTCTCCGCCATCCCGGAGGCTGCGGACGTCCGGGCACGTGGCCGGGCGATCCCCGTCATCGCGGCCGCCGCGGGGCTCGTTGACTACCGTGGGGTCGGCGCTCGGGCGATCGGGGGGCGCATCCCCCGGGGCTTCCCGGAGGCCTTCGAGCCAACGCGCCGGGAGGTGGAGCTGCTGGCGGAGGGGTTCTACGACCGGATCATCCGGACGTGGTTCCCGACACCGGCGCCTCCGGCCGCGGATGTCCCTGCCCCGGCCACGGAGGAAGCTCCCCGGGGGGAGGACCCCAATGCCAAAGTATGAGCCTCCCCCGGGTCTTTAGCTAGGACCCCTTTTTATTTTGTTAGACATTTTGATTCCGGTAGCTTCTTAGGAGAAGCCCCGGGCACTTGTACAAAAACATTTTGCAATGAAATATATTAGAAATTTTTCTAAGTCTTTGCAATGAAATGTTACCAGGGTTCCCGGGGGGTCGCTCCCGAGCAACGGTCCGGGAGAGGCTCTCCGGGGGACGCCCAAGCGGCTTTGATTTTGCTGAGCCTTGTCTCCGGGAGGCGCGACGGCGGTACTGCCCGGGAGCCTGTCCGGTTGAGGTGGCGCCCGGAATGGCACTTGGATAATTTTGACAACAGCCGTGCTGAATTAACTCCCCCGCGCCCGAAGGCCCAGATGATACCTCCTCTCCGGATACTTCCGCCGGCTGGGTACGAGTTTTGGCCCGAAGACGTACTTCGGGATTCTCAGCGTCGCGTCCGGGCGCTGTACCGGGACCTAGCCCGGGAGCTAAGGGAGCGCCTCCGGAAGCTTTAGGCGTAGGGGCCTTAGGCTCGTAGAAAATCCCCCGGGTTAGGACCCGGGTTGTATCATTTCCGAAACCCACCGGAGGGGGAAGATGTCCTCCGGGTTTGTTGATCAATAAAGCGCGTTGTTTCTTTTTATTGCCTCTTTATTTTCTTCTTCTTGGATGGTCTGGACGACTCATCTTAACAAGGATGAGCTAAGTTTCTTCGTGGGTGACCCGGGGACCCCCTGTCCCCCCCCGCCCACAGCGGGCGGGAGGAAGCCTCCGCGTGCTGTGGGGGAAACAGGGTCCCCGGGGGGAGCATAACCTGTAGAAATATTTTCTAAGTTAGAAAATTGTAAAAACAGGATTTCCGAGGGAGGGACCTTCCGGGGTGCCCGGGGGCACCGGGAGAGGTTCATCCGGCCGCCGGGAGAGCGGGGAACCGGGAACAAGGCGCGGAAGGGGCTCATGAAAAGCCAATAAGACCTCCGGAGGAGAGCTTCCCGGGAGGGTTCGTCCGGTCGCCGTGAGAACGGGGAACCGGGAATAATGTATCTTCGTAAAGCAGTTGTCCGGTCGCCGTGAGAACGGGGAGCCGGGAATAAGGTCTTCGAGAGATAATCATCCGGTCGCCGTGAGAACGGGGAGCCGGGAATAACGTCGACTCCCGGAGGAGGAAGATAGATCCAATCAAGCCGCAAGGGGCTGATCTTCCGGTCGCCGTGAGAACGGGGAGCCGGGAATGTCGTCGACTCCCGGAGGAGGAAGATAGATCCAGAAAGCCATTAGACGTCCCGCTGAGGAGAGCGTCTACTCCCGGAGGAGGAAGTGCCCGGAGACGGGTCTTGAGTGTTTGGGTAGGGGACTAATCTCCCAAAGTGACTCGTTACCGCGGCTGCTGGGGACCGGGTTGCCGCTTACACCCTCAGTCCACGAGGGCTGTTCGTAAGCCGCCCTTCAGGAGGGACTTGCTGGGGCAGGGCCCACTTCCTCACGGAGAGGGCATCCTCACGGGGAGGGCATCTTCACGGGGAAGGCATCCTCGCGGGGAGGGCGTCCTCGCGGGGAGGGCATCACCACTAGGGGCGGTAAACAAGAACAACCTGCAGTGAGACAGTTGAAGAACAAAGGCTATGCATTTATTAACGAAATATACAAAGCCCCCCTGCGAAGCCGCGAAGGGGGAAAAAGGGAAGCTACAGTGTCCCCCCTGCCCCTCCGGCGTGACCGCCCCGGGGGAGGGGACAGGCCCGCTAGGCTAGACGTAGAACTTGCGAAGTAAACGCAAGTTCCAGGTGTGCTTCAGCTCCTGCTCTTGAAGGTTGGAGAGCTTGTAGGCCCCCGAGCCTAGGACAGCGGAGATCCTGTAGGGGCCCTCCCACTTGGGGGAGAGCTTACCCTGGGCTTGGGGGTCTGTGACGCGCTTGAGGACAAGGTCCCCAAGGCGGAAAGCTCTCTCGCGCACGCGCTGGTTGTATGCGCGCGACATCTTGCGCTCGTAGATGGCGTGGCGGAGGAGCGCTCGGTCGCGTTCCTCCTCCACGAGGTCGATTTCCAGCCGCCGGTTGTCTTCGTTGGCCCGGTAGGCTGCGGTCGTGGCTCCGTTCAGGAGCTCGACCCGCAGCGACCAGAAGCCGATCTCCGGGGGGAGGACTGCCTCCGCCCCGTAGACTAGGGAGATGGGAGCACGCCCTGTGGCCCGGGACGGGGTTGTGCGCATGGAGCAGAGGATGCTAGGGAGCTCCTCTGCCCACGCGCCCCGCTTGGAAGCGGTTTGTTCGAGTCTCCGGCGTAACCCCTGTAGGATTACGCCATTGACCCTCTCGACGGCCCCGTTGCTTTGGGGATGGGCCACTGAGGCGAAGTGGATGACGACCCCCAGGCCTTCGCAGAATTCCCGGAAATAAGCCGAGTCGAATTGGGTCCCGTTGTCCACGGTAATTTCCCGGGGGACACCAAAACGACAAACGACGTTTTTCCAGAAAAACCGCTGAACGGCCCGGGAGGTGATGCTAGCCAAGGGCTCCGCCTCAACCCACTTTGTAAAGTAGTCGACCGCGACCACCGCATACTTGTATCCTCCGGGCGCTGGGGGGAAAGGCCCTAAGAGGTCCATCCCCCAGCGCACGAAGGGCCAAGTGATGGGGATAGTCCGCAGCGCTACAGGGGGGAGATTCGAGCCCTTGGCCATCTTCTGGCATGCTTCGCACGCGGAGACAAGGTCTCGCGCGTCGCGCATGACTGTAGGCCAGTAAAAGCCCTGCCGAAGGGCCTTGGCGGCGATGGCACGCGGGGCTAGGTGAGAACCACAGCTCCCCGCGTGAATGTCTTCCAGGAGTTGAAGTCCCTCCGACCGGGGGAGGCAGCGCAGGAGGGCTGAAGCCCCCCGCTTGTAGAGCCTTCCCTCGAGCAGGAGATATGCCCGGGCTTTGGCCCGAAGGCGCTTAACCTCGGTCTCGCTGGGAGGGTCCCCCTCCCCCTTGATGAAGGAGATGAGGGGATCCATCCATGACGACGGCCGGATGATCTCGGCGACCTCCGGGACCGGAGGCTCGGGGCCTGCGTCCGGGGAGGCCACCGAGGGCTTCGTGATTGTTTCCAAGAAGGCCCCCTTGGGGAGCGTTTCCCGGGCGCTTGCCGCCCGGGCCAAAGCATCAGCCCGGTCATTCTCCCTTCGCGGGATATGCCGGGCCTCAAGGCCGTCGAAGTGTTTCTCCATTTTTCGTACTTCCTGCAAGTAAAGACTTAAATTTGCGTCATGGCACAGGTAAGATTTGTCCATTTGGCAGACAACGAGCTGAGAGTCTCCCTTCACTAGTAGGCGCCGGATCCCCAGGGAGCGCGCAAGGCGCATCCCGAGGAGCAGAGCCTCGTATTCGGCGACGTTGTTGGTTGCGGGGAACTCGAGCCGCGCGGCGTACTCGAGCTCCTTCCCCTCAGGGCTCCGGAGGACTACCCCCGCGCCAGCCCCAGCGAGACACAGCGACCCATCAAACAGCAGGGTCCAATGGTCACTGCGTCGGGGCGGCACAGGGAGATCTTCGTCCCCGGACCCAGAGGCGGGAGTCCATTCTGCGATGAAGTCGGCGAGGACCTGCGACTTGATTGCGGAGCGGCCGGTAAGGGACAGGGAGAAAGGGGCAAGCTCGGCCCCCCACTTCCCAATCCGGCCGGTGGCTTCTTTATTCCGCAGTACCTCCCCCAGGGGGAGGGACGCCGGAACGGTGATGGGGTGCCCCAGGAAGTAATGCCGGAGCTTCCGGGACGCCATGAGGAGAGCGTAACAAATCTTCTCCATCTCCGTGTACCGAGTCTTGGCCCCTTGGAGGGCTTCACTGACGTAGTACACAGGACGTTGCTGCCCCCCTTGCTCCTTCACCAGAACCGCGCTGACGGCGACGGGGGTCGCGGCGAGGTAGAGGAGCAAGGGCTCTTCCGGAGACGGACTCACGAGCATTGGAGGGCTCGAGAGGTACTTCTTGAGGTCGTTGAAGGCTTCCTAGGCCTCGGGGGTCTAGCGGAACTCCTCAAGCCCTCAGAGGATCTTGAAGAACTGGAGGCCCCGCTCCCCCGAACGGGAGACGAAGCGGCTGAGCGCGGCCAGGCGGCCGGAGAGCCGCTGGACATCTTTGACGGAGCGCAGCGGGGGCATCTCTAGGAAGGCCCGGATCTTCTCGGGGTTTCCCTCAATGCCCCACTGGGACACGAGGAAACCCAGGAGCTTCCCCCCGCGCACCCCGAAGGCGCACTTTTCCGGGTTGAGCTTGAGCCCGAACGCGCGGAGGTTGCGGAAGGTCTCTGCGAGGTTGTCGATGTGGGAGGCTGCACGGGGGCTTTTGACGACCGCGTCGTCTACGTAGACTTCGACATTGCGGCCGACTTGATCTTTGAAGACCAGCGTCATAAGGCGCTGGAAGGTGGCTCCCGCATTCTTGAGCCCGAAGGGCATATGGCGGTAGCAGAAGGTTCCGAGGGGAGTTATAAAACTCGTCTTTTCCTCATCCCCCTCCGCCATCCGGACTTGATGGTATCCCGAGTAGGCGTCTCGGAAGCTCATCAGCTCGCACCCCGCGGTGGAGTCAACGAGCTGGTCGATCCGCGGGAGCGGGAAGTTGTCTTTGGGGCAAGCGCGGTTAAGGTCGGTGAAGTCCACGCACATGCGCCACTTGCCACTTGACTTCTTGACGAGGACGGGGTTTACGAGCCACTCGGGGTGCAACACTTCCCGGATGAACCCCGCCTCTCGGAGCCGGGCTATCTCCATCTTGATGGCTTCTTGACGTTCGAGGGACAGCTTCCTCAACTTCTGCTTGATAGGGGGGTGACCGGGGGTTACCGCGAGCTTGTGTTCAATAACCTCCCGGGCAACGCACCGCATGTCCGAAGGCTTCCACGCAAAAACATCGGAGTTTTCGCGCAGAAAGGCTGCGAGTTGCGCTGCATGGTCTTGGGGGAGCTCTGCCCCGATTTGGACAGTTTGGTCCCCGCTGCCCAGGGACAGCGGGACCTTCCGGAGGCCCCCTTCCGGACGCGGCTTGAGGAGGGGCCTCCCAGGGGATGGCGCAGCGACGTTTACGTCCGGGGGGGGAGCCTCCCCCCCGGGTGCCTTGATCAGGTTGACGCTTCCTATTGTGGCAGCAGCTTGCTCGTATAGAGCACGGGCCATGTCTTGATCCCCCCGGACGTTGATCACGCCATGCAGCCCGGGGATCTTCATGCACAAGTAGTTTTGGTGGGTGGTAGCCCCCAGCCGATTGATCGTAGTCCTCCCCATAATCACATTGTAGGAGGAGGGGAGGTCCACTACGTCGAAGCGGACTAGCTCGGTCCGGTAGTTCTCCGGGGTGCCGAAGGTGATCGGGAGATCTACCTTGCCCACGGGGTGGATCGCCTTCCCCGGAACAAACCCTTGCAGAGGCCCTGCCGCTGGTTGCAGGAGCTTCTCATCCACCTACATTTCCTTGAAGGTTTTGAGGAACAGGACGTCGGCGGAGCTTCCGCCGTCCACGAGGATGCGGGCCAAGTGGCAGTTGTAGATTGTCGCGGAGACAATGAGCGCGTCGTCGTGGGGGAAGCGAACCCCTCGCGCGTCTTCCGCCGTAAAGGTGAGGGGGACGTCCGACCACTTGGGCGGCACGGACGCGTGTAGCACCCCCACTACCTTAACTTCTCGCGCGTACTCCTTGCGCTGGCGCTTGGAATCCCGCCCGGAGGCGGACCCCCCCACGATGACGTTGATGCGGCGCTGAGAAGTTTGAAAGGGGAGGGCGTCTGAAGGCTCCCCCTCCTGCACCTGCTGCCCCCCCGAGGGAGCGGGAAGGGCCGGAACAGCTGGCCGAGGGGGCAAGGAGGCCGGAGTCCCCCCCCCCTGCCCGCGCTAGTCGAGGAACGCCGCGAAGTGTTGCAGCAGCTGGTGGCAATCTCGGGTGGCGTGGGTACTGGACCCGTGGAAGCTGCACCACGGTCCTTCCCGGCTTCTCCCCGCGGGGCCTTCGCGGCCGCGCGAAGACTGTCCTCCCCCATGGCCTCTCGGCTTGGGAAAGGGGCGGTTGCCCTTCGGGGGGTCGCGCGAGCCGCCTCCGCCCTCGAGGACAAAAGTGTCCCGAGGCCGTGGTTCGCTACGGCCCCCCTGCCTGGGGCGCCTGGGGGGATCCCGGGCCCCCCGCTCGGCGGGGGCAGGAGCCCCCTGGGTCTTCTTCCAGATGTCGTCTTCCTCCGCCCGAGCGTACTTTTCGAGCACGTTGAAGAGCTCGTCGGCGGAAGAGGGGCAGCTCCGGGAGAGCCTTCGGTGGAGCTCCCCCGGGAGGATGCCGCTTTTGCAGGCTTCGATGACCGTAGAGTCGGGGACGTGGGCCACTTTGCTCTTCACCTGGGCAAAGCGCTTGAAGAAGCTTCTGATGGTCTCCCCGGTTCTCTGGCGCACTGTGTATAGCTGTGAAGAATCCAGGGGGTGTACGTAATTTCCCTGAAAGTTGGCGCAGAACTCCCGCTTCAGCTGCGAGAAAGACTTGATGGAGCCCGCCTTCAGATTGTAAAACCAGGAGCGGGCGATGCCGGTGAGGTAGAGGGGGAAGACGTTGCATTGGACGCTCTCGTCCCCCCCCGCCGCGGAGATGGCTGTGGAGTAGATCTGCACGAACTCGTAAGGGTCCGCCTCGCCATTATAATGCTCGATGTGCGGGGGACGGTAGGGCCGCGGCCATCAGATGCTGCGGAGTCTTCAACACAGAGGCTGGTTCACCCCCTGCACTTCCCGGGGGGAGCCCCAGTCACTGTCTTCTTTAACGGGGGACGCCCCCTCGTTATCCGAGTCAGGTAGCGGCCCAAGAGGGCCACCGGAGTGGTGGTGACGACGCTTCTCTTCCGGGCCGGGACTGATTTCCCGGACGTTCGGGCTTCCCTCCGGGGAGGATGGTTCTTCGGCTGGTCTCTTCCCCCGACCGGTGCGAGAGCGAGGCTCCCTGCGACAACGACCGGGGGGGAGCTCTTCCCCGCGGCTGGGAGAATGCATTCGCTCGACCTCCCCCCGGGAGAAGCGGACCTGCTTCGCTGGGGGAGGGAGCTCCTGCACTATGGCAGCCGGCCCGGGAGCTATCGGGACCTGCTGGGGGGAGCCCCCTGCGACGGCCCCCGGGACCGGAAAGGGGGGAGACCCTGCACCATCCGGAACCGGGGAGGGGGCGCCCGGGGCGGCTTTTGGATCCGAAGAGGGGGCCCCCGTGGCAACGACCGGGACCGGAAAGGGGGAAGCCCCTGTGACATCCGGAACCAGTGGGGGGTGAGCCCTCTCGGCGACGTCCTGGGTTGGGGAGCCAATGCGGGGGGAAATTCGCTGAGGCACGGGAGCTGCTCTGTCGACCGGCCCCGGTGCGGTAAACGCAACGCGGGGGGCGGGACTGGCTCCCGGCGTAGAAATAGCCCCCGGCATGAAATGACCCCCCAACCCCGGAAGCGAGCCGGGGACGGGGTACCCCCCTGGTGCCACGAAGGGGCCGGGCATGAAATAGCCTCCCGGCAACGGGACAGGCCCGGGTACCGAGAAGTGTCCGGAAGTATATCCCGCGGGGGGAGGGAACCCCCCAGCGGGATTATACGGGGTAGACAGCCCCCCTGACGCCGGAGGGGCCGCTGGGTATCCCATAAACGGGGGCATGATCCCCGGATACGGGTGCGACGAAAATGTGGGGGCCGAGGGCCGCGCCAACACACTAAGGAGCTCGTCCATAGAGCGCTGGGCGCGGAGCTGGCCCTCCACGAGAGCCTCCAGCAGGGCATCCCGGGGAGCCGGGGGAGCCGTCGGGGGGAAACTCGTCCCGGCCGAGGTCCCCGCGGCCGCCGGGAGCGACCCGGAGGTGGAGGCGCCTAGATTGAGAGGAAAGGTGGGAGGCGGTACCTGGGAATGGTCGCCTCCGGACGGAAGCGCCGGAACAGCAGCGTCCCGGATGGGTGGCGCCAGGTCACCGGGACCGGCGTCACCGGGAAGGGCGCGGGCCCTTGTTCTCGGAGGAGCCATGGCGATTCGTCACGGGTCCCCACGGACGGCGCCAACTGTCGTGGTATTAAGAATACCTCGGCAGGTTTTGAAGACGATCCTAGCGGAGATCACGCAGCGCGGGTTGACCGGGTGACCGGTCCTCCCCCGCCGGACAAACACAAGAATTGACACGTGGATTTATACAGGTTCGGGTCCCGGTGGTGGCCCTAGTCCTGTCGACGCGCTCCCGACCGGAGTCGGCTGGGGAGGCTCTCTCCGGGGGAGAGGCTTCCGGAGCACGTCTGTGAGATTAGCTATTCCAAATAATCATGAACTGATCCTTTACAACAGAGGGGTACAAGGGCTATTTATAGCCCCAAAAAGAAGCAAAAAGCCTAAACTACCCCGGGAGCCACCGTCGGATTGAAGGGTAGGACCGTCCTTCTCCCAGTCAAACGTCTTGGATGCTTGACAGGTGGTCGCTGATTCCCGAGGCGTCCCTCGCGTGACCTGCACGTGATAAACAAACAGGGGTTTTACCTTTTAGGAGGGCGATGACGTCCGGGACCCCTTCCGGAGAGCAGGGTCCCGGGGACCCAAATGGCGGCGCCCGGAGCAGGCACCGGAGGCCACTCTCCTCGGGCCAATGGCGACGCCCGGGACATGCCCGGGGGGCACGGTCCCGGGGGCCAAATGGCGGCGCCCGGGGCAGGCACCGGAGGCCACTCTCCCCGGGCCAATGGCGGCGCCCGGGACGTGCCCGGGGGGGCACGGTCCCGGGGGCCAAATGGCGGCGCCCGGGGCAGGCACCGGAGGCCACTCTCCCCGGGCCAATGGCGGCGCCCGGGACGTGCCCGGGGGGCACGGTCCCGGGGGCCCAATGGCGGCGCCCGGGGCAGGCACCGGAGGCCACTCTCCCCGGGCCAATGGCGGCGCCCGGGACATGCCCGGGGGGCACGGTCCCGGGGGCCGAATGGCGGCGCCCGGGGCAGGCACCGGAGGCCACTCTCCCCGGGCCAATGGCGGCGCCCGGGACATGCCCGGGGGGCACGGTCCCGGGGGCCGAATGGCGGCGCCCGGGGCAGGCACCGGAGGCCACTCTCCCCGGGCCAATGGCGGCGCCCGGGACATGCCCGGAGGGCACGGTCCCGGGGGCCGAATGGCGGCGCCAGGGGCAGGCACCGGAGGCCACTCTCCCCGGGCCAATGGCGGCGCCCGGGACATGCCCCGGGGGCACGGTCCCGGGGGCCAAATGGCGGCGCCCGGGGCAGGCCAGGAGGCCACTCTCCCCGGGCCAATGGCGGCGCCCGGGCATGCCCGGGGAGCACGGTCCCGGGGGCCTAATGGCGGCGCCCGGGACATGCCCGGGGGGCACGGTCCCGGGGGCCAAATGGCGGCGCCCGGGGCAGGCACCGGAGAGCACTGTCCCCGGGCAATCATGAACTTACCTGGACTTGGCCGCGTGGAGATTTCCCCCAACAAGTTTGCAATGCATAAGCAGGTTGATGAACCTGTCTTGCATGAAACTGACACTGTGGACACATCTTGACCATAAGCTTGGCATCATCGAGTGCCGAAGGCCAGTAGAATCCCTGTCGAAAAACTTTTCCGACCAGTGTTCGGTATGACGCGTGTGCACCGCATACACCGTCATGTATTTCTTTCAAGAGGGATTTTCCTTCCTCCTGAGATATGCAGCGCATGAATACTCCTTGAGTACCCTTTCTGTACATAACCCCATCTATGAGTTTGTACAGACGCGCCTTTCGAATTAACCGATCGCTTTTGGTTTCGTCCTCGGGTAGGGTCCCATGTTCAAGATAGACCCTCAATGGATGAGTCCAATCTTGTTCCTGACCGAGGTTGGCAATGAAGGCTATTGCCGGATCATCCTCGACCGAAGTCATGATCGAAGGATGGTCCAAGTGTTCAATGAACACTCCTGCCGGAGCGGATGAGCGTGAGGATCCAATTTTGGATAATTGGTCTGCGAGAATGTTGTCCTTTCGCGGGATGTATTGGACTTCGAAGTGACTGAAGTGTTTTTCCAATTTCCTCACTTCCCCCAGGTAATGAGCCATTGTCTCATCGGAGGTGCTGTACTCCTTGTTTACCTGGTTTACGACCAGCTGTGAGTCCCCCCTCACCACTAATCGATGGACTCCGAGGAATTTTGCTGCCCGGAGCCCTGCAAGAAGACCTTCATACTCTGCTGCATTGTTGGTTGCAACAAAGTGTAGTTGAATGACATACTTAAGCTGTTCGCCCTGAGGCGTAACTAAGACCACTCCAGCCCCCGAGTGTTGAAAACTACGGGAGTCGTCAAAGTACATTGTCCAATAATCGGTTGGATGCGGTTTTTGAAACTGCTCTTAACCTCCACGTAGGTTAAACACGTGTTATTCATGGATAACTGTACGTGTTAACCTCCTGACGGTTGATTCTCCACGTGTAGGAATCTTCGGGATACTTAGAATATCCTGTCGTATGGGCAACCGAATAGATAGATCCCAGGTATCCTAATCGGCAGATGTTCTGACCGCGGGATTCGGCTGACCGCGTAATATCCCGAATGTGTAGTTCGCGTATAGCCCACAAACTTCTGACCGCGCAAGGCTTACGGTCTGACCGCGTAAAGCTGTGACTTGATCGCGTAAAGCTTGCGACCTCGTGGTGATGCCTCTCAGAATAGCTTGAGTTCGCATCTCCAGACACATGTTTGGTTCGAACCTGTCTTGAACCAGAAGTTTATTAGAAGTGACCCGGGTGTCAATCCTCGTCAACCGGAATTGCCGATTACCCTGTTCCTGCAATGTAGCTTAATTCAGCCCGAATTAGCTCTCGATTTTGTGGAAGAAGATGATCAGTGACTCATTTCCAGCAAGCCTATGCATCAAGATCTCCCGATTGAGCTTCAATTGAAGTTTTCCCCAGTTTTGAGCTTCTCCAGAAACCGGCGATCGTCGCCAGGCCACACCGGCCATCCTCCGACCAAATTGATTGTGCAGATAGCTTTCTCTTACCCTTCTATCACTCCTCAAGCTTGGAATCGAGTTCTTTCGGCCTGTATCAAAAACCCCCAAATGGCAGTGTTCTTCTCCGGCGTCGATCACCGGAAAACCTATTCCTGGCCATTTCAGCTTCATCCACTTTGTCATTCAGGTGTGCCCCAACTTCCTGAGCATATTTGTCTTCTAGCTCGATCTCTGAAACTGCCCAGAATTCAAGTTATAGCCATGCCAAGATTGTTGTCCAGTGGCTTCACTGTGCCGTGTCGCCACCACACTTCTCCTTCGAAATTCATCACCTTCCAGCCATCTTCAGCTTTGAATCCTGTCGAATGATTTGTTCCTGTTATCATTGCCTACCTCCCAGACAAAGTGGTACATCATTTGGAGCTCTAGATCAAAAGTTATGCCAAGCCCTAGTTTTTGGCCATGTCAAGATCAATGCCAGACTATGTCAGTCAGTGGCATTAGCCCTTTTCACTCCCTTCCAGATGTGCATTTTGGGCATAACTTTGTCCCTTAGACTCCTGAGGTTGTGATCAACATTTTATTCTTCTATCAGAACTTGATTTGAGCCCTTGAATTATATTTGCCGCTAAACCCTAATTTTTGACACTGTCTCAGTGCATGCCAGCCAATGGCATTGGCCTTGTTTACCCACTTCTGATTGTGCATTTTGAAAGCCACTTTGTCCACTGAATTTGTAGAGTTATGATCTACATTTTCTTCTACTGTCATAACTTGAGATAAGCTCTCTAGTTTTCCTTGAAGTTATGTCAGATTCTTGATCCGAATGTCAATCTGCTGACATTCGCTGTTTTTGATCAAACCAGCCACAAACTGATGTTCTTATTGTAACCTTGGGATCCTAAGAGCATCTACCACCCATCCTTAGCCAAATCCTTGAAACCCTAGAACTCAACTCAGTTCAGCTTGTAATCTCAATTATCTCCAGTTTAGTTCAATCACTCTTGTAAAGCATATCTGCATATAGATCCTAAAACATCTTAATATATAAGTAATATTTGTGTGTATTGTTTGGTTTGTCGTCGAGCAGATCCAGAAGCTGAGATCGAGGACTTCGCTGTTGACCCGTCATCGACTGCTGTTTCTTACGACGCGGAAGGCAAGTCATATCTTTGGTCATCTTGAACCTATATTTTAAATGTTGCTAAAACATAACCTTGAATATAGGCAATATTGCATGTGAAAGATTGAGAATGATTGATTTATGAATTGGCAGTACTAGACTGGTTATCTGTGAAATGTGAAATAAACAAGTTTTGAGCCATGAACTATTATATGTATATATATATATACTTATATTCATGAAATAAAACCCCTAGCCGTGACCAGAAAATGGTATGGATGGCGGTAGCACTGGAGGTGCTAGACTGCGAAGGAATGCAGGCACTGAAGGTGCAGGGTTGTGGATGGTCTGGTCACTGGCATATAAGGACTAGAACCTTGTGTTGTGTGTCTAGTGGCATGAACAACGTGCTAACCGCAAGCCTGGTATGGGACAGGCCTGAACAAGTACTTATGTGGATCATACATGAAACCCCTGCATGAGATGTGTTGTGGTGATTGACTTGGAGGCTGACTCCTACTATCACTGAAGGTGATATGATATTTGACCCAGTAATGGGAAAAAGAGGTGGGGTGGAGGTTATGATACAGCCTACCACAACTGTGTTTCGCGGAGAGCCACAGGGTCAGGGGTGAATTGTAAGTGATGCATAACAAAAGTTCTTGTTATTTCCACCTTGCCGCTCACAGTATGAAGTGAGTCAGGGGTCCAATCATTTTGTTATGATAGGAAAGGTTTGAAAGTGGAATATCTTGCGGGTAAATTGGTACCTCTCTGCAGAGTTAAAAACGTATTCGAATACTCCGAGCTCCCGGGTTTTATAGGAGTCTGTTGCGGTGGATTAAATCCACGGGGTGTGATACAAGTACTATTTTTCTAAATAAAATATGTTTTAATCAAGATTACCCAAATGACATGTGTTGTCATGATAAGGAGTGCTGCCGTGGGCTGTCGTGTGTCGACGTGTCGCGGTAGTGCTATAATCTAGTGAACATGAATGATGATGTTATATTATGAAAAGTGCTGCCATGAGATGAGGTATGAAAGAAAAAGATTATTTTATAAACATCCATAATTCTTGACTAGTCTAGGTTCATGTCATCACTACTATATGTATCTACTCTTACCTATGACTTGCTGAGTACGTAAGTGCTCACCCTTGCAACATTCAAATCAGTAGATGGAGTGCTCTACAATCAAGATGAAGGCATGGAGTACTTCGTGGATCCAGAAGGAGGAGCGTCAGTCCCGTCATTTCCCTGATGTGTGTTGTTCTGCTGTCCACTTCTCTTTTGTGGGTGGGTCACCTATCTTCTGCTGTGTAGATGTTATCTTGCTAAATCATGAATGCCGTGAAGGCATTGTAATCTTCTTATGTAATATCAAGGCCAGCAGGCCACACTGCTTAACTATTTTGTAAGTTACTCTGTTGCAATGTGATATACTCCTGTGCTTGACTTTTCCTGGGACGTCAAGGGTATGTGTATGCTATGCATATATGGGACTAGTTGCAGCGAGCTAGGTCTCTTCAGGAGTAGTCGTAGTCCCAGTTTCGGGGCGCGACAAGAAAAGTTGGTATCAGAGCAACATGAGAACTTGACTGTAGGACGACACCTTTAGGGATTGGCCGTGCCAGGAAGACGTAATTTATTTAGAAAACTATTTGATGAAAATTGTATTTTGATAAAAACAATGAGCTTTGTAGCTCTTGAAAACTTTTATTTCAAAATTTTATTTGGATTTTCTAAAATTCGGTAAGATTGTGAGAGTGCGTTCTGTTGTTTCAGAGTGTTTAGAGGTTGGTGTAGATAGAGCTAGTGGATGCTCTTGATAGTTTGTGATTCGCTGTTGCTTTTGCAATGGTTAACTTGTGTATTATGTCTAGTAGCCTAAGTATTTCATGCACTAAAGTAGTTTGCATTATTTTCTGCATTGTTGTCTTAGTTGGCCCTAGATAGTTAGATCAGCCCAAACTTCTTTTTCAGAGCTACCATGGTTGATGCAAGAAGAAGATCTCAATGCAGTGGAGAAGACAGGGAACAGACTCCTCAGGAAGAAGATATTATGACAAGAAACCCTTTGTTTCAGCAAGAACCTCAGAGTTCCAATCCTCCACAGAAGGAAAATATAGAGGGAGAAGATCGGAAGAGAAGAATGCCTCAACAACTGCAACCACAACTAAACTCAACTAGAAGGAGAATCCCTACCAACTCTAGTTTTCAACCATCATACCAAACTCCCAGACCAATAAGAATGACGTGCCCCAATTGCAAAGGAAATCACCTTCAAAAGAACTGTCCTCACGCGAGTGTCAAATGTTTTCATTGCAAACAGCATGGGCATCGCAAAGAATTCTGTCCCTGGATTCAATTCCCTAGACCCATAGCCATATCTCAAGCAAAGATGCAGTCAGTAGAACCTAGATCATCACCACTGCAGAAACCCAAGAGAAATTTACAAAGAAGAGGAGCCATGTTTACCAAAAGCAAAGGAAACCCTTACATGAACATTCAATGCTACCACTGTTGGCAGCGTGGACATCGTAGAGAATTTTGCCCTTGGATTCGACTTCCATCATCCATTGCCAGGATACAGGCAAGGACACCACCAGGTAGAGGAGGAAGCATGCCCAACCAAGGAAGAGGAAGAGATGGAACACCAACAGCAATGCCAGGAGGAAAGCTAAACTACACTTCCACCCAAGAAGCAAGAAACACCACTGACACCCTTCGAGGTAGATTTTTGACTCAGTTTGCATCTACCCTAATACTATTTGATCTCAGTACTGCAAATTCACCTGAAGTTGAAATGAATATGGAGCAAATATCTTAGAATACCCCATATCAGATTATAAAAGTTCATTGGGAAATCTTTCAGAACAAGAAACTACTTGGAAGAAGGAAGAGAATTTTCAGCAAACCTATCTCTATTCTTATCTTTCCTTGCTTTAGGTAAATCTCGGGGCGAGATTTCTTTAAGGAGGGTAGATCTGTAACATCCTGAGTTTTGGGGTGAAAAGTTTCTTTCTTAAAAATCATGCATGCATATGTCTCTTCTAGATCGGCCAAATCAGCCTCAGCTTTATTCTGTTCTAGCCCTAAAATCTCCAAATCTATCCTGTGACCCCAAGTCAAGATCTGACTTGCCAGATTTGATCTATCAGTTATCCTAAATCTAAAAGCCTTCAGAACCCAGATTCAATTCTATCCCTAACTTCCAGAATTATCAACTCTTTTCTGTTTTCGAAAACAGAATATCTGTTATTACCTTTTACCCTAAGTTTCAGAAATTCAGATTTAATCAAAATCTTAGCCAAGTTCAGACCAGATTATTCCTGGATTATGATCAAGGGTATGCCAATACCTTAATCCAAAAAGTTGGCAGCCAGATTTCACCATCTGAACCTTTTTCGCAAATCAGTCCAAGAGTATCGCAGATCAGTCCTTTTTCCAGATTTTCTAAAAGCCAGAAAAGGCAAAATGTTGCAAATCATCTTCAAATTCAAATCTGATTCAGGGAATACCTCCCAAATGCTTTTCAATACAAATTCTTCTTTTATGAGTATCTCAAAATCAAACCCTAAATCCCAGAATTCGAGATCAATAAGTTTCAGAATTATTTTACCCTAATCTACTCTGTTTTCAGTTCATATCAAAAGTCATCCAAATGTCTCAAATTTTATCTTCTAGCTGTGTCAAATCATCTGTGGAATTAAGTATACCAAAACAGTAGAATCAATTCCAGATCAAACCTTCCAAATCTTCAGATTTACAATTCAGTCCAAATCAAGAAAATCAATAATTGCAAATCAGCCCAAATTTGACCAGGCCAACTGCAGTGCACGACCAGGAACCTCGCCGTGCGTTTGCGCCGCGCTTGCCCGCCGCCGGCCACGCCTCGCTTCGCCTGAGCCCGTGCTCACTTAAATTTGCATGTGCACACGCGTCCACGCCCCAGCTATCGCCGTGGCAACGCCGTTGAACAGCTTGCTCCCGTGCGCGACCGTTGTCAGCAACTCTTCGCCACGTTGCTGTACTTTGCCAGCCCTTGTCGCCACTGCCTTGCACCGCCCAACAGCATTGCGTCCCGATGAAGCAATAGTTTGATCAGCAGTCACCTCGCCTGTGCGCCGTCGCGTCACCGCTCGCCGTTGTTGCATCTGCGCCCGGCAACTCATGTCAACTGACACCAATTCAATGCTGTAAATCCTTGCAAGCTTCGCCCTCTGCTCTATTTAAGCCACAAGTACCCTGTGTCATCTCCCCTTCACCAGGACTTAGCCAAATTTCCAAATCTCCTCGCCGTCGTCTTCTTCTCCGGCGAGTCCAGATTGAGGCCTCACGGTGCCAGCACGCCCTGTTGCACCTCTCACCGAATTAACAGCACCAGAAGGTATAGCTCATCTCCCTCATCATGTTGTACCATCTAATTGAGTTATCTTGCATCCAGTCGCCGGCGATCACCGGAATTGCCGATTACCCTGTTCCTGCAATGTAGCTTAATTCAGCCCGAATTAGCTCTCGATTTTGTGGAAGAAGATGATCAGTGACTCATTTCCAGCAAGCCTATGCATCAAGATCTCCCGATTGAGCTTCAATTGAAGTTTTCCCCAGTTTTGAGCTTCTCCAGAAACCGGCGATCGTCGCCAGGCCACACCGGCCATCCTCCGACCAAATTGATTGTGCAGATAGCTTTCTCTTACCCTTCTATCACTCCTCAAGCTTGGAATCGAGTTCTTTCGGCCTGTATCAAAAACCCCCAAATGGCAGTGTTCTTCTCCGGCGTCGATCACCGGAAAACCTATTCCTGGCCATTTCAGCTTCATCCACTTTGTCATTCAGGTGTGCCCCAACTTCCTGAGCATATTTGTCTTCTAGCTCGATCTCTGAAACTGCCCAGAATTCAAGTTATAGCCATGCCAAGATTGTTGTCCAGTGGCTTCACTGTGCCGTGTCGCCACCACACTTCTCCTTCGAAATTCATCACCTTCCAGCCATCTTCAGCTTTGAATCCTGTCGAATGATTTGTTCCTGTTATCATTGCCTACCTCCCAGACAAAGTGGTACATCATTTGGAGCTCTAGATCAAAAGTTATGCCAAGCCCTAGTTTTTGGCCATGTCAAGATCAATGCCAGACTATGTCAGTCAGTGGCATTAGCCCTTTTCACTCCCTTCCAGATGTGCATTTTGGGCATAACTTTGTCCCTTAGACTCCTGAGGTTGTGATCAACATTTTATTCTTCTATCAGAACTTGATTTGAGCCCTTGAATTATATTTGCCGCTAAACCCTAATTTTTGACACTGTCTCAGTGCATGCCAGCCAATGGCATTGGCCTTGTTTACCCACTTCTGATTGTGCATTTTGAAAGCCACTTTGTCCACTGAATTTGTAGAGTTATGATCTACATTTTCTTCTACTGTCATAACTTGAGATAAGCTCTCTAGTTTTCCTTGAAGTTATGTCAGATTCTTGATCCGAATGTCAATCTGCTGACATTCGCTGTTTTTGATCAAACCAGCCACAAACTGATGTTCTTATTGTAACCTTGGGATCCTAAGAGCATCTACCACCCATCCTTAGCCAAATCCTTGAAACCCTAGATCTCAACTCAGTTCAGCTTGTAATCTCAATTATCTCCAGTTTAGTTCAATCACTCTTGTAAAGCATATCTGCATATAGATCCTAAAACATCTTAATATATAAGTAATATTTGTGTGTATTGTTTGGTTTGTCGTCGAGCAGATCCAGAAGCTGAGATCGAGGACTTCGCTGTTGACCCGTCATCGACTGCTGTTTCTTACGACGCGGAAGGCAAGTCATATCTTTGGTCATCTTGAACCTATATTTTAAATGTTGCTAAAACATAACCTTGAATATAGGCAATATTGCATGTGAAAGATTGAGAATGATTGATTTATGAATTGGCAGTACTAGACTGGTTATCTGTGAAATGTGAAATAAACAAGTTTTGAGCCATGAACTATTATATGTATATATATATACTTATATTCATGAAATAAAACCCCTAGCCGTGACCAGAAAATGGTATGGATGGCGGTAGCACTGGAGGTGCTAGACTGCGAAGGAATGCAGGCACTGAAGGTGCAGGGTTGTGGATGGTCTGGTCACTGGCATATAAGGACTAGAACCTTGTGTTGTGTGTCTAGTGGCATGAACAACGTGCTAACCGCAAGCCTGGTATGGGACAGGCCTGAACAAGTACTTATGTGGATCATACATGAAACCCCTGCATGAGATGTGTTGTGATGATTGACTTGGAGGCTGACTCCTACTATCACTGAAGGTGATATGATATTTGACCCAGTAATGGGAAAAAGAGGTGGGGTGGAGGTTATGATACAGCCTACCACAACTGTGTTTCGCGGAGAGCCACAGGGTCAGGGGTGAATTGTAAGTGATGCATAACAAAAGTTCTTGTTATTTCCACCTTGCCGCTCACAGTATGAAGTGAGTCAGGGGTCCAATCATTTTGTTATGATAGGAAAGGTTTGAAAGTGGAATATCTTGCGGGTAAATTGGTACCTCTCTGCAGAGTTAAAAACGTATTCGAATACTCCGAGCTCCCGGGTTTTATAGGAGTCTGTTGCGGTGGATTAAATCCACGGGGTGTGATACAAGTACTATTTTTCTAAATAAAATATGTTTTAATCAAGATTACCCAAATGACATGTGTTGTCATGATAAGGAGTGCTGCCGTGGGCTGTCGTGTGTCGACGTGTCGCGGTAGTGCTATAATCTAGTGAACATGAATGATGATGTTATATTATGAAAAGTGCTGCCATGAGATGAGGTATGAAAGAAAAAGATTATTTTATAAACATCCATAATTCTTGACTAGTCTAGGTTCATGTCATCACTACTATATGTATCTACTCTTACCTATGACTTGCTGAGTACGTAAGTGCTCACCCTTGCAACATTCAAATCAGTAGATGGAGTGCTCTACAATCAAGATGAAGGCATGGAGTACTTCGTGGATCCAGAAGGAGGAGCGTCAGTCCCGTCATTTCCCTGATGTGTGTTGTTCTGCTGTCCACTTCTCTTTTGTGGGTGGGTCACCTATCTTCTGCTGTGTAGATGTTATCTTGCTAAATCATGAATGCTGTGAAGGCATTGTAATCTTCTTATGTAATATCAAGGCCAGCAGGCCACACTGCTTAACTATTTTGTAAGTTACTCTGTTGCAATGTGATATACTCCTGTGCTTGACTTTTCCTGGGACGTCAAGGGTATGTGTATGCTATGCATATATGGGACTAGCTGCAGCGAGCTAGGTCTCTTCAGGAGTAGTCGTAGTCCCAGTTTCGGGGCGCGACAGCTTCTCGGAGCCCGGGCAAAAGGTGAAGAAGGCTGGCAGCTGGAAAGAAAGGGAAGTGGAGCTATCTCAGAAGATACGGGCAGATGTGACTGCACAATTCGCAGACATGTTCGCTCAAATGAACGATAAGTATGAACGCCTCAGCCGAGTTGTGCAGTCCAAGGGTTTAGATCCAGCTGCCGAGGTCGACGCTGCCAGGCCGAGTAGTTGCGGCTCGAAGGCTCACGTGGATCCGGTGGACCTGATCGAGGTATTGCAACTCTTGAGCTATATATGCAGTTCGGCTGATGCCACTCCCGTTACGTTAGAATTGTTTCGCTAACCTGTTATAATTGTTGCAAATTGCAGAAGCCAGAGAGCTGTAGCCTATTGATCAACATAGGCGACAAACCTGTTGCGGTTGCAAACGGGGTCATATACCAGTCTTGGGAGGATGTCCGGATCCACTGCGTACCTTTGGAGCCTGGATTCGCAAAGGTACAGGTGGACATGGCCCTCCTGGGCTACAGCTCTTTTCCGTTGCCCGTCCCAACGGACGAAATGCGGACAATTGGCGAGGCATTGGGCTCATACATACAGTGGCCCAAGAAGGGTGTTAGACTACAGGAGGTAAACCCTAGCCATTCTAGATTATAACTCAGTTAATATACTCAATTTGTAAAATCTAACTTATGCGTTTGTACTTAAAATGGACGATGGATACCAGCTCACTTCCTGAGGACACCACCCTCGCCACAACGCATGAGAGAACTCCTTCGGCCCCCATGCCTCCTCCGACGGCCTCAAACCCTTCGCCATCAAATGAGGCCGGTGGCACCACACCCCAACCTTCGAAGGTATACACTCGCTCCCCGCCCAAAGGCAAGGGCAAGGCCAAACAAAGCCAGCCGGGTATGTTCAAGAACGGGTTCCCACTCGTGTCTGAGTACCTTCTGCGCAATATGGATCAAATACCCAGAAGACTCCACGAGTGGTACCTGATCCGGTCTAGGCACCACATCAACTTCTTGGTTCACTTCAGTCCAGGTCATTTTCACCGTGAGGCCGGGAGCATATCGGTGGCCCACGAGGATTTTTTCGACCTCCTCAACTGGCGGGAGCTTGATATGTCCATCATATGGATTGGAGTCCTGTGAGTTTGCTGTTGTCTGAAGTTATCACAGTTCATTTCATAAATCTAATCACTTTGTATGCACTACTTACTAATGTCTACTTTGCATCCAGGTGCATGTATAGGCTGGCGTCGATGAGGGCATGTGACAAGGTGGGTTTCCTCGACCCAGAGAAAATAAGCCTCACGATGCAAGAGCACGACCAAGAACATGCCGAGGAATACATATCAAGGGCACTACTAGCGCAGCAGGACTGAGAGTTCATCCTTGCGCCGTACCACCAAAGGTTAGTGCATTTCCTACTAATTTAACTCATTCTTGTATGTTACGCCTAACATATGTATGAAACGGTTCGCTTATATATGCAATGTAGGGGCCACTGGGTCCTCGCCATCATTTGCTCATGGATGAATGAAGTCTATTACCTCGATTCGATGAGCGACAAGGTGGCGCATGTTTTCACCCTCACATGGCACATAGACGCGTAAGTAACATAGTTGTTTTAAATTTTTCTCTGACTAGCTAATTAATGATAACATATTAACCGGCAATGCTAAATTAAATACAGGGCTTTCAAAAATTATGCTAGTGCTGGAGGGAGGCATGACGCGTCGAAGGGCACAACAATTTCTTGGAAAGAATATGAGGTAATTAATACGGATAGAAGTACTCATGATGAGTCTTTTAATTTAAGCTTAATTAGTTCTTTCGAGTTAATGTGGGTTTATGTCTTTGCATATGCAATTTTTCCAGTGCCATCAGCAGCCACAATAGTGGGAATGTGGCTTCTATGTCATGAGATTCATGTATGACCTGATCAGGAGAAACTTTGCCCAATGCCCTAAGGTAACCATTTTTCCTGACTCAAAGTCGAACTTTAATTGGATGTGACGTACGATCCTAACTTCATACAAGCATATATGCAGAGTGCCATGTTGAAAGAGCAATATGAGTTGGGTCAATTGAAGGAGCTGCGAACAATTTGGGCTCAATATGTCATGGAAGAAGTGGCTATCAACGATCGATAGTAACTGACTTGTGTAATATATATTGAATGTGTTGATTGCTGTATTTGTGAATAAACTCAATATGTGAATAGATTCATTGATGTATTTGTGAATAAACTCGATCAATATGTGCATAAATTCAATCTGTCCAATGCATGTGTATATTACTGTATTAGTGTATTTGTGAACAAATTCAATATGTGAATATTGGTGAATATTTGTAAATATTGGTGTATTTGTGAATGATCCAATGTATCTCTGTATTGCTGTATGTATATGTGCATGATTCCAGTACTAACCGTGCCAGTACATAACCGATAGGAAAAACTAATATTACTATCGGTTATATACTACAACCGATAGAATAAATATTTTAGTACTATCGGTTCATATATAACAACCGATAGAATAAAGTTTCCAGTATTAACTGTGTCTACACAATACTATCGGTTTATATATAATAACCGATAGAATAAAGTTTCCAGTACTAACTGTGTCTACACAATACTATCGGTTTATATAAGAGCCGATAGAAAAAAACATTTAGATTACTATCGGTTTAGATCCTAGACGATAGAAAAAACCTACACAATACTATCGGTTTATATACGAGCCGATAGAAAAAACGTATACAATACTATCGGTTTAAATCCGAGCCGATAGAAGAAATAGTCGATTGCGATTAGTGAACGTTGTGAATGTAGATGTTCTACTAACAGTTTTTGAACCGATATAAGTGTGCTGCGTTTCTACTATCGTGCCGATCACTATCGGTAAGAGAACCGATAGTAGAGTGGATTTTTAACCGATAGTGAAAAGCATTTCTGTAGTAGTGCCAAGACTTGGTGGAAGGCCCTTGTCGTCCGCTGAAACGTCCAGTCTAGCACGAAATTCAGCTTGTGTTCGATGCGACACTGCCCAATCTGAGTATGTATCGCAACTCAGTATTGAAGAATGGAGAGACCAAGAGACAACTTTGTGAGGTGTTGGACGATGGTGTCATTCAACCAAGTAGTTCACCTTTTGGATCTCCTGTGGTATTAATGCCAAAGAAAGATGGGACTTAGCGTATATGCATCGACTACCGAGCACTGAACAAGATCACCATCAAGAACCGGTACCCCCTTCCTCGTATTGATGACCTGCTAGACCAATTAAAGCATGCTGTTGTCTTCTCCAAATTGGATCTTAAGTCAGGATATCATCAAGTCAGCATCCGAGAGGAGGATACGTGGAAGACCGCGTTCAAAACACGGCAAGGTCTGTTCGAATGGCTGGTTATGCCGTTTGGTCTCTACAACGCCCCGGCAACTTTCATGCGTCTTATGAATGACGTGTTGAGACAGTTCATCGACGACTTTGTGATCGTTTACCTCGACGACATACTGGTTTATAGTCGTTCGTGGGATGAGCACCTCATTCATGTCGAAAAGGTGTTCGAACAGCTGTGGCAACATCGACTTTGCCTCAACCGTAAGAAGTGTGAGTTCGGCCAACAAACTCTACTTTACCTAGGATTCATGGTCGGCAACGGTACGTTGCAAATCGACCCGGATAAGGTAAAAGTGATTCGTGAGTGGCCGTGACCGCGAACAGTTACGGACGTGCGTAGTTTTGTGGGAGCATGCCAATACCTTTGGAAGTTCATACGACACTTCTCAATATTGGCTTTTCCATTGATGCATTAACCAGGATCGATCTGAAGTTCAAGTGGACAGGGAAACATGAGGACATGTTTCTCTTGCTGAAGAGGAAGATCAGCGAGGTGCCTGTGTTAGCTTTGCCGAATCTACAGAAACCATTCGAGCTAGAAATCGATGACTTAGGTTATGCGATGGGCGCAGTACTCATGCAAGAAGGTCGACCAGTGGCATATCACTCCGAGTTATTCTAAGGAGCTCAAAAGAACTACCTGACGTACGATATGGAGTTGTGTGCACTATATCAGGCCGTGAAACATTGGCGGTGTTACCTCTTGGGTAAAGAGACTGTTGTCCACACCGACCACCAACCGTTGCAATATTTGCAAACTCAGTCCAAGCTACAGCAAGCTCGGCACATGAAGTGGATGTCGTATATGCAGTAGTTTAATCTGGTGATTAAGTACAAGAAATTCGTATGCAACAAATTGGCGGACATGTTGTCACGACCACCAGTTACGACACTCTGTTTATCAGCATTCATGCAGATCGAGCCCTCATGTCATGATGACTATGCCACTATGTACAGTGAAGACCCTGATTTTCAAATAGCACTGACTGAGGTCAAAACAGGGAAACCTACATAGTTCGTTCGTCGAGAAGGACTCTTGTACAAGGACAATTTACTTTGCGTACCTCATGGAGCACCACGTATTCAATGGTTGCGAGAAGCGCACACATCGAAGGTAGCTGGTCACTTTGGGGTTACAAAGACATTGCAAAATCTTCACCGACATGTATTCTGGCCGCGTATGTGATCCGTTTGAGACCTAGCCTTGGTTTTCGCACTAGGCTCTCCTAGACTTGGTCATGATCCGGGAGGATCTCAGGTTGAGTTCGCAATGGATTTGCAACGGATTCTCTCCTCAAGGTAACCCATCGGATAGAATTCTTGTCGCCGAAGTCGTTTGAATTGACCCCACGCAAGGTCATCAGCTTCACCACTAGCGACAAGGGTCTTCCACTAAGTCTAGACGTGGTCCTTCATCTTCAAAGGTGCGAACTTTACCTTTTGTGCACTACTGAACCCTTTCAGGTCAAAGTAGGTCTCAAGTTGATCGATCCAAGAATCCAGATTCTCGGCATCGATCACCCCATCATATATGGGTATTTCAATCTTAGCGTCGACCTTGAAAGATCCGACAACTAAAGAGGTGTTGGCGAGGTCATCGGTTTTATGGTCGCCTTCATCTTTATCTTCGTTTGCCCTTGCAAGTCTTCACCAATCTTTACACCTATAACCTTCCTTGCTTCAGGAGGTACAATAATGGCCTGCTGCTTAATCCAAGTAAGCACAGTTTCCATGTTGGTAGAGAGCTTAGCCACTTGTTCGGCTAGGTTAGCTTGAACAGAGGTATCGTCAGACATTGTCGGAGACGCGGCTCTAGGAACCGTCAATTGATCGCCTAGAGTTTCGCCGGAGGTTTTGTAACCTTGGCGAGTCTTCACCATCCACAGGATAGGAAAGTTGCTCTGATACCAACTTGATCCGTTTGAGACCTAGCCTTGGTTTTCGCACTAGACTCACCCAGATTCTAATATGCGGAATAACCGGATTTTATTCGGAAATACCAAAACCCAAAGTAATTGCTCAACTCTTTATTTCAAAGAAGGCTTTATACGTCGAATGTTAGACACACTTACCTACGTCGAAGGAATTATAAGTGTCTAAAACTCAAATAAGTTCTATGACTCTTCGATGATCTAAACTAGACCTATTACAAAGTATTTATAGTCCAATCGTATGAATACGTATCAGACTCAGTAACCTAAACGTATTAGACTCGTATAACTAACTAATCCTAAACGGATAGACTTAGTAATCTATATTTGGATCGGATTACAATTCCGAACAGGGAACGATCACGAAACCTTTCTGAACACAGTTAAGGTCGCGAAGCCGAATGCGACTCAACCTAAAGATCCTCCGGGATCATGACTCCCTTGTTGAGAAGAAGCCAACCCCTGTTGCGACCTCTCGATCAAACTGGAGATGTGGAAATTGGGCTTGTCCATCTTCTCTGGTGTACCACTTTGCTGCACGTACTCGTTGACCTTTCCGACCGATTCGAAAAGTCTCCTTTGTGTCACTGCGGGTGGTAGTTACCTTCTTCTCTAGAATCACATCTTCGCGTAGAGGTTCGTCTCGTTGATAGACCAAGTCTTCAACAGATGGTACTATAATATCTGGCTCATCATCTAGCATTGAAGGCTCGAAGAGTTTGAATCCTTCCCAAGGTCGTAAACCTGTTCAAAGTCGCAAACCTTTTCGTGGTCGTGAATCCATTGCGGACTCGACCTGAGATCCTCCCAGATCAGTATGTAGTAGGATGTGGCTAGTTTTGTTTGAGGCTGTGGTCTTTGCAGCATCTCGAAATTGGCAAACCAAAAATTAGGTTTGTACACTCCTTTGCCAGTTCCATCGCGACCATGGGAGAGCATATTCATGGATTTCTTTGGAGTGCATATCCAAAATGATTATTCTTATACCTTGTCGAAAGACTATCACGGGAGAAGAAGCAGCTTGGGTATTCTTTCAACACGTTTGGACACACTTCGGACTGCCGACTTCTATTGTGTCTGATCGCGATACCCGGTTCCTTAGTCACTTTTGGCGATCGCTCTAGACGATGATGGACATCAAGCTAAAGAGGAATACTGCCTTTCATCCACAAACTGAAGGTCAAACCGAGGTGGTAAATTGCATAGTCATTCATCTCTTGAGAGGATTTAACTCTAAGCATTCAAAGAGCTAGGATGAAAGCATACTGTACCTGCAGTTTGCTTTTAATGGAGTAGTGCATGGTTCGACTGGAAAGTTGCCATTTGTGGTATGTTTAGGATTTCTACCACAGAGTCCATTCGACATGGAGTTTGTGATCTCTACCTCAGCACATAATAGCAAGGAAGCATCTGATCAGGATCGAGCACAAAAGTTTCTGGAAGGTATTCAACAGCTCCATTATGAGGTTGAACAGAACTTGCTGCGAGCTCAACTCAAGTACAAGGTGCGACATGATCAGCACCGAGTTGATGCTCAATTTAAAGAAGGTGATATGGTATGGTTACATCTGAGTAAAGAGAGACTTAATGGTGAAGGTAAGAAACTCAAACCCATTCTTTATGGTCCTTTTCGGATTTTACGGAAAGTGGGTAATAATGCTTGTCAGCTCGAGTTACCTCCATACATGGATATTTACTCGATTGTCAATGTCGAGCACCTCAAACTCTTCGAGCCTTCAATACTGGATGATGAGTCAGATACCATAATACCATCTGTTGAAGACTTGGTCTATCAACGAGACGAACTTCTACACGAAGATGTGATTCTGGAGAAGAAGGTGACTACCACCCGCAATGGCACAAAGGGGACTTTTCGAATCGATCGGAAAGGTCAACGAGTACGTGCGGCAAAGTGGAACACCAGAGAACATGGACAAGCCCAATTTTCACATCTCCAGTTTGATCAAGAGGTCGCAATAGGGGTTGGCTTCTTCTTAATAAGGGAGTCATGATTCGAGAGGATCTTCAGGTCGAGTCACATATGACTTCGTGACCTTAGCCGTTGTCGATGATTTGGACTTGGGGTCCTTAGTCGATCTTATGCAAATTTGTGAGTTGCGGGACCTTTCAGGGCGCTCCTCCGGGAAGGTAGGATGAATCAAGTCTATAGAGGCACAAAAGATTTTATACAGGTTCGGGCCCTCGATGGTGGGAGTAATAGCCCTACGTCTTGTTGTGATTTCCCTATATGTAATAAAATGATTTACAAGAGGGAAGAAGAGATGATCACATGTGATGATGTCTTCAATGTTAGTGTCTACCTAACTATATCTAATTCTTCAGGTTTGTTGAACACCTGGTAGTGCTTGCATGCTTGACTGAATTCTTCACCGTCCTTAGAACATGCATTGACTACCTTTTTATACTGGACAAAAGGGCGCCAATACGAAACGGCTTTGGACAGTTGTTAAGATGCAGTTTTGTTAACCGCACTTAACTTCCATGCAGGCTTAACACGTGTAATCAAGGGATAACCGCACATGTTAACCTCCTGGCAGTTGTCTCATACGTGGAAATATCTTCATGATTCTCGGGATATGCCCATTCAAAGAGTTAGGCCTTCCCGGATTGCTTTGGTCACAGATAATCAACGACCCTCTGACCGGGTATTGTCCGCAGTTTCTTGATCGCGCACTGTCTGTGACCTCATGATCGCGTAGGGGCTGCGATCATGCAATATCTCTGTGTCCGCGCCCTTTAGGTCGTCTGAGACCATAGCGACGGATCTATAGACATATGTCTAATCTGATTTTGTCTTAAACCAGACGTGTATTACTTTGAACTAGCTCGGGTGATAATCCTCATCAACCGTGTTAGGAAAGGTTTTGTGACCATGAAAAGGAATACGTCCTCTGGTCAGAATTGTAATCCGATCCGAATGTATATAACTAAGCTTATATGTTTAGGGTTAGTTAGTTATATGAGTCTAATACGTTTAGGTTACTGAGTCTGATACGTACTCATACGATTAGACTATAAATACCTTGTAATAGGTCTAGTTTAGATCATCGAATATTATTATAGTCTTGGATCATATATCCAACTTATAGTTCCTTCGACGTAGGCAAGTGTGTCTAACATTCGACGGGTAACACCCTCTTTGAAATAAAGAGTTGGGCAATTACTTTGAGCTGTGTTTCGATCATCCTTTGGGTTTTAGTACTTCCGAGTAAGATCCCGGTATTCCGCATATTAGAATCTGGGCGAGCCTAGTGCAAAAACCAAGGCTAGGTCTCAAACAGATCATGAATAGTGTTGAAACTCCCTTGGGGGAGCCTCAATTCCCCTGTTGGTCAGAGACCTCTCTAACTTTCAATAGAGAAGATTGCCCCAAAGGATTGTCACACACTCGACGACTCTCTTTGTTAATAACCCCTATTATTAGCGATGATAAAGTGGGGCGGGTATTGGTCGACGAAGGAAGATCACTCGACCTGTTGTTCGCCAAAGCTTTTGACGAGATGCAAATACCTCGTTCCAAGATTATACCTGGCTCCACGATGATGCCCATCGGGAAAATAGTGTTACCCGTAACACTCGGGGAACCAAAGAACTTCCGAACATAATTAATTACTTTTGATGTGATTGACTTTGATTCAGCTTACAATGCCATCTTTGGCAGGCCATCCCTCGCCAAGTTCATGACACTGACACACTACGCTTATTAGTGCGTCAAGATACCAGGGCCAAAAGGCGTCATCATAGTCAGAGGCAGTCAACATACGGCTCTGACCTGTGATCTTATTTCTTTGGAATTGGTCAACCAATTACCCCCTGCGGGATGTCAAGTTGGCGACCAAAGAACCTGATGCAATCAAGACAATTCCGCGACAAGATGAGAAACTAAAACAAGTTCATCTGTTCCCAAACGACCCGACTAAGACTGTTTGGATTGGATCATCAATGGATGCTAAATAGGAACTCGCTCTCATTACTTTCCTTTGAGCTAGCGCAGATGTGTTTGCATGGAAACCATCCGACATGCCCGACGTCCCAAGGGAAATGATCGAGCATATGCTAGCTATTCGGCCTGGACAACGACCAATAAAGCAAATGCTTCGACGCTTTTCTCCTGACCGTCAAGAAGCCATCCTTGCGGAGTTGACTAAACTCCAGGAAGCTGGTTTCATCCGCGAAGACCATCCTGAATGGCTCGTGAACCCGGTCATGGTTCTTAAGTCCAATGGTAAGTGGCGCATGTGCGCTTCGGGGAGCTTCGGTCCCTCCAAGTCCAGGTATTCACCCGAAGCGGTTGCCGCTTTCTTTTGGCTTCCTGCATCCAAACTTTTTCTAACTCTGGAATTTGTAGGGGGCGGCGATTACCTGGGGTGTTGAGCAACGCGTCGTCCGGCTGCTCAAGGACGCGGAGGACAAGGCCGCCACCTACCTGGGGCAGCGGGACGAAGCCCTCCAAGAGCTGGCCCGGGTCCGAGCCCAGGTCCATGTCTCGGAGGCCGTCAACGGCCGCCTTCGGGAGGAGGCAAAGGCGAAGGAGGAGGTGCTCCGGGAGCTCGAGGGGTCGAGCGTCCGGGCAGTGGTGGACGCGGGCCGCTCCGTCCGCTCGGCCCTCGAGAGCCTTGGCGTGAGCCTAGGCTCCGGGGTTGGCTCGGAGGTGCCCCCGGCCACACTCGCGGAGGCTGTGCGTTTTCTTAACGCACAAGTCTCCATGATCCCGGAGGTAGCGGACGCCCGGGCGCGAGGCCGGGCGATCCCCGTCGTCACGGCCGCGGCCGGGCTCGTCAAGCACCGGGGGGTGGGCGCCCGGGCGATCGGGGGCCGCATCCCCCGGAGCTTCCCCGCGTTCTTCGAGCCCTTGCGCCTGGAGGTGGAGCAACTCGCCGGGGGCTTCTACGACTGGATCGTCCGGGTGAGATTCCCGGCACCGGCGCCTCCGGCAGCGGATGCCCCGGCCCCGGCCCCAGTGGAAGCTCCCCGGGGGGAGGACGCCAATGAAAGAGTATGAGCCTCCCCCCAGGTCTTAGATAGGACCCCTTTTGCTTTTTTAGGATTTTGATTCTGGTAGCTTCTTAGGAGAAGCCCCGGACACTTGTAAAAAGACATTTTGAATGCAATAGAATTAGAAATTTTTCTAAGTCTTGAATTGAATGCAATGTTACCAGGGTTCCTGGGAGGTTACTCCCGGGCGAAGGTCCGGAGGAAGTTCCGGGGCGAGGCCCTCGAGCCCCAGCAGGTGGCCCCCGGGGGAAGCCCAAGCCGCTTTGATCTTGCTAAGCCTCATCTCCGGGGAGTGCTGCAGCAACATTGTCCAGGAGCCGATTCGGCTAAGATGGCACCCGGAGTGGCACTTGGACAATTTTGACAATCATCGCGCCGAATTGTCCCCTCCGCGTCCGGGGTTCCGGATGATCCCCCCACTTCGGATACTTCCACCGACGGGCTACGAATATTGGTCCAAAGATGTGCTCCGAGAAGCTCAGCGCCGCATACGCGCATTGTACCGGGACTTGGCCCGGGAGCTAGCAGAGGGCCTCTGAGACTATTAGGCGTAGGAGCCTTAGGGTGTAAAGAATCCCCCGGGTTAGAGCCCGGGTTGTACCGTTTCCGATGCCCACCGGAGGGGGAAGATGTCCTCCGGGTTGAATGATCAATAAAGCTGTGAGCTTTCCTCTTTGAGGGTCTTCTTTCATTTTTTCTTGGATGGTCTGGACGACTCCTTTTAACAAGAATGAGCTAAGTTTTCTCGTGGACGGTGCGGTCGACACCCGGGGGTTCCTTATCCCCCCTGCCCACAGCGGGCCGGAGGGTAGCTCCCTACGCTGTGGGGGTAACAAGGTCCCCGGGGTGAAGATGACCTGTAGCATAAGAATTTTTCCAAGTTAGAAAATTCTAAAATGAGGTTTTCAAGGGAAAGACCTTCCAGGAGACAATCATCCGGTCGCCGTGAGAACGGGGAGCTGGGAATAAGTCCTCGTGTGGGAGGAACATCCAAGAAAACCCGACGAGAGTTCTGGAGGCGAGCTTCTCGGGAGACGATCGCCCGGTCACCGTGAGAATGGGGAGCCGGGAATAGGGTCTCCGGGAGGCAATCATCCGGTCGCCGTGATAACGGGGAGCCGGGAATAGGGCCAGAAATCCTGATGAAGATTCCAGAGAAAATCCTTCCGGGAGACAATCATCCGGTCGCCGTGAGAACGGGGAGCCGGGAATAAAGTCTCCGTGGAAAAGATATCCAAGAAAGCCAGAGACGTCCCACTGGGGAAAGCGTCAACTCCCGAAGGAGGAAGTGCCAGATGACAGGTCTGAGTGTTTGGGTAGGGGACTAGTCTCCCAAAGCGACTCGTTGCCACGGCCGCTGGGGACCGGGTTGCCGCTTACACCCTCAGTCCACGAGGGCTGATCGTAAGCTGCCGTATAGGAGGGACTTGTTGGGTCTGGGCCCACTTCCTCACGGAGAGGGTATCCTCACGGGGAGGGCTTCCTCGCGGGGAGGGCATCCTCGCGGGGAGGGTGTCCTCGCGGGGAGGGCATCGCCGTTAGGGGCGATAATGTGAAAAACCTGCAATGACAGTTGAAGAGCAAGATCTATGTATTGATAACAAAAAGAAATACAGTGCCTCCCGCGCGAAGCCGTGAAGGGGGAGGGAAAAGTAAATACAGTGTCCCTCCTCCCCCTCCGGCGTGATTGCTCCGGGGGAGGGGACAGGCCCGTTAGGCTAAACGTAGAACTTGTGAAGTAAACGCAAGTTCCATGTGTGCTTCAGCTCCTGCTCTTGAAGGTTGGAGAGCTTGTAAGCCCCCGAGCCCAAGACCGCGGAGATCCTGTAGGGGCCCTCCCACTTGGGGGAGAGCTTACCCTGGGCTTGGGGGTCCGTGACACGCTTGAGGACAAGGTCTCCAAGGTGAAAAGCTCTCTCGCGCACGCGCCGGTTGTATGCCCGCGCCATTTCGCGCTCGTAGATGGCGTGGCGGAGGAGCGCTCGGTCACGTTCCTCCTCCACGAGGTCGATCTCCAGCCGCTGGTTGGCCTCATTGGCCTGGTACGCTGCGGTCGTAGCTCCGTCTAGGAGCTCAACTCGCAGCGACCGAAAGCCAATCTCCGGGGGGAGGACTGCCTTCGCCCCATAGACCAAGGAGAAGGGAGTACGTCCCGTTGCCCGGCTCGGGGTCATGCGCATGGAGCAGAGGATGCTAGGGAGCTCCTCCGCCCATGCGCCCCGCTTAGAAGCGGCCTGCTCGAGTCACCGGCGTAACCCCTGTAGGATTACGCCGTTGACCTTCTCGACAGCCCCATTGCTCCAGGGAAGGGCCACTGAGGCGAAGTGGATGACGAGCCCCAGGCCTTCGCAGAATTCCCGGAAATAAGCCGAGTCGAATTGGGTCCCGTTGTCCACAGTGATTTCCCGGGGGACACCAAAACGATATACGACGTTTTTCCAGAAAAACCGCTGAACGGCCCGGGACGTGATGCTGGCCAAGGGCTCCGCCTCAACCCACTTTGTAAAGTAGTCGACCGCAACCACCACATACTTGTATCCTTCGGGCGCTGGGGGGAAGGGCCCTAAGAGGTCCATTCCCCAGCGCACGAAGGGCCAAGTGATGGGGATAGTCTGCAGTGCTACGGGGGGAGGTTCGAACCCTTGGCCATTTTCTGGCATGCCTCGCACGAGGAGACAAGGTCCCGCGCGTCGCGCATGACCTTGGGCCAATAGAAACCCTGTCGGAGAGCCTTGGCCGCGATGGCACGCGGGGCTAAGTGAGAACCACAGCTCCCCACGTGGATGTCTTCGAGAAGCTAGAGTCCCTCCGGTCGGGGGAGGCAGCACAGGAGGGCAGAGGCCCCCTGCTTGTAGAGCTTCCCCTCCAGGAGGAGGTATGCCCAGGCTTTGGCCTGGAGGCGCTTAGCTTCGGTCTCATTAGGAGGGTCCCCCTCCCCCTTGAAGGAGACGAGGGGGTCCATCCATGACGGAGTCCAGGTGATCTCGGCAACCTCCGGGACGTGGGGCTCGCCGCTCTTGTCCGGGGAGGCCACCGAGGGCTTCGTGATGATTTCCAAGAAGGCCCCCTTGGGGAGCAATTCCCAGGCGCTGGCTGCCCGGGCCAAGGCGTCGGCCCGGTCATTGTCCCTTCGCGGGATATGCCGGGCCTCGAGGCCATCGAAGTGCCTCTCCATCCTCCGCACCTCCTGCAAATAAAGACTCAAGTTTGCGTCATGGCACAGGTAAGACTTGTCCAAGTGGCAAACTATGAGCTGAGAATCTCCCTTCACTAGGAGGCGTCGAATCCCCAGGGAACGCGCAAGGCGTATCCCGAGGAGCAAAGCCTCGTACTCGGCGACTTTGTTGGTTGTGGGGAACTCGAGCCGCGCGGCGTACTCGAGTTCCTTCCCCTTGGGGCTCCGGAGGACTACTCCCGCACCAGCCCCGGCGAGACACAGCGACCCATCGAACATGAGGGTCCAATGGTCACTGCGTTGGGGCGGCACAGGGAGGTCTTCGTCCCCGGAGCCGGAGGTAGGAGTCTACTCTGCGACGAAGTCGGCGAGGACCTGCGACTTGATGGGGAGGCTGCCCCTCGGGGGGTCACGCGAGCCACCTCCGCCCTCGAGGACAAAGGTGTCCCGAGGCCGTGGCTCGCTACGCCCCCCCTGCCTGGGGCGTTTGAGGGGATCCCTGGCCCCCCGGTCGGCGGGGGCGGGAGCCCCCTGGGTCTTCTTCCAGATGTCGTCTTCCTCCGCCCGAGCGTAATTTTCGAGTATGTTGAAGAGCTCGTTGGCAGAGGAGGGGCAGCTCCGGGAGAGCCTTCGGTGGAGCTCCCCCGGGAGGATCCCACTTTTGCATGCTTCAATGACCGTAGAGTCGGGGACGTGGGCCACTTTGCTCTTCACTTGAGCAAAGCGCTTGAAGAAGCTTCGGATGGTTTCCCCAGTCCTCTGTCGGACGTTGAACAGCTGCGACGAGTCCAGGGGACGCATGTAGTTCCCCTGGAAGTTCGTGTAGAACTCCCGCTTGAGCTGCGTGAAAGACTTGATGGAGCCGGCCTTCAGGTTGTAGAACCAGGAGCGGGCGATGCCGGTGAGGTAGAGGGGGAAGACGTTGCATTGAACCGTCTCGTCCCCCCCGGGCGCGGAGATGGCTGTGGAGTATACCTGCACGAATTCGTAAGGATCGGCCTCACCGTTATAGTGCTCGATGTGCGGAGGGCGGTAGGGCCGCGGCCACCGGATGCTTCGAAGCCTGCGGCATAGGGGCTGGTTAGCCCCCTGCACTTCCCGGGGAGTCCCGGTCGCTGTCTTCTTTGAAAGGGGACACGCCCTCGTTGTCGGAGTCAGGAAGCGGTCCGAGAGGTCCGCCGGAGTGGCGGTGGTGACGCTTTTCTTCTGGACCGGGGCTGAGTTCCCGGACATCCGGGCTCTCCTCCGGAGAGGCGGGCCCTTCAGCGGGTCTCTTCCCCCGACCGGTGCGAGAGCGAGGCTCCCCGCACCCGCGGCCAGGGGGAAGTTCTTCCCCGCGCTCGGTTGAATGCATTCGCTTGACCTCCCCCCAGGAGAACGGACCTGTTCCTCCGAGGGAGGGAGCTTATGCACTGTAGCTACCGGCCCGGGAGCTACCGGGGCCGGCTGGGGGGAGCCCCCTGCGAAGACCCCCGGGACCGGAAAGGGGGAAGCCCCTGTATCATCCAGAACCGGAGAGGGGGCGCCCATGGCGACGTCAGGAACCGAAGTGGAGGGAGCCCCTGTGGCAACGACCGGAACCGGAAAGGGGGAAGCCCCTGTAATATCCGGAATCAGCGCTGGGGCAGCCCCTGGGGCGACGTCCGGAACCGGGGAGCCAATGCGGGGGGAGGTCCGCTGAGGCACGGGAGCTACTCTGTCGACCGCCCCCGGTGCGGTAAACGCGACGTGCGGGGCGGGATTGGCTCCCGGCGCAGGGAAAACCCCCGGCATATAATGGGCCCCCAGCCCCGGAAATGGGCCCGGAACGGGGTATCCCCCAGGCGCCACGAAGGGCCCGGGTAGGAAATAACCCCCCGGCACCAGGATGGGCCCGGGTGCCGGGAAGGGTCTGGACGTATAACCCACTGGGGGAGGGAACCCCCCGGCGGGGTCATACGGGGCGGCCAAACCTCCGGAGACCAGAGGGGCCGCCGGGTGACCCATAAACGGGGGCGTAGTTCCCGGGTATGGGTGCGACGTATACGTGGGGGCCGGGGACCGCGCCAACACGCTGAGCAGCTCATCCATAGAGCGCTGGGCGCGGAGCTGGCCCTCCACTAAAGCCTCGAGCAGGGCGTCCCGGGGAGCCGAGGGAGCGGTCGGGGGGAGACTAGTCCCGGCCGAGGTCCCCACGGCCACCGGGAGCGACCTGGAAGTAGAAGCACCTAAATTAGTAGAGAAGGTGGGAGGCGGTACCTGGGCCTGGCCGCCTCCGGGCGGAAGCACCGGGACAGTCGTGTCCCGGAGGGGCGGCGCTGGGTCACCGGGACCGGCGTCACCGGGAAAGGTGCGGGCCCTTGTTCTTGGGGGAGCCATGGCATCTTGTCACGAGTCCCCACAGTCGGCGCCAACTGTCGTGGTATTGTGAATACCCGGCAGGTTTTGGGAACGATCCTAGCAAAGAAAACGCGACGCGGGCTGACCGGATGACCGGTCCTCCCCCGCCGGACAAACACAAGAAGGAACACAAGGATTTATACAGGTTCGGGTCCCGGTGGGGGCCCTAGTCCTGTCGGCGTGCTCTCGACCGGAGTCGGCTGGGGAGGCTCTCTCGGGGGAGAGGCTTCCAGAGCACACCTGTGAGTTTGGCAATTCCAATAATAATGAATCACTTGTCTTTACAACAGGGGGTACAAGGGCTATTTATAGCCCCAAAAAGAAGCAAAAAGACTAAACTACCCCGGACGCTACCGTCGGATTGAGGGGTAGCAACGTCCTTCTCCCGGTCAAGCACCTTGGATGCTTGACAGGTGGTCGCTGATTCCCGAGGCGCTCCTCACGTGACATGCACGTGATCAACAACCAGAGACTTTACCTTTAGAAGGGCGATGAGGCCCGGGACATGCACCGGAGGCCAGGTCCCCGGGCCAAAGGCGGCTCCCGGGCAAATTGCGGCGCCCGGGACCGGCGCCGGAGGCCAGGTCCCGGGAGCCAAAAGGCGGCGCCCGGGACCGGCACCGGGGGCCAGGTCCCGGGAGCCAAAAGGTGGCGCCCGGGGCCGGCACCGGAGACCACGTCCCCGGGCAAATGGCGGCGCCCGGGAACGGCGCAGGCGGCCAGGTCCCGGGAGCCAAAAGGCGCTGCCATTTGCCCGGGGTAGGCGCCGGCCAGGTCCCGGGAGCCAAAAGGCGGTGCCCGGGGCAGCACCGGAGGCCACGTCCCCGGGCAAATGGCGGCGCCCGGGAACGGCGCCGGCGGCCAGGTCCCGCGAGCCAAAAGGCGGCGCCCGGGGCAGGCACCGGAGGCCACGTCCCCGGGCAAATGGCGGCGCCCGGGACCGGCGCCGAAGGCCAGGTCCCGGGAGCCAAAAGGCGGCGCTCGGGGCAGGCACCGGAGGCCACGTCCCCGGGCAAATGGCGGTGCCCGGGACCGGCGCCGGCGGCCAGGTCTCGGGAGCCAAAAGGCGGCGCCCGGGGCAGGCACCGGAGGCCACGTCCCCGGGCAAATGGCGGCACCCGGGACCAGCGCCGGCGGCCAGGTCCCGAGAGCCAAAAGGCGGCGCCCGGGGCAGGCACCGGAGGCCACGTCCCCGGGCAAATGGCGGCGCTCGG
Organism: Pharus latifolius; assembly: GCA_019359835.1. NCBI lineage: Eukaryota > Viridiplantae > Streptophyta > Magnoliopsida > Poales > Poaceae > Pharus > Pharus latifolius. The sequence goes on along the minus strand of CM033320.1, from coordinate 17,454,196 downwards.
GACCGGCACCGGAGGCCACCGGGGGCCAGGTCTCGGGAGCCAAAAGGCAGCGCCCGGGGCAGGCACCGGAGGCCACGTCCCCGGGCAAATGGTAGCGCCCGGGACCGGCACCGGAGGCCACGTCCCCGGGCGAATGTGACGCAACATACCTGGACTTAGTCTCGCGGAGATTTCCCCCAACAACAGTGAACTGGGTGTCCTGGTACTGTCAAAAACTAGGGCTTTGATGCTTTTATCGATTTAGGGCTTGCTGGCTTCGCCAATTATGTCTAGGAGGTAGGCGAAGATGATAGGAACACAATGGTGGTGGTTTCAAGAACTAAGACGGCCGGAAGGCGACGAACGGCGGTGAGGAAAGACGGTGGCGACACGGTAAGACAATGGACTAGACAGAAACTTTGACATAGTTATATCTTGTGATCTGGGCAGTTTCAGAGGTCGGGCTAGAAGAGAAAAGTGATCAGGAGATCAAGGTGAAGATACTAGACAAGTTGGCTTCGACGACAATGGCCAGAAATAGATTCCGGTGAATGGCGCCGGAAAAGATGACACTGAAATTGGGCGTTTCTGCTACAAAGGTTGAGAGGTCGATTCCTTGCTGTGAGAGTGGAAGGGAGGTGTAAGAAAGCTACTGGCATGGTCAATTTGGCTGGAGGATCACCGGCGTGGCCTGGTGACGTGAGCCAGTTACTGGTGGTGCTAGAATTTGGGGAAAGCTTCAATTAGTGCTGGAATTCAAAATCTGAGTTTACATGCTTGCTAAGATTAGTTCACTGATCATTTTGTTCTATTATCACGAAAGAAAATTTGGGCTAATTTAGATGGCATTGTTGGAACAGGGAATTAGAGGATTCCGGTGATCACCGGTGTTAGAGGTCACCGGAGCTCGATTGGATGCTATCACACGATAAGGAGGAAGAGAGATGCTTACTGGTGGTATCAATTTGAGGATTGATGGAGTAATTGGAGCTGGCACACTGCTCCCTCTTTTGAGCTCGCTGGAGAAGAAGAAGAAGGCGAAGAAATTTGGGACTTAGTCAAATTCTAGTGAAGTAGAGATGATACAGGGTGCTGGGGTGCTTAAATAGGCCAGGGGTGAAGCTTGCGATGAGGGGGCAGCAAGGGAATTGGCACCGGGGACGGGACTGGCCGGCACAAAAGGAACAGCGATGAAAACGCGATGCGACGGCCACAACGGCTCTGCCACTGCTCAAAAGGTTGGTTCATCGGGACTTGGCGCTGGCTAGTGCAATGCAAGGGCGACAATGATGGCACGGTGGGGCAACGTGGCGCGAAGTTGCTGACAAAATTGCTGCAGCAGTCGCTGCTGGTCGCACACGCGTGGTGGTTGGCTGCTGTGCTGCCACGGCAACGGCTAAGGCGCGGTCACGTGCTCACATGCAAGCACAAAAATGCATGGGCACAAATGCAGCGAAGCTGGGCCAGTGGAGAGCGAACACGGCACACAAGCACGGTGAAACTGTGGTCGAAAACACAGCTGCTGCTCTGGTCGAATCTGGACTGATTTGCAATTTCTGATTCTTGGCTTTGGGCTGATTTGTAAATCTGGAGATTTGGATGATTAGGGTTGAATTTGATTTTGCTGATTTGGAAAACTTAATTCAACAGATAATTTGGCACAGATAGAAGATGAAATTTGAAACATTTGAATGGTTTTTGAGTGAAATTGATAATAGGGTAAATCAGGATATCTGGAATCTGGATTTTGTCAAATGCTGAAATTCTGGGATTTACGATTTGATTTTGAGATACTCATATAAGAAGATTTTGTGTTGAATAGCATTTGAGAGGTGTTCCTCAAATCAGATTTGGATTTGGAGTTGATTTGCAACATTTAGCCTTTTCAGGCTTCTAGAAAATCTGGAAAAAAGACTGATCTACGATACTCCTTGGAATGATTTGTGAAAAGGGTCTAGATGATAGAATCTGGCTGTCAACTTTTTAGATTAAGGTATTGGCATACCCTTGATCATAATCCTGATATAATTTGGTCTGAACTTGGCCAAGATTTTGATTAAATCAAAATTTCTAAAACTTAGGTTATTTGGGGTAATATAATATATTTCCATTTTCGAAAACAGAAAGGAGTTGATAAATCTGGGAGTTAGAGATCGAATTTGATCTGGTTTCTGAAGGCTTTTCTACTCAAGATAAGTAGTAAGTCAAATCTGAAAAGTTACATCTTGATTTGCACTCACAGGAAAGATTCTAAGATTTTTGGGGCTTAGGATAGAATAAAGCTGGGCTGATTTGGCTGATCTAGAAGAGACATATGCATGCATGAATTTTTAAGAAAAGAATTTTCACTCCAAACCTAGTGTGTTACAATTGCTGTGGATGATGCTGCAATTTCTCGGAGCATTGGATAGCCAGAGACCAATCTATTGTGTTCAGAAAGAGGAAGTGGATGGTAGACCCTATGGCTTTCGCGCTTCAGTCATAGTCTATGAGACTACGAAACATGGGAAAGGCTCGGTGAAGCAAGAAACTCATAGAGCAGAGGAGGAAGATGCTATTTGACAGTTATACGATGAATTTCTTTTAGATTCTCCTTTTCCTTTTTGTTTTGTGCCCTACCAGATCCCCAGATCGGAGCGTCGAGTTGTTCACCCTTCCAGCGACCAAAGAGATGCCATCATAACAAAGACTAGAGATATCATTCAAGTCTTGGAGATGGGTTATACTCGCTTGTTGCGTGAGCATGAGTGTGCTCATGATGATCGCCATTATCTCGAGGGCATGCTCGCAAAGACCCGTGCAAACCTCCAAGAGAAGGAGAAACGGATTCAAGAGCTGATTGGACCAAGTAGAAGACGAGACCTTGAAGCTTCAGAGTCCGTGAAAAAAAAAGCCGTCCAAGGACGAGGGTTACTGCCCGCAAAAGTGTGGGAAGGCCTAGGGATTGGATTACCTTGGCTATTTCACACCTGTGTCACATGGCATTGTAATCAACTCTCAGACACCCGAGTGTCCCATCGCTGCAAGAAGGAAAGAAGCTCCAGAAGGCAAAGGAAAAGAAGTCATCGAGCGGGACACCGACACCACGTCTGAAGATGACATGGAATTGGATCCAATGGACGTAGATGAAGATCAGGAGGAGGAAGACCCAGAAGAGGTGGAACCTTGTGGTTCTTCCAATGCCGATGCTTGAACCTAGTTTTCTCCTGACATAACCCCTCTTCTTGTCCCAAAACCCCCTGTAATCGTTATATTTTCTTTTGTAGTGGTTGCTTTGTTTTGTGGTTGCTTTAGTTTAGACTGGTTGTTAAATATTCCTATGAGCCGTAGAGGCAAAGCTATGTACTTTGTAAAAAGTTGATTTATGAAAAGCATCTTGTACATTTCCATCCCTGTCTTGTGGATTGATCTCAGCTTTCTTCTTGTATCCTATCTGTGATTTTCCTAAGTTAGCAATCATTTCTTTGACCTCTTGCCAGAGCAGAATGGTTAACATTAGAGGAAGATCTCAGGGAAGAGAGCCCGAGGAAGACACCAATGATGTGAGGAACATACCTGGAAGAAGAGCCCGTATCAACCCAGATCAACCTGGATCATCAACTTCCATACCACAAGGAGGAAATATCAATGATGTACTGATATGGATGGAGCAGAATAGACAGCAGGCAATGGCTGTACAAAACTAGATCTTAGGGCAATTGATGCAAAACTTGCCGTCCGAACTTGTTGAAGGATCAGCAATTGGAGCAAGATTAACCGATTTTCAGAAAACATGTCCCCTGACCTTCTCAAGCATAGAGGATCCCATTGTAGCAGATGACTGGTTAAGAGACATAGAAAGAAAGTTGAACACCGTTAAGTGCAATGACGAAGAAAAGCTCCTATACAGACCACATCAATTATCTAGACCTACCGCAGCTTGGTGGGAGAATTACCAGACAATGCACCCTAACAGAGATTTAATTACTTGGGATGAGTTCAAAGAGCAATTCCACAAATATCATGTCCCAAAGGGAGTCATCCAAGCGAAGCGTCGAGAATTCATGAACCTGAAGCGAGGAAACAAGACGATTAAACAGTATTTGCATGAGTTTAGTCAACGTGCCAACCGGCAGATATTACAAGGCATCAAGAAGTGTGTATTCGATCGCCTTAGAATACGCTCGGGGGCTTGGGTAGATGAACTCTACTCCGTTTTATGGGCAGTACGCACTACATGTAGTCGAGCTATGGGTGAGACACCTTTTAAGTTGGTATATGGTGCCAAGGCTGTCTTACCTACGGATATTCACATTGGTTCTGTTCGTGTAGATCAATTTGATTTTTCTGATCAACATGAATAACGTGTCCAAGATATTACCCTCCTTGAGGAGAAATGCGATCGGGCGTTGATTAAGTCTGCAGCATATTTGCAAGCTTTGCGTAAATATTACAATAAATGGGTGCTACCTCATAGTCTTCACGTGGGTGACCTGATTTTATGAAAAATCCAAAACCAGTCTAATCGCAACAAATTCTCCCCTCAGTGGGAAGGTCCTTATACTGTGGTCTCAGTGTCACGACCAAGATCAGCACGATTGGTGATGGAAGATGGAAGGATCTTGTCCAATACTTGGAACATAGATCAGCTATGCAAGTTTTATGTGTAAGTTTTTCCATTTCCTTTTCCCTTTTCAATTAGCATGATTTCGTTAAAAACAACATGTACCTTTTGTCGTCTTACATTATGGTTTAACTTCTGACCCTTACCCTCCCTTAGTCGAGCTATGCTCAGGGGCTGGTCGCCAATGAACATCTTAGTATAGTAACTGAGTTGGATTCGTTGGCCGATCTCATGGTCGTATCTAGATAAGACATCCCTAAATAAGCCGTTTCTCAACGCATACGGGACTTACTAGCATGTCTCTGACCATTCGAGGGACTGCCAGTTCATAATAAACTATGGTATTATGTTAACATCAGTATTGGTGTGAACAGATGATCATATATCACTACTACAAAAATGCTTTTCACTATCGGTTTAAAATCGACTCTACTATCGGTTCTCTTACCGCTAGTGATCGGCACGATAGAAGAAATGTAGCAAACCTCCATCGGTTAAAAACCGATAGTAAAATACCTACACTTCCAACGTTTCAATAATCGCTAACGACAATTCTTCTATCGGCTCAATGATCTCAACCGATAGTGATGTTTTATTTCTTGTAACGGTTATTCACTGGAAACCGATAGTAATGTATAGTTTTTTCTATCGGTTAGGTACTCGACACGGTTAGTACTGAAAACTTTCTTCTATCGGTTGTAAGATATGAACCGATAGTATTACAAAGAAGCATTACCAGATACAACAATACAGAGATACACTAATACAGCAGATTTAATTTATTCACAAATACACTAATTATTTAGAGATTTAATTTATTCACAAATACACTAATACAAAGATATACACATGCATTGGACAGATTGAATTTATTCACATATTGAGTTTATTCACAAATACACCAATGAATTATTCACATATTGAGTTTATTCACAAATACACCAATACAAGTACACACATACACCAATCAACACACTCAATATATATTACACAAGTCATTTACGATCGATCGTTGATAGCCACTTCTTCCATCACATATTGAGCCCAAATTATTCGCAGCTCCTTCAATTGAGGCAACTCATATTGGTCTTTCAACATGGCGCTCTGCATGCGTGTGTGAAGTTAGGAACGTACGACACATCCAATGTTCGACTTTGAGTCAGGAAAAATGGTTACCTTAGGGAATTGGGCAAAGTTTGTCCTGATCAGGTCATACATAAATCTTATAACATAGAAGCTACATTCCCACGATTGTGGCTGCTGATGGCACTGAGATAATTGCATATGCAAAGACATAAACCCACATTAACTCGAAAGAACTAATTAAGCTTAAATTAAAAGACTCATCATGAGTAGTTCCATCCGTATTAATTACCTCATATTCTTTCCAAGACATTGTTGTGCCCTTCGACGCGTCATGCCTCCCTCCAGCAGTAACATAATTTTTGAAAGCGTTGTATTTAATTTAGCATTGTCGGTTAATATGTCATCATTAATTAGCTAGTCAGAGAAAAATTTAAAACAGCTGTGTTACTTACGCGTCTATGTGCCACTTGAGGGTGAAAACATGCGCCACCCTGTCGCTCATCGAATCGAGGTAATAGACCCCATTCATCCATGGGCAAATGACGGAGAGGACCCAGTGGCCACTACATTGCATATATAAGCGAACCGTTTCATACATATGTTAGGCGTAACATACAAGAATGAGTTAAATTAGTAGGAAATGCACTAACCTTTGGTGGTACGGTGCAAGAATGAACTCTCGGTCCTGCTGCGCTAGTAGTGCCCTTGATATGTATTCCTCCGCATGTGCTTGGTCGTGCTCTAGCATCGTGAGGCTTATTTTGTCTGGGTCGAGGAAACCCACCTTGTCACATGCCCTCATCGACGCCAGCCTATACATGCACCTGGATGCAAAGTAGACATTAGTAAGTAGTGCATACAAAGTGATTAGATTTATGAAATGAACTGTGATAACTTCACACAACAGCAAACTCACAAGACTCCAGTCCGTATGATGGACATATGAAGCTCCTGCCAGTTGAGGAGGTCACATAAATCCTCGTGGGCCACCGATATGCTCCCGGCCTCACTGTGAAAATGACCTGACCAGAAGTGAACTGAGAAGTTGATGTGGCACCTAGACCGGGTCAGGTACCACTTGTGGAGACTTCTAGTTATTTGATCCATATTGCGCAGAAGGTAATCCCACACGAGTGGGAACCCGTTCTTGAACGTACCCGGCTGGCTTTGTTTGGCCTTGCCTTTGGCCTTGCCCTTGCCTTTAGGCGGGGAGCGAGTGTATACCTTCGAAGGTTGGGGCGCGGTGCCGTCAGCCTCATTTGATGGCGAAGGGGCTTTCTGAGGAGGCGTGCATCCTTTGGATGGATTTGAGGCCGTCGGAGGAGGAATGGGGGCCGAAGGAGCTCGGTCATGTGTTGTGCTGGGGGTGGTGTCCTCGGGAAGTGAGCTGGCATCCATCGTCCACTTTAAGTTATGAATGCGTAAGTTAGATTTGGCAAATTGAGTATATTAACTGAGTTGTAAGCTAGAATGGCTAGGGTTTACCTCCAGTAGTCTAACACCCTTCTTGGGCCACTGTATGTACGAGCCCAATGCCTCACCAATTGTCCGCATTTCGTCCGTTGGGACGGGCAACGGAAAAGAGCTGTAGCCCGGGAGGGCCATGTCCACCTGTACCTTTGCGAATCCAAGCTCCAGAGGTACGCAGTGGATCCGGACATCCTCCCAAGACTGATATACGACCCCGTTTGCAACCACTACAGGTTTGTCGCCTATGTTGATCAATAGGCTACAGCTCTCCGGCTTCTGCAATTTGCAACAATTATAACAGGTTAGCGAAACAGTTCTAACGTAACGGGAGTGGCATCAACCGAACTGTATATATAGCTCAAGAGTTGCAATACCTCAATCAGGTCCACTGGATCCACGTGAACCATCGAGCCACAACTACTCGGCCTGGCAGCGTCGAACTCGGCAGCTGGATCTAAACCCTTGGACTGCACAACTCGGCTGAGGCGTTCATACTTCTCGTTCATTTGAGTGAACATGTGAAAGGGATCTAGGATAACGACTAGAGGGGGGTGAATAGGCGATTTTAACAAATTATCAATAAAACAAACAATTTAGATAATGAGAGCAAATACATAACACAAGATGAACAAAGCACAATTTCAACACAAGGATATATCCCGTGGTCTCGGTGATTTACCGATCACCCCTAATCCACGTTGAGGAAAACTCAAATCTCTAACCGCTCCTCTATCTAGTCAACCTTCTCTCGAGACGTGACCTAGATCTTGAGCCAGATTAGTGTGATGAGTTATCCAAACCTCGATTTCACTAAGGATGCACTTTACCGCTCCGGCAAGGCGTGCTCAACCCTTTCACAAGACGTTTTGAGGAGTCTTCACAATCTTCCTTGAAGAGCTCTCCAAAACCTTTCTCCTAGCCATCTAGGAGCTGGCAAACTCCAAGAGTAACAAGCCAGTGATGATCACTTAGCCTTCTTCTAGTGCCACAAGATTGATTTAATGATCTAAATGCAATGCGCTAGAAGATCTCAAATGCACACTCTCACAAATTCGAGAATTTGAACCCTAGAGTGTATGAAACTAGCTTAAGCTCTCAAGGATGATGACAATGCTCAAGATTATGCTAAAAGTTATGAACAGGGCCGTGCATGGGAGTATATATACCCCCCACAATAAATATAGCAGTTACAGGCCGTTGGGAGAAAAAGATCACCTGGCGGTCAGACCGTAGGTATAAGTTCGGTCAGACCGCCGCAATTGCAACGGCATTAAACAGACGCAATAAATGCTCAACTGCCCTTGTCAGGCACACACACGGTCAGACCGGAGCCTATTTCGATCAGACCGTGAAACTGTCCAGAGACGACATAGTTTCTGGACACTTTATACGATCAGGCCGAAAAATACGGACAGACCGGCCATACGGTCAGACCGTAGTTCAAAAGCACGGTCAGACCGATTTCTCGGTCAGACCGGTCTAATCAAACGGTCCGACCGTCATAGCTCAAAAAGAACAGAAAGATAAATCAAGAAGTTCCAGGAGTCTGACCCAGGTCTGAACTACGGACAAACCGACTTTTAAAGGAATACACTATACTTAGACATAACGTCGGTCAGTCCGAGATCCTATTCGGTCAGTCCGTGCATTCGGTCAGACCGGTCTAACAGACGGTCAGACCAACTGAGACAGTGCTGAGCAGAATTGAGCTGAAACAAACATTTTCAAAGTATATGACCTTCTAGTATGCAATGCAAGTTGATTTTATGATTTGTGGCACATAGATGAAGTATTTTGTGATACACCACATGCTCCTCTTAATAGTACGGCAACTATCCTAAAATCCGGTCAAAATTCTTCTCTAATCACCTTAGACTGGTAAAAATGGAAAAGACCCTATTTCGTACCTTTGCCCTTTTGATCAATGCCCTTTCTTCATCATGACGCTCTTTATTCGTCTTTCATTAACCTGTCTTTTAAGTCTCTTCTTGACACAACTAGGCAGGTAACGTTAGTGTAGCATTTGTAGTTGTCATTAATTATTAAAACACTCTTTAGGGGCCTAGAAGCTACAACATGTCCGCAAATTGTGCAGTCACATCTGACCGTATCTTCTCAGATAGCTCCGATTCCCTTTCCTTCCAGCTTCGAGCCTTCTTCGCCTTTTGCCCAGGCTCCAAGAAGCCTTCCTTCCATGGCACCACACCCCCCACAGTTCACGTCTGCCCTGGATGCTCCTTGTTCCCTAGAGCCCGGGTAAGAATGTCGTTCTCCCTATGGGGAGTGAACAACCCCTTGGTCGCCTCCTTCGAGCAAGAGATCTGTTACATTCAAAGCTCTCCATTGTGAGGAAAAAAATATACAAACTTGTGCGCACACTAGTGATCATAGTTTTTTCTACCACACTCTATGATTCCAACCAGGAAATTAGCCAACTTACGATTCGCTGCACGACCTCGACGTCCCTGGGGTTTGGGAACTCCACAGTCCCAGTGGACGACACAGTCCCTCTGGCCAGCCACCAGCGCTTGCATTGCGGATCGCGGATCTCGGAGAGCAGTAGGTCAAGGGAGTCGACGAAATTCGACGCCTCGCCTTTAGCCTTCTTCCACTGCTCCTCCTTCCCCGCATAGCCGCGAGAGCCAAGCCGGTGCGAGTGGTCGTTCCTCCTCTAGATTGCCTTGTTCTTCTCGCTAAGGGCCTTCGTACCAGAAACAAGAAAATTAATGCACCGCTGGTTACTCCATACAACGGTGTAACCAAGCAAAGGAACCATACATACCTTAAACTCAAGGGTCCCCTTCTATTGGATGAATTGCTCCCATACCTCCTCCGTTATGAAGGGGTACTTCTCGCATAGAGATTTGCCTTTAGCGAGGAAGGTACTGACGATGACGCTCTTGAAGGTTTTCCACGTGTTGTTCATGTCCTTCAAGCAAGCTATCTTGGAACCATCGTCGGGGATGTTCCATTTGGCCTGTTTCAAATGGTGCATATAAGCAGGAATTACTTAATCTTCAGGATAAACCAAAGGAATGTGATTACTCAGTGTTCAGGGATTTTGATTAATTTTACCTTCACTTCCGCCCACAGCCTATCCCTCTCGTCGGCCTTAACGTCCTTCCAGCTCTGGACGGTGATCTTCACCCTTTCCTTCACCAACAAACCAACATAGGCAGCGTACTGCCCATTGTTCTTTCCGATCGGTCTCCCGAACTGGTTGAACTCACATGAAAGATTTGCGCGTTTGGCCAAATGGCACAACATCGTCGCGCCTCGCGCCTTCCTCTTTTGCTGGGACGAAGGAGCGACATCTATGTTGGCCCTCCTCGAATCACTACTATCAGACGAGGAATATGCCGACATGGCTTTACCTAAAATTCCATGACAGACCATCAATGATATGAAGAAAGGTACACAACAAAGTTCATAATTAAAATAGAATGGCAATGATGAACCACCTCTTTTTGTTAAAATGTAAAATTTTCATTCAAAAGGCCAAAAATCATCAATTCCTATCAACATGGTCTTCAAAATGTATTTAAAAGGTTTTTAGAGGCTTTCGACTATCTTGTTTTTTAACCAAATCAGTTTCAAGTGCTAATCAAAATCTATTTGAATTGTGCCAAAACTTGTTTTACAAAAGCCCTAGATATTATTACCCCGAAGAAGTTCGAAATTGAAAACTTTCTCAAAAGAGTTTCAGTTTGAATAGATTTTGGGTGTTTGAATCTCATCGAAAAACTTGCTTTGACTTGAAATATCTTATACATGCAAAACATGAGCTTCAGCTGTTTTTATGGTCTTTACTCGTGACCTTCGGCTCAAAATGATATGAATAACTGATTCAAGCTCTTTCATGTCAAAAATCTCATGAAAATCAAATTTGAACTCAATTTGCAAAAGGTTGTCGAACTTCAACCTTCTTGCTTAACATAAAGATCATTTGACCATAACTCTTGATTGTAAAATCCTATTTGGAAAATTTTTTCAGAAAAATATATTTCATGCAATGAAAATCATTTCTGTAAATTTTCATTTTAAATGTATTTGATTTGAGCAATAGCTGATTCTTTTCGCAAATCAAATATGAAATCTGTAAAATTCAGACTTCTCATGGTTTTGCAAAATTCAGACTTTTCAAATGTACTATCAGTTGAAAATAAGAAACTGATATAAGAAACTATATTTCCTATCAGTTTGACAATTAAAACTGATAGTATTCAAGTTTGTAAGGTCGACTATGTAACGAAATATTCTTGTTGATGTTCATCAAGTTTGTAATTCTCATATCTATAAAGTCTATAACTCCAATGTTTATTTGTAATGTTTTTATCATAAGCAAGAATTTACCAATCATGATAATTTTGTTATTTGATATGACCAGTTGGACCATCCCAAATCAATATAATGTAAAAGAATATCAATTTAAGAAACTGATTTCATTTCAATTACTCTTTCCTAAAGACTGCCTAGTTCTAATTCGAGTTCAATATTTTCATTGAAAGAAAAAGGGGTATACTGAGTTAAAGTTCATACAACAAAAACTCCCAGCATGCTACAGAGTACCTAAGAAAAAAAAGAAAGCGCCACTACTTTTTACACAAAATTGGATAATAGATAAGATTAGCAGTGCAAATCATCCAGCTGACAAAGAGTTGTAGTCACATCGCGTTGCAAATCATCCAGTCCATCCAAATCAATTACCTGCAAGGACACAGTTGCAGCAAATATTCAGATCCAAAAAATCTGACAAGTTCCACGAATGGAGCTAATTAACTTTCTAGGAGTACACGCTTACCTTGCCAGATATTGTGTTGAAGAAATAACATAGCTTTGTAATTGTCTCTCTGACTTTGACTGGGAGAATGCCTCTGATAGCAATGGGAAGCATTTGTGACATCAGTACATGATAATCATGGGACTTCATACCAACCAGTTTCAAGTCTTTCATGGACACAAGTTTTTTCAAGTTCGCATAATACCCGCATGGAACTTTGACACCATATAGGCACTGACAGAGTTCTATTTTTTCTCTTTTTGACAAAGTATAGCAGGCCGGGGGGAGGTATGTACGCTTTCCCTTCTCCAACGGTGCAAGCTCAATCCTTATGCCCATGTCGAGCATGTCACGGCGAACGTTGATGCCATCTTTCGTCTTTCCTGGAATGTTCAACAACAAACCAATCAAACTGTCACAAACATTTTTCTCTATGTGCATGACATCAATGCAATGTCGAACTTGTAAGTGCTCCCAATATGGCAGATCCCAAAGAATCGATCTCTTCTTCCAAACATTTTTTCCTAGAGGTTTAGAACATTTACCGAACTCAACTTTGATGTCGTTCACGCACAAGTAAAGCTCCTTACCAGTCACAAACACTGGGGCGGATCCTTTCCCAGGCTTCCCATTAAATGACTTCCTCTTCTTACGGTAGGCATGATGCATCGGAAGGAATCTACGGTGACTCATGTACACTGTTTTTCTGCAGTTTGGTAACCACATGATTTTAGTTTCATCCAGGAAAATAGGACAAGCCTTGCCTCCTTTCGTACTATACCTCAAAAAATTTTCATAGGCCGGGAAATCATTTATGGTGCAAAATATCATGGCCCGCAACATGAAATTCTCTCGATTATGTGCATTCCACACCCGCACCCCTTCGCTCCACAATTTATGTAAGTCCTCGACTAACGGTGATAGAAACACGTCAATATCATTTCCGGGTTGTCTGGGTCCTGAAATTAGTGACAACATCATGATGTACTTACGCTTCATACATAACCAAGGAGGAAGATTGTAGATGCATAAAAGAACCGGACAAGTGCTATACCGACTGCTCATATTTCCATGTGGATTCATACCATCCGTACTCAACCCAAACCTTATATTCCTCACTTCATTGCCAAACTCACCGAATGTTCTGTTAATGTTTCTCCATTGAATAGAATCAGCTGGATGTCTTAGTTTTCCATCTTGTTTCCGACCTTCACCATGCCAACGCAAGTACTTCGCATCTTTCGGATTTGCAAACAGCCGTTTCAATCTAGGAATCATAGGCAAATACCACACAGTTTTGGCCGGAGGGCCTTTCTTTACCTCATCACATCCATTGTGATAAATTCTGTCTCCATGCTTATACTGCGATGCACAGCATCTTGGAAAAAATGCAAATCCTCATACTCGTTACGATACAGAACACAATCATTTGGGCATGCATGTATTCTTTCGATTTCCATTCCCAACAGACACAATAGTTTTTTGGCCTGGTAAACCGATCTTGGCAACTCATTTCCCTCTAGAAGCATTTCCGCTAAAAGATCTAATAGCGCCGTGAAACTCTTATCGCTCCAACCGTTGCTTGCCTTCAACTTATATAATCTCAACACAGAAGACAACTTTGTAAATTTTGCACATCCGGGGAACAAAGGCTTCTCAGAATCAACAATTAATTTCTCAAATTTAGCAAAATCGTTTTCGCTGTAATCTTCTTCTACATCACGTTACATTTCATCTAAATTGTCGTCATCTACATGCACATCCGAATGAACATTATCAATGTTCTGATGATCATCATTACTGCAATCCACTTCCGGGTGCTGCTGAGTGGTAGCGGTGCTCGTTTCCTCAAAATCTTCACCATGCCATATCTAATGGGTATAGCGTGTGTTAAAACCACGATGAATCAAATGACTCCTAATCTGATCAGAGTTGCCGAACCTTTTTAAGTTCATACAATCCATACAAGGATAATGCATATCTTTCTCTCCCTTCTTCGCCTTTTCTTGCTCAGCAAATTTAATAAACTCATTCACACCCTCCAAATATTCAACAGTAGTACGTTTTATTCCATACATCCAATATTCTCGGTCCATCTACAATTATTTCACAAAATTTACAAATTGAAATAAATAATTAATGACTTAGGGCATGCATGCATGAAACAGCATCAATTAGCTAGGCCATATGTGTGTACAGCTACTTAATTACATTAAATGGATATATATGAAACCCTATTTAACTTGATGCATTAATTGGAAGAGCCAACTAGCTAGCTGGTTAACTTCAGCCATAAATCATTCCTAGCTTAACTTCAGCAAGCCATAGCTAGCCAACCTAGCCTTCTAGCTAGTTTGGAGCTACATGTATCTAGTTTAATGAATTGGAAGTAGAGAGAGAGGGAGAGTGTGAAAGAGTGATCGAGAGAGAGAGAGGTGATGAGAAGATGACAATACTGAGGAGGATCGAATTATCAACCTCTCAGCTAGCTTCTCCAGATCACTCTAGCTTGGAGCGTGGATGCACGTATAGTAGAAATGAATCGAGGATGCAGAGCAGGGGTCGAGATAAGTTGTGCAATTTTACTATCGGTTCAAAACCACAATCGATAGTAAACTTTTCTCTCTATTAAGGTCCCCACCATCATAACCATTAGTTATATGACGTCATTTTACTATCGGTTTGTTTTATATAACCAATAGTAAAATTTACTCTATTATATCGGTTGGTACAGTAGTAACCGATAGTAAAAATTTCATAATTTCACTATCAGTTACCAAAGACAAACCGATAGTAAAATTTACTCTATTATATCGGTTGGTACAGTATGAACTGATAGTAAGAAGTCCATAATTTCACTATCAGTTACGAAAGACAGACCGATAGTACTATTTCATCTATTATATCGGTTGGTACAGTAATGAAAGATAGTAAAAATTGTTTGCATTTCACTAACGGTACACCAGAATATAACCGATAGTACAAAGCCTCTTCTCCACTGCTGTCATCGTACTCTATCGGATTTTTCCCAGATTGCTTATAACCGTTAGAAGATATGGGTTAGTGGATTGCATTTCTGTAGTAGTGTATGGTTGAGACATTTCTTTCTAAACCATTTCTTAATGTATAAGAAACTCGCAAGATATTCCTCGATCATCTTTAACCCATATTTCTCCTGAGATTATAATACAATGCCTTTAGTATGTATGATCTCAGGATGGGGCTAGGGGGATATAGCCATAATATAAGACGAGATTAAGTACATTTTTTCTAAAAGTGAAAGGCATGCATTTGCATATTTTCTACTATAATTGTATATGTGCTGGTACAATTCAAATAGAGGATCATTGTTCATTACAATGAAATCACGATAAGCAGAGTTCTTTCAAGAGGTTTTCAACCAAGGGCTTGACTTCTTCCATTATGGCTTCAAGCTGATCTTCACTCTCGAATTCTGCATCTCCCACCACCGGATTCAAATCCAGATTTGGGCCATGGTGATGTCTTAATTTGCACAAAATGGCAGAGACTACAGATCCTGCGTTGGTCTTCAATGCCTCTTCTTGCTGCTTTGTATCTTCAGGAAGATACTCGAGAAGTGATTCAGCTTGAGCCGCAACCAGTTTGCATGATTCACTGAGGCTTAAGTTCTCATTTTGGGGATCGATGATGTCAACCTTCAGCCAATCCACAACCTTCTTCAGTTTTTCAAAGACTTCTGACTGAATGCTGTTGTAGGATGAGATGGTTGCCTTCAGGGTTTTCCTCTCCTCGCAGACAGTTTCGATCATCTTTTTGAATGATTCGATGGTTGCACGAAGGTGCCCATTCTGAGTTTCAGCCTGGAAACACTTCTGCTGGAAGTCATCCTTTTCCTTAGAAAGAACGCTTATCTGTTCCTCTTGTGCTACGTGAACAACGTAACGAAAATTACAGTAGTTCATGTAAGGAAATAACATCCTTTCACTGAAAGTAAACTTACAGGCAAGCTTTAACTGCACCTCGTTGAGGTCTTTCTCCATAGAAGAAAATCTCATGGCCGCAGTTTCTTCCTAACCTTGTTGATCAGCCATGCTTTTCGTCAAGGAATAATTTTCCCTACGACCAGAGATGCAATCATTATACTTAGATGACGTTCAGGCTGGTATAAACAAGGTTTAGATACTTACTGTTGTAGACGGCTGATCTCCTTTTGCACGACCTCAATTTTTTCTGCTAGAGCTCTTGACTTGGTCGACATTTGGGTCAAGTCCTGAAACACAGGAAAAACCTGTTGATTAAACCTGAACATTCCTCAATTTCAAAGAGGGGAAAATTTTTTTTGCTTACCTCTAAGAAATTGCTGAAAGTGGTCTTCAGCATGCTCTCAAGTTCATCTGAACATTGAACCTCGAGACCAGTCATTTCCTTGACAACAGGAGTAGCAAATGTTATTTCTTGCTGATTTTCTCCCGCCGTCAAGATTGATGGTACGGTTTCCATCCGATTGGATTGGAGATATGCAATTATTTCTTCTACAATGGTCTGAGGAACCGTCTCAGCCATTTTGCTTGTGCCTGCATTCTTCACGACCTCCACAGCAGGTGTTTTGTTGGTTTTTGGTGAGGTCAACAGGGTGCCAGGTGCAGGGTTCCTGGAAAAATCACAATTTGCAACATTGTTGCTTTCAAAATCAGGATTTGGTAAGACATGATATCCATACCTGATTTGAAACCCCATCCGACTTTTGGGTTTCAGTGATGTGCTCCTGGGAGAAAGAAGGGCGTTGCGCGCTCCTATTGTAGTGTTGTCAGGACTTGTCCCTGCATGCTCAAAAGATGATTAGTATATGCAGTGGAACAAAAGTCAAGGAATGTGATGTTCTTACCACAACAACTCCTTCGGTGTTTGGAGGAGGTGTGACCAAATCTGAGGCCGCTGAAACTATGGCCGCAGAGTCTTCTGCGACCATGTCTGTGGAAATTATGGCCTCAAGGCTGGCAACTTCTTTTGTGGCCGCGAGTTCTCCGGCGGCCATGGGATCCCTTGCCTCAATAGCTGCCTCTACCATCGAGGACAATATGTTGGCAATGGTGGGGGAGGATGGCCTCTTTGGAATGGCAATCTCCAGAGGGTTCATCGCTTTTCTCTTTTGACGAATGAGAGGAACGTCGTCTTCCTCATCCTTGCTCCCCTCACCCTGTACGATTAAGAAGTGACCCCTATTCGTGCATGGTATAACAGGGGGAAGAGAAAATCTTACCACAGTAGTTTTTGCAGCAGTTTTCTTCGCCTTTGATGAAGCCCCTCCTACGGTCTTTCCTTTGGACTCTCCAGGGGTTGGCTCCTTCATCATCTTGGCTTTGGAAGAGATCACTCTTATTTTCTTCAATCCTGGCCTCCTAGTAGGTCCAGCATCCTCCCCAAGACATTTTGTCCTGATAACTTGCCCCTTCAGCAGCTACATAATTCCATAATTGGTGATTTGATGATCAATATAAACAGGCATCATTGAGCAAGCTTTCCAAAAGAAGTCTTACCTTTTGACGTTCTTGCCATAAATCGTTGCTGCTATTGATTAAGCTCTGAAAATGGGGTGATCCTAGAACTCCTTCTGTTGTAGCATTATATGGCTTAAGAAGGTTGTTTGTCCTCCTATCAATTTTTGATACGGACAAGATTGTTTCATAATTGCAGTTACTCAGTATGACATTGATCATCAATAGTAATGCACATTTTGTGAAACAAGTGAAACTTACCATTATTATAGTCCAGGGTATTATCTGCCATGGACTGCACCTCCCAGGTAGGATGCTCCCTCTTTTTTAGAGGGCTTATTCTATTCTTCACAAAGTCGTGGATGATATCTCGTGTTGTTAATCCCTGGTAGACTAAGTGAAGAATTACTTGCACTTATTTTTGCAAGTCAGCGCTTAACACTGGGACGGTGTCCATTTCGCTGCTTGTCACCAGCTGCCGGTTCTCAAACCACAAGTTGCTCTCCTCCGGTGTAGAGCATTAGAACCATCTCTGGTTCCATCCGTGTATTGAATCACGCAGTGGGAAGGAGGGATAATCCTTTTTCTCCTGCAGGTGGAAGTATACACACCCTGCTGCATTGGGACTTTTCGACCATGCTGAGAAGTAAAACCGTCGAAACAGATCTACGCATGGTAATACCCCCACAAAAGCCTCACACAAGTGCTGAAAGAAAGCTAGAATGAGGATAGCGTTGGGATGAAGATTTATCAGCCCCAAGTCAAAGTGCATCAGTACATCTTGCAGGAATTTGCTTTCCAGCAAATGGAATCCACATCGTAGGAAGTCTTCAAAAATCACCAGTTCACTTTCCTGGACATTGGGGGTTTCTTCTTGTTTCTCTGCCGACCGCCAGTTGATCAGCAGTCATGGGGGGAGGATTTCTTCTTTTTCTAACGCCACTAAACTCTCAACATTGTAGTGGCTTGATCGACTCCAGGATGCCATCGCTGTGACGATCTTTGGAAAGACAAAGGCTTTGGTGGCGATGAGAGAAAAAGTGAACAATGAGGTTTTTCTTTTTGTGGCAAAGTGGCTACTGCGAAAGAGGGTTTTTTGAAGCTTCTCAAGCAAGGTATCGACCTTTTATCTGTCCAAGGCTACTACGTGCTGCATTTATTATGTTAACAGGTTTTTTCACGGATTGAACTTGAAACCACATCATTACCCTGGTGGAATTTGAAACAAAATGCCTCTTTTTGGGAAATTAAAAAGTCATTTTATGTCAAATTCGGGGGCTACAATACAAGTGATTATATGAGAATTTTTTACGATTTAAATACCCTATGATTTCAGGGTAATTTCATAATTTCAGTACTGTTATGATCTCAAAGTGAATTATATGATCTCAGTAGTATGCATGGTCTCGGTGAAATCTATGGTCGCAATTCTATTCTGTGACATCAGTGCTCCTTATGGTCTCAATGCTATTCTATGACCTTAGAACTGTCCTGGTTTGATCATGGACAAAATATTTATTACTTGTGTATATTTTGGTCACAGAAGCATTTACCTGTAACCATTTCTCACACAAAGAATATAAGAACTCCAACTGATGATCATAGATTATACGTAATCATTAAAAAAGGAGTCAAGGTGTAAAGAAAGAGAATTTTAATTCTTGCATTCTTTACATGGAAAAGGGATGCAGACGACCAAAGCGTCGACCTGACCCGAAAGTAAATTACAAAGTTCTCCTAGGGACAAGTTAATGTTGGAGGGTTCAACACTAATATCCCCAAGGGAGCTTGCTATGTCCCTCAGCCTGTCAACGTCGCCTCTAATTGAAATAAAGTAATGAGCCCTGATTGCATCAGAGAGGTCCCTTTGATCTTGTACAAAGTCCCTCTCTTCGCGAGTTAGTCTTATTTCTTCACGAGCTGTCTGAAGGCTTTCTGTCAGGCACTCAATGACTGTCAGGGTGGTTCTGAGACAGCATTCACGGCTGGCGAGGCATGCCTCCATAAACTCTTGGTCTTCTTGGAGAGTTTTGCATAAAGCAGTTTTCTACCCAAGAAGAACCTGGATCTCAGCAAACTGTTCATTGAGAACCCACAACGCCTTCTCATCCTGTAAGATCATGAGTTAATCACAGGATGTATCCAACAAGGTCAAAGATAAGAGAGTATTACCTTGGAGGCAGCAGCTGGTCGGGAAACTGAAGGAATCGGCTCAAGAATTATACCAACGTTCCTGCATTGTTCAAAAATAAATTGAGCCATACTTAGCTATGCAATTCAGTTAAGAGGAAATATCAAGAATCTTAAAACCTTGATCCCGAAGAATTTGGTGTTGAAGACACTGCGGGCACAATGGCGTTTGACACACCCACAGATGGGTGCATATCAGAGGATTGGGGTAATGAGACAGCCCAGTACTCAATCTTCACCAGTCTTCCTGATGAAGTTCCACTCGATGATCCAGCATCATCCCCAAAACGCTTCTTCGAAGAAGGAGAATCATCGAACACCTGAAGAATTTCAGAATGCATTACTCTGAAGAATTCTGCTAAAAACAATGAAGATTCGAACAAATGTTTCGAAAGAAGATTACCTTTTGGATCATCTCCGCAATGGTGTCTTCAATATCTGAATCGTCTCCATGACTCTCAACAACTTGTTTTGAGCTTTGGTTTACCAAGACGAGAACAGATTAGAAGATTTGGAGTTGGAAGATGAAAGGAAGTTCTAAAGACTTAGCGAGTGAAAACTTATGAGTCTTAGAATCTAAAGAGCTTAGCTATTTATAAGCCCCAGAGGCGACGGTTCGTATTCAACAGGTGCTTCAAAATCTTAAAACTCACTTACATTTTTCCTCGATTGTGTGGTCAAAGATTTCATGATTGCCTGTCAAGATAAACCCAAAGTTCTTCTTGGGAAACTAGCCGTCATACGGTGTATAGTACAACAGAAGAAGGTGAAGCGTCGGGTACTGTATCCAATGATTTTTAAATTTGAAGTAATAAGATTTTTTTATCACTTCAAATTTGGGGGCTAGCTGACGAGGATTATTACCCGAGATAGTCATTTATTTATATATATATCATGTCTAAGATATCTCAGATATGATATGGGGGCTTGAGTTCTAGCAAAATAAATTGATCGCGGGAACTATCTTTTTGCGGCCAGAAGGTTGTGAACTCAAGACCAGACTATGGTCGCAAGCTATGCGTGACCAGGATATCACTCGAGCTTAAGTAGTGACTAAGCCTTCCGGTCACGATTCAAGCATGAGTTAATTTCCTCTCCCACATTTGAGGACAACCATCAAGAAGTTAAGATGTGCAGTTATCCATAAATGTACATGTTAACCGGCAAGGAGATAAAGAAGTGCAGTTATGCAACTGCATATTGGTAACCATCTAAACTCCCGGAACTGCTCTACATTGTCATCCTTTCGAGTAGTATAAAAGGATGACAGATGTACAGGAGCAGGGAGAGAGGACTTGAACAAATCAAGCAATAGACAATAGGCAGAAGCATAAGGAGAGATTGTCAACTTCTGTAACAATCTCTCTTCCTTTGTAAACATTCTCATATATAGTGAAACCATCACAGGACGTAGGGTTGTTACTCAATCTATTGAGGGCCCGAACCTGTATAATTCTTTGTGTCTCCAATTCATACTTGTCTTAACTTACCTGATAAACACTCTAAAAGGTCTCCACTTCCTACTTACAAATCTGCGTAAGATCAACTAAGGACTCCGAGTCCCCATCATAAGATCGACAAAGCAATTGGCACTCCCTTGGAGAGCTCTCCCCACGAGAGAACCTCCTACGAAACATATGTCTGGGGCGTGCCAACAGGACTAGTGTTCCCACCGGAACCCAAACCTATATAAATTCTCCGTGTCATCTCTGTGACTGCCCGACGGGAGGTGGCCGGTCGCACGGTCAGCTCGCATCGCTGTACACAGGTTACGCATGTCCTAAAGCCTTCTTGTGGGATTCGTAATACCACGACAGTAGGTAAAGTGGATGTTGCTTCCATTGTTCAAGAGTTAGAATTTGATGACATAAATGACAAAGATGAATGAGATGTATCAGGGTATGTTAAGTTGTCAACTAGACAACCTCACATGCTTTTCTTTGTGTTGTCAAGTACTCTTGTTTTCGGATAAAAAAAATTGTGTTCTTGTTTAACCCAATAATTTTGAACCTTTTCAGTTGCAGGTGATTTTGAACATTTTCGTTTGGCATGCAACTTCAGCTACTTCTAACCTCTTATCATCTTGTCCCCTGTTTAATTTAGTGGCATATGTTGTCGAACTCAATTAATTAATTTAGTTCAGTTGTAACTTTTGAATGAATTTACTGGGTTTAAATGATTGATGTGAACTGTTATGTAGTAGTATCATGTGAATTTGTAATGTATGATATTAACTAATGTCTCTTTATCAAACAATATTGTAGAAATAAAATGATGTTAAAATCTTAAAATAGCAGTATAATCCGAATAACATTTGAATTCGATCCGAATGGAGTAAAAATCCGATTCAAATTCGAATTTGATAACTATTTGATTCATATCCGAATTTGAGTGTCTCTGAATTCGAATTCGATTAAAGTTTATAGGATTTGGATTTGATATGACCACTATCCGATCTGAATTCGATCAGATTACACCCCTACCCTAGATTGATTGTAGGGTATATTTGACTCATGACCATTATCTGTGTCATCAAAAATTTTAACATAACTGGATTTGGAATATTCTGTGGACAAATTTTGGCTATGGTTGCTTTCTCATCCAAATCAATGGCGCCTTTTTTGTGCCCCAAAATTCACTTTCAATGAGATTTGGTAACCATTAAGTTGGAGGTCAAAATTTTTTGTTAGGTCATTAGGTAATAACAAAGTTTTTGCGTAGCTGGCAGCAACCTAATTATATCCTAACATTACCAATTCAGCCCTAACTGGCCGAAATTTATGTGATACCCAAAAATTTTGGTAACAAACTAAATGATAGTAAGATCTATGTGGCACATATGACCATTACTTTGGTAGGGTCACTTGGGTCATCATCCAAAATTTTGTTTACTCAGCGATTTGTACAAAATATAAGTTGATTTCTCTAAAACTTTGGTTTTACCTTATTCCACACAAACTATTGTTTTTTAAGTGAAAATAAGTAGTGAAAAATATTTGCAATGTTCACTAACTGCCAAGCCATCAATTCTGTCAACCGACTAGTTAGAGATTATAGAGTGTGTTTAGATGTCTGCATGGATTTCAATTTGGCCCGTACGAGTGAAATAGTTTGAGTGTGACAGTTTATAGAGATGTAATGAAATAATATTTGATTTGTCGTGGTATAAAAGACCCCACGGCAGATTTTTCGGACGTGCGTAACACCCGTACAGCGGCGTGAACTAACTGTGCGACCGGTCACCTCCCGCCGAGCAACACAGAGATTGACACGGAGAGTTTTATACAGGTTCGGGTCCCGGAAGGGCCCTAGTCCTGTCGGCACCCCTCGGACGTAAGGCCGTTGGGGAGGTTTTCTCTCGGGGAGAGAGGACTCCAAAGGATTCCTGTTGCTTTGAGTGTGTAAAATGAATTGAGTCTCTCTCAGAGAGTTACAAATGAGGTACAAAACGGGGTATATATGTCGCGCCCTGAACAGGGTACCACAACTACTCCCGTGGAGACCCAGCTCGCTGCGGCTGGCCTCATACATACATACCATTGACTTCCCATGATAACTCAAGCACAGGAGTTCATTGCAGCAAAGTAACTTACAAAATATCATTCATAAACAGTATGGCCTGCTGGCCTGATACATCAAAAGGGTAATACAATGCCTTCACGACACAAATGGTCTAATTAAAACAAATAACAACTACACAGCGGAAGCTAGGCGAACCCCCACAGTCGTAAGAAGTTGACAGCAGAACAACACACATCAGGGCTCCGGTAGAATTGGCTCTCCTCCTTCTGAATCCACGGGAAATCTTCCAAAGCTTCATCTTGATCATAGAGCACTCCATCTACACTAGTACAGAAAAGCTTTCTTCTATTGGTAAAAAACACCTTTCTACTATCGGTTTTTGTACCGTTAGAGATAGACACGATAGAACAAGACAGGTCATTTTCTATCGTAAATAATCGATAGAAGAACTTCACTATTCTAACGGCATTTTAGGCGACAACCGGTAGAAAACCCGTTGTAGTCTAACGTTTGTGAAAGAGTTTACCGATAGAACAAGTATAGTACGCTCTCGGTTGTGAATGAGTTTACCGGCAGGAAAAGTCACACTCTTCTAACGGTTAATTACGAGTGTACCGATAGAAAAAACCTTAGTACTCTCTCGGTTGGAAATGAGTTTACCGATAGAAAAAATGATTGTACTCTCTCGGTTGTGTATGAGTTTACTGGCAGGAAAAGTTAAACTCTTCTAACGGTGAATTATGTGTGTACAGATAGAAGAAAGTATAGTACTCTCTCGGTTGTGAAAGAGATTACCGATAGAAAAAATGATAGTACTCTCTCGGTTGTGTATGAGTTTACTGGCAGGAAAAGTCAAACTCTTCTAACTGTTAATTACGAGTGTGCTGATAGAAAAAACCTTAGTACTCTCTCGGTTGGAAATGAGTTACCGATAGAAAAAACGTTTGTACTCTCTCAGTTGTGTATGAGTTTACCGGCAGGAAAAGTTAAACTCTTCTAACTTTGAATTACGTGTGTACCAATAGAAGAAAGGATAGTACTCTCTCGGTTGTGGATGAGTTTACCGATAGAAAAAATGATAGTACTCTCTCGGTTGTGAATGAATTTACCGATAGAATTACAGTAGAGATGCAATACAGTACATTCACATATACAGTACATTCTTTACATTCACAATACAGTACATTCACATATACAGTACAGATGCAATACAGTATAGATTGGATACACAATACAGTACAGATACAAAGAAGGGTAAATTCACATATACATTGAACAGATTGACACATTAGACAGTTATTCACATATATATGGACAAATACAAATTGCAATCCAATATGGACATTTATTCACATATATATAAACAGTCTATGCACAGAGTACACGAAAAAGAGAAAATTGTCATGGCGATTGGTTGGGCGCAACTTCCTCCATAACATATTGAGCCCAGATTTGTCAAAGATCTCTAATCTTTGCATTTTCATATTGGTCTTTCGACATGGCGATCTACAAACATATGTGAATACTGAGCAACTAACTTCTTAATTTTGAACGTGACACCCAATTTTCAAATTTGAGTTAGCTATCGATGCTTACCTGGGGGAATTGGGAAAAGTTTGTCCGCACTAGGTCGTACATGTAGCGCAGCACATAAAACCCGCATTCCCACGATTGCGGCTGCTGATGACACTGAGATAATTGCATATGCGAAGACATGTTAGCTATTGTTTCCATAAACTAATTAAGCATAAACAAAAAGTCTCGTGAGTACCGCATATTCTTTCCAAGCTAGTAGGGAGCCCTGTGGTGCTGCATGCCTCCCTCCAGCAGACACATATTTCTCAAAAGCCCTGCATTTCAATTAGCATTGCCGGTTAATCTATTATCATTAGCTAGTGAGGTCAAAATTTAAATCAAACATATATGTTACTTACGCCTCCATATTCCCCTTGACCACATATTCGTTCAGTAATCTGTCACGCATCGAATCGAGGTAGTACACCTCATTGCTCCACGGACAGATCACGATGAGGATCCAGTGACCCCTACATTGTATGTAAAAGAGGACCGCTAGCTCAAAGTATATCTCAGGTGTAACATACAAGATTGAGTTAAATTAGTACGAAATGCACTAACCTTTGGTGGTACGGCACCAGAATGAACTCCATGTCCTGCTGCGCCATCAGCGCCTTGGATATGTACTGCTCAGCGTGCGCGGCGTCGTGCTCTAGCATCGTGAGGCTTATTTTCTCTGGGTCGAGGAAACCCACCTTGTCACACACAGCCTTCGATGCTAGCCTGTACATGCACCTGCATGCAAAGGACGACATTAGTATTGCACAGAAAGTTACTACATTTCAAATGAACTACAACAATGCAGAGTTAGCAAACAGAGTTAGAAAACAGCAATACATAGCATCAGCAAACTCACAGGACTCCATTCCGTATGATGGACATATCGAGCTCCCGCCCGTTGTAGAGGTTGAACAGATCCTCGTGTGTCACGGATATACTCCTGGGCTCACGGTGGAACTGCCCAAGCCTGTAGGGAACTAAGAAGTTCAGATTGCGCCGAGCTCGGTGTAGGTACCACTCGTGGAGGTCTCTGGCTGATTGATCTAATTTGCGCAAAGCTGCCTCCGACACGAGTGGGAACCCGTTCTTGAACCTCTCCGGCTGTCCCTTTCGCCCTTTGCCCTTGCCTTTTGCCGGGGACTGAGCACGTACCTTCAAAGGCAAGGGTGAGGTGATGGCGGCTTTCTTCCGAGGTGAAGGCGTGGATGCGTTGGCTAGGGTCGAGGCCATCTTTGCTGTGTTCAAGTTCGCACGAGATCCGGCCTCATGCCCCGAGCTGAGGGCGCAGTCCCCTAGTAGCACGCCGGTAGGCCACTTCAATTAATGAGCACGTATGTTATATTTTGCAAGTTGAGTGTACTGAGTAGGATATAATCGAAAATGTGTAGGATTTACCTGTTGTATTAGAACACACTTCTTGGGCCACTGTACGTAGGAGCCCACTACCTCAGCAAGTGTCTACATTTCCTCTGTTGGGACTGACAATGGAAAATCATTGTAGCCCGACATGGCCATGTCCACCTGTACCTTTGCGAACCCCAACCGCAGAGGTACACAGTGGATCCGGACATCTGCCCCAAACGGATATACAAAGCCATGTGCAACCACTTCCTGCCCGTCGCCTAGGTGAGTCAGTAGGATGCAGCCCTCCGGCTTTTGCAAATTTGTAACAATTAAAACAGGTTAGCGAAACAATTCTAACAGAATGGGAGTGGCATAAACTTAAGTGCACAGATGAAGGCTTGCAATACCTCAAGTAGATCCACTGGATCCGCGAGGACCTTTGAAGAGCAACTGCTTATCCGACCCCGCGGGGTACCGTCATCCTGGGGATCCGCATCTGCACTCTTGGCCAGCAATGCTTCTCTCAACTGTGCAAACTCTTCCCTCATTTGTGCGACCTCAGACTGCACCTCAGCCCGTATCTCAGCCCGTATCTCCGCCCGTACCTCAGCCCGTATCTTATCAGAGCGCTCCGCTTCCTTGTCCTTCCAGGAGCGGGCCTTCTTCCTCGGTGGAGCCGGATCTGCGAAACCGGCCTTCCACGACACAATGGCTCCCACGGCTCGTGTCCGCCTGGGATGCTCCTTATCTCCTAGAGCCCGAGTGAGGATGTCGTTCTCCCTCTGCGGGGTAAACAATCCCTCCATTGCCTCCTCAAAACAGATCTGTTATATTTAAATATACCTTGTGAGACAAATTGCCTTATATACACTTGTGCGCACATAGTTTACGACGTTAGCCAACTTACCATTCGCCTCACAATGTCGGCGTCCCCAGGGTTTGTGAACTGCACAGACACCGTGGACGACACGGACCCTCTCCCCCTCCACCATCGCTTGCAACTCTCATCCCAGATCTCGGAGAGCGGCAACTCAGGGGAGTCGATGACAGAATTTTGCTCGTCTTCCTTCTTCCACTGCTCCTCCTTCCCCGCATAGCCCCAGGATCCGAGCCGATGCGGGTGGTCGTTCCTCTTCTGGATCGCCTTATTCTTCTCACTAAGGGCCTTGAACTCCTCGATCCCCTTCTTCTTGGTGAATTCCTCACATACCTCCTCCGATATGAAGGGGCACTTCTCGCAAGGAGATTTCCCCGCAGCGAGGAAGTTACTGACGAGCCAGCTCTTAAAGGTTTTCCATGTTCCGTTCATGTCCTTCAAGCAGGCTGTCCTAGGTGTACCGTCGGGGATGTTCCACTTAGCCTATTTTCAAACAATGCATACAATTAATCACGAGTTAGTTAAACTTTAGTATAAGCCAAGAGTTCAGCGATTTCAGTTAATTTAACCTTCACTTCCACCCACAACCTATCCCTCTCGTCCGCCGTCACGTCCTTCCAGCTCTAGACGGTGATCTTCACCCTTTCTTTTGCCAATAGCCCAACATAGGCTACGTACTTCCCAGCATTCTTTCCGATCGGCCTCCCAAATTGGTTGAACTCACAAGAAAGATCCGTGAGTTGGGCCAAACGGCCCAACGTCGGCACGCCTCACCCCACCCTCTTGCGTTGGGATGAACGAGCTGTATCTTCAGTTACGTTGGGGTTGGCCCTAGTCGAACCACTAGTACCATTCGATGAAGACGACGACATGTCTTTCCCTACAAAACCATCAACAAACCATCAAAAATTTAATGGAAACACAAACCAAATCATTTTACAAAGCAAAAGGACCTATTTTAAATATTTTTTCTATCGGTAAACACAGAAACAACCAATAGAAGATAAGATAATATTTTTGAGCATTTTCATCTACACATTTTCATATAGGAAGCAGGCAACGTATGGCAATTAATTCTTCTTGGAGTTCCATAACTCAGTTCAGGACTGGAGACTAATTAGGGCTGCAAAAGGGATGTCCGAAGAAAATAATACTAAAAGACATGCAAAAATTAATTGCTGAAGTGTTCAGAAATCTTTTCTATCGGTAAACACATGAGCTGCTGATAGACCATAACAATGTTTTCTATCGGCAAAGATACAAGATACCGATAGAACATAACAATGTTCCCTGTGTTATGGAATATTGTTGATAAGCCGCCATTCACTGGCATCACATAATCTGGTTTAAGTCAACATTCTCCATGATTTGCTATACTAATATTCATGGGCCAGCATTATTATTTCACACATAACAATCTTTTCTATCGGTAAACACATGAGCTGCCAATAGAACATAACAATTTTTTCTATCGGCAAACACGTGAGATACTGATAGAACATAACAATGTTCTCTATATATGGAATTTTGTTGATAAGCCACCATTCACTGTCATCACATAACATTCTCCATGATTTGCTATACTAATATTCATGGGCCAGCATTATTATTTCACACGTAAATATGCACACAAGCATCTAAGTGCCACTGTGCGTAATCTGACAAACCTAATGCTAATGGAATATAAAGATATTGAAGTAGCACAGAAAGTAGGTCACAACCGAAAAAGGAATAACATGGTTTATAGCACCCTCTCTTGGTTATCTTTAGCATTACCTGTATGCAAATCATCAGGACTTCACATCTATTACGTTGGGAAAAGTCATGTATAAGCATTTGAAACATATACATCGAAGACCCATCCACATTGCCATATATTCATACCAAGTGAGTAAAAATTCCCAAACAAACTAGTACATTGCATAGCTCATGTCCTTCCAGATCCAAAGTTTTAATACTTGTTCAGAAATCTTTTCTATCAGTAAACACATGAGCTGCCGATAGAACAGAACAATTTTTTTTATCGGCAAATACAGGAGATACAGATAGAAGATGTGTAAGAACACCACCAACATATAATGTGCATTACATGGTAGTTGGATACAATTGATCACACATACAGTAGTATATATAAGTTAAAATCTCAAAATAGGTTCATTACAGCACTGGAACATATTATGTCAACCCTAATTTAAATCAACATTGCCTGCGGAATGTACATAATCCAACACAATAGGGAACCCTAGTGTAATTGCAAAACTCAAAGAATTAGTACGTACAAAACACTAAGATCAAATAAGGAAGATGCTGGAAAAAGAATGACGAATTAGGGTATTTTACGGCGATTAGTTGTGGTGATAGAGAGGCGGTGTAGAACGCAGCAGCGGCCGGCGAAGGATGAAAATATGAACCGGTGGCAGTGGTGAACCAGTATCCAGCCGGCGATCGTCGTGTGGGAGTGAGGAAGTGAGTGGTCACTGCAGAGGTTGTGGTTTTCTTCGCTCTCGAAGAGACACAGTGCTATAAGTTGGAATTGTTCGACTGGAGAGAAACTCAAGGGCCATGTGTAATAAAGTAGTCGATGCCCTTTTCTATCGGTACAAACAACAAAAAACCGTCAGACCAATATATTTATTCTAACGGTACAACAAAATAATACCGATAGAACAAGTAAATTTTTCCCAGAGCAATATTTGAAGTAGTGGATGACTTTTTCTATCGGTACAAACAATAAAATACCGTGAGACCAATTTTTCCCAGAGTAATTTTTGAAGTGCCTAAGACATTAAAGTAGTGGATTCCCTTTTGCTATCGGTACAAACAACAAAATACCGTCAGACAAATGGATTTATTCTAACGATACAACATAATAATACCGATAGAACAAGTAAATTTTTCCCAGAGTAATTTTTTGAAGTGCCTGAGACACATTAAAGTAGTGGATGCCCTTTTGCTATCGGTACAAACAACAAAATACCGTAAGACTAATGAATTTATTCTAACGGTAAAACAAAATAATACCGATAGAAAAAGTAAATTTTTCCCAGAGTAATTTTTGAAGTGGGCAGGGCATTGGAAAATGATGTTTCAAGGAATGGGATTTTTGGAGAGCTTAATTTTTGAAGAAGCAAAAGGCTGCAATGAGATTTTGGCAAGAAAATTTGAAGGGAAGAATTAAGTACTTACAGGATAAAGGTACTATACATGTTAGAACTCATGCTGTGGAGTAAAATTGAGATATATTAATGCTATCAACTAGCTTATCATTAAGTTCTAAAGAAAAATGTACTGCCTGATGTATTAATGATAAGTTCGTCACCTTGATGCAGAACTTGTGGGTTGTTTGCTTGGCATTTTTCCCTGAAATAGAAAATAATCATCAATGGTTCTCAACCCATAATCCTTCTTCGTGATCATCTCGCAGATTCGTTGTTTCGTCGATATCTTCAGTAGGGATAGATTGAATGTCCTCTAAAAATGGAGGTATTTCGTCAAATTGGTTATACTCCTCTTCGTCGACAACGTCTTGACCCCAACAATACGTCTCTTGCTGTGGAGGACAACATGCAAGTTTGGATTGGCCGGATCAATGATGTAGAATACCTGTGTGGCTTGCTTTGCAAGTATGAATGGATCGTCTTGGTGTCCGACTCTATCAAGATCGACGAGAGTAAACCCGTAACTATCAACTTGAACACCTCTAGGGATTTTGACCCATTGGCATCGAAACAGGGGAATCTTAAGTAATCCGTAATCGAGCTCCCATATTTCGTCAATAACACCGTAATATGAGTTCAGTGCCCTTACTGACCTGGCATCCTCGGAAATAGCAAACAGTGTCACTCCGCTACATTGCGTGCTACTCTTGGCGTCTTGAACTCTTTTGTAAAATGAATACCCATTGATGTCGTACCCCTGCCAAGTCCCTACAGTGAATCTTGGGCCTCTAGACAACCATGTCACAGTTTCACTTATGGAGCCCTCGGCAGCTCGCGTGACTCTTTCTTGGATCCACCCAGCAAATTTCCTGTTATGTTCTCTGGTGACCCAAATCTCTGACTTTGAAGGATTCTGTGACCGTAACATTACCTTGTGCTCGTGTATGTATGGCTCGACCTCCGTCATGTGTTGTAAGACCCAAAAATGTGATTTTGCGTACACATCATGAGCGGGGACGGTAGCTTTGAATCCCATCGTTCCGATGCCCTGAAGCCTACCCTCGTGTCAGGACCTAGGAACACCAATTGGGTCAACCCCAGCCATATAATCTGTGCAAAATTCAATCACCTCCTCAGCGGCATAACCTTCCATGATACTCCCCTCGGGTCGACGACGCGTCCTTACGTATCCCTTCAATACACCCATAAATCTCTCAAATGGATATATGTAGCGCAAGCACACGGGTCCACAAAACTTAATTTCTATGATAAGGTGAACAATCAGATGGACCATAACATCAAAAAAGGATGGAGGGAAATACATCTCGAGCTGACAAAGAGTTGTAACCACGTCGCGCTGCAAAGCGTCCAGTCCATCCGGATCAATTACCTACGAGGACACAGTTGCGCCAAATATTCATATCAGAAAAATCTTCTACTTAAGCTCCACAAATGGAGGTAATGAACTTATAGTATGAGTGCACGTACTTACCTTGCAAGATATTGCGTTGAAGAAATAACATAGGTTTGTGATTATCTCTCTGACTTTAACTGGGAGAATACCTCTGATAGCAATGGGAAGCATTTGTGACATCAGCACATGACAGTCGTGGGACTTCGTGCCAACCAATCTTAGGTCCTTCATGGACACAAGTTTTTCAAGTTCGCGGAATACCCACATGGAACTTTAACACCATGTAGGCACCGACAGAGTTCTATTTTTTTGATCTTGGACAACGTATAGCAGGCCGGGGGAGGTATGTACGCTTTCCCTTCTCCAAAGGTGCAAGCTCAATCCTTATCCCCATTTCCACCATGTCACAACGAGCTTTCACACCATCCTTTTTCTTTCCCGGAATGTTCAACAACAAACCAATCAAACTATCACAGACATTTTTCTCTACATGCATGACGTCAATGCAATGTCGAACTTGTAAGTGCTCCCGGTACAGTAGATCCCAAAGAATCGATCTCTTCTTCCAAACATTTTTTTCTCAAGGTTTAGAATACTTACCGAACTCAGCTTTGATGTCCTTCACGCGCGAGTGAATCTCCTTACTGGTCAGAAACACTGGAGCTGATCCCTTCTCAGGCTTCCCATTAAATGATTTCCTCTTCTTATGGTACGTGTGATGCACCGGAAGAAACCTGCGGTGGCCCATGTACACTGTTTTCCGGCAGTTTCGCAGCCACATGCTCTCAGTTTCATCTAGGCAAATAGGGAAAGCCTTGGCTCCTTTCGTACTATACCCTGAAAAATTGCCGTAGGCCGGAAAATCATTTATAGTGCAAAATATCAGGGCCCGCAAGATGAAATTCTCTTTCTTGTATGCAACCCACACCTGCACCCCCTCGCTCCACAATTTCTATAAGTCCTCGATTAAAGGCACTAGAAACATGTCAATATCATTTCCGAGTTGTCTGAGTCCTGAGATTAGTAACGCCATCATGATGTACTTGCGCTTCATGCATAACCAAGGAGGAAGATTGTAGATGCATAA
Source organism: Pharus latifolius (assembly GCA_019359835.1). Taxonomy (NCBI): domain Eukaryota; kingdom Viridiplantae; phylum Streptophyta; class Magnoliopsida; order Poales; family Poaceae; genus Pharus; species Pharus latifolius. The sequence goes on along the minus strand of CM033320.1, from coordinate 17,421,634 downwards.
AAGAACCGGCCAAATGCTATGCCGACTGCTCATATTACCATGTGGGTTCATACCATCTATACTCAGCTCGAACCTTATATTCCTAAGTTCACCGCCGAACTCAGCAAATGTTCTGTTGATGTTTCTCCATTGAATAGAATCAGCTGGGTGTCTCAGTTTTCCGTCTTGTTTCCGGGCTTCAGCATGCCAACGCAAGTGCTTCGCGACTTTCGGATTTGCAAACAGCCGCTTCAATTTAGGTATCACATGCAAGTACCACACAATTTTTGCCTGAGGTCCTTTCTTTACCTCGTGAAGTTCACTGTCAATCCGGTCCCTACGCGTATACCTCGATGCGCCGCATCTTGGACAAACATGCAAACTGGAGTACTCATTACGGTATAACACACAATCATTTGGGCATGCGTGTATTCTTTCGATTTCCATTCCCAACGGACACAACAGTTTTTTGGCTTGGTAAGTAGATCTTGGCAACTCATTTCACTCTGGAAGCATGTCCGCTAGAAGATCTAATAGTGCCGTGAAACTCTTATCGCTCCAACCGTTGCCTGCCTTCAAGTTATATAATCTCAGCAGAGAAGACAGTTTTGTAAATGTTGCACATCCAGGGAACAGAGGCTTCTCAAAGTCAGCAATCAGTTTCTCAAATTCACAGAAGTCATTTTCGTTGTAATCTTCCTCTACATCACGTAACATCTCATCTAGATTGTCATCATCATCATCTACGTGCACATCGGAATGAACATTATCAAAATTCGGATGATCATCGATATTATTGCAATCCACATCGGAGTCCTGCTGATTGGTAGTAGTGATACTTGTTTCCTCAAGATCTTTGCCATGCCATATCCAACGGGTGTATCGCGTGTTAAAACCACGACGAATCAAATGACTCTTAATTTGATCAGAGTTGCTAAACCTCTTCAAGTTCATACAATCTGTACAAGGACAAAGCATATTTTTCTCTCCCTTCCTCTCCTTTTGTTGCTCAGCAAATTTAATAAACTCATCCACACCATCCAAATATTCAAGAGTAGTACGTTTTATTCCATGCATCCAATATTTCCTGTCCATCTACAATTAACAAAATTTAACGAGTCAGCCATGCATGAAACCTGCCCGATTAAGTATGTATATGTATGTGTATAGCCTCTTACAACTGATGTGTTAAACCCTAGCCTGACGAAATTAACACTAATTAACCTAGCTAACTACACAATACAAGCTAGTGAGCTCCTAAAACATGAGGTATTTCCAGTTAGCTAGCTCCCAAGGTTGGAGCTACAAGCTTGGAACTACACAATACAGCTAGCTTGCAAGTAGAGAGGGAGGGAGATCTAGAGGGAGAGAGAGATAAGTGATGACAATTAAGCTTACCTTAAAGAGAGGGGTGCAATCAACTTCCTTTCAGCTTGCCCTGATCACCCTAGCAGTGTAGCTGCGAGCGTGGAACTTTCATCACAAACAGAGGGACACAGAGTGCAACAGAACAAAACAGCAGCTCAGCAATGGTCGAGTGGGGTTTTACTTATACTGGACCTGTTTCTAACGGTAAATACATGAAATGCCCTTTATACTAAGTGCGGGTAATTTTGTACTCACATATTCTATTGGTAAAAACACATATATACCGTTAGAACAGGTACTGGTGCCTTGCTGAACAGGTACAGGTGTTTTTCTATCGGTAAATAAGTGTATTTACCGTAAGAAGAGGTACTGGTACATGGCTGAAACAAAACCAAACTGGGTAATGCATGACACAAAAAATATTGTGCTATTCTATCGGTAAATATGTGTATTTACCGTTAGATGATGCATGACACAACAAATACATGTGTTGTTCTATCGGTAAATATGTGTATTTACCGTTGGAAAAGGTACTCGTACATAGCTGAAACAAAATCAAACTGGGTAATGCATGACACAGCAATCTGGGTAATGCATGACACAGCAAATACATGTGTTTTTCTATCGATAAATATGTGTATTTACCGTTATATGATGCATGACACAGAAAATACATGTGTTGTTCTATCGGTAAATATGTGTATTTACCGTTAGAAAAGGTACTGGTACATGGCTTAAACAAAATCAAACTGGGTAATGCATGACACAGCAATCTGGGTAATGCATGACACAGCAAATACATGTGTTTTTTTATCGGTAAATATGTGTATTTACCGTTAGATGATGCATGACACAGCAAATACATGTGTTGTTCTATCGGTAAATATGTCTATTTACCGTTAGAGGAGGTACTGGTACCAAACTGGGTAATGCATGACACACATGACACCAGTTCTCACATCCAAAGAATCATATCTAAACACAATGTAACATCAAACATATCTTAACTAGAAGATAAAGAAATATTTCAAGAAATGCTAATTTCTAGATTAACAAGGAGACACAAAAATACTTTTCTTAGGTACTTGGTACTTCATCTTGCCAAAGAAATTAAAAATCTCTACTTACATGAGATCTTGGTTTGCCTCCATTCCTTTAAGAAAATACAAGAGGTAACATAAAAAATGAGTACTATTTAAACTCATTCTAGTTAATGGCTGAAAACAAAAGCAAGCTGAGTCATGTATGACATAGCAATAATTCAGGTACAAACATACACATGCCAGTTCACAAATTCAAGTGCATGTCTGAAACAGCAGTACAAATACACACCTACCTACCAATACAATTAAATACACAAATACTCCCTACACATTCAAGTTCATGTCCCAAATAGCAATACATGATACACAAATATACAACAATATACAAATACAACAATTCACACATTCGATGTATATTAGAAAAGCCACATCTGAAATTAACAACAGATCACAACGAGGACCCAGTGGCCCATACATTTTACATAAAAGAGAACCTTTGCAAGTTGCGACAATGAAACTACCGACTACAAGTTAGACCTGATACATCACAAATCCATTCATCCAAAACAGCAAATGTCTGAACCACATCGGACTTAACCATAGGAGTTCAGTTCGAAGATACCCGAGGAGCTGGAACTGCCGTCGAGTTACATTTGTATTGGTGATTTCCTCATTCTCAAACTCGATCAACTCAACACAACTCAACTCAACTCAACTCAACTCAACTCAACTCCATTAACAAAAAGAACCTACCTTCGAAGATGTTGTTCTGTGTAATGATGGTGTAGAATGGCTGTGAAAATGACAATAATTCTTCTTCTCCAAGCAGGTAAGCATCTGGCCACAAGCTGCTGCATGCAAAAAAATGGCTGAAACACCGATACAAATGTAAGATGCTTTCTATAGGTCCTGATTTGAGAAACATGCCGGGCTTAAGGATCTTCTTGACCGAGCCAACCAAGATCTCGCCCTTCACGTCCTTCCAGCTCTCGACGGTGATCTTCACCGTTTCTTTTGCCAACAATCCAACGTAGGCAGCGTACTGTGATGAAGAACCGTGAAATACGTTTCCCCTCATGAGCATCATCCAAGGACCTGCACAGATCATAAATAGGCATTCTAGAGCAAATTAAGATTGTTTACTGTTTCCTACATGACTCCCTATCCGAGAAAGACTACCAACTGAAGGTTAGGTTGTGCTTCGTCATAATAACATCAACTTGCAATTGGAGATCAAGATATTACATTTCTACTCTATTTCATCAGAAGAAATTACCTTGCCAATATACATATATTAATTATTTAATGAATTTTTTACATGCACTTGATCATTGAGCAAGCTAGTTGACATTTGACTATGTTATTGGCATTGAACAACCTACAGAGAAGATCAAGATATTTGTGTATCTCATGATATTTGTAAATATCTTGACATTAATGATCTTTCAATTTCATGATCTTTCAATTTCAACTTCAATTTAAATTTAAATTTCATGATCTTTCAATTTCAATTTCAATTACAAATATCTTTCAATTTCATGATCTTTCAATTTCATTTTCAATTTCATGACTTTTCAATTTCAATTATTACTAAGTCCAAGTTAGCATTGAGCAACCTACTGAGAGATGAAAATATTACATTTATACTCTTATTGGAATTTCACTATGTTAGATAGAGTTTGTATTGCAAATATATCCTGATAATTTTCTTCATTTGATAGGATCAGCAAGCAATTGAACATTATCTGTCCCACAGTGATATTATGTAGTTGTTTTAATAAAAAAACAGGAACAAGACACCTTACATAATCATATTGAAAAGAAGACACATCAAAATGAAGGATACAAAAATTGCAGAATAATTGCCATAATCAGATTAGAATAATCTAGCAATATTGCCAAAATTTTACGTACCTTGCTTGCGATGTCGAAATCTAGTGGGCGTCGATGGAGGTGTAGAGGTGCAGCGGTCGCCGGTAGAGGTGCGCCGGCCGTCCATGGACCTTACGGGTTAGGGCTACGAGCGCCCGATGAACTGTGAGAATGAAAGAGACACACCCGGGTATTTATAGTACTAGATAAGTTCTATCGGTACACAACCTCATACCATTAGTAATTTGAGATCTATTCTAACGGTATAAACATACATTACCGATAGAATAAAACTATTTGTAGAAGGAGAACAGTTCTATCGGAACACTACATCCTACCGATAGGCATTTTTGTACATATTCTGTCGATATAGACATACATTACCGATAGAATAAGACTAGTTGTATAACGCGAACAGTTCTAAGATATTTGCGCTATCTTCTAACAGTATAAACATACATTACCGATAGAATAAAACTATTTGAAGACGAACAGTTCTAAGCAATTTTTGATATCTTCTAATGGTACAAACATCCATTACCGATAGAATAAAAATATTTGTAGAAGGCGAACGGTTCTATCGGCACACTACATATTGCCGATAGGAATTTTTGAGATATTCTGTCGGTATAAACATACTTCACCGATAGAATAAAACAATTTGTACAAGGAGAACAGTTCTATCGGCACACTACATACTACCGATAGGAATTTTTGTACATATTCTGTCGGTATAAACATACATTACCGATAGAATAAGACTAGTTGTAGAAGTCGACCAGTCCTATCGGCGCACAACATTCTCCCGTCAGTACTTATGCATCCCTTCTAACGGTAAATATGCTCATCACCACTAGAGTAAATCATACTGCTTCTTCTAACGGTAAGTTTCTTACAAACCGATAGGAAAAATACATCCCATATGCCTTTTATGACCGTGAGGCACATTTTCTAACGGTTTTCTACTAAATCGCTAATAACCGATAGAAGATAGGGGTTAGTAGACTGCATTTCTGTACTAGTGCTATTTGATGAAAGGTTGCAAGGGTGAGCACTTACGTACTCAGCAAGTCATAGGTAAGAGTAGAGTTACATATAGTAGTGATGATATGATTCTATACTATTAAGGGAAAGAGGGAAGGGTTTTTCAAAATACTTTTTCTTTCAAGCTTTTCAAATCTCATGCTCATGGCAGCATTTCATATACTTAGGGCACAATCCACGTACCTCTCAGCTATTATATGATCACTAGATTATGATACTACCGCGACACGTCAACACATGACAGCCCACGGCAGCACCCCTTATCATAACAACACATGTCATTTGGGTAATCTTGACTTAACAAATTTTAATTTATAAAACAATACTTGTGTCACACCCCGTGGATTTAATCCACCGCAGCAGACTCCTGTAGACCCGGGAGTTCGAAGTATTCGAATACCTTTTTAATCTCTGCAGAGAAGTACCAATTTACCCGCAAGGTATATCCACTTTCATGCCCATCCTATCAGATGATTAGACCCAAAACACACTTCATATTGTGAGCTGGCAAGGTGGAGATAACAAGAACTTTTGTCCTGTTTCACACACAATTCACCCCGGACCCTGCAGTTCCACTCAGAAACTATAGTTGTTGCGAGGTTACACAGCCCCCACTAATTGGCATCTTCCCACTTAGGGTCAGCGTGCATCATCACACTCAGTGATTTGTGTAGGAGCGCACTCTGTGTCAATCGTGCATTTGTCCTATTGGGGTTTCATGTGTGATCCACAGACTACTTGTTCAGGCCTGTCCCATACTAGGCTTGCGGTTGGCACGTTAAGCATGCCACTAGACGCATAACACAAGGGTCTAGTCCTTATATGCCAGTGACTAGATCATACCACAAACCATGCACCTTCCGTGCCTGCACATCCAGTGCATCCAAGCACATCCAGTGCTTCCACCATTCCATACCAAAATACTGGTCACGGCTAGGGGTTTTATTTCACGAATATAGCTTTATATACATATATACTAGTTATGGCTCACTACCATATCAATTCATTTTTCCACAGGCAAACAGCCTGGTGCTGCCATTTCATCTCTTTTCTCAACACAAGCAATACTACTTTTGATCCGTTTGAGACCTAGCCTTGGTTTTCGCACTAGGCTAGCCTAGATTCTAATATGCGGAATAATGGGATCTTATTCGGAAATACCGAAACCCAAAGTAATTGCACAACTCTTTATTTCAAAGAGGGCTTACACGTCGAACGTTAGACACACTTGTCTACGTCGATGAACTATAAGTGTCTAAAACTCAAATAAGTTCTATGACTTTTCGATGATCTAAACTAGACCTATTACAAGGTATTTATAATCCAATCGTATGAGTACGTATCAGACTTAGTAACCTAAACGTATTAGACTCATAGAACTAACTAACTAATCCTAAACAGATAAGCTTAGTTATATATATACGGATTGGATTACAATTCCGAACAGAGAACAAATTCCTTTTCATGGTCGCGAACCAATCCATGGTTGCGAAACCTTTCCGAACACGGTTAAGGTCGCGAAGCCGTATGCGATCAGGACTTGGTCGCAAATCCTTATGCGATCAGGACTTGGTCGCGAATTCGTATCCGATCAGGACATGGTCGCAAATCCGTATGCAATCAGGACTTGGTCGCGAATCCATATGCAATCGGGACTTGAAGATCCTCCCGGATCAACTTTATAATCAAGGTATATTCTAGCAATTCATAAAATATAGGTTCAAGATGTTCAAGAATATGACTTGCCTTCCGCGTCGTAAGAAACAGCAGTCGATGTCGGGTCTGTGACGAAGTCTTCGAACTCGGGCTCTTGCTCTGAACAAAGGTCAAACAAGCAAACAGGCATTACAATCAATCCTACTCTTACTAATCCACTAAATGCGATAATGCAAGGTGAAAGCGTTTCGGCGATACAACATTTGGGGTTCTGAAAAGTGATTAGGGTTAAACTATGGAAACCAGGGTTAAGATTAGTTGTCAAAGGTTTACAAGGTTCCAAATGTTCCAAAATATCAGAATAATATCAAGGTTGCGACTGGTTCGCCCAAAAACGGCGAACGTCTTTAGGTCGACATTCGGTTCAAGGCATCGACATAAGGTCGATGGATAATGGAGGGCTCAACTCAACTTGTGGCAGTAGAATAAAATGTAGATCACAACTCCACAAGTCTAAGGGACAAAGTTATTTTCAAAATGCATGGCTGGAAGTAGGTAAAAAGGCTCAATGCCATTGGTTGACAAGCTCTGGCATGGGCTGACAATGTCAAATTCTAGGGTTAAGTATAAAATGCATCTTAGGGCTTCAACTGCAGTGCTAACTTTGTCAAATGGTAGGCATAAGTCACAGGAACAAAAAGTATAACAGGCTCCATGGCTGGAGATAGCTGGACGGCGAAGAAATCCGGTGAACAACATGGTGGCCGAAATCACATAAATTAATAAATGCACAGAACTAGGTCATAGCTATAACTTCTGTTCTAGGGCAAATGAACTCGATGCCTTGCTTGTGGATGATCTCTAGGGTTTAAGAAAGCTACTGGTGAAGTTAGATTAGCTAGAGATACACCAGGGAAGTTTAATCAGCAAGCTCAGTGTACAAGCAAGTTCCAATTTGGGGTTTTCCACATTTTAGCAAAACCTTTGATTCTGGTTGCTTATAAGTCCATTGATCATGTTTGATCACTGGCTCGAGGGCTGAATCGATTTAGTTAGGATTTAATTGCTCACCGGAGTTCTAGATGAAACACGGCGATTGCCGGCGACAGAAAGCATTTAAACTTAATTCCAAGCTTGAGAAGTATCAAGGTGAAGTGATGTACTCACTGGAGTAGCTGGATGCAGAAGAGAAGCAGTGGAGAAGCTTGGCACCGAAGCTCTCTTCTTGAGCTCATCGGAGAAGAAGAAGGCTACAACAAGATTGCAGTGTTTACTGGTGTTCTGGGGCATGTGAGAAATGAACCGAGTGCAGGGCTTAAATAGGCGCAGCTGGAAGCTCTCAACGGTCACAAATGCATGGAGAATTGAAGCCGGCCGGATTTGATGGAGATTTGACATCACGGCGAGCTGGCATCGAGGTGACCGGCGCAGCTGGCGTGAAGGCTTTACAGCTGGTCTTGCTGTGTTTCGATGGTTGGGCTCGGCATGACTTCCAAGTGGCATAAAGCTTCTGCTGGAGCCGTTGCTGGTGGCGTGTAAACGGGAGAAAATCAGCTACCGGGGTGAACACCGGGAAAGATCTACAGTGACCAATCCACGAGCAAGTACGTGGCAGTGATCAGTGGGTACAGTAGCTGGTGATCGAAGCAAAATAGCAGCAGCAGCAGGTCGAAGTCAAAGGGTGCTGCGTTCATGCGCTGGAACTAGGTCGTGATCGCATGTGAGCTGAGGTCGAGGTAACGGGCACGGTCGAAGTAGCAGAAGTGATCGAGGTCGATTGGAACTACAGTGGTCGAAGATATAGGGTCTGGTCGATTAGCAGTAGAGGTCGAGGTCGAAAACAGCATATCTGGTCGGTTTTAGCTAAGGTGGTCGAACCAGGGGCATAAATGTGATGATTTTTTATTAGCTTTTGGACTGAACTGTAAATCTGGTCTTAGAGATTATTAATTTGAGATCTGATTGCATGGCTGAGTATAATATTTCTATTAATACTCATTTAGCTCAAATTTGGAGAAAGTTTGATAAGATTTGAGGGATTTCACCTATTTTTGAAAATATGGTAGAATTAGGGTAAAATAGATCTGATTTTTGTCAAGGCTATGGTTCACAGCCTTAGAGCAAGATTTTGAAGTTTTGGCAAAAGAGAAACTTGCTCCAAATAGTGTGTAGAAGATAATCACTGAGCCAAATTTGAATTTGGAGTTGATTTGTGGATTTTAGCTTTTTTTCAAGCTTTCGGGTAAATAGAAAAGGACTTATTCGCAGTATAATTTGGACTAAACTGCGAAAAGTGCTTAGATGAAATAATTTGGCTCCCAACTTTTTGGTGTGAGTTAAGGAGGTATCTGGGAACTGTCGGGGGAAATCTCCGCGGGACTAAGTCCAGGTAAAATGTGACATTTGCCCGGGGACGTGGCCTCCAGGGCCTCCCCGGGCGCCGCCTTTTGGCTCCCGGGACGGGGCCTCCGGTGCCCTCCCGGGCTCCGCCTTTTGCCCGGGGACCTGGCCTCCGGGGCCTCCCCGGGCGCCGCGTTTGGGCTCCCGGCACGGGGCCTCCGGTGCCCTCCCGGGCGCCGCCTTTTGCCCCGGGACGTGGCCTCCGGGGCCTCCCCGGGCGCCGCCTTTGGGCTCCCGGGACGGGGCCTCCGGGGCCTCCCCGGGCGCCGCCTTTTGGCCGGGGACCTGGCCTCCGGAGCCTCCCCGGGCGCCGCCTTTTGGCTCCCGGGACGGGGCCTCCCCGGGCGCCGCCTTTGGCTCCCGGGACGGGGCCTCCGGTGCCATCCCGGGCGCCGCCTTTTGCCCGGGGACCTGGCCTCCGGGGCCTCCCCGGGCGCCACCTTTTGGCTCCCGGGACGGGGCCTCCGATGCCCTCCCCGGGCGCCGCCTTTTGCCCGGGGACCTGGCCTCCGGGGCCTCCCCGGGCGCCGCCCTTTGGCTCCCGGGACGGGGCCTCCGGTGCCCTCCCGGGCGCCGCCTTTTGCCCGGGGACCTGGCCTCTGGGGCCTCCCCGGGCGCCGCCTTTTGGCTCCCGGGACGGGGCCTCCGGTGCCCTCCCGGGCCTCATCGCCCTCCTAAAGGTAAAGTCTCGAACTGTCTATCACGTGCAGGTCACGCGAGGAGCGCCTCGGGAACTAGCGACCACCTGTCAAGCATCCAAGGCTTTTGACCGGGAGAAGGACGGTCCTGCCCTTCAATCTGACGGTGGCTTCCGGGGTAGTTTAGGTTTTTTGCTGCTTTTTTGGGCTATAAATAGCCCTTGTACCCCTCTGTTGTAAAGGATCGGTTCATTTATTGGAATAGCTAAACTCACAGGCGTGCTCCGGAAGCCTCTCCCCCGGAGAGAGCCTCCCCAGCCGACTCCGGTCGGGAGCGCGTCGACAGGACTAGGGCCCCCACCGGGACCCGAACCTGTATAAACCCGTGTGTTTTTCTTTGTGCTTGTCCGGCGGGGGAGGACCGGTCATCCGGTCAACCCGCGCCGCGTAATCTTCGCTAGGATCACTCTCAAAACCTGCCGGGGTATTCGCAATACCACGACAGTTGGCGCCGTCCGTGGGGACTCGTGACAAGACGCCATGGCTCCCCCAAGAACAAGGGCTCGCACCCTTCCCGGTGACCCGGGTCTCAGAGACCCGGCGTCGTCTGCCCGGGACACCGCTGTCCCGGCGGTCCCTTCCGGAGGCGACCTGGCCCAGGTACCGCCTCCCTCCTTTCCTCTAAACTTAGGTGCTTCCACCTCCAGGTCGTTCCCGGTGACCGCTGGGACCTCGGCCGGGACAAGTGTCCCCCCGGCGGCTCCCCCGGCTCCCCGGGACGCCCTGCTCGAAGCTCTCGTGGAAGGCCAGCTCCGCGCTCAGCGCTCTATGGACGAGCTCCTTAGCGTGCTGGCGCGGCCTCCGGCCCCCACATTTGCGTCACACCCGTATCCGGGGAACATGCCCCCGTTTATGGGTTACCCGGCGGCCCCTCCGGCTTCCGGGGGGTTGTCCGCCCCGTATGATCCTGCCGGGGGGTTCCCTCCCCCTGCAGGATACACGCCCGGATCCTTCCCGGCACCCGGGCCCGTCCCGGTGCCGGGAGGTTACTTCATGCCAAGGCCCTTCGTGGCACCAGGGGGGTACCCCGTCCCCGGCCTGTTCCCGGGGCCGGGAGCCCACTTCTTGCCGAGGGTTTACCCTGCGCCGGGAGCCAGTCCCGCCCCCCGCGTTGCGTTTACCGCACCGGGGGCGGTCGACAGAGCAGCCCTCGTGCCGTAGCGAACTTCCCCCCGCATGGGCTCCCCGGTTCCGGACGCCGCCACCGGGGCTCCCCCCTCGCCGGTTCCGGGTGTTACAGGGCCTGCCCCCTTCCCGGTTCCGGTCGTGGCCACCGGGGCCCCCTCCACTTCGATTCCAGGCGTCACCGCGGGCGCCCCCTCCCCGATTCCGGATGATACAGGGGCTTCCCCCTTTCCGGTCCCGGGGGTCGTCGCAGGGGGCTGGCCCCAACCGGCTCCGGAAGCTACAGCGCACGAGCTCCCTCCCTTGGCGGGACAGGTCCGTTTCGTCCCGGGGGAGGTCGAGCGAATGCGTTCACCAGAGCGCGGGGAGGAACTTCCCCCCGGCCATGGGCACGGGGATCCTCGCTCCCGCACCGGCCATTCTGGTTTCAGCCCCGGTCCGGAGGAAAAGTGTCGCCACCGCCATTCTGGCGGACCTCTCGGACCGCTTCCAGACTCAGACGACGAAGGTCCCGTGAAAGAAGATAGCGACCGGGACTCTCCCCGGGAAGTGCAGGGGGCTAACCAGCCCCTGTGCCGAAGGCTTCGCAGCATCCGGTGGCCGCAGCCCTACCGCCCGCCACACATCGAGCACTATCACGGCGAGGCAGACCCTTACGAGTTTGTGCAGGTCTACTCCACTACTATCTCCGCAGCCGGGGGGGACGAGTCAGTACAGTGCAACGTCTTCCCCCTTTACCTCTCCGGCATCGCCCGCTCCTAGTTCTACAACCTAAAGGCCAGCTCCATCAAGTCTTTTTCGCAGCTCAAGCGGGAGTTCTGTGCCAACTTCCAGGGGAACTACGTGCGTCCCCTGGACTCCTCACAGCTATATACTGTCCGGCAGAGAACTGGGGAGACCATCAGAAGCTTCTTCAAGCGCTTTGCCCAAGTGAAGAGCAAAGTGGCCCACGTCCCCGACTCTACGGTCATCGAAGCCTGCAAAAGCGGCATCCTCCCGGGGGAGCTCCACCGAAGGCTCTCCCGGAGTTGCCCCGCTTCCGCCGACGAGCTCTTCAACGTGCTCGAAAAGTACGCTCGGGCGGAGGAAGACGATATCTGGAAGAAGACCCAGGGGGCTCCCGCCCCTGTCGACCGGGGGGCCAGGGATCCCCCCAAACACTCCAGGAAAGGGGGGCGTAGCGAGCTACGGCCTCGGGACACCTTTGTCCTCGAGGGTGGAGGAGGCTCATGCGACCCCCCGAGGACCAACCGCCCCTTCCCCAAACTGAAGGGCCATGGGGGAGGACAGTCTTCGCGCGGCCGGGAAGTCCCTGCAGGGAGAAGGCGGGAAGGACCGTGGTGCAGCCTCCACAGGTCCAATACCCACGCTACCCGAGATTGTAGCCAGCTGCTGCAGCACTTTGCAGACTTCCTCGACCAGCGTGAGCAGGGGGGGGGACTCCGGCCTCCTTGCTCCCTCGGCCAGCTGTTCCGGCCCTTCCCGCTCCTACGGGGGGTCAGCAGACGCAGGAGGGGGAGCCTTCAGAAGCTCTCCCCTTTCAAACTTCGCAGCGGCACATCAACGTCATCGTGGGAGGATCTGCCTCCGGGCGGGACTCTAAGCGCCAGCGTAAGGAGTACGCGCGCGAAGTCAAGGTCGTGGGGGTGCTGCGCACGTCCCCGCCACCAAAGTGGTCGGACGTCCCCCTCACCTTCACGGCAGAAGACGCGCGGGGGGTTCGCTTCCCCCACGACGATGCGCTCATTGTTTCCGCGACCATCTACAACTGCCGTCTGGCCCGGATCCTGGTGGACGGCGGGAGCTCCGCCGATGTCTTGTTCCTGAAGGCCTTCAAAGAAATGCAGGTGGATGAGAAGCTCCTGCAGCCCGCTGCCGGGCCCCTGCAAGGCTTTGTCCCGGGGAAGGCAATCCACCCCGTGGGCAAGGTAGATCTTCCAATGACCTTCGGCACCCCGGAGAACTACCGGACCGAGCTGGTCCGCTTCGACGTGGTAGACCTCCCCTCCTCCTACAACGCGATTATGGGGAGGACGACAATCAACCGGCTGGGGGCTGCCACCCATCAAAATTATCTCTGCATGAAGATCCCCGGGCCGCATGGTATGATCAACGTCCGGGGAGACCAAGACATGGCCCGTGCTCTATACGAGCGCGCTGCGGCCACGATCGGAAGCGTCAACCTCATAAAGACGCCCGGGGGGGAGGCTTCTCCCCCGGAACTAGATGCTGCTGCGCCACCGTCTGGGAGGCCCCTCCTCAAGCCGCGTCCGGAAGGGGGCCTCCGGAAGGTCCTGCTGTCCCCGGGCAACGAAGACAAAACTGTCCGGATCGGGGCGGAGCTCCCCGAAGAGCACGCAGCGCAACTTGCGGCTTTTCTGTGCGAAAACTCTGATGTTTTTGCGTGGAAGCCGTCAGACATGCAGGGCGTCGCCCGGGAGGTCATTGAGCACAAGCTTGCAGTGGCCCCCGGTCACCCCCCGGTCAGGCAGAAGCTGCGGAAACTCTCCCTCGAGCGCCAAGAGGCAATCAAGGCGGAGATCACACAGCTCCGAGAGGCGGGGTTCATTCGGGAGGTCCTGCACCCCGAGTGGCTCGCGAACCCCGTCCTCGTCAAGAAATCAACCGGCAAGTGGCGGATGTGCGTGGACTTCACCGACCTTAATCGCGCCTGCCCCAAAGACAACTTCCCGCTCCCGCGGATTGATCAGCTCGTCGACTCCACTGCGGGGTGCGAGCTCATGAGCTTCCTAGACGCCTACTCGGGCTACCATCAAGTCCGGATGGCGGAAGGGGACGAGGAAAAGACGAGTTTTATTACTCCCCTCGGAACCTTCTGCTACGTCCATATGCCCTTCGGGCTCAAGAACGCGGGGGCGACCTTCCAACGCCTTATGACACTGGTTTTCAAAGAGCAAGTCGGCCGCAACGTTGAAGTCTACGTAGACGACGCGGTTGTCAAGAGTCCCCGCGCAGCCTCCCACATCGACGACCTGGCTGAAACCTTTCGGAACCTCCGCGCATTCGGGCTCAAGCTGAACCCGGAGAAGTGCGCCTTCGGGGTGCGCGGGGGGAAGCTCCTAGCTTTCCTCGTGTCCCAGCGGGGCATTGAGGCAAACCCCGAGAAGATCCGGGCATTCCTAGACATGCCCCCGCCGCGCTCCGTCAAGGATGTCCAACGGCTCTCCGGCCGCCTAGCCGCACTCAGCCGCTTTGTCTCCCGGTCGGGGGAGCGGGGCCTCCAGTTCTTCAAGATCCTCCGAGGGCTCGAGGGGTTCCGCTGGACCCCCGAGGCCCAGGAGGCGTTCGACGACCTCAAGAAGTACCTCACGAGCCCTCCAATGCTCATGAGCCCGTCCCCGGAAGAGCACTTGCTCCTCTACCTCGCCGCGACCCCTGTCGCCGTCAGCGCAGTCTTGGTGAAGGAGCAAGGGGGGCAGCAGCGTCCGGTGTACTACGTGAGTGAGGCCCTCCAAGGGGCCAAAACTCGGTACACGAAAATGGAGAAAATCTGCTACGCCCTCCTCATGGCGTCCCGGAAGCTTCGGCATTACTTCCTGGGGCACCCCATCACCGTCCCGTCGTCCCTCCCCCTTGGGAAGGTAATGCGGAACAAAGAAGCCACCAGCCGGATCGGGAAGTGGGGGGCTGAGCTCGCCCCCTTCTCCTTGTCCCTTACCGGCCGCTCCGCCATCAAGTCGCAGGTTCTCGCCGACTTCGTCGCAGAATGGACTCCCGCCTCTGGGTCGGGGGACGAAGATCTCCCTGTGCCGCCCCGACGCAGTGATCATTGGACCCTTATGTTCGATGGGTCGCTGTGTCTCGCCGGGGCTGGCGCGGCAGTAGTCCTCCGGAGCCCCGAGGGGAAGGAACTCGAGTACGCCGCACGGCTCGAGTTCCCCGCAACCAACAACGTCGCCGAATACGAGGCTTTGCTCCTCGGGATGCGCCTCGCGCGCTCCCTGGGGATCCGGCGCCTCCTAGTCAAGGGAGATTCTCAGCTCGTAGTTTGCCACATGGACAAGTCTTACCTGTGCCATGACGCAAACTTAAGTCTTTATTTGCAGGAAGTACGAAAGATGGAGAGGCATTTCGACGGCCTCGAGGCCCGGCATATCCCACGCAGGGACGATGACCGGGCTGACGCCTTGGCCCGGGCAGCCAGCGCCCGGGAATCGCTCCCCAAGGGGGCTTTCCTGGAGATCATCACGAAGCCCTCGGTGGCCTCCCCGGACACGGACGACGAGCCTCATCTCCTTCATCAGGGGGGAGGGGGACCCTCCTAGTGAGACCGAGGCTAAACGTCTCCGGGCCAAAGCCCGGGCATATCTCCTCCTGGAGGGGAGGCTCTACAAGCGGGGGGCTTCCGCCCTCCTGCGCTGCCTCCCCCGGCCGGAGGGACTTCAACTTCTCAAAGACATCCACGCGGGGAGCTGTGGTTCTCACCTAGCCCCGCGTGCCATTGCTGCCAAGGCCCTCCGGCAGGGCTTCTACTGGCCCACGATCATGCGCGACGCGCGAGACCTCGTCTCCGCGTGCGAGGCATGCCAGAAGATGGCCAAGGGCTCGAACCTCCCCCCTATAGCGCTGCAGACGATCCCCATCACTTGGCCCTTTGTGCGCAGGGGGATGGACCTCCTAGGGCCCTTCCCCCCAGCGCCCGGAGGATACAAGTATGCGGTAGTCGCAGTCGACTATTTTACAAAGTGGGTTGAGGCAGAGCCTTTGGCCAGCATCACGTCCCGGGCCGTTCAGCGGTTTTTCTGGAAAAACGTCGTATGTCGTTTTGGTGTCCCCCGAGAAATCACCGTGGACAATGGGACCCAATTCGACTCGACCTATTTTTGGGAATTCTGTGAAGGCCTGGGGCTCGTCATCCACTTCGCCTCTGTAGCCCATCCCCGGAGCAATGGGGCTGTCGAGAGGGTCAACGGCGTGATCCTACAGGGATTGCGCCGGAGACTCGAGCAAACCGCTTCTAAGCGGGGTGCATGGGCAGAGGAGCTCCCTAGCATCCTCTGCTCCATGCGCACGACCCCGTCCCGGGCGACGGGGCGTACTCCCTTCTCCCTGGTCTACGGGGCGGAGGCAGTCCTCCCCCCAGAGATTGGCTTCCGGTCACTGCGGGTGGAGCTCCTGGAGGGAGCCACCCCCTCGGCATATCAGGCCAACGAGGCCAATCAGCGCCTGGAGATCGACCTCGTGGAGGAGGAACGCGACCGAGCGCTCCTCCGCCACGCCATCTACGAGCAAGAAATAGCGCGCGCGTACAATCTGCGCGTGCGCGAGAGAGCTTTCCGCCTTGGGGATCTTGTCCTCAAGCGCGTGACGGACCCCCAGGCCCAGGGTAAGCTCTCCCCCAAGTGGGAGGGCCCCTACAGGATCTCCGCAGTCCTGGGCTTGGGGGCCTACAAGCTCTCCAACCTCCAAAAGCAGGAGCTGAAGCACACGTGGAACTTGTGCTTACTTCGCAAGTTCTATGTTTAGCCTTACGGGCCTGTCCCCTCCCCCGGAGCGTTCACGCCGGAGGGGGAGGAGGGACACTGTATTTTCTTCCCCGAAGACCCTATTCCCGGCTCCCCGTTCTCACGGCGATCGGACGATTATCTCCCGGAAGGTGACTTCCTTCCCGGGGGCCTTGTTACCCCCACAGCGCGCGGAGCTATTCTCCGGCCCGCTGTGGGCGGGGGGGGATAAGGAACCCCCGGGTGTCGACCGCACCGCCCACGAGGAAACTTAGCTCATCCTTGTTAAGAGGAGTCGTCCAGACCATCCAAGAAGAAAAAGATAAAGAGGCGCAATAAAAGGAAACAACAACACAGCGCTTTATTGATCAGCAAACCCGGAGGACATCTTCCCCCTCCGGTGGGCTTCGAAAATGATACAACCCGGGTTCTAACCCGGGGGGATTCTCTAAGCCCTAAGGCTCCTACGCCTAATACTCCCGGAGGCTCTCCGCTAGCTCCCGGGTCAAGTCCCGGTACAACGCCCGCACGCGGCGCCGAGCGTCCCGGAGCACATCTTCAGGACAAAACTCGTATCCCGCCGGTGGAAGTATCCGGAGGGGAGGGATCATCCGGAGGGGACAATTCGGCACGGTGATTATCGAAGTTGTCCAAGTGCCACTCCGGACGCCACCTCAACCGGATCGGCTCCCGGACGCTATCCTCGCCGCGATTCCCGGAGATAAGGCTTAGCAAAATTAAAGCCGGTTGGGCGTCCCCCGGGGAGCCCCTCCCGGACCTTCGCCTGGGAGCAACCTCCCGGGAACCCTGGTAACAGTAAGTTCAATTCAAAGACTTAGAAAAATTCTAACTTCATTGCATTAAAAATTTTTATGTACAAGTGCCCGGGGCTTCTTCTAAGAAGCTACCGGAATCAAAACCCTAAAACAAAAAAGGGCCCTAGCTAAGACCCAGGGGGAGGCTCATACATGTTCATTGGCGTCCTCCCCCCGGGGGGCTTCCTCCGAGGCCGGGGCTGGGGCGTCTCCCGCCGGAGGCGCCGGAGCCGGGAACCACGCCCGGATGATCAGGTCGTAGAACCCCCCGGCGAGCTGCTCGACCTCCCGGCGCGAAGGCTCGAAGGAGTCCGGGAAGCTTCGAGGGATGCGGCCCCCGATCGCCCGGGCGCCGACCCCCCGGAACTCGACGAGCCCCGCAGCGGCCGCGACGACGGGGATCGCCCGGCCCCGCGCCCGAACATCGGCAGCCTCCGGGATGGCGGAGACCTGTGCGTTGAGGAAACGCACAGCCTCCGGGAGTGTCGCCGGCGGGACCTCCCTGCTCCCGGAGCCGAGGCTTACGCCAAGGCCCTCGAGGGCCGTCCGGACGGAGCGGCCCGCGTCCGCCACCGCCCGGACGCTCGAGCTCTCGAGCTCGTGGAGTGCCTCCTCCCTCGCCTTGGCCTCCTCCCGGAGGCGCGCGTTGATGGCCTCGGAAATATGAACCTGGGCCCGGACCCGGGTCAATTCCGCGAGGGCTTCGTCGCGTTCCAAGAGGGCCTCCTCGCGCTGCCCTACGGAGGCCGCGGCCCGGCCCTCCGCCTCCTTAAGCAGCCGGGCGACCCGCTGCTCAAGGCCCCAGGTAACAGCCGCCACCTACAAAATACATAAGAGTTGGAAAAATTTCAAAGTGCAGGGGATGAGCGAAGACGTTATCGACTCGGGTTACCTGGGCCCCGAGGGACTGAAGCCCCTCGAAACGCTCGTGGAGCGTCCCTCCCGCGACGAAGGCCTGCACCTTCCGGGTATGCAGGCCCTCCGAGTAGCGGGCTACCACCCCCGCGGGGAGCAAAGGGGTCTCCCGCCCGGAGCCGCCGGCGCGGCCGGCGGGGGGTCCCCGGACCTCAAGGTCCAATAGCGCGGCCGGGGTCTTCGTCGACGAGGTAGTGCCCCCCGAAGACGTGGCCCAAGAGCTCTCGGCGGGAGCCTCCGCCCGGGGGGGAACCATCAAGCCTTTCCCTGCCCCGGGCCGGAAGGTCCTCAGGGCCCCCTCCTCCGGAGGAACCTCGTAAACCGAGGGGCTCCCCCCCTCGTCCACCGGCCAGACCCGCGGGGGCGAGGCCCCCGCGAATCTTACCTCCAGCCTCTCCGGCTCCAGAGAAGCCGGAAGGGGCGGGAGGAGCTCCACCGCGAGCGGCGACGGGGCGTAGTTCGCCGAGTCGGACGTCGCCCCGCCCGCAGTCGCCTCCTTCCCCCGCGCCTCGACGGGGCCCTTCGGGGGTGTCGCTTCCTTCCGGGATTGTGCCCGGGCACGTTCGCTCCCGGGGGTCTCGTCCCGGGGCTTCGCCGGTGTCGCTGCCGGCGTCGTCGATGGGCCGGGGGTCTTTTGGACCCGGGCCTTCTTGGGCTCTGAGCCCCCGGCCGCCTCCTTCCCCCGTTTGTGTGAACCGGGGGTGGGGAGAGGCTTCCTCTCCGGCAGCTTAAGCCCGAAGGCCGCCGCTACCAAGTTCTTTGGGGGGCCCTCGCCCACGGCGCGTACAACGCGCTCATGCTCATCGGCGAAGTACCTCCCCAAGAGGTTCTCCGCCTTCTCCCGCGCCGCCGGGTACGGCCGGACTGCAAGAGGTAAAGAGTTAGTCAATTTCTTAAAAATTTGTAAGAACAATGCAGCGGGTTCCCGGGGCTTACGTCGCGTCACCGGCTTCACCGGGGGCCGCTGCTCGGGGCCCATGCCGATCCCCCTCTTCCCGCCGGAGAAGGGGGAGATCCGGAGGAGAGCCATCTCCTCATCCGCGTCCCGCATCGAGCGGGTCTTTTTGGAGAGGATCACCTTGCCGAGGAGCTCGTACTCCTCGTCCGTCCACACCGGCGGCTTTGGTGCGGACGACCGGCTGTAGGTGGGGGCCTCCGGGGCGTACACCACCGCGTCGTCTGGGACCCGGAGGTAGAACCACCTCCGGACCCAATCCCCCCAGTGGTCCTGGGAGGCCGCCGCCGGGTAGTCAATTACCCGGGCCGGCAGCATCTGGACCATGACCGAACCAAAGGGGGACTTGGGGCCCCCCTTCACCAGGTGGGAGGTCCGCGCCGCCGGTTCGTAGAAGTACCGGAAGGCGCGAAGGTCGGGCTCCCGCCCGGTCGCTGTCTCGAAGAGCCGAATGAAGAGGCCCATCCGGACAAGCGCGTTCGGGGTGAGGTGGTTGAGAGCCACCCCATACTCCTTGAGAAACTCCCGGAGCATGGGATGCACCGGGAGCCGGAGCCCCGCCTCGAGAAAGGCCTCGAAGGCCACGATCTCTCCGGGCCTGGGGCGGGGGGCCCCGTCCTTCTTCACGGGGACTCGGATGTCCCCGGCCGCAACGATGCCCCTTTCGGCCAAGGACTCGGCGTCCTCAACCGTGAACTCGGACGCCCAGAGAAAATCCGAGGGGATTTCCTCCGGGGGCACCTCCGTGGTCTTCGCTCGACCCTTGGGTGCCATGAGGTTAGTTTTCTTTTTGGTGGCTAAACTTTGCAGGAGGCCACTACCGGACGGCTGCTACCGACGAAAGCTACCGGGAGAGGGCTACTGGGAGAGCAAAAATCGTTGGGGCTGCGAATTTGGAATGAGCTTCCGGGTCCCCCAAGGCCCTATTTATAGGGGCGGGCCGTGGTCTAGATGCCCGCCACGTGGCACCCGCGGATCAATCTGGGCCGTAGAAATTCAAACCGTGCGCGGGAAACGAAGGGACGGGCGCGTGGATCGAGGCACCGGTTCGAACCGCGCGTGCATTTATGGCGAAACGGCGCGGCTTTAAGCGTGGGGCACGAAAGCTGAAGCGTCACGGCTCCGGTAGCTTGGCCCGGAGATCCTCCCGGTGACCTGAACCATACCCACCGGGGACTCGAGCATCGTCCCCGGCGGGCATGGGGGGCTGCTGTCGGGGGAAATCTCCGCGGGACTAAGTCCAGGTAAAATGTGACATTTGCCCGGGGACGTGGCCTCCGGGGCCTCCCCGGGCGCCGCCTTTTGGCTCCCGGGACGGGGCCCCCGGTGCCCTCCCGGGCGCCGCCTTTTGCCCGGGGACCTGGCCCCGGGGCCTCCCCGGGCGCCGCGTTTGGGCTCCCGGGACTGGGCCTCCGGTGCCCTCCCTGGCGCCGCCTTTTGCCCTGGGACGTGGCCTCCGGGGCCTCCCCGGGCGCCGCCTTTGGCTCCCGGGACGGGGCCTCCGGTGCCATCCCGGGCGCCTCCTATTGCCCGGGGACCTGGCCTCCGGGGCCTCCCCGGGCGCCGCCTTTTGCCCGGGGACCTGGCCTCCGGGGCCTCCCCGGGCGCCGCCTTTTGGCTCCCGGGACGGGGCCTCCGGTGCCCTCCCGGGCCTCATCGCCCTCCTAAAGGTAAAGTCTCGAACTGTCTATCACGTGCAGGTCACGCGAGGAGCGCCTCGGGAACTAGCGACCACCTGTCAAGCATCCAAGGCTTTTGACCGGGAGAAGGACGGTCCTGCCCTTCAATCAGACGGTGGCTTCCGGGGTAGTTTAGGTTTTTTGCTGCTTTTTTGGGCTATAAATAGCCCTTGTACCCCTCTGTTGTAAAGGATCGGTTCATTTATTGGAATAGCTAAACTCACAGGCATGCTCCGAAAGCCTCTCCCCCGGAGAGAGCCTCCCCAGCCGACTCCGGTCGGGAGCGCGTCGACAGGACTAGGGCCCCCACCGGGACCCGAACCTGTATAAAGCCGTGTGTTTTTCTTTGTGCTTGTCCGGCGGGGGAGGACCGGTCATCCGGTCAACCCGCGTCGCGTAATCTTCGCTAGGATCACTCTCAAAACCTGCCGGGTTATTCGCAATACCACGACAGGAACATATTTCAAAAGACACTTGAGTCTGTATAGGGTTTAATCAAGATAATTTGATTATCTGGAAACTGGGGTAATTAGGGTATTTTAGATTTTTTGTTTTCAAAAACAGAAAGAGACAATTAGATCGATGACTTAGAGACTAATTTAGGGTTAGGTCCTGAAGACTTTTATGTTCAGGGTAACTGATAAGTCAAATCTGACTGGTTAGATTTTAATCTGGATCTTCAGAGTAGATTTTGAAAATTTCTAGGGTTTTCAAGAGGTTAGGGTTTAGCTTATTTGGCTAAAACTACAGAGATACATGCATGCATGATTTTATGCAGAAATACTTTTCACCCCCAAAACCAGGGTGTTACAATATATAGGCCCCAAAAGATGCAAAAAGACTAAAAACCCCTAGCTGCAACCACTGGATTGAGGGCACTGCCGTCTTTTCATCCAGCAGAGGACTTGGATGCTCGACGTGTGTCCTCGCTAGTTCCCGAGGCATCCCTGACATCACCCATCTACAGTCTCCCAGGAGGCATACGTTGCTTTCCATGAGAACCCTCCAGGACTTTCTATGAGAGGCGTCCGTGGCTTTCCACGGGAGCCCTCCGGGACTTTCCACAGGAGGCATCCGTGGCTTTCCATAGGAGGCGTCCGGGACTTCCCAAGGGAGCACTCTGGGACTTTCCACAGGAGGCGCCCGTGATTTTCCATAGGAGCCCTCCGGGGCTTCCCACGGGAGGCGTCTGAGGCCTTCCACGGGAGCCCTCCGTGGCTGTCCATGGGAGCCCTCCGAGACTTTCAACGGGAGGCATCCATGGCTTTCCACGGGAGGCGTCCGGGACTTCCCCAACAACAGCCCCCCATACCCCCGGGGACTTAGAGCAACCCGGGGGGTATGAGTAGAACTCACCGGGTGGTGTTTCGTCTCCCAGTGCTCACCCTAGGGAGTACGACGCTTCAGCTCTAGGGCCAATTTCCAGCGCGAGGTCTCATTTCATGCGCGCGCCGTACAGCATTTTGATTCTTGTGCGACCCTTCGATATCAGTGCGACGTTTTGAATCAACGGCCCAGATGGGCTCGAGGACACGTGGCACCCATCCGAGGCCCCCTCCGTCACTTATAAATAGGAAGGGGGCGGTTTCGGCTTGGGACACTTCATCTCCCAGCCTCAAGAACTTCGCCCTCCCGATAGCCACTATGCTCCTTCGGAAGTGCGATTTCCCGGTTAGCCACCTTTCGCTTTCACCTTTTCCAGATGCTTCCACTCCCCGGTGATGGCACCAAAAGGTCGCGGGAAAGCGTCCGAGCTGCCCCCGGAGGAGGTGACCTTGGATTTTTTGGGGCCCACCGAGTTCTCCTCCCTGGACCTCGAGGCCCTTCTGGACTAGAGGTCCTTCACGGACGGGGATATTCGACTTCCCGGGCCAGAGGAGCTAACGCCCAACCCCTGGGAGGGGGAGGTGGTCTCCTTCAAAGCCTTCGTCGAGGCGAGCATCCGGCTTCTAGTGCATCCGCTGCTCCGGGAGTTCTGCTAGTGTACCAGCTCTTGCTCAACCACCCCACCCCGAACACCCTTGTCCAGATGGGGTTGTTCGTGTGGCTGTGCGAGACAGCCACCGAGGAGGAGCCCACCCTCTAGCTCCTTCGCTACTTCTACGAGGCCTCCACGAGGGGCTTGCTAGTGATGAAGGGCGGGCCTAAGTTGGCATTTGGGTCAATCATGATCCAGCTCATGCCCGGCCGCACCGATGAGTACCCGATGCAAGCCTCCTAGGACCACTGGGGGGATTGGCTCCAGCGGCGGTTCTATCTCTGGGTGGGTGACCCGGAGGTAACATACTCCGTAGAGCCCTCGTTGTACTGCCGGTCTACTGGGCCGCTAGTCCCCCGAGTGGACCGAGGGGGAGATGGACCTCCTCACCTTGATGGCGGAGGCCCGGTTCCGGAGGTCCATGCAGGATCTCGCGGAAGAGATGGCGCTCCTCCGGGTAGCGCCCTTCAGCACCCGCCGGGGGAGAGGAGTGTCCGCGGCGCACCAGCCGCCCGAGATGGCGGTGGTGGAGTGTAAGTCACCGACTTGTTCCTTCAAGGGAAGACACTTTCTAACTCCTTTTTTTTTGCAGTCCGCTCCTACGACCGATCTCGGGAGATTGCGGTCATTCTCCTCGGGAGATACTACGTGGACGAGCACGAGCAGGTCGTGCGCGTTGTCGAGGAGGGCCCTCCCCAGAACGTCGTGGCAGAGGCGTTCGAGTTAAGGCTTCCCACCCGGGTGACTCTCCCCACCCCCGCCTCACACAAAAGGGGGAAGGAAGCAGTCGGGGGGCCATCGAAGTTCCCCCAGGCGCAAAAAGCCCGGCGAAGACTCGGGCGTCAAAGAGCCCCGGGAGGGCTCGGGTGCAGAGGAGCCCCGTGAGGGCCCTGGAGCAACCCCCGACTTCGCCCACGGAGACTCCGTAGTGACGCCGGTGAGTGCGCCGGCTGCTGCCTCGGCGAGGTCGCCGGTTACTCCCCACGAGGGGGGTACGCCCATGGGGGTAGGTCCCTCCGGGCTCTCCGATGACACAGTGGGGCCAGTGACCCAGCTCACCACCCCAGACGGGCTGAGCTGCGTCGAGGGTACGATGGCCGGGGTGGGCCAAGGCTTCGACTCGGAGATGTACGCCCCGAGCCCTTCCCTGGCCCCCGTTCTCGCGAAGATCCGGCCGCAACCATCACTGGGCGCGGTCTCTGTCTGGTTCAAGATGCCGAGGGCTCTTCCGATAGCCTCAATCTTGGCACTGGAGGTAGGCCCCCTGGTGGGCCGGGCGATGATGTCGGCTCCCCCTCCACCCGAGAGGGGCAAGGGCCGCTTCATCCGTCCCGGGGTCCCGGCTCCACCGATGGACATTACGTCTGGCTCTTCTGACAGCGGTACCTCGGAGGACGGCACCGCGGCGGGTGAGCTCTCCTAAGGGAGCCACCCTAGGGATGACATGGAGGATTGCGTGGATGTGATCTCCTCCGGACTCTAAGTAAATGTCACCAAGACTTGTTTTTGTTTTTGCCTCGCTTCACTTCCGTTTGTTGATTGTTTTCCCTTCCAGACGGTGGCGTTAGCCCGGGGCCTTCAGGCTGGATTCACCGCGCGCCTCCGAGCTGTCGAGGAGGCGACAGCCTCCGAACACTTCGAAAGGAGAAGGCGCTCGGGGATCTAGCCGCCGCGGAGGAGGTGATAGCTCCGAGCACTCCGAGAAGGTGAGGGTGCTCGAGGACTTTGCCGTCAAACGTGCCAAGAAGGAGTGGGCGCTCGGGGCGCTCATGGCCATTTTGGACACTGCCTCCCAGCTCCGAAAGGAGCTGCAGGCGGAGTAGGGCACCACCCGGGAGGCCGAAGCCTCGGGCGCCCTCGCTGTTGTCTCTGGGGGGAAGACGATTCGTTCCGCCCTTGAGGAGCTCAGGGTCGAGCTTGGGGCGGGGGGTGATTCCGACCCAGCTCCATCATTGGTCAAGGAGGCCACATATTTTCACGATACGCAGCTCTCCCTTATCTCGGTGGCGGCGGACGCCCGAGTACGGGACCTAGCCATCCCGGTTATAGCCCTGGAGGCGGCTCTCGGGGAGCACCGTGGGGCCGACACTCGGGTGATCGGGGAGTTGCTCCCCCAGAGCTTCCCCAGCTACTTCGAGCCCCAGCGGGAAGGACTCGAGGAGCTCATCGTGGTGGAGTCAGAGGGCGCGCGCGGTGCAACAGGCGGCGATGGCAGCAGTTCCCCCGGGGGGAACAAAGACGGGCAAGTATGAGCTCCCCCCCCCCCCCGGTTAGATAGGTTTTTCTTTTGTTAGACTTTTTGCTCCTAGTAGCTTCTTTAGAAGAGGCCCCAGAAACATGTAATTCTTTGATTAATGGAATGAAAACACTTCATTTTGCTAAGCCTTGTTCACTTATAACCAGGTGCCTCTAGAACTTGCCCCCGGGGAGTTTTTGAGCCCCGGGAGGCATAGCCCGGGGAGCACCCAAGTAACCTCTACTTTGTTGAGCCTCGCCGCCGAGGGAACAGCCGGCGAGCCAGCCCCCGGGTTTGTTTTCGGTGTTTCCGCGGCGGGGAGCGCCCCTGAGAGCCAATTCGGCTGCGATGGCTCCCAGAGTGGCATTTAGACAATTTCGACAACTGTCGCGCCGAGTTTTCGCCTCGAAGCTGGGGTCCTAAATGGTCTCGCCGATCTAGATACGCCCCCCAGTCGGCTACGAGTATTGGCTGGAGGATCTCCTTCGAAGGGCCTTCCGGCACATAAGGAGCTTGTACAAGGATCTCTCCCGGGAGCTCTCGAAAGGCCTCCGAGAATATTAGATGTAGTTGCTCACCGGAGGGGGTTGTCCTCCGAGGTAGTTTCCCATGGGAGCTTAACTCCCTGGATTTTATCTTGTTTGTGCCGGGGACGCCTTAGCCCCCTTGGGGGCGGGGGGGGGGGGGTGTTGTCCCCCGGTTGAATGTTCAATTAATAAAGAACTTTCCGCCGCTTGAACTTGCTTGAAAATTATCTTTTGCAAATTATCCGAAAATTATCCTCCGGGTCTGGGCTATCTCTCCCCCCCACCCCCCACCCCCCACAACGAGGTGTAGTTTAGTACTGCGCGCTGTAGGTAACGAACGAAAGGCCCGGACAACAATAAGTATTGGGGAATCATGAAGTCCCCCGGTTAAAGAGAGAGAATGGTCAGCGGAATTTCCCCCGATCTCCGTGAAAATGGGAGCCAGTAGAGAAATTTGAGACGTGACCGCGAATTTTCCAGGTCAAAAAAATTCTAAGGTCCGGTCGAAAATTTCCCCTGGTCGCTGTGAAAATGAGAGCTGGTCAAGAAATTTGAGACGTGACTGTGAATTTTCCTGGTCGAAAAATTCCAAGGTCCGGTAGAAAATTTCCCCTGGTCGCCGTGAAAACAGGAGCCAGTCGAGAAATTTGAGACTTGATCGTGAAATTTCTCGTTCGAAAAAATTCCAAGGTTCGGTCGAAAATTTCCCCCGGTCGCCATGAAAACGGGGGCCGGTCGAGAAATTTGAGATGTGACCGTGAATTTTCCCATAACCTGTAAAGGGGGAAGCTCGCTCCCGGAGGAGGATGAGCCCGATGACGGGCTTTAGAGTGTTTAAGGGGGACTAGTCTCTCAAATTGACTCATTACCGCAATTCATGAGAACCGAGTTGCCGCTTACCCCCTGAGTCCACGAGGGGTTACTGTAAGCCGCCCTATGGGAGAGGGGCTCCTGTCGTAGGGACTTCTAGACTGTGATAGCCTATGTCCTCACGGGGAGGGCATCCTCTCAAAGAGGGCATCCTTGCAAAGAGGGTATTGCCTTGACAGCTGTAAGTCAAGAATTCACAAGAAAAATTCTAAAGTCATGTGAACAAAAAACCACTTGCATTAATGAAGACTATGAATACAACGCCTTTCCCCGCGAAGTCGCGGCGAGGGAGGGAATAGTGAGTAGAACGCCTCCCCTCGCAAAACCACGATGGGGCAGGGAGTGAGCCCAGAGGCTAGATGTAGAACTTGCAAAGCAAGTCTACATTCCAAGTGTGGTTTAGCTCTTGGTCTTCATGGTTGGAGAACTTGTAAGCCCCTGAGCCCAGGACCACAGAGATCCTGTATGGGCCCTCCCCCTTAGGGCTAAGTTTGCCCTAAGCCTGGGGTCAGTCACGCGCTAGGACAAGGTCGCCAAGGGGAAAAGCTCTCGCACGGACGCGCCGATTGTAAGCGTGCATCATTTCGCACTCGTAGATGGCATGGCGAAGGAGCACTCTGTCACACTCTTCTTCGACGAGGTCGACTTCCATCCGCTGATTTTCTTCGTTGACTTGGTACGCCGCGGCCATAGCTCCATCTAGGAGCTCGACTCGTAGCGATCGAAAACCGATCTCTGAGGGGAGGACTGCCTCGACCCCATATACGAGTGAGAATGGGGTACGCCTAGTTGCCCGGTTTGGGGTCATGCGCATAGAGCAGAGGACGCTAGGAAGCTCCTCCACCCATGCGCCTCAACGGGAGGCGACCTGCTCAAGTCGCAGGCGTAATCCCTACAGGATTGAGCTGTTAACTCTCTCAACAGCCCCGTTGCTCTAGGGGTGAGCTACGGAAGCGAAGTGGTGGGTGACGCCTAAGGTCTCACAAAACTCCCGAAAATGTGCCGAGTCGAACTGAGTTCCGTTATTGACCGTGATTTCTCAGGGGACCCCAAAATGGCAGATGATGTTCTTCCAAAAAAACCTCTGCACCACTCGAGAGGTGATGCTGGCCAAGGGCTCAGCCTCCACCCACTTGGAGAAGTAGTCCACAGCTATTACTACATACTTGTAGCCCCCTGGCGCCGAGGGAAGGAACCAAGGAGGTCCATCCCCCGACGGGCGAAGGGTCAAATAATCAAGATGGTCTACAGTGTTGTGGAGGGTAGTTTGGAGCCCTTCGCCATTTTCTGATAGGACTCGCATGTGGAGACAAGGTCTCATGCATTGCGGACCACGGTAGGCCAGTAGAAGCCTTGCCGGATGACCTTCACTGCGATTGCACAAGGGGCTAGGTGAGAGCCGCAGCTCCCCGAGTGTATGTCCTCGAGAAGCTGGAGCCCCTCCACCCGTGGGAGGCAACGGAGCAAGGCCGAAGCACCTCGCTTGTAGAGTCTCCCTTCCAACAAGACATACGCCCGTGCATTCACAAGGAGGTGCTTGGCCGTGACACCACTAGGAGGTTCCCCCTCCCCCCTTATGAAGGAGACAAGGGGATTCATCCAAGACGCGGCCCGGATGATCTCAGAGACCTCCGGGTTGCGGGACTCGGGGTTTGGGCCTGGGGTGGTCACCGAGGGCTTCGCGATGACCTCCAGAAAGGCGCCCTTGGGGAGAGGTCTACGGGCGCTGGCTGCCCGTGCCAGAGTGTCGGCATGGTCGTTGTCCCTCCAGGGGATATGTCGCGCTTCTAAGCCCTCGAAGTGTTTCTCCATCTTGCGCACCTCCCCCAGGTAGAGGCTCAGGTTCGCGTCATGGCACAAGTATGACTTGTCCATTTGGCAAACCACGAACTAGGAGTCCGCCTTAACCAGGAGGCGATGAACTCCCAGGGAGTGCGCGAGGCGCAGCCCCAGCAGCAGGGCCTCATATTTGATGACGTTGTTCGTAGCAGGGAACTCGAGCCTTGCTACGTACTCCAGCGTCCTTCCCTCGGGGCTCCGGAGGACTACCCCCGCACCAGCCCCAGCGAGACACAAGGAGCCATCAAACATGAGCGTCCAATGGTTGTTGCACCAGGGCGGCTCGACGGGGGTCTCCCCCTCTGTCCCGGAAGCGGGGGTCCACTCCGCCACAAAGTCAGCGAGGACTTGTGATTTGATGGCGGAACGGCCCGTGAGGGAAAGAGAGAAGGGAGCCAGCTCGGCTCCCCACTTCCCAATCCGGCCCGTAGCCTCTTTGTTTCACAGCACCTCCCCCAGGAGGAGGGAAGACAGGATCGTGATTGGGTGCCCCAGGAAGTAATGGCGGAGCTTCCGAGATGCCATCAGGAGGGCGTAGCAGATCTTCTCTATCTCTGTGTACCGTGTCTTAGCCCCTTGGAGGGCTTCGCTCACGTAATACACGGGGCGATGCTGCCCTTCCTGCTCCTTTACTACTACCGCGCTCACAGCGACCGGGGTAGCCGCAAGGTAAAGGAGAAGTGGTTCTTCCAGAAATGGGCTCACGAGCATTGGAGGGCTCGTGAGGTACTTCTTCAAGCCGTCAAAGGTTGCCTGGGCCTCAGGGGTCCATTTCAACCCTTCGAGGCCTCAGAGGATCTTCAAGAACTGAAGGCCGTGCTCCCCCGACCGTGAGACGAAGCGGCTTAGCGCGGCCAGACGACCGAAAATCCGTTGTACTTCTTTCACGAAGCGCGGTGGGGGCATGTCTAGCACTGCCCAAATTTTTTCTGGGTTGGCTTCTATTCCTCACTGGGACACAAGAAAACGAGCAGCTTCCCCCCGCACAAGCTGAAGGCACACTTTTCCAGGTAGAGCTTCAACCCGTACTCGTGGAGATTGTGGAAGGTCTCCGCTAGGTCTTCGAGGTGGGCGGTCGCGCGGAGGCTCTTGAAGACCGCATCGTCGACATAGACCTCCACGTTACAGCCAATCTGGTCCTTGAGGACCAGTGACATGAGGCGCTGGAAAGTTGCCCCAGTGCTCTTGAGCCCGAAGGGCATGTGAACGTAGCAAAAGGTGCCGAGGGGAGTTATAAAACTCATCTTTTCCTCGTCCTCCTTAGCTATCCGGACTTGGTGGTAGCCTAAGTATGTGTCCAGGAAGCTCATGAACTCGCACCCCGCGGTCAAGTCGATAAGCTGGTCGATCCGCGGGAGTGAGAAGTTGTCCTTCGGGCAAGCCTTGCTGAGGTCGGTGAAGTCCATGCACATTCTCCACTTGCCGCTTGACTTTTTTACGAGGACGGGGTTCACGAGCCACTCGGGGTGTAAGACCTCCCGGACGAACCCCGCCTCTCGGAGTCTAGCGATTTCAACCTTGATGGCTTCTTAGCGCTCGAGAGAGAGCTTTATCAGTTTTTGCTTCACTGGGGGGCGGCTGGGCGTTACAGCGAGCCTGTGCTCGATAATGTCCCTCGTGACACCCTGCATATCTGCGGGGTTCTACGCGGAGACGTTGAAATTTTTGCAGAGAAGACTGCGAGTCATTCCGTATGTTCCTCGGGGAGGTCCGCCCTGATCTTGACGATCCTTTCCCCATCCTCTGGGGATAGTCGGATCTTCTGGAGTTCCCCCTTAGGGCGTGGTTTCGGGACAAACTTCCCGGGGGAGTGATCAAGGTGTCCAGAGCCAGGGGGGAGCCCCCCTAGGGCCTTGATCAGGTTGACGTCCCCGATCATCGCGATGGCACACTCATAGAGAGCGCGAGCTGCATACTGGTCGCCTCAGGCGATGATTACGCCGCGAGGCCCAGAGATCTTCACGCAGAGATAGCTCTGGTGGATGGCAGCCCCCAGATGGTTGATCGTGGTCCTCCCCATGATCGCATTGTACGAAGAAAGGAGATCCACTATGTCAAACCGGACCATCTCCGTCTGATAGTGGTCCAAGGCGCCGAAGGTCATGGGAAGGTCGACCTTCCCAATCGGGTAAATGGTCTTCCCCGGGACGAAGCCCTGTAAAGGCCCAACTGCAGGCTGCAGCAGCTTCTCATCCACTTACATTTCCCTGAACGCTTTCAGGTACAGGACGTCCGCGGCGCTTCCGCCGTCGACGAGGATACGAGTCAGTTGCTAGTTGTACACAGTAGCGGAGATGATGAGCGCATCATCGTGGGGTAAACGAACCCCGCACGCGTCCATCGGATGCACTGGAGGTGGCCATCGGATGCACCGGAGGCGGCGACACAGCGGTTGGCTAGCCCCCTCGACTTCCCGGGGGAACTCCCGGTCATCATCTGCCTTGACAGGGGAAGGGCACTCATTGTCGGAGTCGGGCAGAGGGCCCAGAGGACCGCCAACCCGCGGTAGCACCACTTCTCCTCCGGGTTGGTTGAGCTGACCTCTTGAATTTCAGGGTCCCCCCGCCCCGAAGCGACAGTGGCTTCCCGAGCCGGTCTCTTTCCCCAGTCCGCCCGAGCGTCGTGGGCCGAGCACGGCTTTCGCTGCGGCGATGGCTCCGATCGGTGACAGGGGGGTCTTCTCGGCACCTATGGTATGCATGCGCTCTACCTCCTCTCGAGAGAAGCGGGTCTGGTCCGCCGGGGGAGCCCTTGGGGGCGGTCCCAGGGGAGGAGGGAGCTGATGTGTGTGGGCCACCGGCCCAGTGGATGTCACTGGCGCGCAAGCTGGTCCCAGCGCCGGACATGTGTCTGGGACAATGACGGGGGTCTATGCAGGGGAAGGCCTCAGGCAAAGGTCGGGCTTGGCACCGGGAAGTCTTGGGCCACGGCGACCGTCGGCCCAGGGACACCTCCGGACATGTGGGCGATCACCTGCGCGGGGAGAGCCCTAAATGCGGGGGGGCATTCCCGGCGCGACAGTGACGGTCAATATAGGCCAACTTACCAGCGCGTGGTAACCTCCTGGAAAGGGGAGAGCACCGGATGTCGAAGAGTCTCCCGGGAAGGGGAGAGCCCCGGACACCGGAGGACCTCCCGGGTAGGGGAGGGCTCCAGACATCGAAGGACCTCCCGGCGCGAGAAACACTCCCGGGGCAGGGATGGTGGCCTGGTGCCCCATGAAAAACGGCGGCGGCGCCCCCATAAAAGGGAATGGGGGCAGATAAACGAGAGTCGGGGGCCGCGCTAAGACGCACAACAGCTCTTCTAAGGTGCACTGAGCGCGGAGCTGGCCCTCGACCAAGGCCCCGAGCAATGGGTCTCCGAGAACTATGACCGTCACTTGGGGGGCGCTTATCCCCGCTAATACAGTCGTGGTCACCGGGCTCGATGCAGGGGTTCCCCCCCCCCCCCCCCGGGAAGGCAAGAGGAGGAGGCGCCTCACTCCGGGCCTCCCCAGGTGGTGGCACCGTGATGGCAACATCTTGCAAAGGTGGCACCGGGTCACTGGGACCGGTGGCACCGGAGAGGGGGGGAGCGCGAGCTCCCATTCTGGGGGGAGCCATGGCGAATTGTCACGTATCCCTACGGACAGTGCCAACTGTCGTGGTATAAAAGACCCCACGACAGATTTTTCGGACGTGTGTAACATGTGTACAGCGGCGTGAGCTAACCGTGCAACCGGTCACCTCCCACCGAGCAACACCGAGATTGACACGGAGAGTTTTATATAGGTTCGGGTCCCGGTGGGGGCCCTAGTCCTGTCGGCACCCCCCAGATGTAAGTCCGCTGGGGAGGTTCTCTCTCGGGGAGAGACGTCTCCAAGAGATGCCTGTTGCCTCGAGTGTGTAAAATGAATTGAGTCTCTCTTAGAGAGTTACAAATGAGGTACAAAAGGGGGTATATATAGGCCCCAAAAAATGTAAAAAGACTAAAAATCCCTAGCTACAACTGCTAGATCGAGGGTCACCGCCGTCTTTTCATCCGGCGGAAGACTTGGATGCTCGACGTGTGTCCTTGCTAGTTCCCGAGGCATCCTTGACGTCACCCATCTACGGTCTCCCAAGAGGCGTCCGTAGCTTTCCACGGGAGCCTTTCGGGACTTCCCACGGGAGGCGTTCATGGTTTTCCACGGGTGCCCTCCGGGACTTTCCATGAGAGGCGTCCATGTCTTTCCACGGGAGCCTTCCGGAACTTTCCACAGGAGGCGTCCGTGACTTTCCACGGGAGGCGTCTGGGACTTCCCACGGGAGCCCTCCGGGGCTTCCCACAGGAGGCGTCCGTGGCTTTCCACGGGTGCCCTCCAGAACTTTCCACACGAGACGTCCGAGACTTCCCCAACATAATTAGTTTTATTAGACAATGCAGGTTGCAATATAATATAATGTTGTTCGGTGTATTCCATTTTAATAATTTTTACTGTGCATCAACAGTCCTTAAACTACCTTAATTCATGATAAAATTATTAATACATGTTAATCACACTCTAATAATACAAAAATTAGGAGGGTTTGCAAGATAGCTAGTAGGTTGTGTTTCCATCTAGTCCAATTTATAAAGAATCTTTCATCCCAAGAGCTTCACCCTTAGTTGCATACAAACAACCAATCAACTAACTCTTGTACCCTCACGACCTTGATCGGTGACTATGCAGTTAACCAAATACTCAGAGTTTTCGGTGATTAAAAAAAACATCACCCATTTGGCCATGTCAGCACGTAACAAATACGCACCCAGTCGGATATCATTTAGCTGCATGAAACCCATCCCACAAGAGCCGAAAGAATCTTGCGAGAACACCGAGAAAGCTACCAATAGAAATAACAAACTCGCAAAAAACCTTTCCAAGAACCGGTCCTGATCCGAGCTACATCGTAGGATCCAACGGCTATGATCAGGGGAGTAATTTAGAATTACCAGTACTGTAGTTTACTGTTTCTCTTCAGTTTACCTTGTTTGTTGTTTTACTGCTGACCTGAGCTATGTAAGATCTGATCTGTGCTGTAATCATCAGGAGTATTACCTACAGTTTAGAGTTCTGCAAATTACCTTTAAGTTAGATCAAAATCGATCCCTTCTTGATTTCTAGTCAGGATCAACAGATCCTAACAATTGGTATGAGAGCCATGTCGGGATGTAGGTTGGTGGTGGTGTCTCCCTTAGCACTGTAAAATCCCTATGATCTGGTTGTGACCATAGATCGGGAAGTTCTCAATGACGAAGATTAATGAAGAAGATGAAGAATTGGTGCAATTGAAGGAGCTAAAGGAGATGAAGGAACAGATCCAAGATGTGCAAGATATGAAGAATCAGATGGAGGAGCTTATGATGATTGATCAGGGTCGACATCAATCTGAAATTAACTCGAGATGACGGCGATACTTCATGTGATAGTTGAAATCAACCTCACAGACGATCAAAATAGATTCAGTCACACCACCACAATATCCTATTGTTCCTCCTGGAGTTGGTCCAAGATCATGTGGTACAGATCCAGGGTTTGTTCCAACTATTGTGCAATCTTGGTTACATAGGGAGAATCCTCGTATGGCGAGTTCTAGGTTCAACCCCTTTCGAAATCTAGTTTACAGCGTTCGATGGGACTGATTCATGGGGATGGATATGTCAATGTGATAAATTCTTGGTTATCAGGCACACTTTATGAATTGTAAGCAGCTACATGGTTAAGAAGTATATTGGATTTCAAATTCAGGAAGTATTTGGTGATAGGTTTGCACAAGTTAGTTCTTATGATGTTACAGAAGCTTTTCATGCCCAACAGCAGAACACTACTGTATCTGCTTATCTAGACAAATGTGAGGAACTCATGGCAATGGTCAAGAAAGGGGATCCTCCTGGTCTTACTGAAGATTATTTTGTCGGCTGTTATATTAAACATCACCCCAAGTCTTTACAACTCAAGACCTTTACTGAAATTTATGAACTTTCAAAAACACTTGAATTGGCTGCAATGGCTGGAAGGGGACCAAGTCTGTATACTCCATATGTCAGTGCACAGAATGGAGGAACTTCTAGCTCTGGATTTCAGAAAGATACATATTCTTCGGGTATAACATCAAGGGTAAAACTGAAGAATGAAGGGACAACATGTCCAAAGATGTTCTAATTGGCGGACAGACAGTAATTTGCAGAACTAGTACAATCAAAAACTGCTTTTCATAATTTTTGCTTCCTAACTACTACCTCTTTTGTAATATGTCCATCACAATATAACTTATAAGCTTATCAATTTAACTCCCTCTTGTCTGGTTGACAATGGATTTTCAAAAAAAAAAAAAACGGGGTTAAAGCTGATAAAATACTCTTTTTTAATTCATAAATACAACTTGTACATAAAATTATCAACTCATACATACAATGATACAATTCACATATAAAATTCTCAACCTATCATAAAATTGGTGGCTTGCATGTACTTATCATACCAGTTGGGCACTGGCATACTGGAGCTGGCCTGCGGCCCCGGCCGATGAGCATAACCCTGGAACTGCAGGCAGAAACTCGTCGCCGGTACTGAGGGGCAGATCACCGGAATTTCGGAGCACCGGCCGTCGGTCCTCAATTAGGATGGCAGATTAGGTTACCATTGTGCTATCCCATTAAGTGGGCAATCTATTGAGAACTTGGGCCAGTGAGATGAAGGAAACAAATCAAGTCTCGCTTTGCCGCCGCCGGCCGGCTCAACCCCTTCTGGGAACTAGACGACGGAGTGTCCCGGTCGCTTTCGCGACCGCCAAATCCTCACGGTGGTCATCATGTAGAAGGGCGCCGCCGGTGAGCAAACCTATCCTCGGGTTTCTGACGGCGGTGGCGGCGGGAAAGACAGCCATGTCGACGCGCCGGGTGAAGTGGGCTGCGGACGTATGTTAACCTCTCTCTCTCTCTCCCCGCTTATCTCCTCTGTAACCGCCGTGGGTTAACCACCCAAGTACGTGCATTTACATAAACCTCTCCCCCCACTACGCTTCCACACCTTCTTCCCTTCGCAATGGCATGCTCTCCTCCTCCTCACCAGGACACGACCCTCTCGCTCTCCCTCCTCCCCTTCTCCCCACCCAAGCCGCAGCCGCCGCAGCGGAAGCCGAGGCCGGAGGCCGCGCCCCGCGTACGGTCCTCGCCCTCCGGCGAGACTCCGCCGTGCACCGAGTGCGGCAAGCGCTTCCCTTCCTGGAAAGCGCTCTTCGGCCACATGCGCTGCCACCCGGAGCGGCAGTGGCGCGGCATCACTCCCCCGCCGCACTTCCGCCGCGCCGCCGACGCCCATCACTTCACCGCGCAGGAGCGAGAGGTCGCCGCCAGCCTCCTCATGCTGGCCGGCCCGAGGCCCGGCGCTGGAAAGGCCAGAAAAGCCACTGCTGATGGCGGGAAGGACGAAGGCTGCGGCGTGATGGCCTCGCCTGTAGCGGCGGCTGCGTCGAAGTGCGACGACCACAAGTGCAGCGTGTGCAACCGCGGGTTCGCGAGCGGCCAGGCGCTCGGCGGGCACAAGCGGTGCCACTGGGAGAGGGCGTGCACTGAGGTGGTGTTCGTCGGTGGCGGCAGCGGCAGTGGGACTGCGTCGGCGGCAGTAGCGAAGGCCACCGGGCTGGACCTCAACCTGCCCCCGCCACCGGCGCCGCCTTTGGTACAGAGGAGTGGGATGCTGGATTTGAAGCTGGGTTATTAGAGTTAGTGCTACACTAGTTAGGGTTCTTGGCTTGTATATTTTTGCTTTTGTTGCTATGCAAGTGGAACGTGTATGTATGTGTATTATGCAGCTTTTTTTAACCTTCTTTGGTATGCTGATTCAGAAAGGAACGTTTTATTCTGAATCGGTTGTGTTGCTTTGTAATATATCTGTAGTTTTAGTACTTGTAATAGACCCATGTGTGTATGTATGTATGTATGTATGTATGTATATGTGTTTGTACATACATGTGTATATATGTAGTTAACCTAGGAATAATACGTAGCAATTATATATGTTTGTACTTTTTTTCTTTTGTATATATGTTAGTTGATATGGGAGGAATTTATATTAAGGTTATGTGTTTCTAATGTCTAACTTATATGTAATATGTTGGCAATAGTTGACACAAGAATAGCATTTGCAGAATTTGCAACTGCTTTCTTTTTGTTATGTTAATCTGCAGATGTTGGTAAAATTAGACGGAACTCCGCATGTTGTTGTGCGGATATTGAGAAAATAGATTTGTAGATAATAAGATATTGTATTTACAAATTAGTTATAATTGTTGAGATTATTAAATTGCACGACTACAACTATTTTTGAATCGGATGACTACGACCAAAACAGCGTTGGTACGATTAGTTTTGAACTGACAGACTACGACTAGAACAGAGCGTGTACTGATACTACCAGTTCTGTTTTTTTTATGACAATCGAATTAGAGGACTATTGGAACTATGGCTGGTCGAAACAGCAGTTTTACTTTTTGTTATGATGATCACATTTTGTTTTGTGGTTGTGACAGTAAAAATTTTTGGTCAGCATAAATATTGATCGAGCATAAATGTTGATCGCAATAGTAAAAGAATAAATTATTTTTTTAATATTTCTTTTAATATCGCTGATAAAGTAAAATATCTTGTTTTAAAGTTTTAATTAGTGCTGAATTGATTGCATGCATATATATTCTTAAATTTACTCAAGTGATCATGAGTTGGGTTTCATTTATGCTCTCTGAGAAGTAGATTTGACATGCAGCATTGCAACAATTAGAATTCAGTACTATAATGAAAATTGACTGTCAAGTGTTTGTACAATGTTACTGATGTTTAGTGATCTTTCTTTAAGGAACTAACCCAACATGGAATCATGATTTATAAATGGCTTTTAATTTATTCTAAGATTCAGTGCAAATCCAAGTAAAATATTCTGCTGGATCAGCAGTTTGGTTTCTTAATTTAGATTAATTAAGTACATAATGAAGTTTTCATTATGGTTCTCCATGCTATCAACACTACTGAATTTGAAAATTAAGGTTCAAATTTGGACTTCGACTTTACAACTATTTTCTCATAGATGCAATTAATTATAAGAAAAATTGGCTATATATATATATGATGTTGTACTACAATTATATTTGCTATTTACCACTACAAAAAAGTATTTTGCTAAATATTATTGTGTTTAGATGTTTGTTTATTATATACCATTGATCAAATAAGATAATAATATTACAAAGGTATCTTTTGAAAATGACCAAATTATTGCCGCTATAAAACACTATAAACACATCACTTCTTGACTTCTTCACAAACTGTGGATTCCTTGATGTTTTGTAGGAAGAACAGTGTGAAGAGGACAATTAGAGTTCCGGCGATCAGCTCCAAGATGTCCGACATCCCGCCGAACGAGTTCTCCTGGAGGAAGTACGGCCAGAAGCCCATCAAGGGCTTCCCTCACCTATGGTAAATCCCTCAATTTCTTGGCTATTCACTGTTAAGATTAACCTCAAAGTTGTATTAGGGACAAAAGCCCAGTATTTATAGATACAACAGCCTAAGGGCTAAAGTCAGATTTAGACACATCCAATACATATACACATATACATATATACGTAACATCCCCCATCAAACTCAAGGCGGCTCAAACGTATTGAGTTTGGAAAGACTAAACTCATGACGATCGCGTGTCTGTGGCTTGGTGAAGAAGTCTGCAACCTGAAGATCAGAGGCCACATACAGCATGGGAAATATCCGGCCTAGTGACAGCCAGATACACCAGACTCCCAACAATGTGACGATATCGAGAGGGATCCTCAAGAGAAGAGCCATCGGTGGATCGCAGTTGCAGATGCAACTCCATGGGTGTAGCAGCTGTACGAGTGTCAGTGAGACCAGAACGAGCAAGTAGATCAAGAACATACCGTTCTTGAGATAAGTAGTAGCCATCTGCAGTAGAAAGAATCTGAATACCCAAGAAATAGCCCAAAAGACCCAGATCAGACATCTGGAATTGCTCACTGAGACGCGCCTTAACAAAGGCAACATACTGCTCATCATCCCCCGTAATCAACATATCATCAACATAGAGCAAGATAAGCGTCCGACCACGAGTAGAAGTGTGAACAAATAGGGCCGGATCATGAGTACTAGCAACAAAACCAGCAACCAGAAGTACTGAACTGAAGCGAGCAAACCAAGCACGAGGCGCTTGTTTCAGATCATACAAAGCACGACGAAGACGACAAACATGACCAGTAGGTGCAGAATAACCAGGTGGTGGCTGCATGTAGACTACTTCCTGAAGATCACCATGAAGGAACGCATTCTTCACATCCATCTCAGAAATAGCCCACTGACGAGTAGCAGCAACTGCAACGAGAGTACGCACCGTGGTCATATGAGCAACAGGAGCAAACGTGTGAGACCCCCATTTGAGGATCACCTTGGTAACCGCCCAGGTAGGTTACACACAGCATGATGTCACATGAACTCAAACCATACAAGCATAGTAATATCATTAAACAAGTATCAGGCCAACATGGCCAATATTACATAGCCAAAGCACCGAAAATGGCGCTAAGTAGAGTTGCTAGGAAAATAACCAGTTTATCAGAAACAGAATCGGTATCCAAGTACCGAACACACAACATAAAACACAAAGCGACAATAAACAGCTTGACTTCCATCCGCAGCGGGGTTGGAGTGGCTCCTCCCACATCTGACTTGACTTGGTGCGTAATCCTTCTAGAACGTGGGCTCGCCTGGGGTGCTTCCATCTTCAGGTGAGTACTCATAACTGAAGGAATCGGGATCCTCGAATCCCTCTTCTACAGTTGGATATAAATGCAAGGGTGAGCACTTGGTGCTCAGCAACACTCATTCCGGTGATTATTGCAATTGTACTTACATGAGGGTGAAACATATGATTCCGGGGTTTTAATTTCATATGGATAGAGATATATAGATTTTCAAGTCATTTATTCAGTAAAACAGTACTTTTGTCATGAAATTGATACTTTAAACTTTAAACAGGTTTTCAATAAAACATTAGATGTAGTGGTCTCCCATGAGTCACTACTTTGTTAACCGCATTATGAAAACATTCCAAAACATTACTTGTGCTATAACTCATGGATAACATCCACTACGAAAAGACTCATGAACCTGGGAGTACAGAGTATCCGATACTTCTTTTACGCTTTGCAAAGGTGTACCTCTTTTTAAGTCCACTGGTTCACTCGGCTTTCAAGTCGGATCAGCTCCATGTGACTTATACACATGTGACAAGGCCGAGATCACACAACGTTTTTACAGTTCAGTATTAACAGTATCCCCGCCCGGTAAATAGACAGTTAAGTCTCAAGTACCGTTGTGGGTCTTCCCCACTGCCTTACTTCCTAGCCTCTCTGGTCTATGTTCCCGCAGGACACATAGCCTTGGTCTATGTCCACGCGAGACATACGACCATTTATGATTACAACCGCTCACGGCTTAATCAGGTCTAGGGCGCCTTCCTTCTTTTACGCCTTTTCCTCTCATCATTTTTCTGAACTCACATCACTCGTGGCCGAACCTTGGCCTTCCAGTTTCCACGCGAGAAACCAGATCGTCAAACCATGCAGGGAACTGCTAATACCAAAAAGCTACTAAGTTGTGCCTGTCCCATACCAGGCAAGTGGTTGGTACGTTTACAATTCGCATAGAGACACAGCACAAGGTTCTCGTCCTTATGAACCAATAGTGAGGAACATTCACATTCCCTGGTGCGCACCGCACCCTCTCCATACAAACCAATCCTCACTATTGATCCCTTTTATCAGTTTTCTTGACAAAACGGTTTTGATCATAACTTCTCATGTTTTTGACCATTTCAAGTTTAATGTGAATATTCAGTATATGAGTCCTAGGGTGACAAAAGTATATATATGAAGGTTCAATAACAAAAAGGGGTTTCATGATCCATTAGGTAATATCTACTCATGTCTTTCAAACATAACTTGTATTTCAAATAAGCATGCATAGTAAGAAACAGTTAATATACTTCATATGAAAATATTGGGTGAGACATGATCAAAGGAATGAGGCTTGCCTTGCGATGTTGGGTCTAAATACTCAGACGGATCTTCGAAGACTTCTTCCGCTCCTTCAACTTCTGACTCTGCGGCAATCAACCAACACACAAACACATACCATAAGTATACAGAAGATAGTTTCTATAGAAATTATTAAGTAAATAAGTCATGCATGCAGGGGAAAAGGTTAGGGCAAGGTCACAAGGGCTCTGGTCGAAGAAACGGCTAAAAAGGATTGAACGTCGAAGGATCGACATTCAGTTCATGGCTTTGGCATGGCTTCAAACTAGTCTTAAGATGGTTTTCTGGAGAAGTGATAGAAGGGAAAGATGTAGAACACAACTCCAGGAATCTAGGGGACAAGGTGGCATTTCAATTGCTCAACCAGAAGGGGTCAAACCAGGCTAATGCCAGTGGCTGACATGCACTGACATAGTGCTGGACATGGCCAGAAACTAGGGCATGGCTTAACTTTTGATCCAGGGCTCCAATTGATGCAACACTTTGTCTGGGAGGTAGGCATTACTAACAGGAATAAAATACTCAACAGGGACAAGAGCTGAAAGTGGCCGGAGGGTGGCCAAATCCGGCGATGAACTGCGGTGGCGACACGGCACAGACATTGATCTGGACAAAAACTTGGCAAGGGCATAACTCACAATCTAGGCAGATCCAGGTGTCGAGCTAGTGGAATAAAATGCTCAGGGAGGTGAGGCGAAGCTAAGGGACAAAGTGGTGTCGGCTGAATCGGCCGGGAACGAATTCCGGCGACCGGCGCTGGAGAAGATGACACTGGAGCTCGGGGATTTTTGATTCAGGGCGAATGAGCTCAATTCCAAGCTTGGGGATGATCTGTGGGGTATGAGGAGGCTACTGGAGGGGTTAATTTCATTGGAGATCGGCCGGAGGGGCTCGGCGACGAGGTCCGGCGAACTGGTGGACCTCCAGATTGGGATTTCTTCAATTTGAGCGCAATTGGGGATCCCGATTCAACAGGCTTGCTCTACTAAGCTCACTGATCAAGTTCTTCTACAGAATCGAGAGCTAATTCGGGCTGAAAGGGATGGCATTGAGGGAACAGGGGTTTTCTGGTTTTCCGGCGATCACCGGCGATGGGGGCACTATGATGCAATTGCTTGCTTGGGCACGGGAAGATGGGTGTGGGGAACTTACTGGTGAACCTGGATTGGAGAGATGGGCTACGGTTTGCTCTGGCGACGGTGGCTCCAGAAACAGCTCGCCGGAGAAGAAAGGGAAACAGTGAAAAACCGGGAATTTGGCTAAGTCTTGAAGTTGTGCTTCTTCACAGCACTGAGGGGGTTTAAATAAGTCCAAGGGCGAAGCTAGCGAGGGTTTAAGCGACAGTGGTTGCTTGCGCCGGGGAGAAGCTTGTCGGGCGCAGGCGCAACGACGGCGACGGCGATGTGATCGCGCTCAGGCGGTGCTGCAGCTTTGCCAGTTGCATTGGGACTTCGTCCGGGACGGCGCAGATGCGGAGGCGACAACGTAGCTCCGGCAACGACACGTACGCGCATGCAAATGCCACGGCAACGGTTGCGCGCGCGAAGACACAGCTCTGGGGCGAGGGCGTTTATCCGCTAGGCTAGGCGATGCCACGGTGGCTGTCACGTGCGCGCGGGGTGGCTCAACCGATTACGAGTGCGGCGACCGGAGAGGATGGCCGGCGGCGAGCTCTGCGGCGAGGCAACGGCGAACGGGGCGCGGTCGAATGGCACAGGGGCTAAAAAGAAGGCCCGGGCTAATTTGCAATTTCAAATCTTGCTCCAGGGACTGATCTGTGAGGAAAAATTGAATAGGAAATGGACTTGATTGCAAATCTGGAGATCTAAGGGTCCGATCTGAATTCTGGTTTCGCAAATAAGTTGCATAAAATTATTAGAACTCATCTGGCCAAAGTTTGGTAAGATCAAGCAAGATCTGAAGGGTTTCGACAAAATTTGGGGAAAAGCTGTTTAGGGTAAAATAGGGTAATTAGGGTTTTAAAAATGGTAAGGGTTGAAACTCAGCTTTAGGATGGGATTTTGGGGATGATCCCGAAGGGAAAAATGTTCTGAACAACATTTAGAAGGGAATGGCTGAAGCAGATTAGGTTTGGGGTCAAGATGTGGATTTTGGCTATTTTAGAGTTTGGCAAAACAGGGGTGTTACAAAACGTCTCCTCATAGTCACGACCATACTGTTGCTGAAATCCCCGA
The DNA here is from genome assembly GCA_019359835.1 of Pharus latifolius. NCBI lineage: Eukaryota > Viridiplantae > Streptophyta > Magnoliopsida > Poales > Poaceae > Pharus > Pharus latifolius. The sequence continues at coordinate 17,378,871 of CM033320.1, read as the reverse complement.
GCAACAAGACGCGCTTTATAGCGCTCAATAGAACCATCCAACCGTGTCTTGATTTTGAAAACCCATTTACAAGTAATGGGTACTGCACCTGTGGGTAAAGGAACAACATCCCAAGTCCCTGTATGCTCCAAAGCGGAGAGCTCCTCGGTCATGGCTAGCTGCCACTCAGGTATGTGAGCCGCAGCCTGATAGCTGTGAGGCTCCTGAACATCACTGGTGAGAAGCGTACTACGATCACGAAGTACATACCTGGGTGATGATGATGTTGGCAGATCATCGGTAGAAGTCTCATCCGAAGAGGCCAAATCACGAGTAGCAGAATCCAAAGAGATCTCAGGAGAGGAAGAAGACAAAGGCTCAGAAGACGAAGATGAAGGCTGGACTATAGAGAGCGGTGGGACAGGGGAAGAGCGATGATCAGACGGAGAGGCGGAAGCAGATGAAGTGGAAGAAGGAAAAAGAGAATAGGAGGGGATGGAGAGAAAACTGATGGACTCTGTGGGAACAGATGAATGAGAAGAAGAAGAATAAAAGAAAGGTCAACTCTCATCAAAGGTGACATCTCGAGAAAAACGAAGACGACGAGCAAAAGGATCGTAACAACGATAACCCTTATGCTCACGGCTGTAGCCAAGAAAGACACACTCAACAGATTGAGCGGTCAACTTGGTACGCTCACGAGGAGGAAGGAGGACATAACACGCACACCCAAAGACTCGAAGATGTGCATATGTCGGAGGAGTGGAAAACAGAAGCTGAGAAGGAACCCGACCATCGAGACTAGTGGACGGCTGTATATTTATAAGATACACAGCCGTAGAAATAGCCTCAGCCCAGAAGGGGTGAGGAACAAAAGAGGCAAGCATAAGAGTACGAGCAGTCTCAATAATGTGACGGTGTTTGCGTTCAGCAACACCGTTTTGAGCATGAGCACCTGGACAAGATAACTGAGGAAGGGTACCCTCATCAGAGAGAAACTGTCGAAATGATGTGGACAAGTACTCACCGCCAGAATCAGAGCGAAAGGTCTGAATGGAGCAGGAAAACTGAGTATGGACCATACGAGCAAAAGACTGGTAGATAGATAACAACTGACCACGGTGTTTCATGAAATAAATCCAGCAATAACGAGAAAAATCATCAATAAAAATCACATAGTATTTATGTCCACCTTTCGAAATAAAAGGAGCAGGACCCCATACATCGGAATGAATAAGCTGAAAAACACGACTTGACCTAGAAAGACTAGTAGGATACGGATGTTGTAGCTGTTTGCCAAGCTTACAACCCGAACAAGATAAAGAACCATCAGAAGTGACAGGACCTAAAACACCCTGACGCACTAGACTAGATAAGCGAGGGTGAGAAAGGTGACCCAAACGATGATGCCACTGGTGAAAGCTGATAGACGACGCAGGGACAGACGCGAATACTGAAGGAGTGGAGACCGAAGTAGCAGTGGGCGGAGAAGAAACCGGAAGATGTAGGTAATCAAGGTGGTAGAGACTCTTGGGGCTACTGTGAAGTCGGCCACGTCCAATGAGAGCTCCCGTCCGACGATCCTGCACATAGCAAAAAGAATCATCAAACCCAATAAAACACTTCAGCCGAGCAAGCTGAGAGACAGACATAAGGCATAGCTGCAGCTGTGGTACACAAGAGACATCAGAAACAGTAAACTGAGTGGTAGAAATGATGCCCTGATGTGTAACCGGTAAGGTAGTGCCATCAGCTGTCTAAACTGAAATATAATCCTGGGACGGCCGACATGATTGTAATGCGGAACAATCAGACGTCATATGGAAAGACGCCCCTAAATCCAGAACCCAGGGACTAGCTGTACCTGATGATGGGGTAGAGTGAACTGCAGCCCCAGCAGAAGACGAGGAGGGTATAGTAGTCTGGCGCTGTAAAAGAGTATGAAGCTGGCGCAGCTCTGCAGTAGTGAGAGGAGCTGGCTGATCAGAGGATGGGCTAGAAGACACAGTAGGAGTAGAACGGCCACGGCGAGTAGCACGATCACGCTCAAACTGAGACTTCAGCTCTGGATGAAGACTGAAGCAGCGCTGAACAGTATGGCCCGGCTTCTTACAGTGTGAACAGACCGCATGAGGACGCGCCTCAGTGCGCAGAGAAGTCGAACTAGACCGCGACATAGCCAACACCGTAGAAGGTGAAGAGGTGAAGTGAGACGCCAAAGAACGCCGTCGAGTCTCCTCAGCAACAAGAGTCCGAACAGTCTCTTCCAAAGAGCAGAGGGTCTCACGATTCATAAGTTGAGAGCGACCCATCTCAAACTCGGACCGGAGACGCATCAGAAACTGAAAAACACGCTCCTCTTCCCTATACCGAAAAGTGAGAGGTCCGGCATCGGTGGGTGCCATAGAGTCCAGCTGATGCCAAATCTTGCAGAGCTGACTGTAAAACTCCTCCACAGTCTGATCACCCTGCTGAGAGGCAGAAAGTTGCTGGCAAAGAGACCAGCGAAGGGCATGACCCACCTGGCGGTAGCGAGCAGCAAGAAAATCCCATATATCCTGACAGGTGGGTAAAGAATCAATACTCAACCGAATATCTGACGAAGTGCTCTGCATAATGAGACACTTGACCCGGGCTTCATCACGAAGCCAAGTAGACAAAGTAGGATCACTGGGGAGTGGCTGGCGACTCGTCCCGTCCACATGTCCACGCAGGCCAAAACCATCAAGAAGAGATGTCATGACAATAGACCACTCGCAATAATCAGCAGTGCTTTTGAGTTTCACATCACAGAGTGGCAGGGAGAAACCTCCTGAAGAAACTGAAGATGCCATAACGTCAGAGGAAGGGATCGTAAATCTGAGGAGACAAACGACATCAACTAAAAGGAGCATAGACAAAAGGGGCAGAAGTCCTTTTTTTTTTTTTTTAAATGAAGAAGGGATCGGGCTGGGAGGCCGTATTAGGCGGCGAGGGCGGCACGCCGGGCGGGGAGGCCACGCAGGGAGGCGGCCCGGCCGAAGGTGGACGGCGCGCCGGGCGGGGAGGCCACGCGGGGAGGCCACGCGGGGAGGCGGCCACTGGTGGCAGATGGCGCGGGCCCGGCCAAAGGTGGGCGGCGCGCCGGGCGGGGAGGCCACGCGGTGAGGTCGGCCGACGGGGCCGTGCGGCACGAGGACGGTAGGCGGCGAGGGCGGGGAGGCCACGCGGGGAGGCGGCCGACGCCGGGCGGGGAGGCGGAGGAGCGGCCGACGGGGCCGTGCGGCACGAGGACGGCAGGCCGGATCGGATCGGGCACGAGGACAGCAGGCCGGACGGCGCCGGATCGGGCACGAGGACGGCAGGCCGGACCGACGAAGAAACGTGGATCTGACGAACGGCGACGACAACGGCGGCGGCGGCGAAAACGTCAACAACCACGGGAGGTTAGGGTTAGGGTTGTGAAACTTGGCTCTAATACCATGTTAAGATTAACCTCAAAGTTGTATTAGGGACAAAAGTCCAGTATTTATAGATACAACAGCCTAAGGGCTAAAGTCAGATTTAGACACATCCAATACATATACACATATACATATATACGTAACATTCACAAGATTTAGACGAAGTATCGTTGTATGAGCAAGGATCTGATGTGAATTGTTCTGTTTCGTGTGGTTCCAGCGGGTACGACAAGTGCAGCACGGTGAGGGGGTGCCCGACAAGGAAGCACTTGGAGCTCGCCACCGACGACCCGGCCATGCTCGTCGTCACCTATGAGGCGAGCACTTTGTTCCCTTGAGGTTTTCTTTTGATGTGCTTGTAAAAAAGACTATAAATTACAGAGAGAGAGAGAGAGAGAGAGAGAGAGAATTTGATGGACATTGCTCCGGAGTGCCCCATGCCACGACAGCGAGGAAGAAGGGCGGCACGACGAGGAACGGCTGTGGTGCGAGGCATGTAAGCGTCGAAGAATAGGCTAAAGGGGAAGCAATTAGACTTGACCAGGTTAAACTGGCTCAAGCCAGACGTATAAGCCTGGAGGGGTAAGTTGCTTATTTTTAAAATAATCTCTCTCCAAATCTTCATAATATTATTATTTAATTTGATCAATCGTACATAGGAAATAAGCATTCAAATGCGGTTGTATTCAGCCAAGTCTTGTAGTGATAAATAACAAGTCACCATAACACAATATTATATAATCAATTTAGCTAATTATTTTTCCTGTGTCTAGGTAGTTTGACATAATCATGAGAACTCAGCAGAAAGTATGTGCTATCATTTCAATGTGAAAGATACATTGAAGATGTAATTTGAAATTCAGGCTTGGAATGTGGTGTTTTTTTTACTGACCTATGAACACTCCCTGCAAGAATTTTGGCATGTGGATTAATTACTGGCTTAACTAGACAAATTAATTTTAAAGTCCTATAATTAACTTCTTACCCAACTTAAATGAGATATACTAGTTTCCTTATGGTTTAAACTTCTTGCCAACCGAAAAATTATTCTAAAGATCTACCGGAAGATTAAAAAAGAAAAATACGTAGACAGCTGACAAATTTTAGTCACCATCAGTGCTTGTAAGTTGCTGTAGAGCTTCATAACTCCTAAGAAAAGGTTTTCTTCCTTGTAAATACTAATCGGCAGTCTCTGTTTTTTTTTTTTGGTTGAAGTTTACACATAAGCATGAGGCTTTACTGTTTTAGTTGTTCAGATACTTCATATATGTGATCACGTCACAAATGGGGAAAAAGCGGCTAAATGAAAGCAAAATAATTTACTAAAGTAGTTATTTGAATACATTACATATTAAACAAATAATAATTATTTAAATGGTATAGAAACCTAAGTTATCCCCTATATACTCTGCAGAACTTCTTTTCAGAACATTATAAGACAGGGTGAATAAAAGGTGATGAGCAATTGACTTGAATTTTGAAGTACTTTTCAGCACGATGTGAAATGATTTGAATTTTCTAAAAAGATATCATCCACTTGTGCTAGTTTTCGTTTTACTTGGTATGTGTATGTGCTGGAGGTGTTGCAAGTCCAAAGAATGGTAGTCTAAGGATGTGTTTGGTTGTACGTCCTAGACCATCTCATGCATCTGCACCATCTCGTGTATCATAATTCATCCCAAAATAAGAAATATTCTCTCAATATACTGCACCATTTCATTTCTCATTTTTTTAGGTATGGTTTCATCCATCACCAAAATTAGTGTGCGCGTGTTGAGAGAAAAAAGACGCCACTTGATCTGCTCACCTCCCTCTTTCTCTCCGTCGCTAGTGTTGCCGTTCCCGAGCGGGAGAGGGCCGACGCGGGAGGCGATGATCCATTGTGAGAGGCGGCGATCGGCGCGGGCGGCGACGGCCGGCGCAGGAGGCAGCAACTGACACAGGAGAGGCAACGACCGACGTAAGAGGCGACAATCTGTTGTGGGAGGCGTCAATCAGTGCGGACGGCGGCAATCCGTTGCGGGAGGCGTTGATCGGCGCAGGTGGCGGCGATCTGTTGCGGGCGGTGGCGATCGGTGCGAGAGGCGACGACCGGCGCGGGAGGCGTCGATCGACGCGAGTGTTGGCGATCAGTGCGGGAGGTGACAACCGGCATGGGAGGTACCGAATTGGCGCAGGTGGCAGCGATCTGTTGCGGGAGGCGGCGATCGGCGCGGGAGGCGCAATCGACACAAGAGAGGCGACGACTGTACATGAATAGTGTTTGTGCGTGTGTATATGTATTCTGACCTCACTGGTGCACTGCAATGCAATGTGTGTGTGTGTGTGGCGATTTCTCACCTAGATTGGAGGAGAATGCTGAATTTCCTTCTACCCTTTTGCTACTCCTTTGCTTCTACTACAGGTGGCTCAAAGGAAGAAGGAAAGAAGAACAGGAGGAAGAAGAGAGTAATTTTAATTATATGTGTGTTTGCAAATTTGTTGATCTTTGGAGGTTGTGAACAAGTGAGAGTAGATGAGAAGTAAGTCTTGGAGTTAAATGTTAATCCTGAAGCTTGCTGAGGAAAATTTAGGGGCTGTGCAGGAGAACAAATTTGATTTCATTGGTCATGGGAGGAAGTGGTTTAATTAGAGAAAAGAGGGAAGGAAGAGGTAGTGATTGGAGTGGTTTCCTGTTCTTTGTTGAAGATGGTTTACACAGTGTATGGTTTACAGTGTATGTGTGGCACTGTTATGCATGTATCAGTGTTGGAATAGAGAAGAAGCAGTGGCTATGCAGTTGTGTGTGTAGCCTGTCTAATTCAAGCATATAAGATACTTAGAGGTAATCTTACCATTTCAATAGAAGAGGTAATCATAACACTCTAAGTACACAACCAAACACCATTTCATTCCATCTTGGACCAACTCATCTCTCCAACCAAACAAAATTCTGAATCATTCCATTCCATACCAACCAAACACTCATTTTGGACCAACTCATGACACAGCACTCATCTCATATTTTTTCATCCCATGATGAATAATTCGTCCAAGTAACCAAACGAACCCTAAAGGCACTAAAAGGTCATAGGAGATGAGTAAATCAACTAATTAATGACGAGACAACGTCCTGGAATGTTGACCATCAGCCCGAAATGGAGCATATTATTTAGATTAAAACGCCAAACTCCCAGGAGGAAGATTTCCTTGTGTGGTTCTATGATAGGTATTTTCACGTTCGAAGTGCTTACAGATCAGCCCTCCGACGACGGCTATAGGGGAACAGGATCAAACAGGAGCTAGCTAGTTCAAGCACTGAATTTTCAAGGCCTGATGGAACTGTGAGAGAAATTTTTCAAGTTAGATGTACCTGCAAAAGTCTGAATTTTGGCAAATTTATACCACCGAAATGTTGTGAAGGTACCCAACTGCTTGCTTGCCATGTGATGATCACAAAGGACCTGATGTGAATTGCTCGTCCCAGAACCATAATGATTTAACGCACAGGGAAGAGACTATTTCCCTGGAACAGAGTTGGGAATTTTCTTTCAGGGTACTATTACAAACTGTTTCGGATCCAACAAAAATTCGGCACAACTCCTTGAGGTTGAGGGTAGATCTCAAAATAAGATAATGTGAATGTATATGACGCTCTGGGTGTAATTTTCAGAATTCTCATTTGGCTTCTGCTGAAGAAATGCAACTCCTAGCTTGCAAGAAGTCGAGTCTTTCAATGGATGTCAAGTCTCCTGGGTGAAGATTGTTCATATGCTGGCAACTCATGCTCTACAAACAAATACCTACCTGTTTTCATTTCTTCTGATGTTGCTGAAGAGCATGCTTGTATTCATTCAAAGTGTTAAATACATTTATCCCTCTTGAGACTAAAAAAAAAAACTCATTTTGAACTGAAACCAGTGTATTATTCTTAATACAGTGATAAGCAATGCTAATAACTAGTCTCATAAATTGTACATTTTGCGTAAGTGATACAAGATTACACAGAGAAAATTAAGAAGAAAAGGAAGTTGGAAAAGTTATTCAATCTACTGTACAGACATCAACAGATCATGCCTCCCTTGTGGTCGTGGTTTCTGGCTTCCCATTGCCCATCAGAAAAAATGTACCATTCCATTCCAATCGTGAAGAATTCTCCAGCGGATACAAGAACTTCTGGTTGTCTCTGCTACCACTGATTTGGGAAGGCTTCCCTGTAGCTAAAATCCTCATTCTGAGACACCTCTCTTATGGTGGCATCTGTAACACGAGTATTCAGAAGCCTCTGCGAAATTCTATCCTTGCTAGTAACTTTCTTCTTCAACATAGATGCCAGTGTTGGCCCCTTTTGCCCCTTTTTCTTACCTTGCCGTCCCCCTCGAGCTGATGATTCTGAACACTGACCACAGGCTGCTGAGTGGGAAGTTGAAGCAAGAGCTGCTTCCCGCAGAACGTCTTCATTATGCTGACGAATTCTTGCTCGTTTGGCTCTTTCCAGTGCTTTATCATCGATGTCTCTTTTCCTGACATTCCTGATAGCCTGCCTTGCCAGCTGCTCAAATGTATCTTTACCTAGATCATTCTTAGCAGCCTGTCTTGCCAGCTGTTTGATCATGTCTTTACCTAGATCAAGAGTTCCATCATCATCACCACAATCACTATTCCCGTCCGTCGTTCCTGATGGAGAGGGCTCCTCCATAGATTTTCCATCAGTGCCTCCATTCGGCTCAATTGGATTACCTTCTGCATCACGTGGGATAATGGGACCATGAAAAGGGCATACCTTGAGATCCCTTCTTTGGCAAAGCCCTCCTTTCCTCAGAGGAGCGAAGCATGGTTGGATCTCAACCGGCTCTTCTTTATAAACCGAACTATAAACACTTAACTCTGCAATTTTTGCTGCAGGTATCACAGCATCATTATCCACCCTCCCCCAATGGCTCTCGATCTCAAGCCCTCTCTGGTTGACATGAGCATCCCGGACTGAGCCCCAATTATCCAATACCGAGCTCCATGGCAGCATGGGTGCTTGAGCCAAGAGCCTTGCTTTCTCTGGATCCACCTTTCGAGATCTATGACCAGCATTCGACACCTTGTCATCATCAGAATTCACTTCAGACACCACACTCTTGCCCTTGCTAGCATCCTTGCTGGTACCTGCAATATCAGAACTAGGCACCTCTATTTTCCCTTCCACCCAGAAATCATCATCCTCATCCTCCTCAACAGCCTTCCGCCTATGTCCATTATCAAGATCAAGACCAAGCTCGCTGCACTTATCTCTCACTGCCCGTATCTCATTCTTAACATCAATGAATTCCTTCAATGCAGAATCCCTGAACCGGTTATCTGCAAGATCAACCCTAACAAGCACCGATATCCACTCCTGCACAGTGACCAAATGCTTTGACACGAGAAGCCGGTACACCTCCCTCAGTGCATCAAAAACCGCCGTGTTCTCCCGAGTCTCGTGCACCCTCTCCCCAGCCATCAACGATGCCATTCTAATATCGCGCATTGCCAGAGATACAATCTCCTGCTCCGCATCATCATCATCCCCATACCCCTCAAATTTCTCATTCTGAACACGTATGATCTCCAATCCATTGCGAATTTCATCGATTGTGGACCGGATTTCATCCTTGATGGTTGCAAAGTTCTGCCTCAATTGTTCAACCTTGGAAGCCAAGATCTCCTGCGTGCGGGCCTCACGGGCAGCACGGGCCTCGGCGGCGGCGGGGAGGCCAGGGAACTGGATGCGGGCTGAATCCTTAAGGTAGTTGACAGCAAGGCGGAGCTGGCGGTAGTGCACACCGAATCGATGGTGCCAGCGCTCGACCGCCTGGACAGCGGTCTTGCGGAGAGCAGCGGCAGAGGCCGTGGGTGCCGGGAGCGGCTGGGCGCGGCGGAAGCCAACAACAAGCGGGAGGATGGTGTCAAGGGCTTCGGCGAGGAGGGAGCGGAAGAGCTTGGAGCGCATGAAGAGCTCGTCGGCAATGAGGAATGCCAGGAGCCGCACCTGCGTAGGAGAGGGTGAGATACTAGGGTTAGGGTTTGGGGTGAATTGGAGATGGGGGAGGGGTTAGGGGACTTACGTGGGAGTGGGGGTTGGAGATGCGGGAGAGGAGGGAGCGGAACGCTAGGCGGACGGCGGCGTCGGAGGAGCGGGCGGAGGACTTGATGGGGCGGAGGAGGCGGGGGTCCACGGAGGGGTCCGTGGTGGAGGTGGCGCGCTCGATCAGGGAGGCTATGGAGGAGTCCACCGAGGAGGAGATCCCCTCTTTCCCCTCCTCCGGCAGCAGCAGCGGCGGCGGACGGCTGGAGGCGGCGGAGAAGGGGATCGGTCGCGGCATCGCGGTGGACCGTGCGGCAAGGCGGTTAGGTTGGTTTCGGTGTTTGGGTGGGTACGGATTTTTGCCCCGTGGGTTAGTCGGTTGGTCGGTTTATTTGCTCGCTTTTGGTTAGACTTGTTAACTATAAGAGGAATTTTTTTAAAATAGTACATTTAAAAAAAGATTTACAAAAATAATTTACAGTGTAAAACTTTTGCAAAAATAACATCCAATCACCAAGAAGTATGGTGACAAATAATTTTTTGGTGGACATTCTCCAAATTGTTTAGCAACTAATGTTTTTGAATGGATTGTCTCAAGGAAAATTGGTGATTGGATTAAGTCGCCAGGAAGTGTGGCGACATACTGTATTTAATAGTTTGTCGTCAGGACTCAGGGCGACTGAAAACAAACAGCTCTTTATAAGGTCTCAAAATTGAGATAAAACTCATTTTAATTTGGAAAAAAGAAAAATCAGGGTTAAAAAAAGAGGAGAGGCAAGAGAGATCGCGAAAAGGTTATATTGAATTCGCATGAATATTTTATATAAATAATATTTTAAAAAAATTGCAAATTTGACCTAGTGCTTCAAAAATTGTAAAAATAATTCTTTTTAGAAGAGCGGTTGAATCTAGACGTCATACGTGTTTGCAAGAGTGTGGTAAATCTCTCTATCCCACAACCAGTGTGCGACAGAGAATGTACAACAAACAAAAAAGTCAGTCGCACTCTGGAAGTACAAAAACTTTGAATTTGAATTAATAAAAATTAAATAAAAAATGTACTACCGCACTCCCAGAGTGTGGCTAACTTTTTTGCTACCCATTCTCTTCCACGAAGTCCCTTACGCCGCCGGTGGCGTTTCAGCTTCCGAACCATTTCTCCGCGGGACGCGTCTATCTGCGAACCGACGCATCGTTTCGATGCGTTCACCTTCGCGTCGCCTCGTCTTGCGCGTGACAGTTCAACCCCACGGCTTTGATGGCTTTGTGGACACGTGTCGGGCATCCGGGTCCCCCTCCACCACCTAAAAATAGGGGGGGGCCCTTAGTTTGAGCATGCCCACAAGCCCTCAAACCCCACAAATCTTGGTTGTCTCCCGGTAGTTCTCGGTGATTCCCCGGTAATATCCGGTGACTTTGCCCGGAAGCGCCCGGTAGTTTCCGGTGACTTTTCCGGAAAGACCCGGTGACCTTTCCCCAGTAGCTTCCGGTGACTTCCGGTGACTTCCGGCGACTACCCGTGACGTCTTTCCAGAAGTTCCCGGTGACACTCCTCGGTAGGACCCGGTGAGTTCCGGCGGTCTTCGACAAGTTCGTCCCTGATGGCGCCGAAGAGTCGCGCCAAGGTCTCCGAGCTGCCGGCGGAGGAGGTGACCTCCGATTTCCTCGGGGCCACCGAGTTCTCCTCGGGGGCCCTTGAGGCCTTTTTGGAGCGCGGCTATTTTCGGGCGGGGGACATCAGGATCCCCGGTCCGGCGGAGCAGGTGCCGAGCCCCCGGGACGGGGAGGTGGTGGCTTTCGAGGCCTTCGTGGAGGCGGGCCTCCGGCTTCCGGTGCACCCGCTGTTGCGCGAGTTCCTGCAGGTATACGGCCTCTTGCTCAACCACCTCACCCCGAACACTCTCGTTCGGATGGGCTTGTTTATCTGGTTGTGGGAGACGACCGCCGCGACGGAGCCCACTCTACGGCTCCTGTGGTACTTCTACGAGCCGTCGGCGAGGGGCCCGGTGGTGAGGAGGGGCGGCCCTAGGTCGGCCTTTAGCTCCATCATGATCCAGCTGACCCCGGGCCGCGCCGACGAGTACTCGGTGCTAGCCTCCTGGGACCACTGGGGGGACTGGCTCCGGCATTGGTTCTACCTCCGGGTGGGAGACCCGGGGGTGACTTACTCTCGGGAGCCGTCGACGTATTCGCGGTCCGGCGGCCCGGTGGTTCCCGAGTGGACCGTGGCGGAGATGGACCTTTTCACCGCGATGGTGGAGGCCCGATTCCCGCGGTCCATGCGGGATCTTGCGGAGGAGATGGCCCTCCTCCGAGTGGCGCCGTTCCACACCCGTCAAGGGAGGGGGATGTCGGCGGCGCACAGGCCACCCCGGATGGCGGTGGCGAACCGTAAGTATTCAGACCCCTTCTCCATGTTGGGAGATTTTTCCTAACTCTTGCTTCGTTTGTTACTCTTGCAGTTAGGTCCTATGGTCGGGCCAAGGAGGTCGCGGCGACCCTCCTCGGTCGATACTATGAGGACGAGTACGAGAGGGTGGTTCGCGTTATCGAGGAGGGTCCTCCCCGAAACGCCGTCACGGAGGTGTTTGGGCTGAGGCTCCCAGCCAGGGTGCCTCTGCCCACTCCTGCTTCGCGCAAGCGGGGGAAGGAGGTTGCCGGTGGGCCCTCGAAGCGGTCTCGCCCGTCTGGCAGCCCCGCGGGATCCTGGGCTCGGAGGAGCCCCGCGAGGCCCCGATCTTCACCTCCGCCTTCTCCCGCGAGGGACTCTGCGGCGGCGGTTGCTGGGGTGTCGGGCGCAGCCCCAGACACCCCGGGCGGGCCGGATCCCATGGGCGGCGTTCCGGCCGGAGAGGGCCAGGGCTCAGACTCGGAGATGTACGCTCCGAGTCCTTCGCCGCCTCCTGCTCCCGCGGGGGTCCGGCCGCAGCCCTCGTCCAGCGAGGACTCCGTCCGGTTTCGGATGCCGGGCGGCCTGCCGATGGCCTCGATCCTGGCCCCAGAGACGGGCTCCTCGGCGGTTCGGCCAGCGACGGCGGCGCTCCCTGTACCCGGGAGGGGCAAGGGCCTGTTCGTCCGTCCCGGGGTTCCGGCGCCTCCGCTGGATCAGGCTTCCGGCTCCTCCGACGGTGGGACCCCAGAGGAGGGTGCCTGCTCGGTGGGGAGGCCTCCCGAGGGAGCGACCCGGGGGGCGACGAGGGTGACGTCGACGCGGTGATCACCTCCGGGCTTCGGGTAAGTTACTTGAATCTCATGCTCATCAGTCTTTCGTATTCTGATCATTGTTTCCATGCAGACGGTCGCATTGGCCCGGGGCTTCAGGACTCGGCTCACCACACGTCTTCGGGCCGCCGAGGACATAGTGGCCTTCGAGCGCGCCGGGAAGGAGAAGGCGCTCAGGGACGCGGCTTCGGAGCGCTCCGAGAAGGAGCGAGGGCTCGGGGAGCTCGCCGCGGTTCAGGCTCGGCTCGCTGCCGTTGAGGACACGGCCTCCCGGCTCCGGAGGGAGCTGCAGGCGGAGCGGGAGGCTGCAGCTTCGGGCGTCCAGGCCGTGGTCGCAGGAGGTAGGGCGATCCGCTCTACCCTCGAGGAGCTCGGGATCGAGCTCGAGCGGGGGGCAGGCCCTGACCCGGCCCCAGCGTCGGTCGGGGAGGCCGCGCACTTCCATGGTGCGCAGGTTGCCCTGATCCCGGCCACTGCGGAGGCTCGGGCACGAGGCCTCGCCGTCCCGGTGATCGCATTGGCGGCGGCCCTTGTTGAGCACCGCGGAGAGGGCGCCCGGGTCATCGGGGAGCTTGTCCCCTGGAGCTTCCCCGCCTTCTTCGACCCTCGGCGGGCTGAGCTGGAGCGGTCCGCCGAGGCTCTCTTCGACCAGATCACCGGTGCCATGGAGACGGGCGGCCGGCGCTCGGGTCAGGACGCGTCAGCCAGCGCGGACGTCCCCCCGGGGGGGAACAAGGACGGGCAAGTATGAGCTCCCCCCCCGGGTAGATTAGGCTTTTCTTTTTAGATCTCTTTTGCTCCGGGTGGCTTCTTTAGAGAGAGCCCCGGGAACTTGTAAATATCTTTCAACTGGAATAAAGTAGTGCTTTTGCTAAGTGCGTTCAACTTGTCGGCAGGTATCTTTAGACATCGCTTTCCTGGGGTTTTCTTGCCCTGAGGGGCATCTTTTGGAGAGTGTTCGAGGGTCGCCCAGGGGGTCTAGCCCAGGTAGCGCCCGGGCGGCCTCGATTTTACTAAGTCTGGCAGCCGGGGGAGCATCTGGCGGGCTGGACTCCGAGTCCGTTCATGCTAACTTTGCGAAGGGAGGCGCCTCCGGGGAGCCGGCCCTGCTGCGATGGCTCCTGGAGTGGCACTTGGGGAACTTCGACGATTGTCGCGCCGAGTTGTCTCCACCGAGGCCGGGGGCTCTAAAGGTCCCCCCGCTCAGAATACTCCCCCCGGCTGGTTACGAGTGCTGGCCGGAGGATCTCCTTCGGCAGGCTCTTCGGCGTATGAGAAGTTTGTACAAGGATCTTTCCCGGGAGATCTCAGAGGGTCTCCGGGATTAGTAGGTGTAGTTGTTTCTCGGGGATCGTTCTTCAAAGTATCTTCCTGCGGGAGCCTAACTCCCCGGGCCATACTCGCGCGCTCGGGTCTCACTCGGGGGGCGCTCTCGTCCTACTGGTGGGGGGGGGGGTTGTCCCCTAGTGTGATGTTGTATCAATAAAGCCGTAGACTTGTCTATTTGCCATGTCTTTGTTTCTGAAACTTCGAAGCCTTCCGCGTAAGCCGTTGTTTTTCTGTCCGGGCCCAGGGTTTTCCTCCTCCCCCCCCCCCCACAGCGGGGTGCAGCTTGGCTCCGCGCGCTGTGGGTAAGGAGTGAAGAGACCCGGACTGCACTGGGTGCTTAATTTGCGTAGCCCCTCGTCGGGAGTCCCGGGAACTGGCGGTGGTGCGCGATCAAGAAACTGGTCGGTCTATCTTTTGAGATAATGAATTCCGAAAGCCGAGTTCTCTGTCTGCCGCGGGGGGCAATGGATATTCCCTTAGGAGGGTTCCGTGACCCGGTAGTGGGTGTAGAGTGTTCGAGGGGGAACTAATCTCTCGAAGTGACTCATTACCGCAATTCGTGAGAACTGGGTTGCCACTTACCCCCTCAGTACACGAGGGGTTACTGTAAGCCGCCCTATGGGAGCTGTGCTCCCGTTGTAGGGACTTTAGGCTGTGGTAGCCCAGTTCCTCACGGAGAGGGCATCCTCACGGGGAGGGAATTTTTATAGAGGAGACGTCGCCTTTTAGGCGGAAGAAAAAACTCCTGTAAAAGAATTCCAACGGTGAAGTAGAAAAAAGCCATTCAATTTAATGGAGACGCAAAAATCTCAGAGTTGAGCAAAAAATCCACTTGTATTAATAGAGGGTGAGATACAACGCCTCCCCCCGCGAAAGCGCGGCCGGGGAGGGAACTGTGAGTACATAGGCCTCCCCCCACGGAAGCGCGGTGGAGGTGGTGGCGAGCCCCGGAGGCTAAACATAAAACTTGCGAAGCAAGGTTATGTTCCAAGTGTGCGTCAGCTCCTGGTCTTCAAGTGTGGAGAGTTTGTAGGCTCCTGAGCCCAGGACCGCGGAGATCCTGTACGGGCCCTCCCACTTGGGGGATAGTTTTCCCTGGGCTTGGGGGTCTGTCACGCGGTTGAGGACCAGGTCCCCAAGGCGGAAGGCCCTTTCGCGCACGCGCTGGTTGTACGCGCATGCCATCTCGCGCTCGTAGATGGTGTGGTGGGGGAGCGCTCGGTCGCGTTCTTCTTCGACAAGGTCGACCTCCAACCGTTGATTAGCCTCGCTGGTTTGATGCGCCGAGGTCATAGGTCCATCCAGGAGCTCGACCCGCAGCGATCGAAAACCAATCTCAGAGGGGAGAACTGCTTCGGCCCCGTAGACGAGCGAGAAAGGCGTGCGCCCTGTCGCTCGGCTAGGGGTTGTGCGCATGGAGCAGAGGATGCTTGGAAGCTCTTCTGCCCATGCGGCTCGCCTGGAGGCGGTCTGTTCAAGCCGTCGACGCAGGCCTTGTAGGATCATGCCGTTGACCCTTTCAACGGCTTCGTTGCTTTGGGGATGAGCCACGGAGGCAAAATGGAGGGTAATGCCTAAGCCTTCACAGAATTCCCGGAAATATGCCGAGTCGAACTGGGTCCCATTGTCGACGGTGATTTCTTGGGGGACCCCGAAGCGACATACGACATTTTTCAGAAAAAACGTTGCACCGCACGGGAAGTGATGTTGGCCAAGGGCTCAGTCTCCACCCACTTGGAGAAGTAATCCACGGCGACCGCCGCGTACTTGTAGCCCCCAGGTGCTGGGGGGAAGGGACCAAGGAGATCCATCCCCCAGCGCGCGAATGGCCAAGTAACAGGGATGGTCTGCAATATCGCGGAGGGGAGCCTGGTGCCCTTCGCCATCTTTTGGCAAGCCTCGCACGCGGAGATTAGATCCCGTGCGTCGCGGACCAATGTGGGCCAGTAAAACCCTTGGCGAAGGGCCTTCGCCGCGACCGCCCGGGGAGCCAAGTGGGATCCGCAGCTCTCCGAGTGTATGTCCTCGAGGAGCTGGAGTCCCTCCATCCGTGGGAGGCAGCGGAGAAGGGCGGAAGCCCCCTGCTTGTAGAGCTTCCCGTCCAGCAGAACGTACGCCCTGGCTTTGGCGCGGAGACGCTTCACCTCGGCGTCACCGGAAGGTTCCCTCTCGTCCCTTATGCAGGAGATGAGGGGATCCATCCATGATGCGGTTCGAGTGATCTTGGAAATCTCCGGGACGCAAACCCCAGGGTTCGCGTCCGGAAGGGTTATCGAGGGCCTCGTCATGATTTCCAGAAAAGCGCCCTTGGGAAGAGGTTCTCGGGCACTGGCTGCCGGGGCCAAGGCGTCGGCCCGGTTGTTATCCCACCGGGGGATGTGTCGGGCCTCCAAGCCTTCGAAATGTCTTTCCATCTTTCGCACTTCCCCCAAGTATAGACTCAGGTTCGCGTCGTGGCACAAGTAGGACTTGTCCATTTGGTTGACCACCAGCTGGGAATCTCCTTTCACAGGAGGCGGCGGATTCCCAGGGAGCGGGCGAGGCGCAATCCCAGGAGCAAGGCCTCATACTCGGCGACATTGTTCGTAGCCGGGAACTCGAGCCTGGTAGCGTACTCCAGCATCGTCCCTTCGGGACTCCGAAGAACCACCACCGCACCGGCCCTGGCAAGGCACAAGGAGCCATCGAGCATGAGTGTCCAATGGTCCTGGCACCGGGGAGGGGCGAGGGGAGTCTCTCCGTCTGCCTCGGCGGTCGGGGTCCATTCCGCCACGAAGTCAGCGAGGACTTGCGACTTGATGGCAGAGCGGCCCGTGAAGGTGAGGGAGAAAGGAGTGAGCTCGGCCCCCCACTTGCCAATTCGGCCGGTGGCCTCCTTGTTTCTCACCACTTCCCCCAGCGGGAGAGATGACGGGACCGTGATTGGGTGCCCGAGGAAGTAGTGGCGGAGCTTCCACGACGCCATGAGGAGGACATAGCACAGCTTCTCCACTTCAGTAGTACACAGGGCGTTGTTTCCCATCTTGCTCTCTTACGAGCACCGCGCTCACTGCGACTGGGGTCGCAGCGAGGTAGAGTAGTAAAGGTTCCTCCGGGGATGGGCTCACGAGCATCGGAGGGATCGCGAGGTACTTCTTCAGCGCGTCGAACGCCGTTTGGGCCTCAGGGGTCCATCTGAACCCCTCGAGATCCTGGAGGATTTTGAAGAACTGGAGTCTGCGTTCTCCTGACCGCGAGACGAAGCGACCCAACGCGGCTAGGCGGCCGGCAAGCCTCTGCACGTCTTTGACGGAACGCGGAGGAGGCATGTCCAGCAGGGCCCGGATTTTTTCAGGGTTTGCCTCAATGCCCCGCTGGGACACCAGGAAGCCAAGCAGCCTCCCGCCGCTTACGCCAAAGGCGCATTTTTCTGGGTTGAGCTTCAACCCGTACTTGCGGAGGCTGCGGAAGGTCTCCGCCAGGTCGTCGATGTGTGCGGCCGCACGAAGGCTTTTGACGACCGCGTCATCAACGTAGACCTCGACGTTGCGGCCGATTTGGTCCTTCAGGACCAGCGTCATGAGGCGCTGGAAAGTTGCCCCGGCGTTCTTCAACCCGAAGGGCATGTGCAGATAGCAGAAGGTGCCGAGGAGAGTTATAAAACTCGTCTTTTCCTCGTCCTCCGTTGCCATTCAAACCTGATGGTACCCCGAGTATGCATCGAGGAAACTCATCAATTCGCACCCCGCGGTCGAATCGACCAGTTGGTCAATTTGCGGGAGTGGGTAGTTATCCTTCGGGCAAGCACGGTTGAGGTCGGTGAAGTCCACGCATATCCTCCACTTGCCACTTGACTTCTTTACGAGGACGGGGTTTGCCAACCATTCGGGATGCAGGACCTCCCGCACAAACCCCGCCTCTAGAAGCTTGGCGACCTCTACCTTGATGGCGTCTTGGCACTCGAGGGATAGCTTCCTCAACTTTTGCTTGACTGGGGAGCGGCCGGGGGTCACTGCGAGCTTATGCTCAATGACATCCTGAGCGACGCCTTGCATGTCCGAGGGCTCCCACGTGAAAACGTCTGAGTTTTCGCGAAGGAAGGCCGCGAGTTGCTCGGCGTGATCCTCGAGGAGGTCTGCTCCGATCCTGACGGTCTTCTCTTCATCTCCCGAGGACAGTTGGACTTTCCGAAGGTCCCCCTCGGGGCGTGGCCTCGGGAGTGGCCTTCCAGAAGGAGCGGCCGGGGCAATGTGAGGCTCGGGGGGAGTCTCTCCCCCCGGAGTCTTGATCATGTTGACGTTTCCAATGGCAGCGGTGGCGTGCTCGTAGAGAGCGCGGGCCACGTTCTGGTCGTCTCGAACGGTGATCGCACCGTGAGGCCCAGGGATCTTCACGCAGAGGTAGTTCTGGTGAATCGCCGCCCCTAGATGGTTGATTGTGGTCCTCCCCATAATGGCGTTGTATGAAGAGGGGAGGTCCACAACATCAAACCGGACCATCTCCGTCCGGTAGTTTTTCGGGTCTCCGAAGGTCATCGGTAGGTCGACCTTCCCCACCGGGTGGATGGTCTTCCCGGGAACGAAGCCTTGTAATGGCCCGAGTGCGGGCTGCAGCAGCTTCTCATCGACTTGCATCTCCCTGAATGCCTTCAGGTATAAGATATCGGCAGAGCTTCCGTCGTCGACGAGGATGCGGGCTAGTTGGCAGTTGTAGACTGTAGCCGAGATGATGAGCGCGTCGTCATGCGGGAAGCGAACCCCGCGCGCATCTTCCACTATGAAGGTGAGGGGGACGTCTGACCATTTCGGTGGTGGAGACGTATGCAGCACCCCCACAACCTTCACCTCTCGCGCATGCTCCTTGCACTGACGCTTGGAGTCCCTTCTCGAGGCAGATCCCCCCATAATGATGTTTATACGTCTTTGGGAGGTTTGGAAGGGGAGCTCCTGGGTTGAGCCCCCTTCTTGCGTCTGTCTTTGCTGCTCACCCGCGGGAGCAGGAAGCACTGGCAAAGCCGTTGAGGGAGGCAAGGAGGCAGGGCCCCCTCCCCCCTGGCCGCGCTTGTCGAGAAAAGCCGCGAAGTGTTGGAGAAGCTGATGGCATTCTCGAGTAGCGTGGGTACTCTACTTGTGGAAGGTGCACCAGACGTTGGCCGTGCCCTCCTTGCTTTCCTTGGGGTGGCTCTCGCGCTCGCGGGAGGATTGTCCTCCCCCGTAGCCTTTTGACTTAGGAGGGGCACGACTGCCCTTTCCGCAGTCGCGCGAGCCGCCTCCGCCCTCGAGGACGAAAGCGTCCCGAGGCCGTGGCTCGCGGCGATCGTTTCTTCGGGGACGTTTGCTGGGGGGATTTCTAGCCTCCCGCTCGGCGGGGGCGGGAGCCCCCTGGTTCTTCTTCCAAAGATCGTCCTCCTCCGCGCGAGCGTACTTCTCGAGTACGGTGAAGAGTTCGTCGGCGGAGGTGGGGCAACTCCGAGAGAGCCTCCGGTGGAGCTCCCCGGGGAGTATCGCGCTCTTGCATGCTTCGATAACTGTGGAGTCAGGGACATGCGCCACTTTGCTCTTCACCTGAGCGAAGCGCTTGAAGAAGTTGCGGATAGTCTCCCCCATCCTTTGCTGGACGGTGTAGAGCTAGGACGAGTCTAAGGGCCGCACATAGTTGCCCTGGAAGTTCGCACAAAATTCGCGCTTCAGCTACACGAAGGACTTGATGGACCCAGCTTTCAGGTTGTAGAACCATGAGCGTGCGATGCCCGTGAGATAGAGGGGAAAGACATTGCATTGCACTGTCTCGTCCCCCTCGGCCGCCGAGATGGCCGTTGAGTACACCTGCACAAACTCGTAAGGATCGGCCTCACCGTTGTAATGCTCGATGTGCGGCGGGCGGTAAGGCCGCGGCCAGTGGATGCAGCGAAGGCGACTACACAGCGGTTGGTTGGCCCCCTCAACTTCCTTGGGGGATCCATGGTCGCCGTCTTCTATCGCCGGGGACGCATGCTCATTGTCGGAGTCTGGAAGGGGTGGCAGCGGTCCGCCGGTGTGACGGTAGCGTCTCTTCTCCTCGGGATTGGTTGAGCTGACCTCTTGGGCATCGAGGTATTCCACGGGGAGGGTAGCATCTTCCTTGAACGGTCTCTTCCCCCGGGCGACTTGGGAGCGCGCCTCCGCGCGCCCGCAGGTTCGGGGGAGTCCTGACCGATGGCGGGAGGTGGTTTCCCCGGACTTGGCAGTACGCATTCGCTCGACCTCCTCCCTTGTGAAGCGGGTCTGATCCGCTGGGGGCACCCGCAGGGGCGGCCCCGGAGGGGGAGGGAGCTGATGCGCATTTGCCACCGTCCCGGTGGACGCTACCGGAGCGCGAACTGGGCCATGCGCTGGGTCCGCGCCCCGTGTAGCGGCGGGAGCAGTCGCGGTTCGTGTCCCCGGGGCGTCCGCAGGAGCGGGCGTCGCACCGGCTCCGAGCATCGGCCCCCCAAGGCTCTCGGGCTCGGGCGCGGAGGTTGCCCCCGGCGCGCCTGTAGCCGCTCGCGGGGGTTCCGGACCTGGGGCCGGGCGACTCCCCGAGGCAGGGGAGGGCTCGGGGACGAGTTGACCCCCCGGCGCGGGAAGCATCCCCGAGACCGGATATGGCCCGGGCGCACCTCCGGGAACGGGGAACATCCCCGGCCCGGTAAAGGTGGGGTGCCCCATGAAGAATTGGGGCGGTGCCCCCATAAACGGATATGGGGGTGGGTAGACGGGAGCTGGGGGTTGCGCCAGGACGCGCAGTAGCTCCTCCAGGGTGTGCTGGGTGCGAAGCTGGCCCTGGATCAGAGCCCCCAGCATAGAATCTCTGGAAACCAGAACGGAGAGTTGGGGCGCACTAGGCCCTGCAAGCTCGGTGGCGGTCGCCGGGTCGAAAACGGGGACCCTTCGGCCGGAGGCCGCGGGTGGAGGAGGCGGGTCCTCCCCCCGGACGCCCCCGGGCGGCAGGGCCGCGGAGGCCTCATCTCGCGGAGGTGGAGCTGGGTTGCTAGGACCAGCGCCCTCGGGAGATGAAAGGGCTTGAGCTCTGGTTGTTGCGGGAGCCATGGCGATTCGTCGCTAGGTCCCCACGGTCGGCGCCAACTGTCGTGGTATTACGGATACCTCAGCAGGTTAGGACGTGCACGGCACGAGTACAACGGCACGAGCAGACCGAGTCACTGGTCTTCTCCCGCCGGGCAACACAGAAATTGACACAGTGGTTTATACAGGTTCGGGTCCCAGTGGGGGCCCTAGTTCTGTTGGCTCTCTCCGGACGTGAGTCTGCTGGGGAGGTATGCTCTTGGGGAGAGGTCTCCAAGAGAGCCAGATATTATGTTAATACTAATGAGTTCGAATCCCCTGAAAAGAGGTACAAGAGGGGTATATATAGCCCCTAAGAAATACAAAAGACCGAAAAGCCCTCGCTGCGACCGTTGGATGGAAGGGCGCGGACGTCCTTTGGCCAGAGGGACGGCCCGGATGCTCGACACGTGGCCTCACCGGCTTCCTAGAGGCTTCACGGTCAGCAGCCGCCCTTCGGGAGCCCGGAGACTCTCCGGGTCTTACCGGGGTTCCAGTGACCCTCCGAATCTCACCGGGCGCCCGGTGACCCTCCGGACCTCACCGGGGGCCCGGTGGCTCTCCGGGTCTCACCGGGGTTTCGGTGACCCTCCGGATCTCACCAGGCGCCCAGTGACCCTCCGGATCTCACCGGGCGCCCGGTGACCCTCCGGATCTCACCGGGGGCCCGGTGACCCTCCGGATCTCACCGGGGGCCCGGTGATTCTCCGGGTTTCACCGGGGGGATTCCCCCAACAATTTTATTGTGTGCAATGTATGATAATAACTATGAATAATTAAATTTTTATACAGATTATAGAGTTGAGAAGTAGTTGAGCGTGTGGATTTTTTGAGTCGTATTGAAGATCTATCACCCCCAGGAATACTTCAATCTTTCGATTAGTAGTACATAAATTTAAGTTAGATTTATCTACTTCAATCAATGTATACTTAAAATAAATTTACGTTACATTAAAACAGATTATTAGGTTTTGAAATTTGCTGAATGATTGGGAAACAATTTAGTGCACGTATCAGTTGTATTTAGAGAAAATTCATTAGATAGTAATGTAAAAGTTTTGAAAAAATCAATGTACAGGGATTAATTATTTGTTCGCTATTATTAGTAGAATTTAATACTGGATTATTGAGTTTTGGAATCAACATGGTGTGTGTAGCATATTTACTATCAGAATTCAGCTACATACTTACATTAAATTTATTTCTTACAATTGAAACTATATATTGGTGGTAAATTTGCAGGTTATGTCATAATCCGAAATTGTATATCTTTATTATAGTAAAGGTGCAATATATGATGGTCTAGAGAGGATTGATTTGAGTGGATGTTAGTATTTGAGTAATGAAGCAACAAATCCCAAATCATGGTTTTTGGAACAAATGCGTGGATAAGTTCTTCGTTTATTCAAAGGGAGGCTTGGTTCCACAATGTCAGACTGAAAGGATTGGTATCGTGGCAGAGTAAACAAAATTCAAGATCGTATTGATTTCTTTGAAAACTTGTGTGCGAGTAGACGTAGTCATACTACGTTTGTAAGTTAATAGATCTAAAGAGTCCTATTAATACAATTTTGATGTATGTTGAGTTATATTGCATACCTGCCCCCGCTCGGTAGTCTCATTTAGGCCAAATGTTGGAGCTAATGAGTTTACATTTGCACATAACGACATATACCAATTAGTGAAAGGAGTTGGTGATGGTGATGCGATAGATGTGGACACCATTTCAGAGGATAGTGGGAATGATGATATTTTCGAATCAAAGGAGAGCAATAGTGAGGATGAAAGATCGGGTGTACCTGAAGAATGGCGCGACGAAAGCAGGTTTTGTGAAGCCGTCGTTAGTCAACAACATAATTCTTTGTGGGATTTCAATGAGAACACATGCATCTTGGGCAGATTTTTAAGAACAAGAAAGACTTAAAGAAAGTAGTTACCAAATGGGCTATGTCACTAAACAGATAGTGCACAGTAGCGAGGTCCAGTATGTGTCTGTATGAGGTGCATTGTCTGTTAGAAGAATGTTCATGGGGCGTGCATGCCAACAAACCGAAAGACGAAAATTATTTTATCATCTCTAGGATATATGAGCATTCATGCATATTAATGGTAGCATTGGGTGAGCACAGAAATATGCCATCTACTTTTGTTGGCATGTGATATATTCAAATCTGATGGCAAACTTTGCGATGACTCCTAAGGAAATAATTGCCTAAAGTGATGACATGTATGGATACAAGATAAAATACAACAAGACTTGGAGGACTAAGCAAAAGGTGTTGGAATCAAGGTTTGGGACTTTCAAGAAGTCTTATAATTATGTGCTAAGAGTGCTAATTTTATTCAGTAGGCTAACCCCGGCACAGTTGTAGACATTGCTAATGAAGGGATCAATGATGTTACATCACATCATATCCTTCATCGTATTTTCTGGTCTTTCGGGCAGTGCATAAATTCTTTCCAATTTTGTAGGCTTGTGCTCTACACCGATGGCACCTTTCTAAGGAGGTACTACGGTACTATTGTGTCAGACACTAATGACCAATATCTTCCTGTAAGTTATGCAATTGTTGAGGGTAAACACAAAGATTATTGGCTATGATTCCTGAGGAATATGAAGAGATTGATCATGAAAGATTGGGAGAATGTGTGTGTCATTCATGATTGCAACAAAGAGATGCTCAGCATTATTGAGGGCATGAGGACACTTGAGAGTGAGTCATACCCGTGGAAAGATATACAAAATTGTTGGTGTATGTGCCATATTGTTGCCAATTTGTTCAATCAATTCAATCAACATCTGATTATGATGCTTTTTAAGAAATTGTGTATGTTTAGAACTAGATAAACAAGATCAAAAGTGTCAAGGACAAGCTAGATGATCTCACACTTCATCTAATAAAAGATAGAGAGTCACAACCTGGTGCACAAGAGGACCAAGCCCATACGCGATGAGATACAAGACAACAAGGCCCAGTGGAGGATGGTCTGCATGTCAACCCCAATGGCACAATGCGATGAAGATGTAGAATAAAAAAGTTCTCTGATTGGATTGCCAGTCTTTTGATTGAGAAGTGGGAGCTAATTGAAGATGTCGAAGGAAGAAGATACAACAAAATGACAAAAATTTTTGCAGAGGTATACAATAATGTGTTAAAAGGGGTGAGGTCGCTTCTAATAGCCGCGATAGTGGAGATGAATTTCTACCACACCGTTCATTATTTCAACAATAGATTCTCTCCCGCAATATAGTCAGTCATGAACCCAAATGTACGATATCTTGAGGTCATTCAGAGATATATAGATTAGAAAATCACAAAGGCTTAGTCGCATATCATGACAGTGATGAGCATTCAAGAGAAGAAGTAAGATGTGCGCTTGCGATAAAAACATGTCGGTGCGCATATAAGATCGCATATGACACATCAATACACTCTAGCAAATGGGGTAGCTTATTGCACATGCAACAAACCACAATTTCTTTACAAACCCTTCTCACATATAATTGCAGCGTGCGCCCAGTGCTTCAAAGACCCAGGTGAATACGTTTCCCCTTATTTTAGTTTACAGAACTTGCTGGACACAAGGAAAGGTGGGGAGAACAGCTTCAACACTTTCGGAACATTTGGCAACTACAAAGAAATAAAGGAAGGAGGGACCACATGGATCCCAAACAAGCAGTTGGAATGCATGTGACCTGGATGACGCAAATCTCATTGGATTCATAACAACATGGACGAACACGACCATGGCGGACTAAGAAAATTTAGTACGTGTCGCCAACCAGGACATACAAGAAGGCAATGCTCCAATGGCTCTAGTAGTAATGCATAAGTCTGTAGTATTGTGTATGTTTTGTTTTGTAATAACTTCATATTATTTTGTGTGTAGTGTCTGATTTATGTATTATTATGTGACAATGTATGTACCTAAATTATTATTATTTTCTTTATTATGTGTGAGTTTGTTGACGATTCGGACTCAGGGTCCTTAGTCGATCTTACACAAATTTGTGAGTTAAGTGTGAGACCTTTCAGGGTGTAATCAGGTAAGTTAAGTCAAGCATAAGTCGGGGACACACAGAATTATACAGCTTCAGGCCCTCAACAAAATTGAGTAATAACCCTACGTCCTGTTGTGGTTTCACTATGTATAAGAGAATTTACAGGGAAAAGAGATTGTTACAGAGGCTAATCAATCTCTCTCAGTACTTCTATCTATTGTTGTTCTTCTATCCCTCCTTGTTCTTTGTTCATACTGTATATCTGCCATCCTTTTATACTGGGTGAAAGGATGCCAATGTCAAGCAGTTTTGGACGGTTGCCATAGTGTCGTTTGTATAACTACACTTAACCCCTTCGCCGGTTAACACGTGCAGTTTATAGATAACCGCACATCTTAACTCCTTGACGGTTGTCTTTACTCGTGGGAGAAGAAGTTATCTTTATCTTGAGAACGTGTCCAATAAAGCTCAAACACACTTAGATTATCTTGGCCGCGCATAGCCTGCGACCTTATGATCGCGCAAGTACTGCGACCATAGATTGATTCTATGCGCGCGACCTTCTGGTATACAGAAAGTTGTCCTCTGCGACCATAGTGGCTGCTAGGGCATAGGGTCATATATCACATCCAAACTTAACCTGAGCATGATATATATAATAAATAACTAGCTCGGGTGATAGTCCTCATCAGCTAGTCCCTAAATTTGAAGAGATAAAAAGATTATAACTTCAAATTTAATTTTCATCAGATAAAAAACCCGATGCTTCACCTTCTTCTGATGTAGTATACACCATGTGGCGGTTTATTTTCCAAGAAAAATCTCTGGGTTTAACTTGACAGGTAATCATGAAGGCTTTTACCAGGCAATTGAGGCAAAATGTAAGTGCGTTTAGGAGCTCGAGGCCCCCCGCGAATGCGAACCGTTGCCTTCGGGCTCTATAAATAGCGAAGTTCTTCAGTTCAAAGACTCACCAGTTTTCCTTGGCTAAGTCTTTTAGACTTTCTTTTCGTCTTCTTACTTTTCATTTCCTCTTCCACTCTCATCTTTAATGGCGAACCAAGACTCCACAAAGATTGTTGAGAGGAAGAAATAAAGATAGAGGACAAGATTGGATAGGCTCTTCAGAAGGTAATTCTCTTCTGAAACATCTCTGTGAATCTTTTTGCAGTTTGAGCATTTCCAAAGTAATGCATTTTGGAATGCACAGCTGGTCGAGGAACCAACTTCTTCGAAGAAGTGGACCGGATATGACGCGGGATCCTCCAGTGGAGCTTCATCCACAAGGCTAATGGGTGCAGAGACCTGGGCTGCTACATTGTCATCATCTCTTTGTTTGCATCCTCTAGCTTCTTCAGCCCTTGCAACCCATCCTGTTCCAGCTTCAACACCTTCTTTGGATCCATCTTCTAGGGGATTAGGTATCACTGCACCTGCAGTGCCTTTATCACCAAGTCCCCTTCCATGCTCAGCTTTTTCCTCTCAGTACACGACCCAGGTAATTATCTTCACCCTCTCTATTTGTTACATATTTTAGGAACTGACCCATCTATGTACAGGAGGAGAAGGCTCTCTGGGTTCTCAGCGAATAGCTTGTTGAGATCCAGATTCTTCTGAGGGAGAAATCTGCCTGGTGAGAACTCTCCAAGAAAAGAATGAGGTGCTGAAGGAGCGCCTTGACGGCATCCTCCCCATCACGCTGCGCCTGGCTGAGTGCTATGATGGGGTCCGCGAAGAGGCGCGCACGTTTTGCTTAGAGAGGGATCATGCCCTACAGCAGCGAGACCTCTCTAATGCAATTAGAGACAACTACTTCTTCGCAATAAGAGACGATGTCGATAGACTGAGGGACGTTGCAAGTTCTTTTGGGGCAGCCAGTGTTGATCCTACCAATGCCAACCTAACCCTTGGAGAACTTTGTAAATTACTTTCGGATCAAGTCGACATTCCGGTCGCCTGTACCCCTTTATGTAAAGAATGCAATGTCGTGGTATTACGAATACCCCGGTAGGTTTTGTGGACGTTCCTAGCGAAGAAAAGATGACGCGAGCTGACCGTGCAATCGATCCTCTCCCGTCGGACAAACTCAGCAAGTGACACGGAGATTTATACAGGTTCGGGCCTCGGTGGAGGCCCTAGTCCTGTCGGTGTGCTCCCAACCAGAGTTGGCTAGGGAAGCTCGCTCGGGGGAGAGAAGGCTCCGAAGCACACCTATTTGATTGTCTATTAGTGTAAAAATAAACTCTCTTTTACATGAGGTGTTACAAGGGCATATATAGCCCCAAAAGATGCAAAAAGACTAAACTACCCGGCCTGCCACCATTGGATCGAGAGACAGCAACGTCCTTCTTCCGGTCAGGAACCTTGGATGCTTGACAGGTGTCCGCCGATTCCTGAGGCACTTCTCTCGTGACCCTCATGTGACTCGGGACCGGCGATCCTTGTCTTTGGAAGGCGGCGCCCGGGACAAGCCACCGGGGGGCATTGTCTCCGGGCAAATGGCGGCGCTCGGGACAAGCCACCGGCCTTGTCCCCGGGCAAAAGGCGGCGCCTCTTACTAGGACTTGGTCCCGTGGAGATTTCCCCCAACATACAATAAATAAGAATTCCTCTTCTTTACATATTGACTTCCTTAATGATTACGCATAATCTATAATCATCAATTGAAGTTCTTTAGATTCTCTGTGTGAAAAATGGTTACAGGTAAATGTCTCTACGACTAAAACATACACAGGTAATACATTCTTTGTCCATGATCAACACAAGACAACACTGAGGTCACAGAACAACATTAAGACGATAAGGAACATTGAGGTCACAGAATAACATTGAGACCACATATAGTACTGCGATCACAGAATAACATTGCAATCATACTTGATACCGAGATTACAAGATTGTATTGAGACCAGGCATAGTACTGAGATCACAAAATTGAAATCGTAACAGTAGTGAAATTATGAGATTACCCTGAAAACATAGGGTATTTTAATCTGCAAAAAATTTCCCTATAAACACTTGTACCGTAACCCCCGAATTTGAAATAAAATGACATTTGCATTTTCCAAAAAGGTGCATTTTGTTTCAAATTCTATCAGGGTAACGATGCATCTTCGGGTTCAACATAAAAAACCCGTTATGAGGAATTATTAAAATGATGAGCACGGCAGGTAGTGGCCTTGGGAAAATAAAAGGAGAAGGTACCTTGTTTGAGAAGCCTTAGAAAAACCCTCTTCTACCTGAGCCATTCCCCCGCAAATAACCCTCTCGGTGCACCTTTGCTTTCATCACCCCCAAAGCCTCCATTGTTGCAATAGTTCTTACAACAATGGCGTCCTGGAGCCAATCAAGTCACTACAATGTCGAGAGCTTGATGGTGCTGGAAAAAAAGGAAATCATTCCCCCGTGGCTGTTAATCAACTGGCAGCCGGCAGAGAAGAACGAAGAAACCCCAGACGTTCATGAGAATCAACTAGTAATCTTTGAAGAGTTCTTGCAATGTGGGTTTCACCTCCCAGAAAGCAAGTTCCTTCAGGACATCCTGGCACATTTTGGGCTGGAATTGGTGAATCTTCACCCCCAATGCCATCCTGATCTTGGTGATTTTCCAGTATCTTTGTGAAGCCTTCGTCGGAGTACTAAGTGTAGATCACTTTCGACGGTTCTATTTCTCGGCATGGTCAAAGAGCTCCAATGCTGCAGGATGCATATATTTCCGCATAAGGGAGAAGAAAGATTATCCCTTTCTCCCTCTGTGGGATTCTGTGCATGGATGGAACCAAAAATGGTTCTCTGCGGCCCCCATCAGAAAGTAGCCTTTGGTTTGAGAACCGTTGACTAGAGAAGAGTAGCAAAATGGACACTGTCCCTGTCTTGAGCCAAGAGTTATAGAAGCAAGCACAAGTCATTCTTCACTTAGTTCACCAGGGGTTAATCGCACGGGATATCATCCGTGACTTTGTGAAGAATAGGATAAGTCCTCTGAAGAAGAGGGAACATCCTGCCTGGGAGGTGGAATCCATGGAGGACAACACCCTGGATTACAATATGGGTATGCTCTCTTATCCACAAAATATGCAAATTTACTGATGAAAAATAGCATGCCAAGTAATTTGCCTTTGTGATGCAGTTCTATCCTTATCCGAGACAGAAAAAAGGACAAATAGTCTTCTGAAGCCGTATAATTTGGTGACAGAAGGAGCTCTAGGATTTCCCCATCCTCAGAGCTTGATCAACAGTGGTGACGATCTGAGACAAGAACTTCAAAAGGTAAGACTTCCTTTGAGGAACTTGTCCATAAACGTCTGTCGATCTTCATCATCAAATCGCAAATTTTGAAATGATGCAGCTGCTGAAGGGGCAAACTATCAGGAACAAACGTCCTGGTGATGATGCTGGGGCTTCTGGGAGGTCAACATCGAAGAGGGTGAAAGGCACCTCTTCAAAGCCAAAGAAGATGAAGACTTCAACCCCTGGATCATCCAAATCTAAGATCGTAGGAGGGGCTTCATCAAAGGCGAAGAAGATTACCATGAAAGCTGCTGCGGTAAGGTTTTCTCTTCCCCCTATTATACCATGTACAAGTAGGAGTCACTTCTTAATCGTACAGGGTGAGGGGAGTGAGGATGAGGAAGATGATGTTCCTCTTATCCGCCGCAAGAAGAAAGCGGTGAGCCCTCTGGAGATTGACATTCCAGAGAGGCCATCCTCTCCCACTATTGCCAACATATTGATCTCCATGGCGGAGGCAAATGTTGAGGCAGGGGATCACGTGGTCGCAGAAGAACTTGCAGCCACGGAGGAAATTCCCATCTCTGAGGCCAATATCTTAGCAACCATGGTCACAGAGGACCCTGAAGCCGTGGTTGCAACTACTGTAGGGCTAGTAACACCTCCTTCGAACGCCAAAGGAGTTGATGTGGTAAGAACTTCACATTTCACGAGCTTTTACTCCATTACATATCCCAATCATCTTTCGAATATGCAGGAAGAGAAAGCCACTGTCCTGTTCAAGAAAAACAGAACAAGGACAGATTTTGATGACACTTCAGCAGGGGCGCACTGTGTGCTTCTTTCTCCCTAGAGCGCATCACCGAAACCCTAGAATTAGATTGGGTCTCGAGTCAAGTAAGAGCATCACGTCTTGCCAAATCATGTTTGTTTAAAATAGAAATGTCACAAGTTATGATTCTTCCAGGAACCCTGCGTCTAGTGCTCTGCTGACTTCTCCAAAACCCGGTGCAACATCTACCGTGGAGGCCGCAAGAGACACAGGTGCAGATACAATGGTTGAGGTAGCCCCCCAGGCCATTGTTCAAGAAATAATTAGGGATCTCCAATCTGATCAGATGGAGATCACAACATCGGTCTCGACAGCAGGAGCAAATCAGCAAGAATCCACATTTGCCGCTCCTGTTGTCCAGGAAGAGACTGATCTGATGGTTGGCTCCTCGACTGAACCTGAGGGCTCACTGAAGACCACAATCAACGATCTTTTAGAGGCAAGTGAAAAACTCGTTTAACTTCTCTGAGACCGAAGATTTTAGAAATGTTCAGGTGTAAGTAACATGTTTTACTGTGTTTCAGGATCTGACTCAAGCGGCGACCAGGTCAAAAGCTCTAGTTGAACATATTGAGGCCGCAAAAAAGGAGATCAGCCAATTACAACAGTAAGCAACCCTATACTTGTTTACTTGAAATTCATTTACGTATATCAATTGCCTTTCTTGTCATAGGGAAAATGCTTCCTTGACAAAGAGCATGGCTGATCAAAAAGATCAGGAGGAAACCGCAGCCATGAGACTTTCTTTCATGGAGAAAGAACTTAACGAGGCGCGGTGTAAACTTTCCTGTAAGTATGGTTCCGACCAAAGGTAGTTATTTCTTTACATGAATTGCTGTAAATTCAATTACTTTGCTCATGCAGCACAAGAGGAACAGATAAGCACTCTTTCAAAAGAAAAAGTTGACTTCCATGAGAAGTACGCCCAAGCTGAAGCTCAAAACGGGCAACTTCATGCAACCATTTTGTCACTAAAAAAGACGACCGACATTATTTGCAAGGAGAGGGAAACCCTGAAGGCAACAATCTCGTCCTGCAATAGCATTCAGTCGAAAGTTTTTGGAAAACTGAGGATGGTCACAGATTTGCTTAAGGCTAATATCATCGATCCTCAAAAGGATAACTTAAGCCTCAGCAAATCGTGCAAACTGGTTGCGGCCCAAGCTGAATCACTCATCGAGTATCTTCATGAAGATACAAAATGGCAAGAAGAGGCAATGAATACCAATGCAAGATCTGTAGCCTCTGCCATTTTGTGCAAATTAAGACATCACCACGGCCCAAATTTGAATTTAAATCCGGTGGTGGGAGATGCAGAGTTCGAGAGTGAAGATCAGCTTGAGGCTATCATGGAAGAAGTCAAGCCATTAATTGAAGATCTTTTGAAAGAATTTGGCTTATTGTGATTTCATTGTAATGAACAATGATCCTCTACTTAAATTGTACCTATACATATACAATTACAGTAGGAAATGTGCAAATGCATGCCTCTCAGTTTTTGAAAAGGTGTACTTAATTTTGTTTTATATTATGGCCATATTTCTCTAGTCCCCTCCTGAGATCGTACATACTGAATGTGTTGTATTATAATCTCAGGAAAAATATGGGTTATTGATGATCAGGGAATATCTAGCGAGTTCCTTATAAGTTAAGAAACGGTTTATAAAGGAATGTCTCATCTAGATACAATCATCTGGTCGTTCCAATATTGATTTGAATATAATACCAAAGTTTATTACGAACTGGCAGCCCCTCGAATGATCAGAAACATACTAGTAAGTCACGTATGCGTTGAGAAAAGACTTATTTAGGGATGTCTTATCTAGATGCGATCATGAGATCGGCCAGCAAATCCAACTTGGTCACTATAATAAGATGATCATCGGCGACCAGCCCCCGAGCATAGCTCGGAAAGGATGGGACAAAAGAAATCAAATCAAAACATAACACGAAGAAAAGTACGCGTTATTTTTAATAAAAACATGCTAATTGAAAAGGATAAAAGAGATGGAAAAGACTTACATGTAGAACTTGCGTAATTGATCTATGTTCCAAGTACTAGACAAGATCCTTCCATCTTCCATTGCTAATCGGGCTGATCCTGGTCGCGGTATTGAGACCACAGTATAAGGGCCTTCCCACTAAGGGAAGAATTTGTTGCGATAAGACTGGTTTTGTATTTTTCGTAAAACCAGGTCGCCCACGTGAAGACTACGAGGTCACACCTGCTCACTGTGGTATTTACGCAAAGCTTGTAAATATACCGCAGACTTAATCAACGCCCGATCGTGTTTCTCCTCAAGGAGGGTGATATCTTGGGCACGTTGTTCATGTTGATCAGAATGATCAAATTGGTTAACACGAACAGAACCGATTCATATTTCCGTAGGTAAGACAGCCTCAACACCATAAACTAGTTGAAAAGGTGTCTCACTCGTAGCTTGACTACAAGTAGTGCGTAGTACCCATAGAACGGAGCAAAGTTCATCTATCCAAGCCCTCGAGCGCATTTTAAGGCGATCAAAAATACACTTCTTGATACCTTATAATATCTGCCGTTGGCACGTTCAATGCCTCCATTGCTCTGTGGATGAGCCACAGATGCAAAGCACACTTTGGTCCCAATGTCGTCGCAATAGTCCAACAAGAGACCACTAACGAACTGGGAACCATTATCGGTAATCAGACGACTCGGAACACCAAATCATGTGACAATATTCTTATGAAAGAATTTTTTCACCGTAGCGATGGTAATGTTGCAGACTGGTTCAGCTTCAATCCACTTCGTAAACATGCCAATGGCTACGAATAAGAACTTGTACCCATTAACCGCTTGGGGCATAGGACCAACGATGTCTATTCCGCAGACCGCAAAAGGCCATGTTAGAGGAATTGTTTGTAAGGCATATGCAGGCTGGTGAACTTGCCTTGCATGAAATTGACACTGAGGGCATGTTTTGACCAAATGGTTGGCATCATCAAGTGTCGAAGGCCAATAAAAACCCTGTCGAATGCTTTTCCCACCAATGTCCAATACGACGCGTGTGCACCACATACACTGTCATAAATTTCTTTCAAGAGGGATTTACCTTCCTCTTGAGATATACAGTGCATGAATACTCCTTGAGTACCCTTCCTATATAAAGTTCCATCAATGATTTTATATAGATGCGCCTTTCGAATTAACCGATCACTTTCAGTTTCATCCTTGGGCAAGGTCCCAGGTTCAAGATAGATTCGCAATGGTCGGGTCCAATCTTCTTCATGTCCAAGGTCAGCGACGTGAACTCTCACCAAATCGTCCTTGACCGAAGCCATGATCGAAGGGTGTTTTAAGTGTTCGACGAACACTCCTACCAGAGCGGATGTGCGTGAGGATCCAATTTTTGATAATTGGTCTGCGAGTATATTATCCTTTTGCGGGACATATTGGACTTCGAAATGACTGAAGTATTTTTCCAATTTCCTTACTTCCCCCAGGTAATGAGCCATTGTTTCATAGGAGGTGCTGTACTCCTTGTTTACTTGGTTTACGACTAGTTGTGAGTCTCCCCTCACCACTAATCGACAGACTCCAAGGAATTTTGCTGCTCGAAGCCCTGCAATAAGACCTTCATACTCTGCTGTGTTGTTGGTCGCAACAAAGTGTAATTGAATGAAATACTTGAGTTAGTCGCCCTGAGGCGTCATTAAGACCACTCCAGCCCCGAGTGTTGAAAACTGCGAGAGCCATCAAAATACATCGTCCAATGGTCGGAGCATTGTAAATCTTTAGATTCTTGCGAAGGTGGGTCGGGATTAGTCCACTCGACCATGAAGTCTGAAAGAATTTGAGATTTAATTGCTATGCGAGGGGTGAAATAGATGTCAAATGCTCCAAGTTTCACAGTACACTTTGCAATGTTACCAGATTTCTCCGGATTCCAGATAATATCTCCCAATGGGAAGGACGAAGGCACAATAATTTTGTGTGCTTGAAAGTAATGTCGTAGCTTACGGAAAGCCATCAGAAGTGCGTCAAGTAGCTTCTAGACCTCAGGGTAATGCCCTTGGGACCATGAAGCACTTCACTTACATAATAAATTGGTTGATGTACACCTTCTCTCTTCGCGACCAGGACTGTGTTCACCGCGTCAGGGGCGGTCGCCACGTAAAGGAGTAGTGGCTCCCCCAAAGTTGGAGAGACCAGCACTGGTGGACTAGATAAATATGTTTTGACCTCTTGAAAGGCCTTTTCAGCTTCATTCGACTAGGTAAAACCATTGTGCTTGCGAAGAGCCTTAAAGAAAGGCAAACCGCTTTCGCCTAGTCGCGATATGAAACGGCTTAGAGCCACCATGCGACCTGTTGTAGCTTCTAGGCCCCTAAAGAGTGTTTTAATAATTAATGACAACTACAAATGCTATACTAACGTTATCTGCCTAGTTATGTCAAGAAGAAACTTAAAAGACAGGTTAATGAAAGGCAAAGAAAGAGCCTCATGATGAAGATCCATGACCATTGGGGTTATCAAGCCGAAAGAAGATAGTGATCAAGATGAAGATCCATCCACTCAAGCTATCCCCTCTTCATCAACTCCTCAACATGAAGATCAAATAGTTGAAGTGGTCAATGTGGAAGACTCCTCTCAACAACAACCGGAAGTACCTTCTACCTCTATTTCACAAATCCCTGTTGATCATCCAAGAATTCATCACTCAATTTCCAAAGATCACCCCGTCGATCAAATTGTTGGTGACTTGCGTAAGGGTGTCCAAACTCGTTCTCGTCTTGCTTCATTTTGTGAAAATTACTCTTTTGTCTCCTCTTTTGAGCCCACACTTGTAGATGAAGCATTAAAAGATCTGGATTGGATGAATGCTATGCACGAAGAATTAAACAACTTCACCCGCAACAATGTTTGGGAATTAGTAGAAGAACCAAATCCGGATGAGCACAATGTCATTGGAACCAAATGGATTTTCAAGAATAAACAAGATGCAAACGGAGTGGTAGTAAGAAACAAGGCAAGATTGGTGGCTCAAGGATACACTCAAGTTGAAGGTTTGGACTTTGGTGAAACCTTTGCTCCCGTAGCTAGACTTGAGGCTATTAGAATCTTGCTTGCTTTTGCTTCATCTCATAATATTAGACTTTATCAAATGGATGTCAAAAGTGCATTTTTAAATGAAAAAATTAATGAATTAGTATTTGTTATCCAACCTCCTGGATTTGAAGATCCTACAAAGCCAAATCATGTGTATAAACTCTCCAAGGCTCTTTATGGTCTTAAACAAGCACCTCGTGCTTGGTATGAAAGACTTAGAGACTTCTTAATTTCAAAAGGCTTTAAAATTGGGAAAGTTGATACTACCTTATTTACTAAGAAAATTAGAAATGATTTCTTTGTATGTCAAATTTATGTTGATGACATCATATTTGGATCTACTAACCAAGATTTTTGCGAGGAATTTGGTAATATGATGTCCAGGGAATTTGAGATGTCTTTGATAGGTGAACTAAGTTTTTTTCTCGGACTACAAGTTAAACAACTCAAGGAAGGAACTTTCATCAATCAAAGCAAATATGTGAAGGACTTACTCAAGAAGTTCGGACTT
Organism: Pharus latifolius; assembly: GCA_019359835.1. Taxonomy (NCBI): domain Eukaryota; kingdom Viridiplantae; phylum Streptophyta; class Magnoliopsida; order Poales; family Poaceae; genus Pharus; species Pharus latifolius. The sequence continues at coordinate 17,343,141 of CM033320.1, read as the reverse complement.
GAAGAAGCAAAGCCAATCAAGGCACCAATGACCACAAACAGTCACCTTGTCTCTGACGAAGGAGGTAAACCGGTAGACTCAAAGCTTTATAGATCTATGATTGGTAGTTTATTATATCTTACTACTTCTAGGCCCGATATTATGTTTAGTGTTTGTATGTGTGCAAGATTTCAAGCCTCTCCTAAAGAAAGTCATTTAATGGCCGTTAAGCGCATTTTGAGGTATCTAAAATATTCATCTAGCATAGGGTTGTGGTATCCTAAAGGTGCTAAATTCGAATTAATTGGATATTCTGATTCCTATTATGTGGGATGTAAAGTGGATAGAAAAAGCACCTCTGGCAGTTGTCAACTGTTAGGAAGATCTTTAGTATCTTGGTCCTCCAAGAAACAAAACTCTATAGCTTTATCAACCGCCGAAGCGGAATATGTTTCCGCGGGTAGTTGTTGTGCACAATTGCTTTGGATGAGGCAAACATTGTTGGATTATGGAATAAAATTTGAAAAAGTGTCTCTTTTGTGTGATAATGAGAGTGCGGTGAAAATAGCTACAAATCCAGTTAACACTCTCGGACCAAGCATATAGATATCCGACACCACTTCCTTAGAGATCATGTTAGCAAAGGTGATGTGGTGGTGGATAATGTGAGAACCGAAGATCAATTAGCGGATATATTCACTAAGCCCTTAGATGAAAGTCATTTTTGCAAACTTCGAAATGAGCTTAACGTCATTGATATATCAAATGTGGCTTGAAATGTTGAACTCATATTGCTTGTGCTTAAAGAATCACTTGTTTGTTTGAACTTCCTATCTTAGAGCTTTTTAGACTCTTTTATCGGCAATTGAGTAAAGTGAACCAAAAATGTGTTGAGTTATAAGATAAATGCTTCCCCTTTGGTGATATTGTCTATATCTCTCTTATAATTATCTTATATTTATATATCTCCCTATCCAAATCTCGTGAGCATAAAATCAATCAAAATCCTCCAAAACTTTTTGTCCTTCCAGCGGTCTGACCGAACAAATTGCGGTCTGACCGAATGCATCTCCAGAGAGCATCTTAATTTTCCAGCTTCCAGCGATCTGACCGGTATCTTGTCTACGGTCTGACCGAAATTTCATGACCAGAGACCTTTTATCCCGAATCTCTGTCCTTTTCACCCTCTTCCCACTTGTCTCTTCCACGTGCGCCTCATATTTTTTTTTGGATTCTTCCTCTCCGGTCAAACCCTCGTCAAGCTCAGACATACCGTGGGTCAAGATCATCTCCAAATCATGTCTTCTAGGTATATTGCTCAGATCTCCCTTCTTTATCTTTGTGTTTCCTGTTCTTCACGGGGTCTAGGGCAATTTTGGTGAATCTAGTTTAAATCCTTTCAATATCCTGAAATTGATTCATCCCCTTGATGCAATGAGTATTCTGACACATATATTTGTCCACATTGCATCTTAATTTCACCTAAGTCCCTGGAATCTTGACAAACCCTAACTCTACGGTTGCGCCGGTCTGACCGCCCCTGTTCGGTCTGACCGAAATCAACAGCAGAGCTAGAGTTTGCTTTCCTGTTTTCTGGTATCTTACCTCTGCATTTCTTCCAAATCTTATAGTGGTCGAGGTATTCAAGGCACTGCCTCCATTCGGACCAATAAGAAGAAATTGGCTAAGCGGCCAAAAAGGGCTCTACCCTCGAGTAGCAGCGACAGTCACGATGACGATTGGGTGCCCTCGGCCGAAGATTCAGAGACAGAACAGTTGTCACATCGTGGTGGATCATCTCACAGGGGCATGGACATCGAGAGTGAGGACGATGAAATAAACGTCCACGCTTATCAAGGCCCGAAGAGGAATTAGACTTCAAGCGACTATACAAAGGCTAGGACCATCTACGCCTACAATCATGAGAATGACGCCTCTACTCCTCACTTCCACACGATGACACAGCAGGATGCCTTCTACGGTCATTTGATCCACAAGAATATCTTCGAACACAAATGGATCGAATGGGCTTATGTTGTGAATCAGCCCATCATGGCTCCTTTGGTGCAGATTTTCAAGAATATAGGGCTGTATGACTTTGTGGAGCACAAATGCCCATGGAACGCCACTGCCATCAGATAGTTTTATGCTACGGTCGAGATCAGATGGGCGGACCAGCAGATCATGTGGATGACAGGTTCTAGGCGTTATGAGGCCACCTTTGAGGAGTTTGCTGCGGCAAACAAGTTAAACTATGAGGAAATGAAGGAGGGGATCGATATGGAGGATGAGGATTACCTCCATGAGGATGACTGGCTCCAGTTTTATGAGCAGCCGGGAGGTGGATAGCGGATTGTACCTGGCACCGTTACAAGTCTCAAAGTCCTCCCTGCTGTAATCAACAAAATCGTACGAGCCACGATCCATCCAAAGAGTGGAAACCGAGAAGCGGTCCGAAATTACTACTGGAACTTCATCGACCACATCCTCAAGGGTCATCGGATCAACATTGTCTCATTTATCTTGAAGACAATTGAGGATGTCTCGGCAACCACTCTGCCGAATCTCTACTATGCTCCATTTATCATGTCCTTGCTGCTCCAGAAGACGAAGTACCCTCGCAGTTCTTGTGATATCAGACATCTCGGCTATAAGCCGTTTAGTGTCAACCCGCGCGTCTTGGCTCGAGGCCATGGAGCACAGCATCAGGAGCAGCAGTAGCAGGCTCAGCCTATGCCTCCTCCTCCTCCACCTCAGGCACAGCAGACAGCTCAGTCTAGCCAAGCCCCCGCCTGGTTTACACAGTTCCAGCAGCAGTTCCATCAGCCGATGATGGATCAGTTTGCTACTCTTCTCCAGGGGCTTGAGCTAGCTCGCTCGGACTTGGCTGCCTTGAATGATCAGTTCCAGACCTTCTCGTCGCGCCAGGATCAGTTCAAGCAGCGCTTCGACGCCTTCTCCGCTCACTTCTACACCCGTTTCCCTCAGACTCCTCCTCACCATCCTCCCGATGATGATGCTCCCGCCGATTCTTAGCTTTTATGGCAATTGATGCCAAAGGGGGAGAGAAGAGAGTAGAAGAGAGTAGGGGAGAGAACTGAGAGAACTTTAAATGAAAACTTTTGGTGTAAAGTTTTAATTAACTTGTTTAGTCTTGTATGAGATTGTTACTTCATGATATATGAGATATGCTTATGTTATTTTCATATGACCTTGTGATGATGATATCATGTGTAGAATTGAATGTTGAATGTCTTATTTGTGATACTTCATGCTCATACAATGAATGAATTGAGATAGCATCTTATACACATGCTTGAACTCCACTAAAAATGCCAAAATTCTCTTATTCATACATTTAGGGGGAGTGTCTTATTCTTCGATGCTTATTGTAAAATTCACTTTATGCTTAAAACTCTTTCATCTACTCTTTATGTTGTCATCAATTACCAAAAAGGGAGAGATTGTAGCTTCTAGGTCCCTAAAGAGTGTTTTAATAATTAATGACAACTACAAATGCTATACTAACGTTACCTGCCTAGTTATGTCAAGAAGAAACTTAAAAGACAGGTTAATGAAAGGCAAAGAAAGAGCCTCATGATGAAGAAAGAGCCTCATGATGAAGAAAGGGCATTGATAAAAAAGACCAAGGTACGAAATAGGGTCTTTTCCATTTTTACCGGTCTAAGGTGATTAGAGAAGAATTTTGACTGAATTTTAGGATAGTTGCCGTACTATTAAGAGGAGCATGTGGTGTATCACGAAATACTTCATCTATGTGCCACAAATCATAAAAACAACTTGCATTGCATACTAGAAGGTCATATACTTTGAAAATGCTTGTTTCAGCTCATTTCTGCTCAGCACTGTCTCAGTCAGTCTGACCGAACACACGGACTGACCGAATAGGATCTCGGACTGACCGACGTTATGTCTAAGTATAGTGTATACCTTTAAAAGGTCGGTCTGTCCGTAGTTATGTCCTAGGTCAGTCTCCTGGAACTTCTTGATCTATCTTTCTGTTGTTTTTGAGCAATGACGGTCTGACCGTTTGTTAGACCGGTCTGACCGAGAAATCGGTCTGACCGTGATTTTGAACTACGGTCTGACCGTATGGCCGGTCTGTCCGTATTTATCGGCCTAACCGTATAAAGTGTCCAGAAACTATGTCGTCTCTGGACAGTTTCACGGTTTGACCAAAGTTGGCTCCGGTCTGACCGTGTGTGTGCCTGACAGGGGCAGTTGAGCATTTATTGCGCCTGTTTAATGCCGTTGCAATTGCGGCGGTCTGACCGGGCATATACCTGCAGTCTGACCGCCGAGTGATCTTTTTCTCCCAACGGCCTATAACGGCTATATTTATTGTGAGGGGTATATATACTCCCATGCACGGCCCTGTTCACAACTTTTGGCATAATTTTGAGCATTGTCATCATCCTTGAGAGCTTAAGCACGTTTCATACACTCTAGGGTTCAAATTCTCGAATTTGTGAGAGTGTGCATTTGAGATCTTCTAGTGCATTGCATCTAGATCATTAAATCAACCTTGTGGCACTAGAAGAAGGCTAAGTGATCATCACCGGCTTGTTACTCTTGGAGTTTGCCGGCTCCTAGACGGCTAGGAGAAAGGTTTTGGTGAGCTCTTCAAGGAAGATTGTGAAGAAGCCTCAAAATGTCTTGTGAAAGGGTTGAGCACACCTTGCCGGAGCGGTAACGTGCATCCCTAGTGAAATCGAGGTTTGGATAACTCATCACACTAATCCGGCTCAAGATCTAGGTCACTTCTCGAGAGAAGGTTGACTAGATAGAGGAGCGGTTAGAGATTTGAGTTTGCCTCAACGTGGATTAGGGGTGATCGGCAAATCACCGAGACCACAGGATATATCCTTGTGTTGAAATTGTTCATTGTTCATCTTGTGTTATTTATTTGCTCTCATTTACTATAAATTGTTTGATTTATTGATAATTTGCTAAAATCGCCTATTCACCCCCCTCTAGTCGATATCCTAGATCCCTTTCACCTGTTAGGCTCTGGATATCCTTCATAGTCGAAGGAGATCTCATTTGTTCAATGGCCCTGATTTTTTTTGGATTAACCTCAATTCCTCTCGAACAAACAAGGAAACCCAAGAGTTTTCCAGAATAAACTCCGAAGGAGCACTTTTTAGGGTTTAACGTTATTCCATGCTTGTTCAAATTATAGAAGGTTTCAGCAAGATCATTTATGTGATTAGAGCTTTTCAAGATCTTTACAACCAAATCATCGACGTAAACTTCTAGATTACGCCCCAACTGGGAAAGATGGTCTCAAGAGTTGGTACGTGGAACCGGCGTACTTGAGACCAAATGGTATTCTGATGTAGCAGTATGTGCCAAATGGTGTGATGAAGGCAGTTTTCTCTTCATCTTATTCTGCCATGCTAATTTGATGGTACCCTAAGTAGGCATCCAGGAAGCTCATCAGTTCGCAACCCGCGGTAGAATTGACCGACTGATCGATGCGAGAAAGGGAAAAATCATCCTTCGGACAGGCACTATTTAGGCTAGTGTAATCGACGCACATGCGCCACTTACCATTTGACTTTAGGACCATGACTGGGTTTGCAAGCCATTCAGGATGATTGACTTCGCGAATAAATCCCGCCTTCTGGAGTTTGTCCAACTTTGAACGGATGGCTTCCTGCCAGTCAACAACAAAGCGTCTGAGCTTTTGCTTTATTGGTCGCTGTCTAGGCCGGATTGCTAGCCTGTGCTCAATTACCTCCCTTGGGACTCCAGGCATGTCGGATGATTTCCACGCAAACACATATGTGTTAGCCCAAAGGAAAGTAACGAACTCAAGTTCCTATTTGTTGTCCAGACCTGACCCAATCCAAATGGTTCTGGATGGATCATCCGGGCACAATGGAACTAGCTTTAGCTTCTCATCTGGTCGCGGGGGCAGCTTTGATCGTATCTGAGGCCGTGGTCGTAGCTTTAACATCCCGAAGGGAAAGCTGATCCATCAACTCTAGAGATAGCCGATCACAAGTAAGTGCCGTGTTCCGGCTGCCTCGAACCGTAATGACGCCTTTGGAGCCTGGTAGCTTGGAGCATTGATAAGCATAATGCATTTCCTCCATGAACTTAGCAAGTGTCGGCCTACCAAAAATAGTGTTATATGCAGAATCGCAATCAATCACATCAAATGTAATCAATTCTGTTCGGAAGTTATCTGGTTCTCCCAATGTTACCGGTAATACAATCTGTCCCATCGGCATCATCGAGAGGCCAGGGATTATCCTATAAAACGTGTGAATTATGGGTTTAATCTTCGAACGAGGAATTTGCATCTTGTCCAGTGCCTTGACCAATAACACATCCAAGGAACTGCCCCCGTCGATCAAAACTCTTTCGACCCTAGCGTTGCTAATTATTGGGGTGATGACCAAAGGAAGTCGCAATGGTCGTGTAAGCCCCTTAGGACAATCAGCCCGATCAAAGGTCAAAGGAGTTTTCGACCAACGAGGATATTGAGGCTCACCAAGGGGAGTCTCAACTTTGTTTACCTCACGGTAAAAAGTTTTGAATTGACGCTTAGAAGCATAAGAAGAGGAACCACCAAAAATAATATTAACATGATTTTGGGGTACCTGGTAAGATATCTCTTCATCTCCATCAGCGTCTCTAACCCCGCAGGCTTGATCCTTTTGTGGTATGGTCGGCATAGGTCCAATTCCTTGATAGAAATCATTGAGTTGCTTCAACCAATTGCGACAATTCTTGAGATCATGTCCCGAAGAATTATGGAACGGGCACCACTTCTTATTCCCCTGCGGGTTAGTTTGTTTTCCCGAATGGTCACTATCGCGGCCACCAGAAGGAGTTTTACTTTTGAATGAAAACTTGTTACCTTTCCCTGGTGGTGATTTTTCGGCGACGGCAACATCTCAGTACTGTCCAACTCGATTCTTCTTGGACTTCTTGGATTTCCCCCCAGATGATGATTCTGGTTTCTTGCTAAAATCATCCTTTTTGTCATCCTTGGGACCTGGTTGAGGTGGCAAATTTCCTTTATCCACCATCCTATTCCATTCCACGGCCTCGGCCACATCGGAATAGCAGTCAGCCATGTCGAAAAGATCAGCCACTGACCGGGGTGGGTGGATAAGTAAGTCTTCGGTAAACCTTCGATGCCGAACTTCATGCTTAAATGCCCTGATAACGGAGTTGTCAGAAATATTTGGAATGGTATTTCTCACTCCAACAAATCTCTTGGCGAATTACCGAAGAGTATCTGCAGAAGTCTGGCGTAGGCGATGAAGATCATCCTCCTTGCTAGGCTTCTGGTAACAATTTTAGAAATTATTGAGTATTGCATCACACAACATTTCCCAATTGTAAATTGATCCCTCTAGTTGATTAAACAACCAGGTTCTCGCCGGTCCTTCTAGAACCATTGGCAAATAATTTGCCATTATACGGTCATCTCCTCCTGCTACTTGGATGGCAGTAATGTAGCTTTGAAGAAACTCAGATGGGTTTTGAGTTCTGTCAAACCTCTCGATCGTTCTTGGTTTAAACTTATCCGACTAAACCACAGCACGGAGGCCTGGTGAAAAAGCTTTACAACCGACATAAGAACTGCGGAGAAGTCCGCAGCCTTCGACATGGTCGCGAGTGATATCACCTTGAGGAGATGCACCACGTGGACCTAGGCGAGAATGGATTGGTAAGCGATCTCGATCACGGGAATTTCCAATCCATTTGACCTTATCATGCCGAACTAGTCCTGATGGCAATCGATTGCGCCTGCTGTAGCATCCCTGATTTTCCAAATTCTGACTTAGTTCAACTCTTTTATCTCAGAACTAAGATCCAAGCGGCCTCAGTACCTTATCCTAAAAATTTGATGCTGAAACTCCTTTGTTTACCCCTTTTTCACAAATCAGTCCAGGAGTATCGCAGATTAGTCCTTTTAAGATCTCCCAGAGCCCCAAAAAGGCCAAAAGCCACAGATCAACTCTAAAGCCTAATCCAATTCAGTGGATACCCTCCATTTACTATTATGAGCAAATCTCCCTTCAGAAAGAATTTCAAAATCTCATCCTAAACCCTAGTTTCAGCCTCGCCAAAATTCGAGATCCAGATTACCCTAATTACCCTATTTTCGTTTTAATTCAAAACAAGTTTAAATCTCCAAGTTTCATGTTTTCTTACTGCTAAACAATTTCTTGAGTTTAGTGGATCAAACTGCTGAAATCAAATTCCTTTTTACCTAAGACAAATGCCAGATTTACAGATCAGCCCCTGGAACCAAGTTTCAAAATTGCAAATCAACCCAGATATTCTTTTTCAGTCCCTGTTCGATCAGCCCTGGTCGTTCCCTTCGACCAGTGCCGCAGAGACCATTCGACTAGAGCCCTTGTGCCTTTCGACCAGTGCTGCGTCGTGCTACTTTGCCTTGTTTCCTCGCCGCCGGCCGTTGTCTCGCGTCACCCGTGATCGATCGTGCCACCCCGTGCGCACGTGACCTCGACCAGATCCCCTTCGTTGCAGTGCAGTGACTGAAGTATTTTCGCCCGCGCTCCAGCATCAGGCTTTGCGCGTGCGCTCGTGTCATTTGTTGCTGTATGCATGTACGTGTCATTGCCGGAGCTGCGTCGCTGCCTCCGCATCCCCGCCGTCCCGGACCAAGTTCCAACCACCCGACCAGTGCTAGCAAAGTTGATGCGCCGCCTGCGCGACATCACCTCGCAGTTTGCCGCTGTCGCGCCTGCGCCCGGCCGGTCTCGTCCCCAGTTCAATTTCCTTTGCTGTTCACTTCGCCATCTCCGCCCCTTAGCCTATTTAAACTCTCCAGTGCTGTGTTAACTCCACAGCTTCAGGACTTAGCCATTTTCCAGCGTTCTCATTGCTTCCTCCTTCTTCCCCGATGAGCTGGTTTTGAGGCCACCGTTGCCAGAGCAATCCACTCACCCAATCTTCAATCCAAGTTCACCTGTGAGTTCCCCACATCCATCTTCCCGTGTCATAGCAACCAATTGCACCAGATCAATCCCCATCGCCGGTGATCGCCAGATTCCCCATTCTCCCTGTTCCTGCAATACTGATCGATTCAACCCAAATTAGCTTCCCCTTTCGTAGAGTTTCTTGATCAGTAGACCCAATCTAGCAAGCCTATGCACTAAGATTTCATAATTGAGCTGGAATCGAAGCTTTTCTGTTCTGGCTCACCGCCGACGATCTGGCTCTCGTCGCCAGGCCATACCAGTTATCCCCCGGCCAAATTGACTAAGCCATTAGCTTCCTCACTTCCCCCTTTCACTCTCCTAGCAAGGAATCAAGTTCAAATGCCCTGTGTCAAAAACCCCCAATTTCAGAGTCGTCTTCTCCAGCGCCGGCCACCGAATTTCGTCTTCGGCCACTTCAGCCGACGCCACCTTGTTCCTTAGCTTGGCCTCGACCTTCTGAGCATTTCTTTCCACTAGCCTGACACCTAGATCTGCCCAGATTGGAAGTTATGCCCGTGCCAAATCTCTGTCCAGATCCATGTTTGTGCCGTGTCGCCACCGCAGTTCTTCGACACCGTTCATCGCCGTCCGACCATCTCAACCTTTGAAACCACCACCATCGTATTCCTGGCACCCACGCCTACCTCCCAGACATAGTTTGCAAAACATTTGAAGCCCAGAATCAAATCCATTGCTTTGCCCTAGTTTTTGGCATTATCAGCTCAATGTCAGTGCTTGTCAGCCACTGGCATTAGCCCTGTTTAACCCCTTCTGGTTGAGCAATTGAAATGTCACTTTATCCACTAAACATTTGGAGCCATATTCTACACTTTATTCTACTGCAACATTTCGAGAAAACCTACCTAAAGCCATGTCCAACCTTGATCCGAATGTTGACCCTTGGACATTCATCGCATCTAAGCCCCACCCTTGTCCTAGACCTTAATATCTTCTCCCCCGCTGTTCTACCTTCTACTAAATCACCTCTCTTGCACACATGTCTATATTTTATGTATATTTTGCCTACTTTGAGTAATTTCTGAATGCGTGTGCTTTGTATGTGTCGTGTGCTCTCTCGTGCAATTCAGAACCAAGAGTGGAAGGTTTGGAAGGAACTTTTGAAGACCTAGCAGACTTCGTAGACCCAACTTTGCAAGGCAAGTTTCACCCCTTGATCATGTCTCTCCCAATACTTTAAAATGAGTTAGGATAAGTTATGTTTTCAAGTGTATGCATGCCTTATCTTTGAGTTAAACATTATGTCGAAAGAAATGTGAATAGGTTTGACCTAATGATACCGGCCTGGACCGTCTCGCAAGAGAACGAGGACGATGCAGTAAGGAGAGTATTCAGTCGTTCTTTCCACAGGGACTAGAAAAGCAAAACGTGAATAACTAAACTAAATCGATGGCAATTGAAATAAACCAGACGAGAGAAAGAGAGAAAATGTCAGAAGAAAGAAAAGAGAGAAAGAAAGAGGCGAAAAGCTCACAAGCCAACTATCGAGCGGTGCTAGCTTTGTACGCATGTTCGTGAATACGCACAATAGATTCATAATCGATCAGTAATCACGGGAGAGTGGTGTGCGTAAATGACTACATACAATACGATCTACAACAAATATCGACGATTGATGAGTACAAAACAACCACTGATTGCTTCCACGGCGACAAACAATCCAATCAAGCTCTAGTTCAAAGCTCAAATCATCGTTCACCAAATCTCAGTTTCAAGAACAATTAAATCAAACAAGGACAGAAAATAAAATGGTTCAAGGTTTGCAGTTCCAGAATAGACCAAAATTTAATTATTCAGGATCCTCAATATCTTCAAGAGTTCTCAAATAAATTGAGTTGCAGTAAAGAAAAGTCTATCAGCATAGCTCAGCTCAATTCAATTCATACAAACACAGGGATTTCCTTCTCTAGACAATAGTCAATACAAAAATTGAACCATGTCTCCAGTGCAAAAGAGTCATGCATTTCAATACATGTTCAGATTGTCAGCCTTTAGGAAAGATGAAAAAACACAAGATAAAATATTTAGAAGAAGCAGATTCCATCCAACCTAGACTCCAAATCTCAAACCTAGTGAGCAGACGACATTCACAACACTTGAAAGTATAGAATTGAACACCTGGTTCATTCAGAAATCAATACAATCAAGTTCTTGATCAACAGAAGTCATCACAATAGAATTTGAACTAAAACATTCAAAACATTGCAAACAAACAGAGGATGAAAACTAATCTAGCGCAGCTTTCAGTTTATCACAACACCATTTAAACTCAACATAGATAGCCCAAACAAGAACATCATAGAGAGACAATATAGAGGAAATTAACTCAATTCAAATGGGATAGACTAAGAAATTTACTTTTGCATTTGATTCAGAAATGACTACTGATTCTCAGCATTTACACAATTTCATCATCTCATACACTGAATCCATTTCAGTTCATCACAATTCAAGAATAAAGAAGGTGAGAAGAAGTTGAACCAGAAATGATGGCCACTGGAGTAGCTGGAGAAGTATTGGAGTCTTGCTGAAGCTTGCGAAGGCTGTGGAGAGCTTGAGGAAGTGGTCGAAGTCCTAACCGAGGAAGCAGCTTATCACCATTGCTAAAGCCGAAGAGGAAGAAGCAACTGAGCTTGGGGAAACACTCGTCGTCGAAGAAGTCAGCGTCGTCAATGGAGAAATCGCCCAGGAGCGAGGCGGCAAGAGGCGCAGAAACGGCGATGGGGGATTGAAGTGGTGGCGCACACGGGATCGGTGACGGGGGCATCGATCGGCGGCGGATCCGGTGGAGATGGCCTGGCGGCGCCAGTGGAGGACGAGAGAGGCGCGGGGAAATCCGAGAAGTAGAGAACGGTGGCGGCTCAGATGCTAGGTGGCGTGGAGGCGGGATCGGGCAGATCCGGCGGGATTTGACGCCGCGGGAGTGGCGTGGAGAGAAGGTGGGGGGCTTTTGGAGTTAGATGGCGGCTGGCTATGGGGAGAGAGCACCAGATCTAGAGAAAGAGGAGAGAACAATTGAAGAAAAGGCAGGAAGAAGAAAAGAGGAAGGGGAAGTCAGTTTTGGGTTAGAGATGAACGGAGGTGTGGAAAAACCGTGGGGAAGGTAGAGAAGAAGTGCGCCGACGGTCTACGGCCTGGCGGCCGCCGATGTGGTGGACGGAGGTGAGGAAATTGGGGGCAAAGAGAGAAGGAGAAGGTAAAGTACAAAGAATTAGGCTCCGCTTCCTCTGGTGGCCGGCGGCAGGAGATAGCCGAAATTGGCATATTTACACTTAGGTCTCTGGATTTTTCAGAAATTGTAGAATGGACCTGGTGGCTAGGGTTTTGGGATTCCAGGCCCCAGAGACTCCGATTTCAGCGCGGTTGATTCCTACGCGACCGCGGGAACACGCACTTCCATCAGGAATCGATCGGGAGTCGGAATGAGTCGATGAAGCGCATCCGTTAGCCAAAAATCCATCCAATCGTCGCCGACCTGCGATAAAAATTGCAAAACGAGTAATCCGCTCGATTTAGCGACAAATCTGGAATAATCTAGGCATATGCCGAGGTAAATGACTGATATGTGCAAAAGCATGGGGAAAATGTACAGAAAAATAAGGTGAATCAAGTAAATATCACCTAATCTCTTGAGAAGCCCCCTCATGATTGAATCTACATGCAACCTTGTCACCCTAGGATGCTAGGCTTAGGCTTTACACACATTTAAGCACACATGTTGAGTGTGAAATGACTAATATGTGATAAATGGTTTTGAACCTCTTTTATGAAAGAAATGTGATTTAAGATTGATAGTGAGGATGGTTTGATTGGTTGGCTGCTGTGTGCGCATTGGGTATGTGAATGTCTCCTCACTATTAATTCATAAGGACAAGAACCTATGTTGTGCCTCTATGCGGCATGAAAAACATACCAACCACTTACCTGGTATGGGACAGGCACAACTTAGTAGCTTTCTTGGTATTAGCAGTTCCCTGCATGGTTTGTCGGTCCGGTTTCTCACGTGGAAACTGGTGGGTCGCAGTTCGGCTATGAGTGATGTGAGATCAAAAAAATAATGAGAGGAAAAAGGTGGATAGAAGGAAGTCGTCCTACGCCTGGATTTGAGTCGTGCGTGGCTGCATCCATAGGCTATGTGTCTTGCGGGAACATAGGCCAAGGCTAGGAAGTAAGGCAGTGGGGAGGACCTACAACGGTACTTGAGACTTAACTATCTATTTACCGGGCGGGGATACTGTTAATACTAGACTGCAAAAGCGTTGTGTGAGCTCGGCCTTGTCACTTGTGTAAAAGACGCATGGAGCTGGCCCGACTTGAAAGTCGAGTGAAGAAGTGGATTTAAAAAGAGGTATACCTTTGCAAAGTGTAAAAGAAGTATCAGATACTCTGTACTCCCAGGTCATGGAGTATGTTCACGGTGGATTTTATCCATGTGGTTCAGCACAAGTAATATTTGGAATATTTTCATAATGTGGTTTAATAAAAGTGGTGATTCATGAAAGACCACCACACAAAATAATTTCCAAAGTACAATACGAGATTTGAAAGTATTGCTTTTGAAACTAAAAGCTTTTCTTTATAACTTTAGAGTGAAAATCTATTCTATTCTTACATAGAAAACAAAGACCTCATTCCTTGAGAACCCCTCATCTATATACCTGCATTCTCATAACGAGACTTGCCGAGCATCATGTAAAAACATGCTCACCCTTGCCTTTGCACACAAACTCAGAAGAAGGATTTGTCGACCCCGATTACTACGACTTTGAGTATAAGGAACAAGATGAAGGTGCCCCCGACAATCCAGTTCCCTAGAAGGGTCATGCATCGAGCCAAGTCAGATGTGGTGGGAACCTTTCCAGCGCCGCTGTCAGCTGAAGCGAAGATCTTCGTCGTCACTCTTTGTGTTATGCTTTGTGTTCGGTACCTCGATGCCGAATCTTGTATTAACAAACTTGTTATTTTCATAGCAACTCTAATCAGTGCCATTCTTGGCTTTATGTTAATGTAATATTGGTCCCTGCAACCATGTGTTTGTTAATACTTGTCCCTACTGTTATTGTACTATTGCTGTTGTGAGCTTATGTTGTACGTTCTGAGTGCAATCCACTTGGGCAGTTGCCACCGGATTCCTCAAATGAGGGTCCCACACCTGCCATGACTAGAGTGAGAGTAATCTCTCTCATAGGAGCGAATCGTAGAGCGGGATGACGCTGTTGGAGTTGCATTGGATACAACTTCATCAAGCATGTTTGCTAGGATTCTGGCAAAAGTCGACCTATTTGCATGTTCGATATTAGGAGGAGGATTACACAAGGTATCTACGATAACACAAATTCGATCTTGTGTACTCCTCTTGGGCGCCGCAGGTGTCACCGTTTCTTCTACCACCAGAGGGTAGTCTGGGGCCAAAGAAGGTGTTTGGTCGCGCCTGCGACCATGCGGATATCGGGAGATACTAGGAGCGGCATCATAACGAGATTGGGCGAGATACAGGGCTTCCTTAGTAGCCCTGTGAATCTCGTTTTCTCGTTGCTTATGATCCTGATCCTCCTTTTGCTTTCGTTCTCTCGTTTTCTCGTTGCTTGTGATCCTGATCCTCCTTTTTCTTTCGTTCCTATTCTTCCCTTTGTCTACGTTCCTGCTCCTCCCTAACAATTTGCTGCTCAGGAGTTTCCTCTGATAACACAGCAAATTCTCGGGGGAATGAGGTCGCAGATGGAGAGAACATCTCTCCTTGTTCTGAATTAGATTCGAAATCAAAGAGAGACTGGAGATTGTCCGGATCGAACCTCCCAGGACTAAGCTCCAGATTACCATCATCCACATCCTCTGAAGCGATGTGTTGTGGTATGTACTCAGCCTCCAATGTGGCAGAACTCACATGAGGCATTTGTTCTATCTTCTTTGTCTCTTGGTCGATGGACATGACCAAAATCGGAGAAGATGCATCCTTAGGGTGTTCCTCAAGAACATCCTTGCGATCAACCTCTTCCATAGGAATGGGATCATCGGGTAAGGGCATATGAATTTGGACATAATCGTCGAGATCAAAATCATTCTCGGAATCATATGCTCCAAATATATATAGCTTATCAGAACTCCTGATGAAGGGATACACCTTGAGAAAGGCCCCATGGTGGGCACCAACTATCGACGATTCGGACTCGGGGTCCTTAGTCGATCTTACGCAGAGTTAAGTGTGAGACCTTTCAAGGTGTGATCAGGTAAGTTAAGACAAGCATAAGTTGGGGACACGCAGAATTATACAGGTTCAGAGCCTCAACAAGATTAAGTAATAGCCCTATGTCCTGTTGTGGTTTCACTATGTATAAGAGAATTTACAGGGAAAAGAGATTGTTACAGAGGCTAATCAATCTCTCTCAGTACTTCCGTCTATTATTGTCTTCTATCCCTCCTTGTTCGTTGTTCATACTGCACATCTGCCATCCTTTTATACTGGGTGAAAGGATGCCAATGTGAAGCAATTTTGGACGGTTGCCATAGTGCAGTTTATATAACTACACTTAACCCCTTCGTCGGTTAACACGTGTAGTTTATAGATAACCGCACATCTTAAGTCCTTGATGGTTGTCTTTACTCATGGGAGAAGAAGTTATCTTTATCCTACGAACGTGTCCAGTAAAGCTCAAACACACTCAGGTTATCTTGGTCGCGCATAGCCTACAACCTTATGATCGTGCAAGTACTACGACCATAGATTGATTATGTGCTCGCAACCTTCTGGTATACAGGAAGCTGTCCTCTGCAACCATAGTGGCTGCTAGGGCATAGGGTCATATATCACATTCGAACTTAACCTGAACATGATATATATAATAAATAAACAGCTCAAGTGATAATCCTCGTCAGCTAGCCCCCAAATTTGAAGAGAAAAAGATTATAACTTCCAAATTTAATTTTCATCGGATAAAGAACCCGATGCTTCACCTTCTTCTGATGTATTATACGCCGTGTGGTGGTTTATTTTCCAAGAAAAATCTCTAGGTTTAACTTGACAGGTAATCATGAAGGCTTTTACCAGGCAATCAGGCAAAATGTAAGTGCGTTTACGAGCTCGAGGCCCCCCCACAAATGTGAACCGTCGCCTTCAGGCTCTATAAATAGTGAAGTTCTTCAGTTTAAAGACTCACCAGTTTTCCTTGGGTAAGTCTTTTAGACTTTCTTTTCGTCTTCTTACTTTTCATTTCCTCTTCCACTCTCATCTTTAATGGCGAACTGAGACTCCAAAAATATTGTTGAGAGCGATGAGGAAGAAATAATGATAGAGGACAAGATTGGACAGGCTCTTCAGAAGGTAATTCTCTTCTGAAACATCTGTGTGAATCTTTTTGAAGTTTGAGTGTTTCCAAAGTAATGCATTTTGGAATGCACAGTTGTTCGAGGAACCAACTTCTTCGAAGAAGTGGACTGGATATGACGCAGGATCCTCCAGTGGAGCTTCATCCACAAGGCTAATGGGTGCTACATTGCCCTCATCTCTTTCTTTGCATCCTCTAGCTTCTTCAGCCCTTGCAACCCATCCTGTTCCACCTTCAACACCTTCTTTGGATCCATCTTGTAGGGGATTAGGTATCATTGCACCTGTAGTGCCATTATCACCAAGTCCCCTTCCATGCTCAGCTTTTTCCTCTCAGTCTACGACCCAGGTAATTATCTTCACCCTCTCTGTTTGTTACATATTTTAGGAACTGATCCATCTATGTACAAGAGGAGAAGGCTCTCTGGGTTCTCAGCGAAAAGCTTGCTGAGATCCAGATTCTCCTGAGGGAGAAATCTGCCTAGTGCAGAACTCTCCAAGAAAAGAATGAGGTGCTGAAGGAGCGCCTTGAGGGCATCCTCCCCATCACGCTGCGCCTGGCTGAGTGCTATGATGGGGTTCGTAAAGAGGTGCACACTTTCCGCTTAGAGAGGGAACAAGTGTATTCGTCTTTTAGGTCAATGGATCACTGATTAAGTCTGAACGATTTTGGGGTTTGTTTATCTACTACGAAATCTACTACTAAATCTATCAATCTAGGGTTAAAATAGTAAATTGCAAGTATGAAATTTGGGGTTTAAAAGCAAGAATGAAAAGCTAGGGTTTCGGGGGTTCCATATCCATCTGGCGTAATTCTATCTAAGGTTCGAGAATTGCAAGTTAATTTCAATTGTTTTCCAAGACAGATTAAGTTGCCAGTACGGTCGCTGGTACAACGGTCAGAGGATTTGCTTCCACTGTTACATTTGGTTAGAGCCTCTCTCTTGTTCAGGATCCCGTGTCAAAGCGCTAAGAACTCAAGAACTCTCCTAACTTCTTACTAAGGCTCAACTGTTACATCTATTGCCGAAATGAGAATTTAGGGTTTAGAGGAAGAAAACATCAAGAAATAACTGCAACACTTAAGATCAAAACCAAGAAAGAATCACGCATTCCAGATTAGGTCATCCCTAACCCTAGAAGGGATCTACTCGCAAAAAGCCATTAAAATACTGGAATAATAAGAATTAAATAAAAACTTACTTGATTACTGGAAAGTTGAAGTTGTCATCCTTGCCAGCTTACAAAAGCAAGAAAAAATAGAGAATGGGGTTCTTCTAAGAAAACTAAACTAAAAAGTAGCTAAAAACTACTAGTAAAGACTAAAGAAAGCATGTTTATTTGAGCCAAAAGTTTCTCTATTTATAGTACATAAGTCCTAGAATTAACCAATTATAGCTCAAGACTTGTTTAGGAAGGAAATTGACTCAGATTTGGACTGTAGAATGCCTTAAACCGACTAACGGGTACGCATCAAACAGACTAACGGGTTTGTTTCGGATTCGGGCTTCGGATTCGGATTTTGGATCCAAATCCCTGTTTTTCAGATTTTTAGCATTTTCTTTCTCCACAATGTTTCCTATCCAAACAATGTTGAAATATCTCCAAATTTGGAACATTTGTTCCCTGAAACATGATGAACACACGCATGAAAGCGGATTGTAAAAATGTTACAAAAGTCACATAAAATGACATATCAAAGGAATTTTAAGTATCATTTTTGCACGTTTTCAATACTAAACCTAGATAAAATTCTTTCAGATTAAGACTTATCAAATTCCCCCAAGTTAGTATTTTGCTTATCCTCAAGCAAAGAATGTGAATAATTTTTCGAAAAATTGAGATTCCTTGGTAAATCAGATTCTTTATAAACAATCTTCCGAAAACTCACATCACATCTATGCATAGGAGGCAATTGATCTAAGCAATTTAAACTTTCCAAATGTAAATATTAAGATGATCAAATTTCAACCTTAGAAAATAGATAGCTTAATCAATTAAATTGTCTTGATAATCTTCTTTCATATAATATTTAGAATAAATCAAACAAAGAAAACACATCGTTATGCTACAATTTATAGAAAGTTCTAGATTGCCCTTTAGAGAAAAATTAAAACACTTACATTTCTGTTTTTTTATTCACTTTTTTTATTTATTTATTTTTCTTCTTCAACTTTTTCGTGCTCTTGGCCAGAATGTTTTTACTAGATCATTCTGTCGCGGCTAGAGGAGACACAGCTGAAGATGCTTACTTAAGTGCACTTACAGAAATGCAGCTTTGTCAATTTCTGGAGCTCTTGTAAGCAATTTCAATGCTCCGTATATCTTTCCTTCACTAGCTAGTTGATGATTCACCACCGCCTCCCCCTAGCGGGTCGCATAGACGTTACACAAGACTAGATAAAGCCGCATCTGTATTACTAAAAACATTTTTTTTGTGTGCACTGCAAAGACGGCCTCGACCCCAGCCAGAGGATCCACGCCTCCCAGTAAAGCCCCGAAACTGGGACTACGACTACTCCTGTAGAGACCTAGCTCGCTGCAGCTAGTCCCATATATGCATAGCATACACATACCCTTGACTTCCCAGGATAAGTCAAGCACAGGAGTATATTCACATTGCAACAGAGTAACTTACAAAATAGTTAAGCAGTGTGGCCTACTGGCCTTAATATTACATAAAGAGATTACAATGCCTTCGCGGCATACATGGTTTAGCAAAATAACATCTACACAGCAGAAGATAGGTGACCCTCCCACAATGAGAAGTGGACGGCATAACAACACACATCAGGGCTCTGGCAGAACTGACACTCCTCCTTCTGGATCTAAGAAGTTCTCCATGCCTTCGTCTTGATTATTGAACGCTCCATCTACTGATTTGTAGGTTGCAAGGGTGAGCACTTATGTACTCAGCAAGTCATAGGTAAGAGTAGATATGTATAGCAGTGATGATATGAACCTAGACTAGTCAAGAATTATGGATGTTTATAAAATAATCTTTTTCTTTCATACCTCATCTCATGGCAGCACCTTTCATAATATAGCATCATTATTCATGTTCACTAGATTATAGCACTACCGCGACATGTCGACACACGACAGCACATGGCAGCACTCCTTATCATGACAACACATGTCATTTGGGTAATCTTGATTTAACACATTTTATTTAGAAAATAATACTTGTGTCACACCCCGTGGATTTAATCCACCGCAGCAGACTCCTATAAACCCGGGAGCTCGGAGTATTCGAATACGTTTTTAACTCTGCAGAGAGGTACCAATTTACCCGCAAGATATTCCACTTTCAAGCCTTTCCTATCATAACATAATGATTGGACCCCTGACTCACTTCATATTGTGAGCAGCAAGGTTGAGATAACAAGAACTTTTGTTATGTATCACTCACAATTCACCCCCGACCCTGTGGCTCTCCGCGAAGCACAGTTGTGGTAGGTTGTATTCTAACCTCCACCCCTCCTCATATTCCCATTGCTGGGTCAGATATCAGATCACCTTCAGTGATAGTGGGAGTCATTCTCCATGTCAATAATGCATCACTACACAACTCATGCAGGGGTTTCATGTGCGATCCTCATAAGTACTTGTTCAGGCCTGTCCCATACCAGGCTTGCGGTTAGCACGTTGTTCATGCCACTAGACGTACAACACAAGGTTCTAGTCCTTATATGCCAGTGACCAGACCATCCACAACCCTGCACCTTCAGTGCCTGCTATCCTTCGCAGTTTAGCACCTCCAGTGCTACCGCCATCCATACCATTTTTCTGGTCACTGCTAGGGGTTTTATTTCATGAATATATAAGTATATAAATACATATATAATAGTTCATGGCTCAAAACTTGTTTATTTTACATTTCACAGATAACCAGTCTAGTACTGCCGATTCATAATTCAACCATTCTCAATCTTTCACATGCAATATTATCTATATTCAAGGTTATGTTACAGCAACATTTAAAATATAGGTTTAAGATGACCAAGGATATGACTTGCCTTCCGCGTCGTAAAATACAGTAGTTGATGTTGGATCAGCAGTGAAGTCCTCGAACTCGGGCTCTTGATCTGCTCTCCAATCAAACAAACAACCAATAATCACAATCTTTTCAATACACTATTATACTATATGCAATAATGCAAAGATGAAGTCTTGATGATTATGAAATGATTGGATTTAGAAGCTGATTAGGGTTAAGTTAGGGAAACCAAGGTTAAGATTAGCTGTCAAAGGTTTACAAGGTTCCAAATGTCTCAAAATATCAGAATGATATCAAGGTTGCGACTGGTTCGCTCAAAAACAGTGAACGTCTTTAGGTCGACATTCGGTTCAGGGCATCGACATAGGGTCAATGGATGATAGAGGGGTTATCTCAACTTGTGGCAGTAGAATAAAATGTAAAGCACAACTCCACAAGTCTAAGGGACAAGGTTATTTTCAATTTGCACAACTGAAAAGAGGTAAAAAGAGCTAATGCCACTGGCTGACATGCTCTGGCATAGGGCTGACAATGTCAAAATCTAGGGTTTAAGCATAACATGCAGTTCAAGGGCTCAAATCAAGTTGTGATAGAAGAAGAAATTGTAGATCACAACCTCAGGAATCTAAGGGACAAAGTTATGCTCAAAATGCATATCTAGAAGGAAGTGAAAAGGGCAAATGCCACTGACTCACAAAGTCTGGCATTGAATTGGCATGGCCAGAAACTAGGGCTTGCCATAACTTTTGATCTAGGACTCCAAATGATGCACCACTTTGTCTGGGAGGTAGGCATTGATAACAGGAACAAATAACTCAAAAGGCTCCAGGGCTGAAGATGGATGGAAGGTGATGAAAATCAGTGAGGAAGTGTGGTGGCGACACGGCACAGTGAAGCCACTGGACAAAATCTTGGCATGGCTATAACTTACAATCTGGACAGTTTCAGAGATCGGGCTAGAAGACAAAAATGCTCAGGAGGTTGAAGCACATCTGTTGGACAAGGTGGTTGAAGCTAGATCGGCCGGGAATAGATTTTCGGTGGCCAGCGCCGGAGAAGATGGCACTGCAATTGGGGGTTTTTGATACAGATCAAATGAACTCAATTCCTAGCTTGGAGAGTGAAATAGGAGTACAAGAAAGCTACTGGAGACATCAATTTAGTCGGAGGATGGCCGGTGTGGCCTGGCGACGATCGCCGGCAACTGGTGGAGTTTGAATTTGGGGAAACCTTTGATTCGAGCTCAATCTGGAAATCTGGATGCACAGGTTTGCTTCAAATAGCTCACTGATCATTTTGTTCCACAGAATCAAAAGCTAATTCGGGGTAAATCGGGCTGCATTGCCGGAACAGGGCATTTGGCAATTCCGGCGATCACCGGCGATGAGATGCATGGAAATCCAATTAAAAGATACAGCACGATGAGTGTGATGAGAGGAACTCACTGATGGCTTCAATTTGGCAGGAGGTGCTGTGGGTGAAGCTGGCACCGTGAGGCCTCGTGTTGGACTCGCCGGAGAAGAAGACGACAGCGAGAAGATTTGGGATTTAGTTAAGTTCTGGTGAAGTGAAACTAGTACAGAGTGTTAGGCTGTTTAAATAGACCAGGGGTGGAGTTGGCAAGGAGGTAGTAGCAAAGAATTTGGCGCCGGTGACTTGACTGGCCAGGCGCAGGCGCGACAACGGTGACGGTGAAGCGATGGTGCACAGGCGAGGTAACTACTGATCAAGTTGTCGGCTCATTGGAACTTAACAATGTTGGGTGGTGCAAGGCAGTGGCAACAAGAGCTGGCACGGCGAAGCAACGTGGCAAGGAATTGCTGACAAAAGCCTGTTGCCAGTCGCGCGCGGGAGCAAATACTGTTCAACAGCGTTGCCACGGCGATGGCTGAGACACAGACGCGTGTGCACATGCAAATACAAGTGAGCACGAGCTCAGGCGCAGGCGAGGCTTGGCCGGCGGTGAGCAAACACGGCGCAAGGAATCACAGCGAGCTCTGGTCGAATGCTAGCTGCTGCCCTGGTCGAATTAGGGGCCTGATTGCAATATCTGATTCTTGGCTTTGGACTGATCTGTAATTTTGGAGATTTAGAAGATTAGAGTTGAATTTGACTCTGCTGGTTTGGCAAACTTAATTCAACAGATGATTTGGCACAGATAGAAGATAAAATTTGAGATGTTTGAATGATTTTTGATATAAACTGAAAATAGAGTAGATTAGGGTAAAATAGATTTGAATTTCATTGATCTCGAATTCTGAGATTTAGGATTTGATTTTGAAATACTCATAAAAGGAGGTTTTGTGTTGAAAAGCATTTGGGAGGTGTTCCCTAAATCAGATTTAGATTTGGAGATGATTTGTAACATTTTGCCTTTTCAGGCTTCTGGAAAATCTGGAAAAGGACTGATCTGCGATACTCTTGGACTGATTTCTAAAAAAAGTTTAGATGATGAAATTTGTCGACGATTCGGACTCGGGGTCCTCAGCCGAACTTATGCAGAATTTGTAATTGTGAGACCTTTCAAGATGACCCTCCGGGAAGGTATGCCGAACAATGGTGAACAAGAGCAAAAAAAGATTTATACAGGTTCGAGCCCTCGATGGTGGGAGTAAAAGCCCTACGTCCTGTTGGGATTTCACTATATGAGATAAAGCTTTACAAACTAGCAGGGAGAAACCTTCACAGGCGAAAGTTTCCCCTATATCAGTGTACAAAAAGAAGCTATAGGAGACTTGTAAGTGTTGTCTAATCTAAGCCGTAGACTTGGCTGTTTAAGTGATCGAGATACCTTGTATCTCACTTATCTTAGGAGTCTTGTTTTTCCAAAAATCTTGGATCGCCCCGTTTGATGTACTTTGCCACCTTTTTATATTGGTCGAAAGGGTGCCATATGAAGAAAACTGCATCAAACGGTTGGATGCGGTTTCTGGAGAACCGCTGTTAACTTCCACGGAGGTTATTAACACGTGTTAATCATGAATAACCGCATATAATAACCTCTGACGGTTGGTCTTCAACGTGGAGGAATCTTCGGGATGCCTGGAATATCCTGGTATAAAGATAACCGAATAAATTCCAAGCACCTTGGTCGAGAATGTTCTGACCGCGGAATGTGGGCTGACCGCGCAACATCCCAGATATCCAGTTCAGTCCGCGTATAGCATACGAACTTCTGACCGCACAAGGCTGTCGGCCTGATCGCACGAAACCCGCGACCTGATCGCGTAAAGCTTGCGACCTCATGGTGATGCCCCTCAGAAGTAGCTTGAGTTCGCATCGCCAGCTACATGTCTGGTTCGAACCTGTCTTGAACCAAAAGTTTATTAGAAGTGACTCGGGTGTCAATCTTCGTCAAAATCTGACTGTCAACTTTTTGGATTAAGGTATTGGCATACCCTTGATCATAATCCAAGAATAATCTGGTCTGAACTTGGCCAAGATTTTGATTAAATCTGAATTTCTGAAACTTAGGGTAATTGGGTAAAATAAAATATTTCTATTTTCGAAAACAGAAGGAGTTGATAATTCTGGAAGTTAGAGATAGAATTGAATCTGGGTTCTGAAGGCTTTTAGGTTCAGCGTAACTAATAAAGCACATCTGAACAATCCGATCTTGATTTGGGGTTCACAGGAAAGATTTGGGGATTTAGGGTTTGATTTAGATACTGATCTGGCTACTACTACAGATACATGCATGCTGTTCATGAAGAAAGTTTTCACCCCTAAACTCAGGGTGTTACATGCCAATTTTAGAGCTAATCCCTTTGATATCATCAATTGAATAACCAAGAGCATTGCGATGCACACGAAGTAAAGAAATCAATTTTTCTAGTTGTGAATTGATCAAGTTTGTATTAACAATGACAGGTTGCATCTCATCATCATCCAAGAACGCATATTTCAGCCAGGAAGGAAGACTTTTAAGTGTAGGTTTACTTACCTGTGACGTCAGAATCTGAGATGTCCACTTTGGATGGTTCTTTTGTTGGTTCGTCTTCGTTTTGTTCGTTTTCTTCACTGCTGTCCATTTTTTCGTTGTTGAATATTTCATCCGTTCCTTCTTCGAAAGTGAGTCGAAGTGGCGACTCCTCTTCTAGGAATTCTTCTATATCATCCACGCTTCAAAGTTTCTCCTCATACATAGGGCAGTTAACAACATTAGACATTTTAAACAAAATTTTCTCCTCCACTATGCGAAAAGTAATTCTTCCCTCACGAACATCAATGAGAGCACCTGTCATCTGGAGCATTGGTCATCCCAATATGATAGATATAGCAGCATCTTCATCCATATCAAGAACGACAAAATCAACTAGAAGATAAAATTTACCGACTTGAAGAGGCACGTCTTCCAGGATTCCTTCTGGATGCTTTACTGAACAATCGGCAAGTTGCAGAACCATGCATGTAGGCTTGATCTCACCCATGCTGTAATGTTGTGAGATGGTGAGAGGCATCACACTAACGCTTGCGCCTAGGTCGCAAAGAGCTCGATTGATATGTACTGTACCTATGTTACAAGGGATGGAGAAGCTCCCTTGATCCGGCAGCTTTATCGGCATCCTGTTCTGAATTAGAGCACTATAATTTTTGGTTAAAGCAACGGTTTGAAATTCACTCAAATCCCTCTTTTTAGTAAGTATATCTTTCAAGAATTTTCCATAAGAAGGCATTTGAGTTACTAAATCAGTGAAAGTTACTGTAACATTAAGCTTTTTCAATATTTCCACAAATTTTGCAAATTGCTTATCGAGATTTGCATTAACATACCTTCTTGGGAAAGATGGAGTTGGATTATAAATATGTGTTACTTGATTTTCTCCACTTTCCTTTTCTTGTGGTTCGGTGACCTTGTCATCATCCTCTGCCGGCTGTGATGGTACTTCCTTATTTCGCTTGTCGGTGAAGGTTTGGTTGGTGGTGTTCGTTTTGGTATCTTTGTTCCACTCCTTAGGATTACTGCATTAGAAATAAGAGGGTTAGAACAAACTATAGAATTTATTTGTTTAGAATTGCGAGGATTGATAGCTTGAGAAGAAAGAGGGTTATTATTTTTTGGTGCAGGATCGCCAATTATGCGATTTGAGTCTCGAGCATGAGGATGTGAGTCGATATGGAGTTGATCTTTTGGTTCATGGACGACTTCTCTTTCTCTTGATTTGCTAGAAAGTTATCTAGCATGCACTCCATGTTCGATTGCTCGGGTTGTCGTTGATGTGGCGGTCGATAAGGTTGCTGATTTTGTTGTTGGTATGGTGGCCTTTGAGATTGATATGGGGGATTTTGTTGGTGTAGTTGCTGCTGTCCAAAATTTGGTCGTTGGCATTGAGGTTGCTGATTTTGTCCTAACCATGCAAAGTTTTGATTGTTGCACTATCCAGGGTTATATGAGTTAGGGAAAATGTTACTTTGTCGTTGTTACATACCCTGAAAAGCGTTTGCCTACTCCATGGATGGGTTAAACTGGCATTCATGGCCATAGTGGCCTTGTATGCCGTATAGTTCACATATAGGTGCAATTGCATTAACAGATGAAGTAGCAGAAGATCCAAGAATTGATAATCTATCAGTGAGAATTACTATCTGTTCGGCCAGTTACGACATTGCACTTACATCCACGCTATTGGTCGGATTTTTTGAGCAGCTCGTTCAGTTCCCCATTGTGTGTAGTTTTGAGTTATACCTTCGATGAGGTCGTATGCTTTGTCTACACTTTTGTTCATCAGTGTGCCGCTAGCTGCTGCGTCTATAGCCATCTGCGCGTTGTAGTTTAGCCTGCTATAAAACATCTGAACCACAAGCCACTTTTCTAGTCCGTGATGCGGACATTTGATCAGCAAGTCCTAGTACTGTTCCCAAGCATCGTAAAGTGATTCACCTACCTGCTGAGAAAAAGATGCAATCTGGTTGCGAATATAAACAATTTTAGTAGGAGGGAAAAAGTTGCCTAGAAAAGCTCTTGAGAGTTCGTCCCATGTAGTGATTGACATAAGAGGAAGAGTGTATAGCCATGCCCTCGCCTTCTCACACAGCGAGAAAGGAAAGAGCCTCAAACATAATGCATCCTGAGTTACTCCATGAATTTTGAAAGTATCACAATGCTCAAGAAACATGTATAAATGTAAGGATGGATTTTCAGCGGGAAGATCGCTGAATTAATTTTGTTGAACCAAATTCAAAAGCGTAGGTTTTATTTCAAAATTATTTGATTCAAACGGGTGATCTAAGAATACCTAATTGCAACCCCATGCTGAGTGGGGTTGCATAATCCTTGAGTCTCTTTTGGTCCTCCATTGTTGGTTGTTCTTTGATGTCTTCGAAAGTTTGCGAGTTTTCCACCGATCTTACCTGTCTTGCCTCGTACCGAAGTTGGCGCGTGATTTTGACAGGTTTGTCTGAGCTATCAAGCTTTGCACTACTTCCCTAAAAGGTAAGTGGTGCAAAGAAAAGAAGAAAAAGAAAAATAGAAGCAATATTGAGAAGTGAGACTGACTTATATCAGCAAAAATTAATCTAAAAAGATGAATTACCGTTGTTTCCTGGCAACGGCGCCAAAAACTTGATCACACCTCAAACGGTGTGATTTTGTAATTATACAACAAGTGAACGGTTGATCGTTGAGCACTTGAGAGTTGAATTCCATGAGGAACAAGCATATTCGTTTTTTAGGTTAATGGATCACTAATTAAGTCTGAATGATTTTGGGTTTGTTTTTCTACAACGAAATCTACTACTAAATCTATCAATCTAGGGTTTAAAGCAGTAAATTGCAAGTATGAAATTTGGGGTTTAAAAGCAAGAATGAAAAGATAGGGTTTTGGGGGTTCCATATCCATCCGTCATAATTCTATCCAAGATCTGAGAATTGTAAGTTAATTTCAATTATTTTCCAAGACATATTAAGTTGACAGTACGGTCACTGGTACAACAGTCAGATGATTCTCTTCCACTGTTACGTTTGACGAGAGCCTCTCTCTTGTTCAGGATCTCATGTCAAAGCACTAAGAAACCAAGAACTCCCCTAAATTCTTGCTAAGGCTCAATTATTACGTCTGTTGCCAAAACGAGAATTTAAGGTTTAGAGGAAGAAAATATCAAGAAATAACTATAGCACTTAAGATCGAAATCAAGAAAGAATCACGCCTTCCAGATTAGGTCATCCCTAACGCTAGAAGGGATCTACTCGCAAAAAGCCATTAAAATACTAGAATAATAAGAATTAAATAAAAACTTACTTGATTGCTGGAAAGTTGAAGTTGCCGTCCTTGCCAGCTTACAAAAGCAAGAAAAATAGAGAAGGGGGCTCTTCTAAGAAAACTAAACTAAAAAGTAGATAAAAACTACTAGTAAAGACTAAAGAAAGCATGTCTATTTAAGCCAAAAGTTTCTCTATTTATAGTACATAAGTCTTAGAATTAACCAATTATAACTCAAGATTTGTTTAGGAAGGAGACTGACTCAGATTCGGACTACAGAATGCCTTAAACCGACTAACGGGCCTAGGCACACATCAAATGGACTAACGGGTCTGTTTCAGATTCAGGATTCGGGTTTCAGATTTCGGATTTGGATTTCGGATCCAAATCCATGTTTTTTAGATTTTCAGCATTTTCTTTCTCCACAATATTTCCTATCCAAACGATGTCGAAATATCTCCAAATTTGGTACATTTGTTCCCTTAAACATGATGAACACACGCATGAATGAGGATTGTAAAAATGTTACAAAAAGTCACATAAAATGACGTATCAAAGGAATTTTAAGCATCATTTTTTGCACGTTTTCAATACTAAACCTAAGGTAAAATTCTACCAGATTAAGACTTATCAATATGTTTAGAATTTAATTTTTATATCACGTCCTTACAACACTTTCTTGCAAGTAGACATGGCCAGCGACAATGAGCAACGAGCGGTGGGAGCTAGTTGATCGTGATATTTATCAGCATCATTGGTCATGCAGGCTTGCTAGAGTTGAGGTATTTTATGTGCTTCACTTGCGTGGCCCTAACAGATATTGGCGGATGCACTAGCGGTTCATTCCTATTCTTAGACGTGCAGGTTTGCTTCCCTTCACTAGGATGGTGGAGGCCGGCAATTGACAAGTCGTTTTCGACCATTTTTTGATCACCGCGTTAGTTAATAGATGGAAGCCGAAGACCCACAACTTCCATCTCCCTATAACATTCTAAAAATAGGTCTAAAAATTCTGTTTCAGACACGAGCTGAATTTCGTGCTCGACTGGACGTTTCAGTGAACGACCCTGAGTACTTTCGAACAGATCACTGTATTTCTCCAGTAGTCCTGACAAAAAACTAGAATCTTCTGGGCACACCAACAACAACACTGCTCGAGTACTATCACTGTGACCAATTAGTCAAATCATAACAAGCATGTATTTATAACATGCATTGACGATTCTTTTGGCTTGATTTGCAATAATCAAGTTCAAAGTGTTGACATGGACGTCTCTACTGATCACAAACTTAACTCCGTTTTTAGTGAGCTCATACTCTTGCGCTCGTCGATTAAAGTAAGCCTCTTGATCATACAAGAACGGACTCCCACCTGACAGATATCGATAGGAATAATGTTGCAATGAACCTCATCGATATATCAAGCAAAGATTGCAAACTTCAACACACACTGACTCGTAATCTGTTGGTTGACGTCGGATATAAACCAACCCAACGAATATGGTCTCGGATGTGTGGTCGTCTTCAAACCAAGCCGTCGAACCAATCCAGCAGAAACCAAATTCTTCTGACTTTCGGGATCAAATATTGCTGCGACCACTTCGTGCTTCACCTGGATGTTGATAGTGAACAAGTCCTCCGTTGAGTGATGGTCGTCATATGAATCCGAACCTTTCTCCTTCGGCAGTGCCATCAGAGACAAGGTCGTATCTGCCTCATCAACTGAATTCACTCGGACAACTCCTTCTTCGGGTGTAGCCGTAGTAGCTGTAGCTGTTCTATTATTTTCCCTGGTCCGTTTCTCTATGGTCGAAGCTCAGGATGGAGCTTATAGCACTTATCCTTTGTATGCCCGGCAACATGACAATGATCACAAGAGATGCGCATACTGGACTTTGGAGTACTCCTCTTCAGACTCAACTTTCCTTTTGAGGAGGTCGAATTCTCTTTCTTATCGTTGTGGGATTTATTTTTTTTCTCGATCGCCATAGCAGTTGTGCTCATGGTCGTGGTGTCTTGGACACCGAACAGGCTTAGCTCAGCACTGATCGATTTCTGAAGTCCAAACATGTATTTTTAGAACACTTGAGGATCAGAGAGCGAGATGCAATGATCATTGCTTGTCTCCAAAATTCCGTTGCATAATCCTGGACGACTCGGCCGTGGCGCTGATACAATATGTGCCAACGATCCCATCTCTCTTCGAGATAACCCATCGGGTAGAATTCTTGTCGTAGGAGTCATTTGAACTGACCCCACGCAAGGTCGTCAGCTACACCACTAGTGACAAGGGCCTTCCACCATGTCTTGGTGCGATCTTTCATCTTCAAAGGTGCGAAGTTCACCTTTTGAGCGCTACTGAACCCTCATAGGTCAAAGTAGGTCTCAAGCTGATCGATCCATGAATCCAGCTTCTCGGCATCAATCACCCCATCGTATATGAGTATATCAACCTTAGCTTCGACCTTGAAAGATCCGATAGCTATGGAGGTGTTGACGAGGTCGTCGGCCTTATGGTCGTCTTCGTCTTCATCGTTGTCTGTCGTGCGCAAGTCTTCACCAATCTTCACACCCTTAACCTTGCCTTTTGAAGCATCAACTTCAGAAGGTACAGGCATGGCCTGTTGCTTAATCCAAGCAAGTATGGTATCCATGTCGGTGGAGTGTTTAGCCACTTGTTTGGCTAGGTTAGCTTGAACAGAGGAATCGACATCTTCGGAGACTTTATCACCTGGAGTTTCACGGAGGTTTTATAACCTTGGCGAGTCTTCACCATCCACAGGACAGGATAGTTTCTCCAATACCAACATGATCTGATTACAGACTAGACCAGATTTTGATCTAACCTCAATCAGATACTGTTTTCTCTAATTGAAGTATAGATGGGTTTCAACTATACTCGATCAAATGCTAATATGCGGAACAACGGGATCTTACCCGGAATTTCCAAAATCCAAGATGATTGAAAACACAGTTCAAGAGATAGCACAACTCTTTATTGAAAAGAGTTTTCTTGTACACGTCGAACAATAGGACGCACTCACCAACGTCGATGAGCTATGTGTCTAAGACTTAAATAAGTTCAATGACTATTCGATGATCTAAACTAGAACTATTACAAAGTATTATAGTCAAATCGTATGAGTACGTATCAGACTCAATAACCTAAATGTATTAGACTCAGACACAAACTAAACCTAAACAGATAGGACCCAATTTTATATATATATTGATTGGAATACAATTCGACCAGAGATCGAATACTTCCTGTGGTCACGAACCCTTTCCAAGGTCGCGAACCCTTCTGAGGTCACGAAGGTTGTTCCCCAAGAGAGGGCTTCTCCGATCCTGGGGCTCCATGCCACCCGGACGCGGTATTAAAAAAAAGATATGGAAATAGCCCGGATGGTCTTCTCCCGGGAGAGGCCTTCTCCGGATTGGGGGCTCGACGCCACCCGGACGTAGTGGTTCCCTCTCCCAGATGGTCTTCTCCCGGGAGAGGTCTTCTCCCGGGAGAGGCCTTCTCCGGTTTGGGGGCTCGACGCCACCCGGACATAGTGGTTCCCTCTCCCGGATGGTCTTTTCCTGAGAGAGGCCTTCTCCGATTCGGGGGCTCCACACCACCCAGATGCGGTGGTTCCCTCTCCCGGATGGTCTTTTCTCGGGGGAGGCCTTGTCTAGTCCGGGGGCTCCGTGCCACTCGGACGCGGTGGTTCCCTCTCCCAGATGGTCTTTTCCCGGGAAAGGTCTTCTCCGGTCCGGGGGCTCCACACCACCCAAATGCAGTGGTTCTCTCCTAGATGGTCTTTTCCCGGGAGAGGCCTTCTCCCGTCCGGGGACTCCGCGCCAACCGGACGCGTTCGTTTTCTCTCCTAGATGGTCTTTTCCCAGGAGAAGAGATTATCACCCGAGCTAGTCATTTATTTGACTTATATCATGTTCAAGTCCAGTTCGGATGTGATATATGTTTTATGTATCCTAGCAGCGCCTATGATCGCAGTACTTGCGTGATCATAAGACCGCAGGCAGTGAGCGGTCAGGGGGTCGCTGACTATGCATGACCAAGGTAGCCTGGGGTGTTCAAGCTTTTACTAGACACATTCCCAAGCACGAAGCAACTTCTTCCACATGTGAAGACAACCGCCGGGAGGTTAACATGTGTGGTTATCCACAATTGCACGTGCTTAACCGGTGAAGAGGAGTGCGGTTACACAAACTGCACCATAGCAACCATCCAGAACTACTTCACGCCGGCATCCTTTCATTCAGTATAAAAGGATGGCTAAATGCACGATGAAGGTGACAAGAAAGAGACGTCAAGAGACAACAAGTCATCTATGCTTTAAGACTTAGACAAAGTTAGTTAGACAGAAGTATAAGGAGAGATCATCGCCTGTGATAATCTCTTCTCCCTATAAACTCTTTTTCTCATACATAGTGAAATCACAATAGAATGTAGGGCTATTACTCCCACCATCGAGGACCCGAACCTGTATAAATCTGTGCGTCCCCATTTACATCGCTTATCCTAACTTACCTGAGGGCACATTGAAAGGTCTCACATACAACCCACAAATATGCATAAGATCGACAGGTGACCCCAAGTCCAAATCGTCGACAGCTGGCGCTCACCGTGGAGCCTTTCTCAAGGTGCCTTTTGTTCATCAGGAGTTCTGATAAGACATGTCTGGGGCGTACAATTCTGAGAACAATTTCGATCTTGAGGATTATGCCCATATTCGAATGCCCTCACATAGCGATCTCGTTCCAATGGAAGAGGTGGACCGCGAAGATGTCCCTAAGAAACATCCAGAGGATGCATCTTCTCCAACTCAGGTCATGTCCATTGACCAGGAGACAAAGAAGATAGACCAAGAGTCTCATGTGAGTTCTATCACCATGGAGGCTGAATATGTACCACAATGCGTCGCCGTTGAGGATGTGGATGATGGTAACCTGGACCTTAGCCCTGGGAGGTTTGATCCTAATAACCTCCAGTCTCTGTTTGACTTCGAATCCGATTCGAAACCAACGGAGATGTTTTCTCCTTCTGCGACCTCACTCCCCTGAGAATTTGCTGCTTTATCGGAGGAAACTCCTGAGCAGCGAATTGCTAGGTAGGAGCAAGAGTGCAGACAAAAAGAGGAACAGTAGTGCAAGCAAAAGGAATATCAAGATCATGAGTAGCGAGATAACAAACTTCGCAAAACTGCACTAGAAGCTTTGCAGCTCACGCAGTCTCATTATAATGCAGCTCCAAGTTCTTCCCGTTGTCCCCATGGTCGCAGACGTAACCAGACACCTTCTTTGGCCTCAGACTATCCGCCGGCGGACGAAGAAACGGTGACACCTGGTGCACCTAGGAGGAGTACGCATGGGCGACTTCATTCTATCGCGAAAGTCCTACATAATTTTCCTCCTAATATCGAAGACACAGACAAACCGGCTTTTGCCAGAATCTTGCCGGATAAGCTAGATGAAGTTGCAGCTGATGCAACTCCAACTGCTTCATCCCAATCTACGATTCGCTCCCACGAGAGGGAGTATTCTTACTCCAGTCATGGCAGGCGTAATCGACTACCACCAGGATCAATTCGACACGACAAAGCCAGGAGAGTTGGACATTCTCGCGATCGAGATCGCATTCCTGTCCATTCTCGTCTGGGACCGCGAGGCATATCCCCACAACGTGAGGTCGCCCGCGATCAAGTTGAAAGCTGTAGAACTCTCCATAGTTCCTATGTTGGCTGCAAAGCTTTCTCGCCAGGCCTCCGTGCGGTGGTTTGGCCAGACAAGTTTAAGCCAGGAATGATTGAGAGATTTGATGGGACTCAAAATCCATCCGAATTCCTTCAGATCTACATTACCACCATTTAAGCTGCGGGTGGAGATGATCGCGTCATGGAAAATTACTTGCCAACGGTCCTTGAGGGACCAGCGAGAACTTGGTTGTTCAACCAACCAGAGGGTTCGATTTATAACTGAGAAATGTTGTGTGATGCTATACTCAACAATTTCCAGAACTGTCACCCGAAGCCTGGCAAAGAGGATGATCTCCATCATTTGCGCCAGACTTCTACGGAGACTCTCCGGCAGTTTGTCAAAAGATTTATCGATGTGAGGAATAACATTCTGAATATATCTGACAACTCCATTATTAGGGCATTTAGACATGCCTTGCGATATCGGAGGTTTACCGAATATCTACTTATCCACCAACCTCGGTTAGTAGCAGACCTCTTCGACATGGCTGACCGATATTCCGACACGGCTGAGGCCGTGGAATGGAATAGGATGGTAGATAAGGGAAACTTACCGCCTCAGCCAGGTCTTAAAGATGTTAAAAAGGAGGATTCAAGCAAGAAGCCGGAATCGTCATCAGGCGAAAAATCAAAGAAGTCCAAGAAAAACCGGACCGGACAATACCGGGAGGTCGCCGTTGCACGAAAACCACCACCAGAAAAAGGTAACAAGTTTCTATTCAAGAATAAAACCTCTTCTGGTGGCCACGATAGCGACCAGCCAGGAAAATAGACTAACCCACAGGGCAACAAGAAGTGGTGTCAGTTCGATAACTCTTCGGGACACGATCTCAAGAACTGCCGGAATTGGTTGAAGCAACTAGACTTCTACCAAGGGATTGGACCGATGCCAACTTTGCCGCAAAAAAATCAGGCTTGTGGACTTAGAGACACCGACAGAGATGAGGAGATGTCCTATCAAGTACCCCATAATCATGTTAATGTTATTTTTGGAGGTTCCTCCTCTTTTGCTTCTAAGCGTCAGTTAAGATGTTTTACCGCGAGGTAAATCAAATAGAGGCTTCCCTCGGCGAGCCTCGATACCCCCGTTGGTCGGAAACTCCTTTGACTTTTGATCGGGCTGATTGTCCTGTTGGGCTTACGCGACCATTGAGGCTACCTTTGGTCATTACTCCAATTATCAGCAATGCTCGAGTTGAAAGAGTTCTAATCGACGAGGGCAGTTCCTTGGACATTTTATTGGTCAAGGCACTGGACAAGATACAGATCCCTCATTCAAAAATTAAGCCCATAATTCATTCATTTTATGAGATAATTCCTGGTCCCTCCATGATGTCGATGGGATAGGTGGTACTTCCAGTAACACTAGGAGAACCAGATAATTTCCGAACAAAATTGATTACTTTCGATGTAATTGATTGTGATTCAGCCTATAACACTATTTTTGGCAGGTCAACTCTCGCTAAATTCATGATGGAGACGCACTATGCTTATCAGTGCGGCAAGTTGCCGGGCCCCAAAGGAGTTATCTCGGTCCAAGGCAGCCGCAATATGGCGCTAACTTGTGATTGGTTATCCCTGGAGTTAGTGGATCAGCTTCCCCTTTAGGACGTCAATATCACGACCACAGCTTCTGATATGATCAAAGTTGCCCCGCGACCAGATGAAAAGTTAAAACTAGTTCCATTGTACCCAAATTATCCATCTAGAACCATTCGGATCGGATCAGGCCTGGACGACAAATAGGAACTCGAGTTCGTTACTTTCCTCCGGGCAAATGCAGATGCGTTTGCGTGGAAACCATCCGACATGCCTGGAGTCCCAAGGGAGGTAATTGAGCACAGGTTAGCAATTCGACCTGGACAGCGACCAATAAAGCAGAAGCTCAGACGCTTTGCTGTTGATCGGCAAGAAGCCATCTGAGTGGAGCTGGATAAACTCCAGAAAACAGGATTTATTCGTGAAGTCAATCATCCTGAGTGGCTTGCAAACCCGGTCATGGTCCTAAAGTCAAATGGTAAGAGGCGCATGTGCGTCGATTACACCAGCCTAAACAATGCCTGTCCGAAGGATGATTTCCCCTTCCCCGCATCGACCAGTTGGTCGATTCTACAGCGGGTTGCGAACTGATGAGTTTCCTGGATTCTTACTCAGGGTACCATCAAATTAGCATGGCAGAAGAGGATGAAGAGAAAACTACCTTCATCACACCATTTGGCACCTACTCCTACGTCAGAATGCCATTTGGTCTCAAGAACGCCGGTTCCATGTACTAGCGCTTGATGCAAAAGACCTTTCTTTCCCAGATGGGGAGTAATCTTGAAGCTTACGTTGATGATTTGGTTGTAAAAAGTTTAAAAAGCTTGAGTCATTTGGATGACCTTGCTGAAACCTTTTGTAATCTAAACAAGCATGGAATAAAATTAAACCCAGAAAAATGTTCCTTCAGAGTTTTTTCTGGCAAACTTTTGGGTTTCCTTGTTTGTTCAAGAGGAATAGAGGTTAATCTTGAGAAAATCAGGGCCATTGAGCAAATGAGATCTCCTGCGACCATGAAGGACATCCAGAGCCTGACAGGTCGCATGGCGGCCCTTAGCTGTTTCATATCAAGGCTAGGTGAACGAGGCCAGCCTTTCTTCAAGGCTCTTCGCAAACACAATAGTTTTACCTGGTCGGATGAAGCCGAAAAAACTTTTCAAGAGGTTAAAAAGTATTTGTCTAGCCCACCAGTACTGGTCTCTCCGAATTTGGGGGAACCACTACTTCTTCATTTGGCGGCCACCCCTCACCCGGTCAGTGTCAAACTGGTCACGGAGAGAGAGGATGTACAACAACCAATCTATTACGTAAGAGAGCTACTTCATGGTCCAAAAGAGTACCACCCTGAGGTCCAAAAGATACTTTACACTCTAATAGTTTTCAACACTCGGGGGCTGGAGTGGTCTTAATTACGCCTCAGGGTGACCAGCTCAAGTATGTCATTCAATTACACTTTGTTGCGACCAACAACACAGCAGAGTATGAAGGTCTTATTGCAGGGCTCCGGGCAGCTAAATTCCTCGGAGTCCGTTGATTAGTAGTGAGGAGAGACTCACAACTAGTCATAAACTAGGTAAACAAGGAGTACAGCACCTCCGATGAGACAATGGCTCATTACCTGGGGAAGTGAGGAAATTGGAAAAACACTTCAGTCATTTCGAAGTCCAATATATCCCGCGAAAGGACAATATTCTCACAGACCAATTATCTAAAATTGGGTCCTCACGCACATCTGCTCTGGCAGGAATGTTCGTTGAACACTTAGAACGACCTTCGATCATGACTTCGATCGAAGATGACCCGGTGACAGTTTACGTCACCAGCCTTGGACATGAAGGAGATTGGACCCATCCATTGAGGGCCTATCTCGAACATGGGACCTTGCCCAAGGATAAAACCGAGAGTGATCGGTTAATTCAAAAAGCACGCCTCTATAAACTCATAGAGGGGGTTTTATACCAAAAGGGTACTCAAGGAGTATTCATGCGCTACATATCTCAAGAGGAAGGTAAATCTCTCTTGAAAGAAATTCATGACGGTGTATGTGGTGCACACGCATCATTTCGCACACTGGCTTTCAGCACTCGATGATGACAAGCATTTGGTCAAAACATGCCCACAGTATCAATTTCATGCGAGACAGGTTCATCAGCCCGCATGTACCTTACAAACTATTCCTCTAACATGGCCTTTTGCGGTCTGGGGGATAGATATTGTGGGTCCTATGCCCCAAGCGGTTAATGGGTACAAGTTCTTGTTCGTAGCCATTGATACGTTTACAAAGTGGATTGAGGCTGAACTAGTTCACAAAGCTACTGCCGCTACGGCGAAGAAATTCTTTCATAAGAATATAGTCATGCGATTTGGTGTTCCAAGTCGTCTCATTACCGACAATGGTTCTCAATTCGTCAGTGATCTCTTTTTGGACTATTGCAACAATATTGAGACCAAAGTATGCTTTGCTTCTGTATCTCATCCACAGAGCAATGGTGCTGTTGAACGTGCCAACGGACAGATATTACAAGGCATAAAGGAATGAGTTTTCGATCGCCTTAAGATGCGCTCGGGGGCTTGGGTAGACGAACTCTACTCTTTTCTATGGGCATCATGTACTACTTGTAGTCGGGCTACGAGCGAGACACCTTTTCAACTAGTATATGGTGCTGAAGCTATCTTACCTATGGAAATCTGCATTGGGTCTGTCCGGGTAGATCAAGTCGATCAAACTGATCAGCTCGAACAACGGACCCAAGATATTACCCTCCTCGAAGAGAAACGCGGTCGGGCACTTATCAAATCCGCAGTATATTTACAAGCTTTGCGTAAATATCACAATAAACAGTTGCGGCCTCGTAGTCTTCACATAGGAGATTTGGTTTTACGAAAAATATAAAACCAGTCTAATCACAATAAATTCTCCCCTCAGTGTGAAGACCCTTATGCTGTGGTTTCAATACCACGACCAGGATCGGGTGGATTAGCGATGGAGGATGGAAGGATCTTGTCTAATACTTGGAACATAGATTAACTACGCAAGTTCTACGTGTAAGTCTCCCATTTCCTTTATCCTTTTCAATTAGCATGATTTGTTCAAAAATTATGTGTATTTTTTCATCGAATTATGTTATGGTTTCTTTTTTCTCTTGCCACACCCATACCGAGCTACGCTCGGGAGCTGGTAGCCGATGACCATCTTATTATGTTAGCTGGGTTGGATTCGCAGGCCGATCTCATGGTCGCATCTAGATAAGACATCCCTAAATAAGTCGTTCCTAAATGCACACGGGACTTACTAGCATGTTTCTGATCATTCGAGTGGCTGCCTGTTCGTAATAAGATTTGGTATTGTAGTAAGATCAGTATCGGCATGACCAGATGATCGTATCTAAGTTGAGTCCTTTCTTTATAAACCGTTTCTAAATGTGTAAGAAACTCACTAGATATTTCTGATCGTCAAAAACACATATTTTTCCTGAAATTATAACACTAAGTCTCCAGTACTTATGATCTCAGAAGGGGGCTATGAGAATATGGCTGTAATATAAAACAAAATCAAGTACACCTTTTCAAAAAACCTAAGGCATGCATTTGCATAGTTTAAGTATATGTTTACAAGTACAATTAAAGTAAATTACAATAAGCCCAATCCTTTCATAAGACCTTCAACCAGAGGTTTTACTTCTTCTGAAATGGCTTCAAACTGATCATCACTCTCGATTTCTACATCTCCCACCACTGGATTCAAGTCCAAATCTGGACCATGGTGAAGTCTTAACTTGTAGAGAAGGGCGGAGGCTATAGATCTTACATCGGTCTTCATTGCCTCTTCTTGTCATTTTGTATCTCTATGGAGATACTCGAGTAGTGATTCAGTCTGAGCTGCGACCAGTTTGCATGAATCGCTAAGGCTCAAGTCATCCTTTTGAGGTTCGACTATATCTACCTTCAGCAAACTTGCAACTACCTTCAATTTTTCGAAGACTCCAGATTGAACATTGTTGCAGGACGAGATAGTCGCCTTTAAGGTCTTGTTCTCCTCGCAGACAGCGCCAATCTTGGAACTTTGAAGCTTAATGGTCGCATGAAGGTCAACCTTTTCTTTTGAAAGGGAGCTTATTTGTTCCTCTTGTGCTGCATGAGTGAATTATTCAATTCTATAACCATCCATGTAATGAAATAATTCCACCTGATCGGAAGAAAAACTTACAGGAAAGTTTCACAGCCATCGCTTTTTCCCGGTTTTCCCGATCAGCCTGAGGACCCATAGTCGCAACCCATGATCGGAAGCACCTGGTCACAGTCTGAGGACACATGGTCGCAGCCTGAGGACCATATAGTCTGCTGACCAAGCTTGATTGTCCAGCAACTTCAACCAAACATCAATTTCAACATAGATATCCAAGATAGTCGTGCGAGTATTTGTTGGAAAGATATTCGAAAGATCTTTCCAACGCATCAAGAATCATTGAATTCCAACATCGTATGCAACCAGGAGACCCAAAACAATGGAAAGTGCACGAGGGGGAAGAGTTCTATTCGGATCCGTGAAAATTAGTTCTGGATTTCTTTTTATAGTTTGTTAGGATTCTATTCTATTTCAAATTAGATTTAAATTCTGGTTTTAAACCTGCTATCTTTTGTAGACACCATCCACTATAAAAGAGAAGGCATGGTATTAGTTTTAGGCGGACTTCATTGATATACAGAAAGTATGCTCGTGCCTTTGTCGACTTGTAAAATTCGGAGTCTCAATGTTCAACTCATAATTTAGATTATTGAGTGTTATCCTTCCGCTGTTGCTCTTGCTTTTCTTATTGATTTGCTTGAGTTGTTCTTCTTGAACAGGTCAACCTAGCTTTGCTCGGTTGATAACCAATTGAGGAGTGGTTTAGCGATTGTGAGGTTGCTGGTCACGTGTTGGATCGTGGTTAGCCGCCCCTTAGTCAAGGTCACAACTCGCAATTATCCACGAATTTCTCCTACGATGGAAGATCGGGACCAAACTTCATGCACGCATCTTAAAGCGAGGCGTGTGCATATCATGCCGGCTCCTTGATCTTCTTCTTCGAAGAGGTTCTCTTTGCCCTCTTCACCGCTGACCCCCCAGAGGGTCTAGCGTCGTCACCAGGACGATTTGTCCAAGCGATTCGCCCCTTCAGCAGCTGTATCATGACACAAAAACTTGACTTGGTGATCCAAATCAATAGGCGATTTCAAATGAGTTCTACAAAAAAGGTCATACCTTTTGACGTTCTTGTTTCAGTCGTCGCTGCCATTTATTAAGCTCTGAGGATGGGGTGATCCTTGAGCTCCTTCTGTTGCGGCATTATAACACCGCAGAAGGCTATTTGTCCGTTTCTCGATCTCGGACAACGATAAGACTGCGTCGCAAAAGGGAAAATTACTTGGTATGATATGTTTTACGGTGAAAATGCACATTTTGTAGACCAGAGGACATACCTGTATTATAATCCAGGGTACCATCTTCCATGGATTCTATTTCCCAAGTAGGATGTTCCCTCTTCCGCAAGGGGCTCACCCTATTCTTCACAAAGTCGCGGATGATATCTCACGTTGTTAATCCCTGTTGGACTAGGTGAAGAATTGCTTGGGCCTGCTTTTTTAGTTCTTGATTTAGAGCAGGAACAGTGTCCATTTCGCTGCTTTTCTCTGGTCGATTGTTCTCGAACCAAAGGTTACTCTCCGACAGAGGGGTGCAGTAGAACCATTTGTGGTGCCACCTGTGCACTGAATCCCACAGAGGAAGAAAAGGATACTCTTTCTTCTCCCTTATGCGGAAGTAGATGCAGCCCACGGCATTGGTACTCTTTGACCATGCCGAGAAATAGAAGTGCCGGAAGAGATCCACGCTAGGCATCACTCCGATGAAAGCCTCGCACAAGTGCTGGAAAATCGCCAGAATTAAAATGACGTTTGGATGGAGATTTACCAGTTCCAGTCCATAATGTGCAAGGATCTCTTGGAGGAATTTGCTCTCCGAGAGTTAGAACCCGCATCGCAAGAACTCCTCGAATATTACCAGTTCATTCTCACGAACGACGGGGGTTTCTTCGTTTTTCTCTGCTGGCCGCCAATTAATAGCAGCCACAGGGGAAGGATTTCTTCTCTCTCAGTGCTATCAGGTTCTCCTCATTGTGGTGAATGGATCGGCTCCAGGACGCCATTAACGGTGAGGTTAGTGAAAAGGCAATGGCTTTGTTGGAGGCGATGAGAGCAAGGCACGCAAGGAGGGTTTTTTGCGGTGAGAATGGCTGAAGCAAAAGAGGGTTTTGGTTCTGAAGCTTCTCAGACACGCCACTTCTTCCTTTTATATGCCCGAGACGACTCCTCGCCAGGAGCATTATTTTAATAATTTCCCATAACTGGTGTTTTCCCTGTTGAACCCGTTATCATATCATTTACCCTGTTATGAATCTGAAGTAAAATGTATCTGTTCCAAGTTAATAAAGATCATTTTATTTCACATTCGGGGGCTATGGTACAGATAATCATATGAGAAATTCTTAAGACCTTTTGAGGAATTAATACCTTATGATTTTAGGGTAATCTCATTTTTTCTGCAATGATCACAATGCTATTCTGTGATCGCAGTGCAATATATGGTCACAACACTATTCTGTGACCTCAGTGCTACTTATGGTCTCAATGCTATCCTGTGACTGCAGTACTCTGTATGGCCTCAATGCTATTCTGAGACCTAAGAATTGTCCGAAATTGATTTTGGATAGAAATGTTTTACCTGTGTATGTTCTGGTCACAAAAATATTTTTCTGTAATCATTTTTCCACACAGAATATTTTAAAAAAAAAAAAGAACTCCAATTAGTGGTTATAAATTATACATAATCATTCAAAGAGTCAGATATATAAGGAAAAGAAATTTCTTATTTCTAGCAATCTTTACATACAAAAGGGATACAAGCGACCAAAGCGTCAACCTGGTCCGAAAGTAATTTACAAAGTTCTCCCAGGGACATGTTGGCATCAATGGGATCTACACTGGCCATCCCAAGAGAACTGACGACGTCTCTAAGCTTATTGATGTCATCCCTTATTAAGAGAGTGCAGCTGTCCTTATTATATTGGAGAGTTCTCGCTACCGTCAAGCATGATCTCTCTCCGTACGGAAGCTGCACACCTCTTCGCAAGTTCCATCATAACATTCTGCCAGGTGCAGAATGGCCGAAGACATCTCCTCAGAACGCTTCTTC
Source organism: Pharus latifolius (assembly GCA_019359835.1). Lineage (NCBI taxonomy): Eukaryota > Viridiplantae > Streptophyta > Magnoliopsida > Poales > Poaceae > Pharus > Pharus latifolius. The sequence continues at coordinate 17,301,099 of CM033320.1, read as the reverse complement.
AGCACCTCTTTTTCTTTTTGAAGAGTTCTGCACAAGGCTGCTCTCTCACCAAGAAGAGTCTGAATCTCAGCAAGCTGATCGCTGGGGGCTCTAGGAGCCCTTACCTCCTGTACATATATGGGTGGGTTAGTTTTGAAAAGAAAACATGACCAGCAGAGAAAATGGAGGTGATTACTTGAGAAGCAGAGGAGAAAGCCAAGCTTTGGAGGGGATTTGGACGTGGAAATATGGGACCTTTCCCAGAAAGTTGATCACCCAACAAAAGCTAAGGATCACTTGGTCGCGGGGGTGTGAGACTTCCTCCAGAAGTGGGATGGTTGGAAGGATTGTTGTGGATCTCCAAAGGTGGAGATGAAGATGCAACTGGATGGGCTGCAAGGGGCAATGTGGCAACACAGGTATTAGCACCCTTTAGCGTTTTTGATGCAGCTCCACTGGAAGATCCTTCGTCATCTCTGGATCGCTTCTTTGGAGAGATCATTTCGTCAATCACCTGTAAAATCCAAAATGGATTGCTTTGGAAATCCTTAACATATAAAATCACAAGATGTTTTGGTAGAAGTTTACCTTCTGGATATCTTGTGTCTTTTCTATTTCTTCCTCATCACTCTCAATCTCAATAACCTTCTTGGGATCTTGGTTTGCCATCAAGGTGAGAGTAAAGGAGGAAATGCGAGACAGGAAGTTAGAAGCATATTTCCTAAAGGACTTAGCCAAAAAATTTGTAAGTCTTAAGAATTGACAGGCTTTGCTATTTATAGAACCAGGAGGTGACAGTTCGTATGCGCGGGTGCCTCGAGTTTTTAAAAGCGTATTAGTGGTTTTCAAGGTTAGTAAATTTATAATTACCTGTGAAGAAAAGCTCAGAGTTTTTCTCGGAACATAAACCGCCATGCGGCGTACAGTATTCCAACTGAACAAGTTGAAGCGCCGGGTTATAAATTCGATGCAGGATTAAATTTGAAGTTGTAATCTTTTTATCTCTTCAAATTTGGGGGCCAGCTGACGAGAATTATCACCTGAGCTAGTCATTTATTTGACTTATATCATGTTCAAGTCCAGTTCGGATGTGATATATGTTTACGTATCCTAGCAGCGCCTATGATCGCAGTACTTGCGCGATCATAAGACCGCAGGCAGTGCGCGGTCAGGGGGTCGCTGACTATGCGCGACCAAGGTAGCCTGGGGGTGTTCAAGCTTTTACTGGACACGTTCCCAGGCACAAAGCAACTTCTTCCACGTGTGAAGACAACCGCCGGGAGGTTAACATGTGCGGTTGTGCTTAACCGGCGAAGAGGAGTGTGGTTACACAAACTGCACCATAGCAACTGTCCAGAACTGCTTCACGTCAGCATCCTTTTATTCAGTATAAAAAGATGGCTAAATGCACGATGAGGGTGACAAGAAAGAGACGTTAAGAGACAACAAGTCATCTACGCTTTAAGACTTAGACATAGTTAGTTAGACAGAAGTATAAGGAGAGATCATCTCCTGTGATAATCTCTTCTCCCTGTAAACTCTTTTTCCCATACATAGTGAAATCACAATAGGACGTAGGGCTGTTACTCCTACCATCGAGAATTCGAACCTGTATAAATCTTTGTGCCCCCATTTACATCGCTTATCCTAACTTACCTGAGGGCACATTGAAAGGTCTCACATACAACTCATAAATCTGCATAAGATCGACAAGGGATCCTGAGTCCAAATCGTCGACACCGGTCTACCACACACAAAAAAAAACCCCGAAGGTCAGGATAGCGCCCGAATGGGCAGCGGAAACTAACATAAGCACTCTTTACCTGAAGTGAAAGGGAGATGACATCCCCGTACCAGTCGTCGATCCCCCCACCTTAACATGAGCCCGAACCCGGGGGGTGAGGAGGCCTAGGGAAAGTCGCCTCGTCTCGTCAGCGAAGAAGGGCGCCCCCTCCCTCGCAGGATTTGGTGTCGCTCCCCGATGATTCAGCCACCTCGGTGTCACCTCCCTCCGAAAAACTGGCCCCCACCAAGGGAGAGGCCTCGCCTACCCCCAACCCAGGAGAAGGTGGGCCACTGGGGGAGGTGCCACCGGCGGTTCGGCTCCGGGAGCCATGAGAGCATCAAATCGAGGGAGAGCACCGGTTCTCTGGTAACGCATGTCCGGGACCGGGCGCACGTTCGAGGACGTCACCTGAATGTCTCTTATCGGGGAAGGGGACGGGGCGTAATCCTCCCAATCCGACTTTGCCCTAATGCCGTCGAACGCCCCTAAGGTGCTCAACACGTCGAGCTGCGCAACTTGCGCAGCCGTATTGGTGGGACTCTCTGTGGGACTAGCAACCGGGGAAGGCACCCTTGTCCCCGCATGGGTTGCCGCCTCTAGAGCCGGCCTTGCTTCCATAGGCGCAGGGGTGGGATCCGCAATCGGGGAAGGCTCCTTCATCCATGTGGGGATCGCTGCCTTCATAGGCGGGGGGGCGGGGGGGCGGGGGGGGCGGGGGGGGGGGGGGGTCCCGGGTAGCCCCGGTGTCGGGATGGGGGACCTCACCTGGGCTCTCCCGGAGCTCTCCCTGGCGGCCCTTGATGCCTTGGCGCACCCCGCCTCCTGGCCGCTAGGCGCCTCCCTCCACTTGTGGGAGCCCGATGTTGGGAGCGGCACCCGGATGGGCAAAGATAGCCCGAAAATCTCCGCCACCAAGTTTCGAGGGGGCCCTTCCCCAATGACTGAGCAGCACCGGGCATGCTCGTCCTCAAAGTACCTTCCGACGAGACGCACCGCTTTCTCTCGGGACGACTCGTATGAGCGGACTGCGGGATTAAAAACAGAGTTAGGAAAAATGAAGGCCCCATGCATATGAATCCTCGAAAGACTTACGTCGCACACCGGGAATCGGGGGGGTGGTTGAAAGGGATCTAGGATATCGACTAGAGGGGGGTGAATAGGCGATTTTAACAATTTAGCAATTAATCAAACAATTTAGAGATAATGAGAGCAAATAAATAACACAATATGAACAAAGCACAATTCCAACACAAGGATATATCCCGTGGTCTCGGTGATTTGCCGATCATCCCTAATCCACGTTGAGGCAAACTCAAATCTCTAACCGCTCCTCTATCTAGTCAACCTTCTCTCGATAAGTGACCTAGATCTTGAGCCGGATTAGTGTGATGAGTTATCCAAACCTCGATTTCACTAAGGATGCACTTTACCGCTCCGGCAAGGTGTGCTCAACCCTTTCACAAGACGTTTTGAGGCTTCTTCACAATCTTCCTTGAAGAGCTCTCCAAAACTCTTCTCCTAGCCGTCTAGGAGCCGGCAAACTCCAAGAGTAACAAGCCGGTGATGATCACTTAACCTTCTTCTAGTGCCACGAGGATGATTTAATGATCTAGATGCAAGGCACTAGAAGATCTCAAATGCACACTCTCACAAATTCGAGAATTTGAACCCTAGAGTGTATGAAATGTGCTAAAACTCTCAAGGATGATGACAATGCTCAAATTTTGCCAAGAGTTGTGAACAGGGCCGTGCATGGGAGTATATATACCCCTCACAATAAATATAGCCGTTACAGGCCGTTGGGAGAAAAAGCTCACTTGGCGGTCAGACCGCAGGTATAAGCTCGGTCAGACCGCCGCAATTGCAAGCGCAATAAATGCTCAACTGCCCTTGTCAGGCACACACACGGTCAGACCGGAGCCTATTTCGGTCAGACCGTGAAGCTATCCAGAGACGACCTAGTTTTTAGACACCTTATACAGTCAGGCCGATAAAAACGGACAGACCGGCCATACGGTCAGACCGTAGTACAAAAACACAGTCAGACCGATTTCGCGGTCAGACCGGTCTAATAAAACGGTCAGACCGTAATAGCTCAAAACAACAGAAAGATAGTTCATGAGGTTCCAGGAGACTGACCTAGGTTTTAACTACGGACAGACCGACCTTATAAAGGTATATACTATACTAAGACATAACGTCGGTCAGTCCGAGAATTCTAATCGGTCAGTCCGTGAATTCGGTCAGACCGGTCCAACATACGGTCAGACCGACTGAGACATTGCTGAGCAGAAATGAGCTGAAACAAGCATATTCAAAGTATATGACCTTCTAGTATGCAATGCAAGTTGATTTTATGATTTGTGGCACATAGATGAAGTATTTTGTGATACACCACATGCTCCTCTTAATAGTACGGCAACTATCCTAAAATTCGGTCAAAATTCTTCTCTAATCACCTTAGACCGGTAAAAATGGAAAAGACCCTATTTCATACCTTTGCCCTTTTGATCAATGCTCTTTCTTCATCATGAGGCTCTTTCTTCGCCTTTCATTAACCTGTCTTTTAAGTATCTTCTTGACACAACTAGGCAGGTAACGTTAGTATAGCATTTGAAGTTGTCATTAATTATTAAAACATTCTATAGGGGCCTAGAAGCTATAGTGGTTCTCTGGCGAAAGGCCCAAGCCCTTCCGGACTCTCCCGAAGGGACTAAACCAGAGGAGGAGTAGCTCCTCCGCCAGGTCCCTCATACTCCTCTGAGACCTGGCCTCCGCCATCTTGTCAATAAGGGCCATGTCGCTGGCGGTCAACTTGGGGACCGGGGACCCCAAAGACCGAGTGAGAGTGGGAGGCTCCGGGGAATAGACAATCACCAAGTCTCCCACCCGGAGGTAAAACCACCTCCAAGTCCAGTCCTCCCAATGGTCCCGGGAAGATGTGACGGGTATTTGTTGACCCGAGAAGGAAGAAGCTTCACCACGACGGACCCGAAAGTTGACTTCGGCCCGTGCCTCACCACTGGCGAACTCCGCGTGGTGGCCTTGTAAAAATGTCAGAAAAGGCGAAGCGTACCCTCCGTCTCGGTTGTAGTCTCGCACAACCAAATAAAAAACCCCATTCGGACTAGGGCGTTTGGTGTGAGGTGGTTAAGCACCACTTGGTACTGGAGCAAGAACTCCCAGACCATGGGATATAGCGGGAGCCAAAGACCCGCATCGACAAATGCCTCGAAGGCGACGACCACCCCTTCCCAGGGGCACAGAACCACCTCCTCGCCCAGAACGCGGATGTCCCCTTCGCTAAGACTCTCTAAGCCGCCGAGTCCTAGGAAGTAAACTTGGTGGCCCCGAGGAAATCGGACGTGACCCGCTTGAGAGACAACTCCATGGCTTTTCCCCGCACTCTCAGACCCATGGTGTTTTCTCTCTCGCGCTCCCGGGAGAACACTAGCACTACTAGGAAAGGAGGCTCTTGTCGGGGGAACCCTGGTGCTACCGGGAGAGAAGTGGGGTGGAGGCTTGGAAGTTAGGAGTGGAGTGGCTGAGCAACGGGCCCCTCCTATTTATAGAAGACGAAGGTGCCTCAAATGATCGCCACGTGTCCCACGATGGATCTGGGCCGTTGAATCTGAAAAGACGCACGGGTAATGAGGCGTCACTCGGGGACAATAAAACTGCCACCTCGAGCCCCTTACCGGGAAGAACCACGCGAGCACCGCGGGTAAGAGAATTGGGACGCAACACTTCGACGTCACAAAGTGTCCTCGAGTGTGCGGGGCACTGCTGTTGGGGGAAATGAGGTTCCACCAAGTGACGTGGTCTCGGGTAAGGTGACCTCTCTTCCCCAGACACAGTCCCGGGTAAGGGACCCTCTCTTCCCCAATCATGGTCCCAAGTAAGGGACCCTCTCTTGCCCCAGATGTGGTGCTGGGTAAGGGGCCCTCTCTTTCCTACACGTAACTCTAGGTAAGGGGCCCTCTCTTCCCCAGACGTGGTCCCGGGTAAGGGACCCTCTCTTCTCCGGACGTAACTCCTAGTAAGGGGTCCTCTCTTCCCCGGACGTGGTCCCGGGTAAGGGACCCACTCTTCCCCAAATGTAGTGTCGAGTAAGGGGCCCTCTTTTCCCCGGACATGGTCCCGAGTAAGGGACCCTCTCTTCCCCGAACGTATTATCAGGTAAAGAGCCCTCTCTTCCTTGGATGTGGTCCCGGGTAAGGGACCCTCTTTTCCTCGGACGTAACTCCGGTTAAGGGGGCCGTCTCTTTCCCGGACGTCACTCCAAGTAAGAGACCCTCCCTTACATGGACATCGTGTCGAGTAAGGGACCCTCTCTTCCTCAGACTTAGCCCTGGGTCTGGGGTCCTCCCTTTCTCGGGCTTGGTCCCGAGTAAGGAGCCCTCTCCTCTCCGGATGTGGCTCTGAGTTAAGGGCCCTCTCTTCCCCAGTCTTGGCCCCGAGTAAGGGGGCCATCCCTCTCCGGACGTGGTTCCGGATAAGGGGCACTCTCCTCCCCGGACTTGAACCCGGGTGAGGGGTCCTCCCTGTTGGATCAGGATGTCGACTAGAGGGGGAGGGGGTGAATAGGAGACTTTTAAAATTTGTTTTTGCAAATGAAAATTCAAATTAAGGTAAAGCAAGTAATAGTAAAAGATAAGAGATTGAAACCAATATATCCCGAGGTATCGGAGACACGCCCAGTCTCCACTAGTCCTCGTTGAAGCACTCAGTCCTTGAGTATAGCTTCAATATCCACACAGGACACTATCTACTAAGGTTGCTCCTTGTCCCCTCCGGAAAGGCGAGCACCAAGCCTTTTACAAGTAATCGCGTCTCTCCAACAATCTCCGATTTGGAGAGATCAGCGATTTCCGCCTCCGAACCGTCTAGGTGAGGGCGCTCACCAAGAGTAATAAGAAGCAAGGTCTACTCTAGACCTCCAATGCACACCGAGAAAAAATATCTAGAAATGGGAATGCAAGAACAATATGCTCGATGTGGCTAAAACTCTCACGACTCGATCAAAAGATCAAGTTTTAAGTAAAACGAAGAAGCACTAGTGAGAAAGTAAGAAAGGCTGTGTTGCTGTGTTTTCTTGTATTGAAACAGTAGCTCAACACCTCTATTTATAGCCTTCGTGGTCAAAAGAGCCGTTTGTGCTCGAGCTGAAAAATAGTAACTAAGACTGACAGTCAGTCTCACAAACTGACAGTCAGTCTAGTGTATCACCAGAAAGAGTAAAAATAGGATCACAACAGCTCGAACGTTGTGGACTAAAACGGTAAAAAGAAACAGTCCAAACTGACAGTCAGTTACAAAGACTGACAGTCAGTGTCCACAAAGTCAACAGTGAAAAGCAACAGCTACAAACTTTATAACCGTTGAAGCAGATAACAGCAAAAATTTACTGACCAAACTGACAGTCAGTGTGTCAAACTGACAGTCAGTCTCAGTTTCAGTAACACAGAGAAAAATAGAATAAAAACCAACTCAAAAAATTCTCTGTGGTCGAAACCCATACTGACAGTCAGTCTAGTACAAAAAATCTGAGACAGAAAAACATGCTCTCTGGAGATTTGTCAGTTTGCACTAACTGACATTCATACTGACAGTCAGTTATCAACACTGACAGTCAGTCTAGTACAACAAAAATCAGCTCAATAAAAACATACTCTCTGGAGATTAGTCAGTTTATCAAACTGACAGTCAGTTACAAAGACTGACAGTCAGTCTGGATAAAACAGAGAAAACTCAAAATCCAGAGATCTGATTCAAATGATTTCAGTTTTGTTTTGAAGATATTTTCGAGAAGAACATTTTTGACAACAGCAACAAAAATTAGATCTTTTCAGATCTTTCTCAAGAAGTAAAAACCTCAACTGTTGACAAAATTCAATACATCAAAACAAATTGTCGAAAAACCACAGATAATGATATGCGTGCATTGACCTAGATTTTTCTCGGTATGATTGCAGATGTAGAGAGAACTTGTGTCCCCTCTTTATAGTACGGTTTAAACTAAGAATAAAATCCTTAAACCGATCGATCTTCATGCACCCTGAGATCGGTAAACCTAGAACTACAACATACCTCGATGCATCAGTTTAGTCCAGCAAAAACAATTTCTTTTTGCGTCTTCTTATGCTTTTGAACAACTTAAATTGAACTTCAACATCTTGATTACCAGCCCTCGCTTTTTGTGCGGTTGTCTAAAATCTGTAACACTAACTCAAACACATAGTTAGTCCAAAAATACTTATTATCATCAACCATCAAAACACATCAGGGTTAGGCATGAAAGGCCTAGATGCAACACTCCCTTCCCCGGACTTGGTCCCGGGTAATGGACCCCCCCTCCCCGAACGTGGCTCCGGGTAAGGGACCCCTATCTCGGGTGTTTCCCCGGGAATTTAAGTAGCCACATGTCGAGAATTTGTGCCTCATGCCCTGCCAAAAGACGATAACGTCCTCGATCTGATAGTCACAGTTATGGTAGTTTGGTAATTTGCGTCATTTGAGATCTATATATACCCTTGTATCCCTCTCTTGTAAATTAAGACTGTTCATTTGCATCTAATATACTCAAAGCAATAGACGTGCTTATGAGTCCTCTCCCCACGAGAGAACCTCTCCAGCCGACTCACACCGAGAGCACATCGACAGGACTAGGATCTCCACTGAGGCTTGAACCTGTATAAATCCTTGTGTCAATATCTATGATTACCCAACATGGGGTGACCCGTGATACGGTCAGCTCGTGTTGTCGAATACATGTTACACACGTCATCAAACCTAGTGACATATTCATAATACCACGACAAGTTCAATTAACTAGCAGCACTCAAAAGAAAGGAATCAAGAATCTCAAGAAATTCACACATGAATAATTAGCTAACTGAGCACTGTTCTTGTGAGCACTGTTCTTGAGCACTCCGGGAGACCAAAAATACAAGAATTGAAATTTCCAGAATGCCTCAATACGCAAAATGATGATCTGGAGACAAAAGATGGATGGAATTTTCCCCCAATATCTCTGTTCCTCAGCCCACTTCACCAGAAACGGCATACAAACTCAGAAAATATAATCAACACAGAGAATTGTGATCCTGATCAACTCAATATGCATCTCAGTTTTCTAACTGGGGCTTGATCAGAAAACAAACAGTTTTATCACTGTGAACACATCCAATTCAACTCATGCACATACAGTTTCACCACAGACAATGTCAAATTATCCAAAATTGCAATTAGTTTCAAGCCGGTTTAATCGAGCTAGGAAAATAATGATTTGTCTAATATCTCAATTGATACAACATCCATTCATCTCATACAAGTATTGTTCATCTCAATCTCATAGCAGGAACAAAGAGGAGTAGAGGGAGAAGAAATGCTACTGTTTGAGTTGTGGAAGCTGGAGGATGCTGGAGGTCGTGGAGTCTGAGCTGTGGTTGAAGGTCGAAGTGGAGGTGGCCGTGGACCAACTCACCGGAGCCACTGGCGAGAATTGAAGATGACTCGGGTCGGTGAAGAAACCGAGGAAGATGTCCTGGAGCTTGGCGTCAGGCACGCGACAGTGGCTTGATGGGGGTAGCCGTGCAGACCCACAGGATGTGGACGAAGCTGCATGAGCATGTCTTCGAGGTTGGTGAAGATGGCCGCAGAGGAAATCGAGATGTTGCAGCTCGCCAAAGCAAGCTAAGCCGAAAATGGGGCTCGGCTGAGGAGTGGAGGAACGACCACAATGCGATTTGGGACGAAATTGGGGGCGGTGCCTAATGGGAAGAAGATGAGATGAGCGATAGGCAGCCGCGTGCGAAAGCGCAGCGGCGGCTCCGGATCTGCGGCCAAGGCGACACGGCTGCGATTTGTGAAGTGTGGTGGCGCGGCACAACGGCGGCGCAGTGCTGGGTGGCGGCGTATTTAGGTGCAAGTGGCAGCGATATAAGACTCGGGCGCCTCAGATCTACGGCAGTGAGCTAATTTGGTGGAAGCAGATGGGTGGCGGTGCGCCTGGAGGTTGCACTGGCGGCGAGTGGAGCAGGCGACGGCGCGGCGGGAGGCGCAAAGGCGGTGGATCCAGAGCAGATCCAGGGCGGCCGTTGTTTTTGAGAAGTTTGAGGTGGACGGAGGTTACGAAAAAGCAAGGGGAGGAGAGAAAAGAAGCTTTGCTAGCGGTGTACGGCCTAGTCATGGCCGGTGTGGTGATAAGAGGTGTGAAAATTTGTGGGCACGGGCAGAAGAAGAAATATGAGTACAAAGAATAGGCTCCCCGAGAAAAGGTGGCGGCCAGCGGGGTTTAGCCCTGAATTTGGAAAATTTGCAAAAAGCCCCTTAATTTTTAATGGAATTGTACAATGTTCTTCTCGAGTTGCATTCCAATGAGCCCTAAACTTATCTCACTTTCTCACCTAGGTCCATAAACTTTGAATCCTCTCATAGATCCCAAAATTGCATAAGTTAAGTTAGCCAGACCATAAGTCAAATCACTTTATGAAAATAGTTTGTGTGGCTGACAGAAACTCTGATATGGATGATTATGTAGCTAGCCAGGAAGGCACTCCATGAGTACAAAACATAGGATAGAGTTACTTTTTTATTTTTGAATACTAGAGGATTCATGTTTTTTGCTTAAGGGAACAAAAATATTCGTGCCTTTATCTCAATTTAGACTGTTATATCAGAAATTAACAATATAAATTAAGTTGAGTGAGAAATTTAAAATTAACGCTAGGACAATGTTGAGAACAATCAATTTTATTTTCATGTTCTCGTAGTATTGGATTGAGATCTTTTGTAGTTCTTAAGAAAACATGGAGTATCTATTTTAAAATCTTAAAAATTCAATGAAAAAATTTAAATAATTTAGATTGATATAGAAGAGAAATTGAGATGATTAATCATCGCGCTGCAAATTTTAAATTTCTCATCAATCTTGATGGCTTGATCTAGATTGTTAATCTCTGATCTAATGTTCCATATTAAGAGAAAGGCACGCACACTTTTTATGTTTTAAGATAGAAGATATGAATTGGACGTGGGAATTACAACCTTATTTTTATGTCATCAAAAGCTTGTGTTTAGGATCCTTCTGGTCATTGTATAGATACACATGCAACTCTATTGTTGTTATTTACATTTTTTAGTATTTTTATCAATACATTTGTTGAGTTGATGCCATTTATTTACATCAAGTGCTGAAATGGTATGACTTTAGGAAAAAAGACCAATAATTAGCCCCTTATTTTAGCAGTGACTTCCTTAGAAAGATGGTCACAGAACTACATCTGTGCTATTCTTCAGAAAACCATACTTGAAGCATAGTAGGCCAAAAATATGAAGAAATATTTGAATCGCACAGCATTGCAATCAAAAGCAAACTAAATTTTAAAACACGTATTCACATATGGGGCACTTCTTGACATGTACTAACAACTCACAAAAACATAAAAGAGGAGAAAAAAAAACCTAAAGACATGAGCTAAAGCGCTTAGACCAATAACTAAATAGTACTCTGAAAACTACAAAGATTCATACAGAAGAGAGTCTGCAAGTCGAAGAACTTTCAAGAAGATCATTTCCTGCCTCGCCGGCCCCGGCCACGGCCACGGCGCTCTCCGGATCCTCCATCGTCGGAAACCTCTGCTAGTTGGACGGCTTTGCTGTTGGCCACCGCAGGAGACTCTTCGATGGGCTCCTCATCCTCCACAAAGCTCTGAACGTACATGGCGCCACCCCTCGGGGCGGCCACCATGTGGTTTCCCCACGGCACTGCGCGTGCGCTCGACGCCGACGGCCTCACCTTCGGCTGTAGCAGCGGCAGCGGGGCCACTCCCCAGCCACCCGAGGGGCGAGGCTCCGGCGCGCCGTCTTTCTTTGCCGAGAGCGCGGCATAGGCCTCCTTGACGAGCTTGCACGCGGCCGCGGCCGCGGGGCAGCTGTTCTTGGCGGGGTCGAGCAGGTAGCAGAGGATCTGGTACTGCTTCTTGATCGCGTCATGGTCGGGCTTGGGGGCCGCCTTGCCTTTCAGCATTGGCGGCGGCGGCGGCAGGTCGAGAACGGCGTGGGGATCGGGCGCGCCGGCGAACTTTTTCTCGGCGGCGGCGAGGTGGACCTTGTAGGCGGCGAGCGCCTGCTCGACCTCGGGGACGGACGGGAAGAGGCTGTGCGCCCAAAAGGCCCAGCGCTTGGCCTCAGAGAGCTTGCCGTCCTTGAAGCACGCCTCGGCGGTCTCGAGGTTCTTGAGGGCGGCCGCTCTGTTAGCTCCTGCCATGGCTTCGCTTGCTCTAATGCTCTTGCGGTATGCTTTGCACAACTGGCAAGTAAGTACTTGTTGCTTGGTTGCTTTGTTGATCAGAGAGGTTGCTGTGCGTGTGTATATATAATATAGATCAGTCTCATCAGACGGCTCCTACTCGTAAATTAATACGGACTTGCATAGTTGCATGCAGGGCTGCGAGCGCATCTCGGATTATTATTTTTTCTTTGAGAGCTCCGAATCGGAGTAGGATCTTTATTTACTAGTGGGCCTCAAATCTTCACAAGCAGCAGAAAGAATGTCTCCATTTGCATTAAGAAAGCGAATTTTTTGTACGGATAACCTAGAGTTAAAAAAAATTTTAAAAATAACGTGTAATAAAAAAAAAATTACAAAAATGACTTCAGTCACCATCCCGCGTGGCGACTTATCGCAAAAAGCAAACAGAGGAGACATCAGTCTCCATACGGGATGGCGACTGAGGGATACCCATCCCTGGCGACTGATGGGGGCTATATAATGGGGGCCGTGGCGACTGAAGTTGGAAACGCGAAAAAAAAAAACAGATCTCACGAGGGGTCACGGCAGAGAGGGAGAAGAGAGGAGAGGGGAAAAAGAAGAGGAAAAGAAGAAAAGGAGAAGAGGAGGGGGAGGAGAAGAAGAAGAAGAAGAAAGGAGAAGAAGGAGGAGGAGGAGAAGAAGAAAGGTACAATCACAAAAATTTTTAGTAATAATTAGTGTAGAATGCAGATCTGTTTTAGGAGTTTATAGATTTGTTTTAGGAATTTGTAGATCTGTTTTAAGAATTTGTAGATCTGTTTTAAAAATGTGTAGATCTGTTTTAGAAATGTGTAGATTTGTTATGTAGATGTGTTGTATTTGTAGATCTGTTTTAGAAATTTGTAGATCTGTTTTAAAAATGTGTAGATCTGTTTTAGAAATGTGTAGATCTGTTATGTATATGTGTTGTAAATATAGATATGTTATATAGATATGTTATATATTAAGCGAATAAATTAGATTAATAAATAGTGAATCGATAATTTAGGATATACGGTTTATTCGTAGAAAATGTGCAAAAATACATATTTGATTTGTGCCGTATTTAAATATGTTCGGCATTTATGAATATAATGTATATATAATTTTGATTTGTTGTGTAATATTATGTAAATTTCATATGTTCATGAATGAGATGTAAGATGTGTATTAATTAAGAGTAGTAAATAATTAAATTATTGATATGTGAGATGATAATATAGGAATTGTAGATTAGATGTGATGCGATGTCGTTAATGCAGTGTACTTCGATTAGTTGAGATGTTAAAAAATAAGTCGTACATGTCTTAAGGATGAGTATAGAGTAATGTGTAAAATATATTGGAGATATGATAGTTGATGTTTGTAATACTTATGTTGTAGACAATGTCGGAAACAAGAGTAGTCTATGTTTTCCACGGGGAATAAATCATTAGAAATGGACCATCTGGAGATGACCTAAGTGGCTGTCATCGTGTAGACATGGAATTGAATGATCTTAGTGTTCTTAATTTTGAAAACCTTAAGACCCGAGTCATGGACATCCTAAATATTGACCCATGTTTACACAAAATTGTCATAGAAGCGCTGGTGCCTATTGGTTTGACATCTTGTTGAAAATTGTGTAAACTTAGAGGCGATAGATCATGGGGCTCTCTTGTTAGGAGGGTGATAAATCCCAATCATGGGCCAGATGACTGCATATTGTATGTGACAAAGCTAGACAATGTACCAGAACCGGCAGCATAACTTGTACCCGAACCATTAATTGGAGGACAACATATGAACATTGATCCAACCATGACCCATAATTCTGCGGATATGCCCAACACAGAATTCATGGGCGGGTATTTGTGGCCTGGGGATGAGGCTTACGCCGACGAAGGTGAAGACGAGGGTCTGGAAGTTTCAGGCAGCGAAGGGTCGGAGGTGAACGCAGACTATGCGGATTCCTCTAGTGAAGAAGACTATCGTGGAATGGGACCTCCACAACAATGGCTAGATCCTAGTGGTTTTGAGCATGCGCGAATCCACGACGATCGCAGTTCGGAGTGGGCAGGGAGTGAGCACAGATTAACATTGGGACAACATTTTCGAAGCAAGGAGGATGCTAAGCAAGCCGTGGCGATGTGGTCTGTGACACTGCGTCGGTCTTTCAAGGTTGACAGAACAAATTCTCGACTGTACGCAGTGAAGTGCAAGGTGGAAGGATGTCGATTTTATGTTCATATTGCTCAGTACAGGGACAATGAACACTTCATTGTTTCCAGGATCACCGAACATGACTGTTCGGTGACAGAAGTATCACAGAGTCATAGGAATATGTCGTCCGCATTTGTGGCACGTGTAATTTTGTCGAACCTTCATGCAAATCTTGATATGCCACCAAAACAAATTGTTAGCCAAATCAATGACACATTTGGGTACATCATTCAATATGGGAAGGCATGGAGAGCCAAGCAACTTGGTCTTGAGATGTTATTTGGATCTTTCTATGATTCATATAACTATGTGCCCAGATTGTTCGAACAAATCGTTGACACCAACCCTGGCACTGTGATGGATATGGTCCATAGCCCAGTTGTCGGCAGAAATGGTGAGATAGTTCCTGGAGCTGAGTACATGGAGCGTATATTCTGGTCATTTGGTCAAGTAATCTCTGTGTTCAAGTACATGCGGCCAATACTTTGCGTGGATGGCACATTTCTAACTGGGAAGTACAAGGGAACTCTGATGACAGCAGTTGCTGCAGATGCAAACAACCAGCTACTTCCCATGGCGTACGCCTTAGTGGAAGGAGAGAGTACAGACAGCTGGGTATGGTTCCTTGCAAACCTAAAACAAACCGTCGTGAAAGACAGACGTAATATATGTGTAATCCATGATAGACACAAGGGTCTGTTAAGTGCCATTGAGTTCATGTTGTCCACTGAGAACTCGCAGTACAGCTGGAATGACTTGATCAGTCGGTGGTGTAAACGACACCTTGCGGTGAAATCCTTCACACACTACAAAAGCGCACGGCTTATGAAGAAGTTCAAGCGGTTGTGCGATCATAACCAAAGCCATAAGTTCCAACAACTTTGGGACGAGTTAGAACAAGAAACTTCAGATCTAGGTAAATCTCAAAGGTCAGAGGCAAGCAGTTCACAACATCCAGAAGATGAAGAAAATGTCGTGGAGACTACAGATGTGGCGAGACGACGCATCCCTTTGTCTTATGGCTAAAAGTGATGAAAA
Source organism: Pharus latifolius (assembly GCA_019359835.1). Taxonomy (NCBI): domain Eukaryota; kingdom Viridiplantae; phylum Streptophyta; class Magnoliopsida; order Poales; family Poaceae; genus Pharus; species Pharus latifolius. The sequence continues at coordinate 17,285,800 of CM033320.1, read as the reverse complement.
GGTAAATTCTTCTGACCCTTCATATGATGAGCTTGTTAATATGATTACTGAACTAAATGAAGTTTTTAGAATCACTAAAAAGAAGTATAGAGCACTTAAAGAAGAACATTCTTCTTTACGCACTCAATATTCAGAGTTAAAAGAGTCATATGAAAGTTTGCTCATTAAAGATATAACTAATGCTTCATCCAAGGTAGATGTAGCCACTTCATATAATCTAGATGATACTCCCTCTCATGCAAGGTCAAGGCCAAAGAAATTTAGTGAATGGATCAGTGACAAAGCTCCTGAGAAGTGGTCTCTATTGCACGATGAGGGAGGTGCCAGATATGGCGTAATGACAACTAACATGGCGGAGGTATACAATTTTGTGTTGAGGGGGGTGCGAGGTCTGCCGCTCACTGGAATTGTGGAATTTACATGGCATCGCATGGCCAAATACTTCTACGAGAGAGGTACAGCTGCAAGAGCATTGCTTCGGGTCATACCACCAAAATTTCCTCATGAAGTACAAAGATACTTAGAAATGAAAGCCGCGGCCGCTCAGAAATACTCAGTTGAGTGCATTCCTAACAGCAGAAGGCAAAGTTGGGTCGTTTATCTGCGCAGTAAGAGGGTGGGGGGTGGATACATGCGACAAATCAAGAGGCAAGGAGTGACATTTGAAGACGGTGTCAAGTGCACTTGTAACAAGCCAACTCTATTGCATAAACCGTGCTCTCATGTGATGGCCGTGTGTGCGCACGACAACAAGTCGAGCGAGATGAACCTGTCAGTTTACTATGGTTCACGGTACCTTGCCGAGACATGGACTGCAGACTTTGAGATTTGGGGGACTCAGCAGCACTACAGAGATCGGTCGTGTAGGGCAGGTGAGATCCGATATGTTCCACCACCGCACTTGGAGCGGAAAAGCCCTGGACGACGGCGGAAAATGCGAATTGGCAATGACATGGATAACGCAGAACGCGATGAGCTACGAAAGTGTGCCGTTTGCCGACAGCCTGGCCACACGAGGAGGACATGTCCTGATGCATTCGGACCTAATCGAACATGACTCAGTAATGTTGTGCAACACTTATTCGTTCCTCTTGTGTATTTGATGATGTACTAACCTAATGTTCTTGTTTGCAGGCATGGCTCACCCTCGTCCACAGTTTCCTGAGTTACTCGATCACTACTACGACGATCGTCATCGGTCTCGAGCGGTGCGATCCGGAGAGGAGCTTCAGCCATTCCGCCTGCGATCGTCCGGCACGTCTTGGCCTCTCGACGGGAGATACATCGCACGGCTGAGGGCGGCGGGGCTGCTTCCTTTTTGCAGGATGATCACCAGACTGGAGACTTTCAGGCACGACCGATCACTCGTCTCTGCTCTGGTGGACAGGTGGAGACCCGAGACGCACACATTTCACTTCCGGTGGGGAGAGATGACCATTACCCTGGAGGATGTGGTGATGTTGTTCGGACTCCCGATTCGCGGGCAGGTCTGGGTACCACCACCCACTCCTGCCGGATGGGACAGCATGCTCGCTGAGAGGTTTCATCCACTACCTCTAGGCCAGGAGCCCTTCCACCACGACATCGGAGTTCCTGCGACTTGGCTTGTTCACTTCAGGACGTGCCCAGCAGATGCAGATGAGTGGACTGTGAGCCGACACTTCGAGGCATATTTGCTGCACTTGTTCGGGGGTTTCATGTTCACTGGTATGCTTAAACATGATATAGGCATAGCTATTTCCATTCTCTTGTTGAATTTAATTCTTACTTTTTTGCTTTTCTACAGGTACTCACGGCGACACAGTGGATCGTTGGCTTGTTCCACTGGCGCAGATGCTCGAGGACAAGCCGATCGATCAGATCCCGCGCATCAGCTGGGGGTCAGCGGTTCTCTGTGCGACATATCGAGGGTTGTGCGACGCCTGCGTTCGGCGTGCCCGAGCGGCGAACATGGCCGGATCTCCTTTACTTCTTTTGCTGTGGTCGTATGAGCACTTACCTGTCGGACGACCGCTCATCACCGACACGCCCGTTGCACTTCCGGAGGGGCACCCGCCTAGGGATGTGGAGGATGAGATCGATCGCCCTACCATGGGGGATCGTTGGTTGCAACATGAGCTGCAGTGGACCACAGTTCAGGTGCATGCATGCTACAGTGCGTACAGCGGCGAGTTGGAGTTGTTGCATTTGTCGCGTGTTATATGGAGGGTTTGGACGACAAGCTATATCGAGAGCACAGCCGGCGGCGCGATCTCTATGGTGTGTACGGAGGACCGGGAGTTATGGCTCACCCGCTGTATTCTTGTCTTCAGCCATATGTTGGAGGTGTATGCTCCATGGAGGGTGATGCGCCAGTTTGGCTTGTTCCAGACGATCCCTCCTCCAGACGCCCCGCATCGTTTGTCGCATGACCAGCACGAGTAAGTTCTCGATTATCTCCGCGCATAGTATTTTGCCTTTGTGAAATAACTGAACACCTCTGTTTTTTTTGCAGGCAGAGTCGCAGGGCAAGAAGGTTGTCAGTTGGGAGGACCGACAGTCTCCTTACACTCATTGCTGGGAGCAGACAGCAGCGATAGATGTCGTGCGTGAGGAGAGGGCGTACGATTCCACGACATACGGCAACTACCTCCGATGGTACCTCCCTCGCACCGCAGCTCGCATTGCCCCTCCACCTCCGGCACCTGCAGACGTGCCTGCTCTGAGCGTGCATCAGACATACGACCGACATCACGCATCTCGGGTACACCGCCAGGTACATGCCGCCAGCCCATGACCTACTTGTTATTTTTATTTCTGCCTCCTATTGTCTTACCATCTTGCAGGCTGACGGCATCCGTGCGATCAGTTCATGGCCACTAGTCCAGCGGAGGCAAGCAGGTCTGCCTATCACGCCCGACGAGTACGAGAAGGCCATCGCCTACGTTGACCGACTCGCCTCGCAGTTGACCCTTGAGAGTGCCGCCACTTCGTCGACTTTTGTTGCACCGCCACTTCGTCGACTTTTGCATCAGCCGCTCATCATCCCGACGCAGCCGGCCCTTCAGGTACGGCCGTCGCCGCACCCATTTATCTCGGTGTGCCCCTGGCTCGCTCGTACCGTACAGGTGTTGCACCTCACGTGGACTTCTCATCGCGTGGTGGTGTACGGATCTCTGAGGGTCCCTGAGCGCCGCCTTTCGCACACACTTCTGATTCTAGTTTGTGCTTCGACGTCACATTCGACTTAGACGACGAGTACATCGCTATGTCTGAGCAGACGGTGCCTATCTCGTCGGCTGGTCCGCTTCGGTCTCCTGCTAGGCACCCACCATACATTCCTCGTCAGTCGGTCCGTGCCGACCCCCAGGTGGTCCGCGACCCATCATATGCCCAGTATGCCGATATGTTGCAGATGAGAGACGACGCCGATCAGAGCCAACATCAGTTGGCATCTTCGCAGCTTGGTGAGGCGCCTCCACCGTCGCAGGACCCGATGGACGCTCCTAATACAGGCCTCGGTCAGCCGAGTGCTCAGCCTCCCGGTCGACAGCCCTCGCAGAGGACAGTGCATCCGCGCAGCACCTATTCTCCATCGCCATTTCAGCGCGACTGGAGGCATCGTCTGAAGAGGGGCTGACAGTAGTTTTTTTTATGTTCTTCTTTTATGGAACATGATATGGATTCTCATGGTTGTATTATTTTCGATTATATTAGTATTCTCATGTTTTCACTACTTTTTTATGTTCATTTTGATTTTTGAGAACATCATACTCGACAGATTGAACCAACCACGAAATATACTGATGAATTAACGCGACCAACAACGGGTCTTTTCAAACGGGCTTAAGACTCGCGTCTATAACTCATCAGAATTTTTTATAAAAATTTCGCCTCTTTTTCGGTGTGTATGGTCCATGTGAGCCGATAGAAAAGGATAGATACTAACCAGCCCCACGAGCGACACACACTTCCCAGCACTGGTACAAGTCTACAAGCTCCAAGCCCACAGATATTTTTCCTGCACACAACCCCACTCTTCTAACTGCTTCCCTTCCAAACTCCGACGACACGAAACCCACGCCTCCCCCTCCGCCCACCTCGCCATGTCCGCCGCCGTCCGCTCGCGCTCCGCCGCAGCCCTCTCCGCCGCGCGACGCATCCAAGCCCACCGCATCGCGCAGCAGCAGCACTACCCACACCAGCGACGCCCCTGGGAGCACCTCCCCCGGCCGCGCCCCGTAACCTTCCCTGCCGTCGCCTCTTCGGACGGAGGCGAGCCTCCGGAGATCTGGCGCCAGCCCGGCGAGGCGCCGGGCGGCCGCGCGGGCGCCGGTTCCGTCGGGGGCATAGATGTTTTTAGGGTTGCGAGTGGGGGTGGCGGTGGTGGAGGGGAAGGGTTTGATGGGAAGGAGGGCAGTGGTGGTGGTGGCGGGGGCTGGGGTGGCTCCAACTTGGGGCGGCGGTTCCCCACGCCCAAGGAGATTTGCCGTGGGCTCGACAAGTTCGTCATCGGGCAGGAGCGCGCTAAGAAGGTGAAATTTAGGCGAAATTTTAAGAAAGTTTGGGGTTTTTTTGTGATTGGAGTTTGTGGAGCAAACTTTCTAGCATGGAGCTTTTTTACTATAATGGCATTTATTCATCTTCTCGTAGGTGCTGTCTGTAGCAGTTTATAATCACTACAAAAGGATATGCTGTGAATCACTCTCCAGCAGGTGGGTATTGCACAAACATCAGTTTTCCTGTGGGAGTTGTGTGGTATCAGGTGGTAAACTGGGTTCAAACTATGGGAATGCAGGTCTGCTGGAGACTGTAGGGGAAGCGATTCTTGCACAAGTGATACTGATGCGGTAGAGCTTGAGAAAAGCAACATTCTTGTTATGGGTCCGACAGGCTCAGGTAGTTGCTCTGACCACTGGGTTCATTAGTGCTGGATTTTTGCAAGTGTTCTAACACCATATATAATGCAATGCAAAGTGATATGCCATTTGGTAAGAACTGATTTATTTTTTTTCCGACATAATTCTATATGAACATTTGTGTGTGTGTGTGTGTGTAGGATGTGGGGGTGTGGATGTGGGAGGGTGGATGGGTGGGTGTGTGTGCGTCTGTTTGTGAATCAAAAGGTTTGGGTAGTAGAACCATATACAATTAACATCAGCTACTTTGGGTGGTCAAACAATACTGCAATCTTTATAGTCATACAAACAACGGATCCACAGAAAACTGATATGCTGTATGTGCACATTGGAAAGACTTTGAAGCATTCCAAATGCTAATGAATGAGGTAGCTTTGCATTTGAAAAATGTTCCTGAACATTGGACTGATGGGTGGCTGATTCACAAATTTAATTTCCACTTTCTTTATTTAGTACTTTCTGATATCCAGAGACAAACACAATAAGATTTATATCCTCATTATCTCTCTTTCTCTTACATTGTTAATTTATTTATGCCTTGATTATGATGTTTGGGAGTTCTCTTTGTCCATCAATAGTTTTACTTATATTATTCTAAAATTTCCCCCAAAGACAGGGAAAACATTGCTGGCAAAAACACTTGCAAGATTTGTGAATGTTCCTTTTGTTATAGCTGATGCAACAACCCTCACTCAGGTGAGCTGAATTATTATATATTTAGATTTCATTTTGTTCTGTTTCTATGTAGAATTTCATTTCTTTTGTTTCTTGAGAAATTGATAAATAAAAATTTAATTTGATTGGATTGGTACTGCTTTTGAGGTTTTTCACCCCCTCCCCCAATTACATTTGTTTTTAATTTGCCACTTCTGTCTTTTAAAGCTTTTGATTGGGTTCTTTTTGCCTAAAATGCTTAGTGCATTCATGGCCTTATATATAGTGAAAAATTCTTTACTTTAGCTGCCTTATTAATAACAAGCACAGTGTGTAATTGCCATATTTTTATTTATTTCACCTTTTCTTGCATAACATCCTAGATCATGATCTGAAATAAATGTAGTGCTTTTGTTGTTTCACAGAGAGCATTGGACTTACACAGCAATTTTAACTGCATGTGTCAATGCTGGGAAGTTCACCTTTTGTAATTATGCTTCTCCATTTTGCAGGCCGGATATGTTGGTGAAGATGTTGAATCTATTCTATACAAGCTCCTAGCGGTACTTGTGAACTCTTGTATTCCGAAAGTGGCATCTATACATTCTTTTCATTTTACCTTCTCATTTGACGAGTGATTACTAACCTAATGAAGCCTTGTTTTCTGTATATTCCTATTTTGTCCATAGAAACCTCTCAGCACAACGCTAACATAATTACAGAGGATTCAAGAATCTATTAATAACTAGGGTACAAAATACAAATACTCATTTCATGAAAATAAAATACTAAAGCCATCTATATTTAGGTTACTGATGGCTGGCATAAGTAATTGTGGCCCTCTAGCTGAATACACACACAGGGAGCAAATTTGCTAAGGCGTGTAGTAGTTACGACAAATATGGGGTTTGGGGATATCTGAGTTCTCAAAAAAACTGAAAAAATTAGGGGCGGGTGGGGGGGGGGGGGGGGGGGTGGTTGGTGTAGTGACAAAAAATAACTGTATGTGGGAAAAACAAAAAAGGAAGGTCAGAGTGATATATATTTTGTTTGTCTTTTTGTTTTTCATATATGCAGTCGTATTTAGACATGAAATTTTGTAAGATTTAATAATATGTTTTCCTCTATGTACAATACCTTTTGATAATTTTTGAGAACTCAGTTAACAACCCGAACCCTTCTATGTCATTGTTACGCACTGTTATGTTAGAAACTTTTCCTATATATATATATATATATATATATATATATATATATATATATATATATATTATGGACAGAGAGCAAAGGTCCAATGCTCTAAAGACCAGATAACATTGGAGCTTTTCCATGGAGATCCCTATCTATGGCTGCAAATTTGCCTCACAAGTCACAAGCTCTGTCAGGATAATAAGAAAAGGAGAAAGTGAAATGAACTTCATGTAGTATCCTTCTAGCTCTGGAAAGTTGAAAGTTCTGTGAGTCATAATTTTGGACACGATTTCTCAACTCATAAATGTTTGTAATTTCTTAATATATATAATTCATGTCCTTTGATCAGACTGGGAGATTTTAAATGTGTTTTGAGTTCTCTGATATATGTTGGACTGTTCCCAGCAATCTAATAGGCTATTTTCATGGTGCTGAAGCCAATTAGTTTCATTTTTTAACTGTGGAAATACATTTTCACAAAAGTACCTATCAAGTTGGCCAGTCCTGATAAAGGTCTGCTTGGGAAAGTGTAACTTCTACTGGAACAGTTAATGGACCTTTTGGAAAAGTTTAGGAGAAAGTGAAGGACACACTTAGACTAAAATGTTTGGCTCTATGACTTTTTGAGTGGAAACCATTTTTAACTTAGTATACATAAAAGGCTATGGCTGTGTTTGGGATTGTTGTGCGATTTTGTGTTTTGCTGTGGGATGTCAGTTATTGAAGATATTTGCCATATTTAGTAAGATATTATTATTGTTTTAGCAGTTATTAAAAAATCACAGCCAAAAATGATATATTAAACTGAGTTTATGGAACACACTGCACTCCCAAATGCAGCAGTCTAAGAGAACTTGCTAAAAGTTGTTCTTTCTCTGTTGGAACTGAGCTGAAAGCCTGTCCCACTGGCCAGTAGCTAGTCCTAAATTTCATGTTTGACTAAATCCTGTTTCTCCAATAGAAAAGTAATTGTATGTTGCTTAGCTATCTTGACACATTCTGGGAGATGAACTAAAAGCTTTACTAAGTATGTTAGAGAAACTAGAACGAGAATTTGTATAACTTGTTTTGTGAATTATTGCCGCTAGCAAAATATTCCCTTATAGCATTTATTGGAAAGCTTTTTTCTTACCCTATTCCTCATACCTCTTTTGGACCCCTAGGCTGCTGATTTTGATATAGCTGCTGCTCAGCAAGGGATCGTCTACATTGATGAAGTTGATAAAATAACAAAGAAGGTGCTGGTTTTAGAATTGTGAATACATTTATCTATTCACCTTAGATTTTCTTTTTGACATTGAAGTTTTAACACCTTGCAGGCTGAAAATATCAACCTTAGCAGAGATGTCTCAGGTGAAGGTGTTCAACAGGCATTACTAAAAATGCTTGAGGGAACGGTGAGCATTTCAACCAATCATGCTATCTATGTGTCATTTTCTGTGCAAGAAATTGTCTAGATAAGATCTGAGTAGTTTGCTGATGTCAAGTCTTATTTCAAAAAGGATTGCCAGCATAGAATATGAACCCCTCCATGTCTTAAATAGTTAAATTTCTCTAATGTGTAAACTTGTTTTGTCGATATGTTTTATAATCAATATGTGAAGATGGTATTGGAAACTTTGCCATTGTGCATTTTTTAATTGCTAAATTATATTGTTCATCCAAATATCTAATCATCTGTTCAATTTCCATTAACTATGGAGTGCATATCTGATGGTAGCTTGCTACCAGCATCTATATTAGGGCTGATGTAACTGCATATATGGCCAAGCCACTGTGGTTCTAACAACTTATTTATTCTGATCAGTGTAAAATTCAGACAAGATTTGGTATTGGATGACCATTATAAATTGATTTCAATAGATTTACCAAATGTTCTATTATGGGATTTTGGTACATAGCATTTTAGTTTGCATGCATGAATTTCAAGCATTCTGCATATATAGTTGTAGAAACTGCAGAGTTTGGTTCATTTTGTTAGGTGCCTTATGTATCTTCATGTTCATGGTTCATCATTGATTAATTCTGAAGCTGCACATAACCAATGGTCATATAAGATGTTCATGTTCTATATTTTTTTCCTTACCTAAATAGGCCATCAATGAAATTTTCTTCAAATAATGTGCTTGTATATAGATTAATTTCCACTAGCCATTTGGGTTTCATGGATATTGGTTACACAGTTCTCTTGAATGTTTTAAATTGTAGAATACTGAGGTTCCTTGATAAGTAACTGGTCGTTTTACAATTGCTTTTACAATGTCAAGATAGGTCGTTAGTGTTCCTGACAAAGGAGCTAGAAGGCATCCAAGGGGTGATAATATCCAGGTATCTTATAGTGCTTGGTATGCTTTCTTTTTCTTTTTCTGTAGTTTAATATGCATTTCACATTATAGCATGATATCAATACTAAATTTTTGTATTAATCTTATTTAGATTTTTTGTGGATTTGAAGTATGGATATGAAGTATAGATATGTCAGCACTTTATTCTCTCTAATCAGGACTTCATTATTTTTGTGAGTACTGTAGTATGCCATGTGGGAATGTTTAGATGGTCTGGAAATAAAATATTTGTGTTAATAATTTTATGGAATTTAAATAAGGGCATCCTGGTTTATGATTAGCTTTTTTTTTAAAATAAAATTGCCAATGAAGATTAGATTGCATTTAGCATAATCTATAAGATAGGGCAATAAAATCTTATCAAGAAAAAAGAACATGAAAAGCACTACTTTTCTGTTATACCTTTGTCGTGTTAAAATGATATTAGATCCAAAGTTTCATTCCCTATTCTCCATGTTCCTCTCTTCTGCAAGGCCCCTGAGGTTTGTTCTAATTATGACAATTTTTTCACCACAAGTCCCTCTATTTTCACTATTTCTTCAATTAGGCCCCTCTTTTTTTTTTTTTCAATTTTCAAATGAAGATTAGACTGCATTTAACATAATCTATAAGATAGGGAAACATGGAATCTTATCAAAGAAAAGAGAACATGAAAATCACTACTTTTCTGTTGTATCTTTTCATGTTGATATGATAGATCCATCCAAAGTTTCTTTTCCTATCCTCCATGTTCCTCTTGCCTGCAACACCCCTGAGGTTTGTTCTAGTTAATAGAAATTTTCACCACAAGTCCTATTTTCACAAAATCTTTGGTTAGGTCCCTTTTTTTCAATTTTGCAATTTGAGTCCCCCTATTTTCAGAAACTAGCAGTCAGGTCCTCATCTCCTGGAGATAAACTAGCGGAGTTGTCTGTGTGGTGGGTGATGTGTCATACTATGACCAAGGCTACTTATCCTATGTGGCACATTAAGAGGTTTTGGAGGAATAGTTCCATGGTGTAGCTTAGTTCTCTCAAAAGTATAACTTGATTGATGGGTCATCAAGATCAAGATATATGCCGACATGTGAAGAGATTTCAGATACCCATCTCAATAACTGCAAACAAATGTAGAGGAGGTAACCAGGGGTGGGGTGTGGGGAACAGGAGGAAGGAGTTTACCTCACAACAAACAGGAGGAGGGACTTGATTGCAATCTTTTTGAAAATAAAGGGACCGATATACTAAAATTGAAAAAAGAGGGACCTGATTGAAGAAATAATAACAATGGTGGGACTTGCTCTGAAAATTTCCCTTCTAATTAAACATTCTTAGACCTCCCCAAAGAACCCAACTGGTTTTGACCTCTGTGTTAGCCCCTCTACCTGCCCCTCACAACTGAGTATTTTATTGTTATCCTAACTTTTCTCGACCTTAAGAAAGAAGATTCGTACTTAAGAGCTGTCAGCCTTTTGGAGATTTATTTGCAATGGTGTATCAGGTCCAATATATTATCATATCGAACATTGTATTCGTACTCTTTTGAACCATGCAAGCATCATCGGTTATGGTAATCGATCATCATTCAGGATTTATTCCATATATGGAATAAATACATATTTGATCTACCACCCAAAAAGGGGTGGATGCACAAACAGGCACACAAACACAGACACACCCAGGAGAGGGGGATGCCTCTTTTCTGGATGCTGATTATTGTACTAGGAAAATCCATCTTGTATGAATCATCATTGAATACACGGGAAGTAAGTACTTGTTAGTGTATACCCCATATATGATTAAGTTCCTGCCTTTGTTGAGTCTAACAGCAGCATAGTTCCACTTTTGTTGATATGCACAGGATCGATGTGTAAAATGCACAATGCCATTTGATATTTATTTTTCTTGCAGCTTGATACAAAAAATATTCTCTTCATCTGTGGCGGTGCTTTTGTGGACTTGGAGAAGACCATTTCTGAAAGGTGGTAGATACAGTCTTTCTTTGATTTATCACCTAAGATGTATCACAACAACTTTGCTTACCTTGGGTTTCCCTGAATCCACTACTTTTTCAGGAGACATGATTCTTCAATTGGTTTTGGAGCACCAGTTCGTGCAAACATGCAGACTGGTAGTGCTATAAATGCTGAGATTACATCTTCATTGCTGGAATCAGTAAGTGCAAAATGACTATTTTATTTAATAGCTGATTTTAATGACCAAATATTAGATCTAGCTGTTTCCGTCCTGCTTACATGCTAAATCCTTTTGGACTACTCCAAGGTCTTACTAGGAGGAAATTTATGCAGGTTGAAAGTGGTGATCTGATTGCGTATGGATTAATTCCAGAATTTGTTGGAAGATTTCCAATTCTTGTTAGTCTATCCTCTCTCAGTGAGGATCAACTTGTTGAGGTACTTGTGTGAATTCTCATATGTTTATAATGGATGTACTTCTGTTCTCTGGGTTTAAGGGGCCTTTGTTAGTTTGAATGTTTATGTTTCTTATGATTGCCCCTTCATTTTGTTACTTCCCCCAGTTTACCCTGAGGAACAACACATCTCCTTGTACTGTTTTGCATTTATTCATGACAAATGTAAACCATATATTTCTCACGCAAAATTGATTCATGCATCTTTTTTGTTATTATATCCTATTGTTTGGGCTGTGATTATATATGCCATCATGTGCCCACCCAGACCAGATAAGCATGAACTTTTCCATGGTTTTTCATTACTGAAGTCCTGTATTGGTGACCAGCCAGTAATGGTATGCCAAATGGGTTATCAAACCTACCCCACAATAGATAACCCCTGTACTGGCTGGCTACCTGGTATGGTGACTTCATGGTACCAGGTCTTGGAAGCCCTGGTTGGTACAGGTGTGCTGCTAATCTGCAAATAGAAAGTTCAGACCATGATACAATCTCATCTCTTTACAGTGTAGTGCTGCAAATTATACTGTTTGCCAAAATGCAAGTGCTGTTTTTGTGTGTTTTGTTAATTATTCATGGTTCCTAGCTAGACAACTTATATTAATCTTGCTTAATACTTCCGCATCTGCAGGTTCTTATGAAGCCGAAGAATGCCCTTGGTAGGCAGTATGTGAAGTTGTTTGACATGAATGATGTAAGCAAGAATTTACATCATGCACTTTGGAGCACTAGTGGCCATAGTGCTGCTGGAGCGTGACCTCTTATACTTATTTTAATACCACATTATTTCATTATAGGTGAAGCTACATTTTACTGAGAAGGCTCTGCGGCTTATTGCAAAAAAAGCTATAGCCAAGAATACTGGTGCTCGAGGTCTAAGGTCTATATTGGAGAATATATTGACTGAAGCGATGTATGAGGTACTTACTCTTCCCTTCACGCATTGCTGAAATCTTTGTCGATTGGGTTGGTATAACATTATCTAAATTGGTAACAGCATTTCGGCAGCAATGTCAACCCAGTACAGTGAGTTCTAATCTAGGATCCTTAGCCATTTGCTAAGAATCACTAACAGTTTGCTTGGTTTGAAATCAAATCACAACTACTGCTTAGTTGTTAAATTTTATGAAATCTTGACTGATGAGCAGGCATACCCCACAAAGAATTCCAAACCGATGCCCAAGAATATCTGAAATAAACTTCAACCACATGAAATTTATTCTACACCAACATGGTACTGGTTTGCAGTTCAACCAAAATATTCTCGTGGATTCAACTAACTGTGATTATGATTACTGCTAGCGAAATTTAGCTTCATACCTCTGCAAAAGTTTGATCTTTAACAAGATATCACTAAATGTTTCATTGACATGTGGATCTAGGTCCCACTTGTCGGTTTTGCCAAACTTTGACTTTTGTAGTGGTATGACTAAATTTTTCCTTATGGAGTAAATATTTCCCTAGTGGTGTTTGAAATGCAGAACACAAATTATGACATAAAAGAACTTTCCATTGAGCTGATGTTTCCGTCATGTGTTCCACTATTTGTTTCTCAATACTAATTCTGTCAAGTGGCAAACCTACAGTTAGATGACACTACATCTTATGTTACAAAGGGAGTTGATTGTAGGAAATATGTTGATTTAGATTTTTGGTTTATCATTACATTATTCAACTCCTACTTAACAATCTGTTTGTTTGTAAACAACGTTTTGCCAAAAGTCCTGTTGTTTTAGTGCCCTAAAGAGCAAAATTCTAACAGATTCCAGACACAAGGACCGGAAAAGACAAAATAGATGCTGTAGTTGTTGATGATGAATCTGTTGGATTTGCAAATCAACATGGGTTTGGAGCTAAGATTCTTTGTGGAGAAGGAGCGCTGGATCTGTACCTGGCCAAACAGGATAAGAAAGAATCTTTGGTGCGTGTTCCTACTGTTTTGTTATTCACATTGCTACTTAGTTTCCCATCTGGCTGTACTAAAGTTTGCATTCAACTGTACCTTCAAATCCTTTTCAAGCATTGCCAGCGGCTCCGTTTTGATCAAAAACTGTCTCCATCCAGTGAAATAAAATTTTAAAGTTCAAGAACATAAATATTTAATGCACCTAAATAGAAGAGCTTAAGGGCTTGAAGAACTAGAGCCACTTTGGTTCCCACCAGTCAGTTGGGCCAGCTGGTAGTGGTTCCAGGCGGTAATTTATCCCAAAATAGTGAGTCCATTTGTCAGATTGTCTCAAATTGAACTGAGTGAATGGTAGCTACAACTTGGTTAGAAACCAACCTAAAACAAGCCTGTTGGTGGAGCAGCCAAAAAACTGCTGATCTTGGTGTTTTTTTTAAATGTTTTGCATATACTGTCAACTGCAAGAACACAGGTAAACTTTGTCAGAATCATTTAAAAACAGTTAAAACTCTGAGAATCACTGACACACTAAATTACCCTTTTGACCTCTTAAATACATTTGAGCAATCGGGAGGAGTCCCTTTTTTTTTTTGGATTGGGAGGGTGGTGTGGGGCTCAAAGAAGCAACATGAGCCCCATTAACAAACTAGTTTTGAGGGATGTAAAAAATGGAAGCTTGATCGCTAATGCTCCATGTTATTAGAGAACGAGCCAGAGATAGGCAGGGTATCAGTGATTGGCCAATTTCAAGTAACTGGCCAACTTTCGGTACACTGTTATCAAGTCGTCGTCCAATCGGCCGGCCGCCACCGACTTGCACTGTCGACTCGATTGGAAGAAGCAAGTCGGGCGACTTGGCTGTCTGGACGTCCACTGGTCGTCGACTAGTCGTCATTGAGGGTTTTTAGTCGGGGAGGGCCCACGGGTAGGGGTGGAAACGGAGCGGATTCAGGTCGGATAGTACTAAACCCATATCCGCATCTGCATCTTTCTTCCGGATACGGATGCGGATGCGGATGCGGATGGTACGCGGATGCGGATACGGATATGAAAGAAACGAATACGGGTACGGAGCGGATATTTTGCGGATACGGACACGGGTACTAAACGAATTCGGAGCGGATACGGACACGGATAGACCTTTTGATAGTATCATCAGTTCACGACAAACAGAAGAATAACTCTCAGAACACCATAAACATCCACCGCTGATTGGCAATCACATGCAGACTAGGAGTTATTGTATCCAGTTCTTAAACACTAGGCTTTGTTTGGCAATTTGATACGAATAGAGTTCAAAGATGGTGAATTTAATCACATCCAATTCCTAAACACTAAACCTAGTACAAATTCGGTGTGATTCATACCGTGTCTTATCAGTCGAAATTATGCACATCCTAGGATAGAAAACATGTCCAAAAAAACCTAGGTTGTGGTTAATTCGGTGTGATTCATACCGAGTCTTATCAAGTAGGCAGCAGAGGAGCTTTATCAGTCGAAATTATGCAAAATTCAAAGCTAGGAAATATTTATTTTTTTAGAAAATCATGCAGAGCAGCAGTGAATGCTCAAAGAGACTTCTAATTTTGTTGAAGTTTATCAGTGAAACTAAAAGGAAGCTACAGATCCATGTGATGATGCGAATCAAACTTTTAGTGACACCATGGCTAACCACACAGTGATCTTAATTCAACGGCCATGAACCACATCCTAGGTTTTTTTAAGTGCCATGAACCACATCCTAGGCGGCGGCGGCTGGACGCGGGGGCGGGGGTGGCGGCGGCGGAGGCAGCCGCGGCTGGATGCGGGGGCGGGGGCGGAGGCTGAGTCGAGGCGGCCACGGCCGTGGCTGGACGAGGGGACGGCGGCGGCGGTGGCGGTCGAGGCCGAGGCGGGGGCGGGGGCGGAGGCTGAGTCGAGGCGGCCACGGCCGTGGCTGGACGAGGGGACGGCGGCGGCGGTGGCGGTCGAGGCCGAGGCGGGGGCGGGGGCGGCAGCGACGTCGGCCGAGGCTGAGGCGGCTGCGGCTAGACGCGGAGGCGGCGGCTGCCGAGGCTGAGGCCGAGGCGGAGGCTGCCGTGGCTAGATGCGGGGTCGGGGGCGGCTGCGGCTGAGGCTGAGGTGGAGGCGGCCGCAGCTGGAAGCGGGGGCGGCAGCGGCGGCTGAGGCTGAGGCAGAGGTAGAGGCGGAGGCGGCCGCGTCTGGAAGCGGGGGCGGGGGCGGCCAAGGCGGAGGCGAGGGCGGCTTGACACGGGGGCGAGGGTGGCGGTGGCTGAGGCGGAGGCGGCTAGATGCTGATTCACTGATATAATATTATATATGTTATGCGGATCCGGGTTGAACCCGTATCCGCATCCGTATCCGGTACATTTTGGTGAAACGCGACTTCGTATCTGCATCCGGAATTTTCAAAAAAATGACATCCGCATCCGCATCCGAACTCGGGTAGGATCCGAGTTTTCATACCTGTATCAGGCTCCGTCCGGATCCAGAGCCGGGTTGAACCCGACCCGACCCGGCTCCGTTTCCACCCCTACCCACGAGCAGTGAGAGTTGAGAGAGATAAGATAGGGAGAGGAAGCACAAGAGAAACAGATTTGAGTTAGATCCGAGACCGAGAGAGAGAAAGAGTGCACTCGTCGTCGTTGTCGTCGTAATCGTCGCCCTCGAGCCGTCGATCGCCATCGACGCCTCTAATCCTCGAGCCGTCGCTGCTGTCGCAAGCCCTCCACCGTCGCCGCCTTTAACCCTCGAGCCGTCCACCGCCGTCGCAAGCCTTCCGCCGTCACCACCTCTGTTTCCGTTGAGCCGCTCGTCGCCTCTAACCCGGACTAAGTTTGGCTAGCACTTTCGCTGCCATCGCCGCATTTGATCGCCACCTCTGACCGCCGCATGGAGTCGGCCGCCTCTGATTGCCTCTTGGAGCCAGTCGCGGCGACGTGCCGACGCACCTGACTTGAATAAGAGGACTGGACTAGACTGTTGAGGGCCTGAGGGGGGTTGAGGCTGAGGTTTTGTTGCAGCTGAGCAGTGAGCACAACACAGCTGTGGTGCGATTGCCTACTGTAGTGCTGTTGCTGTTGGTTTGGTTCTGTTGACTCTGTCTCTTTTGACTGCTGTTTTGTTGTTACTTCAACATCTAATGGCAAATCAAGGTTGAGTTATTGTTGATGATGAAGAGATTAAGGATGATAATGACGAGACTCCACCTAGTCCTACTCATGAGAGTGGTGGACCGACTTGGAACGAGGACCATTTGGATGATCTTGACTTGGATGATGTTTGATTTGAGATTTGGGTTGAGTTATTGTTGTGGAGAATTTGTTGTTTCACATATTTAATTATTAAGTCTTAATGTCCTTTTAATTTGCTGTCATATAAAGTAATTTTATCGACTAGTCGACGGTCCCATGACGACTTGGACCGACTGATCGACTTGATAACCTTGTTCCGATATTCCCCAGCAGATTTCGGGAATACATGATTCCGTTGTTTCTTAGTACTAAAATAAAATGCCTGGGGACTTGGGAGTATGAACATGTATCTAAACATGTAGATAAATAATAAATCATCCTTAGCCTGATTGAACTTTCTTTAGACTTTTATGATATGTGCGGACAGCTCCTGGATTTAATACCAACTTTTCATTTATCATTTATTTAGCATCATTATTTGTTTCTTAATGAGATAGAGACAGCCACAGGTTATCAATGGACAATGATCATGAATTAATTTGTGTGGACAATTTTAGTCAGTTGCATCACTGCAGATGGTTAGATGCAGCTCATAACTAAAACTAATTTGTGTATTGTTGGTTCAATTCAGCCTCACCTCTTTTTAGAATCAGTAGTTGTGTCACTGAAATCTGCTTATTTTGCAGCTACAACAGTCCGCAAAGTTGGAATGTGAGATCGAGACAGAACCCACTTCCAGGGTAGCCAGTATGTAGGATTCCTGACAACAGCAGCATGTATATAACTTGTAATCGGCCATGTAACTGTAGCCAATTTAAATGTAATATGCCCATAAGTTTATCATCAATAATATCCATCTTGGAAGTGTAATTTATCATCTCAACATATGTGTCAACTTATTTTTATTTTTTTTAATGAAATGGCTAAGAAGAAAATTTTTTTTTATCAATTTTTATTTTTTGATATCAACCAATGGTCTTGATTCAATGGTCACAACTTGATCTAATATATTTTAGAGTCGTATTTTTTTTTAGATCGTCATATTTTCTCATATTAAGTTATTGTATTTTTTTTAAGTTGTGGTATTTGTTTTTGTTGTCGTAATTTTTTGAGGTGTCGTATTTTTTTATTTTATGTTGTTGAATTTTTTAGATTTGTTGTATTTTCTTGTTTTATGTTGTATTTTTTTAAGTTGTCATATTTTTTATTTTAAATTGTCATATGTTTTTAGGTTGTATTTTTTTATTTTAAGCTGTTGCATTTTTTTTTATTTTAGATTGTTGTATTTTCTTTTTTTATTTGTCATATTTTTTAGAAAATTTTTTATATGTAAAAAATTATAAGTGTTATAGTCATGCTTTTTTTTTTTAAAATTACATTCAAGAAAAGTAAGGAGAGCCCAGCTTCAATTCATGGCAGTACAGTAAAAAGCAAGCAGTGAAACAATGTAGTTTACCTAGGTAGACGGTTTAGTAATTTCACAAGCGTCAGAAATTTAAATAAAACATTCGGATCAGTAATTTCAATTCTATTTTTTCTCAAATTTTTATATTTCTAAATATGAAGAGTTAACCTCATATTGTTATAAATTTTAATATATATTTTTGTAATATTCACATTTTAAAGCAACTGTCGCTGTTTGGCAAATAGTGTCATGCAGGAGGAAATTTTGGTTGTGAAAGACTGCATTTTACGATTTCTATTTTCCTTAAATTACCACATATGTATCGACCTTTTCTTTAGATCCAAAAATTAAATATTCTATCAAATGAGTCATTTAATTAATAGGTAGGTATCCGCTATTTTTTTAATCTTTTATATATTTTTTTTTACTCTAAAATCAAATTTCTCATTTTAGATCTAATTTTCTAGTGTTTTCTTGTCCTTCTCCTTAATTTTTTTGGTAACAGCGGTAGACAGAGGTAAGGTGGTGAGATCATAGTGGTGTTGTTAGTCATGGGTGGAGGCGATGAGAAGTGGTAATTGCGAGAGAAAGGTGGCAACAGAGGAGGGAGAGAGGCGGTGTGGTTAGTGAGAGAGGAGATTGAGGAGGACGAGGCGGTGGCAGTGTGTAGGTTAGGTGGCGGCTACAGGAGGGGAGAAAGATGAGGAGAAATAGTGAGTAAAAATTGAAGATAGGAAGATAGGTTTTAATTATATGGTTTAGATGGTGTAAGTTTTTTTTTTAAAATGGTATATATTCTAACTAGTTCCTTTAATGGTGAGAGAATTTATGTGCATTCTTGTTATATCTTATTGAGAAGCTTTTATATTATTCTAAATGTCTTATTCTTACATGACATTTTTACTAAATGGAAATAATAGTAATCAATTGTCATAACAAAAGACAATAATAAGATAAAGCACTTTAACATTAAAATGATATAACAGTCCTCTCTTTAGGGTTTGTTTGGGTACCTCAGTGTCTCAAAACTAGAGTATTGCGAAACTAGAGTTTTGAAAAGAGGGGATACTGAGACTTTATGTTTTGGAAACAGAAATATTTGAGGTGTTTGGATTGAAATATCTACTGCAGTATCAGAAGGCAAAAGTGAAAAAAATTATGAAGAAACTGGAAAAAGTGGAGGCAAAAGTGGAAAAAAAAACCTCAGGTCGCCGCCCCGTGCCGCCCGCCGCCGTCGATTGCCCCGCACCGCTCATCGCCGTCGATCGCGGCCACGCTCACCCCGAGATCGTCTCGCGCTGCCTGCCACTGTCGATAGCCTCGCACTGCTCGCCGCCGTCGATCGCAGCCATGCTCACCACGTGTCGCCCGCCGCCGTCAATCGCGGCCACGCTCGGCCCGCGCCTCCTGCCGCCGCCTTTTTTCATGTCGTTGCTCGAGGGGAAATATGGCCCACTCGACCAGCATGAGGCGATGCGGCTACAACCGAGAAGAAGGTAGGCGGTGGGCTCTCATGCAAATCGGCGTCGGCGCAGGGAGAGGCAAAGTAGTCGTTTGTGAAGCCGTTGTGAAACAAACTAGCTGTTTGATTTGAAGTCGTTGTGAAACAAAATAGCTGTTTGATGCAAGTTTGTTACCTGCAAGTTTCATTACAAATATCATAAGGAACCATTTCAAAACTTCGAGACAAACTAGTATATACATTTTGTGCATTTGTCATATTTATTTTCCAATGTGGGGAAGTTTTTTGAGGCGAAAGAAAAGAGATGATGACGAATTATCTGTCATCACTCACTATTTGTCTCGAAGAAACTCTTCACACAGTAGTACACCTGTGCACACTTTGATTCTCACGAGCGAGAAATATGTGAGTGAAGTTCTCGAAGGACACAACATATGTTCTAGACGGGCATTTCGCATGGAGAAAACTATCTTCTATAAATTAGTAGAATGTTTACGAGAGAGAATTCTCCTACGAGATACAAGAGGAGTTACCGTGGAAGAACAGGTAGCTATCTTTTTATATGCTGTATCAAAAAATGCAAGCAATCGTACTCTTCAAGAAAGGTTCCAACATAGCGGTGAAACGATAAGTCAGCATTTCGGATCAATGTTGTATGGTATCATACAATTATCAGCTATCATGATTCAACTACCGGCAATCACAACTCCTTTCAATATTTGCATGATAATTCAGCATTTCGTAACTCTTTTGTAAGCTCGTCCCATTTTTCGTCGATAGTCGTTACCATATTGATATCATTATCCCATCCGAATCCGCTCTTCTCCAAAACATACTTCACTGCATTATAGTCTTTTTTGAGCCTTTGCTCTCTATCTTTGAGTTGTGGGACATGAAATTTTGACATCAGGAATTTGTTGTTCAACTGGGTGGTCATGGTGTTCCATGCTTCCTTCGTCCATCCATTTGAGCACGATATCTCGGTAAATTATACTCCTTCTTGATGGAAACAAAGAAATTTGTCTCCGCTTCGCCCCATGCAGCTCTGTCTTTTTTAGCTGTATATCATCAACACAAATTTTATTTACAACATCAATATATATATATATATATATATATATATATATATATATATATATATATATATATATATATATAAAGTCACACACATAATGTTAATACAAAACAGAATAATGTTAAACAGCTAGTTACTTTCTATAAACAACTATTTGGACCGGACTTTCTTGAATGATACTTTGCAATTTATATATACAGATAAGAATAAGCCTCAAGAAGAAATAACAAATTACATGATTTCCAGAAGAAAGTGATGATGTTTTCAGAAGAAACAAGCATAGTTTGATACATTCACCAACTCCCAAAAGCAAATTCAGATTTCATGTGTTAAGATTGATCTGATGCATCCATGCATCAGATTTATCACTATGTTTTTCATGCATCTAGCTTTTGTCAAGTAGGTTAGCATGTCCTTTTAATTAAAAAGGTCCACAAAAAAGTTGATCTATTTTTACAGCAGAAGAACAGCTAACTTACATGACCAATAGGGTTTAAGCAAAGTTCAATTTGGTTTCATCTGTTCAGTTTATGCCTATTGGTTTCATCTGTTCATCTGATCAATTTGGTTTCATCTGTTCAATTTGGTTAGCATGTCCTTATTATTGCCGTTGGCCATCACATCTGTTCAGTTTATGCCTGTTTTGCATTTCGCATGGAAGAGAGATATGTATACCAAATTGAACCATTGAACTATTCAATTTTCAAACAAACTGTTAAAAGAGATCATGTAATTCTTTCCCATTATGTACAGTTGGAACATTAGACCAAAAATATTCTCACTTCTAGCACAAAAGCAACTAAACTGATCTGCTGGGTCAAGATCTCATCAGAAGTTCAATGTATAAACTCAATTACATCATTGGGACAACACGAAAATTCAAAGTGATAATATTTAACAATATCATTTATAACTTACAATCTTTCCAATGGCTCAGCTCACCTGCAATCTAAAAAGAACTTGATTGTAACGATGATCAAAGAATCATAGCTGCTCCACTTTTCTCACAACAATTCTCAAAGAAATTACTCTCTGAAGTTTAGTGCAAAATCCACCAAATGACTCTGAACCATCAACAGAAGTTGCTTTACAATGTCTCAGCATTTCTACAAGCACTTTCTGTGGCTGGGAATTAGGAACGAAATCCTATTAACATGCCATTGTAGTTTTTTACCATATGCATAACTAGATGGCTTTTGAATATCAAGATCTACCTCCTTAATTTACTGCAATAGCTTTAGGAGAAGACTAATTGAAATTCCATGGTTGGTTTGGAGAAAATAAAACTCAAACTGTAGCAAAGTATCATTCATGGAGAAAGCCAGCGGGGATTGAGGCAAGGCGGCTGGTGGGGACCGGGGCGAGGCCGCCGGTGGGGAGTAGGGCGAGGCGGCCGGTGGGGATTGAGGCGGCGCGGGCGAGATTGACGAGGGTGCCGCGCTTAGTGGTGAGCTCGCCGACGCAAAGCTGCGACGGCGCGTGGCTTGGGTGCGCGGCACGAGAGAGTGGTGGCGTTAGAGGCGGTGTCGGGTGCTCAATGGAGGCGGCGAGCGACGACGCAGATCTAGACGGCGGCACAGGTTCGCGAGGGAGCAAGGCGGCCGGTGGCTATGGACCAGCATCAGGCGGTGATTGCAACGCCCATGGCCAGGACGTCGACTCAACACGGCGATCGGCCGGCTGATGGCCACGACATTGACTAAGAGGAAGGTGAGGGTTGATGACTTGTACCTTTCTCCGGCGTCGGCGCCGACGCCGAACGTCCCTCCATGTGCGAGATGGTGCTCCCGCTTCTTTTCTTTAGGGTTTTTTGCTTTTTGCGCTTGTTCTCACGCACACACGTAGCCCCGCTCCTTTCACGGTTTTGAAAATTTTGGGTTGGTGCATAATTTTTGATACAGTGAAAATACTGAGTTTTGAAGTCAAATTGTGATATTTTTACCTCTATTTTTTCATCCAAACACACTCTTTTTATACTAAAATTTTTAAAAATATTAAAATTTTATATTATAACTGCACAATACTGAGATACCCAAACAGACTCTTAGTCCTTACTTCAAAATTTCAACAGCCTCCCCCTTCCCCTCCTAGATGAACTGAAATTTAAATTTGAACATGCACCGCACCATGACCAGCCTCACTTGCTTCCATCTTTATTAATTCAAATGAAAGAACAGCAGAAAAAGGCTAAAAAAAAAAAAACCAATGCCCACTCCATGCCATAATAGCCCAACCGACTCCACCACTATCCCACCATCATGGAAGTTTTTTAATAAATAATTATTTTTTAAATTGTATTTTTAAAATAAAGATGAAGTGAAATATTTTCAACTAACAAATGGATCTTGGGAAGCAAAATTTATAAGATCTAGTATCACATAAAAATATAAGTCACATTTTGACTATTACACTGTATAAATGTGTGGTTGAGATATATTTGTGATTCATGGTAATATGATTATAGTTCATATTTGATAGTTATGTTAAAATATTAATTGTAGATTATGTTGTTTAATGGTCAAGAAATAGATTTTATATAGTTCTATTAAACTGAAATTTTATTGAAATTTTTTCTTTATCTCAAAGTTAACTACACAGTTTAACATATTAAGATCTTGAACATAATGTTACCGATAGATGGCATTAGCTTTCTAACTCATGCCACTCATGTATTGTCAAAATAAACATGGTGTTAATATTGCTAAGGCTCACACCATTCCAAGTGGTATTACTCACTATACTTACTTAAAATGCTAAAGTCATCCTTCCTGGTTTTAGAAATAAGTCAATAGCAATATTATCACCATGCTTTGTGGCGCTAATCCTATTTGACTTGTTTGTTGGGATGGAGATTACAATGACATGAACCAGCAGACTAGTGTCACTGTTGATGACATTATCTTCAAAACTTAACACTAGAGCAAATTGTGTTAGCTCTACAGTTCATTACATAGAAATAAGTCTAAAATACCACTTTAAAAAATAATTATTTAATAAAAAATTCAACCACCAAATCCAGCAAACGACCCAAAGATAATATATATATATATATATATATATATATATATATATATATATATATATAAATACAAATCCAAAATAGCAATACCCTTTGAAAAAAACAATATCCAACATTTCTCTCTCTCAATTTCCCAGTACTCCCCTTCTCACAAGCTACACCCTTGAGTTCTCGAAGAAGCTATTTTCTTCAAGAATTCGAACCCCGAGGGGAAGGGAGAGGCTCTAGGGAAAGAATTCTCCAAAACCCGACACAATTCGGTTCGATCTGCTGCGAGCCATGGAGGTGGACAGCATCGAGTGCGTCTCCTCGTCGGACGGCATGGACGACGACGAGGCCGCCTCCCACCTCCCTCGCCCCCTCCTCAAGTCCTCCTCCACCGCCGCCGCTGTCAACGTCGTCGTCGTATCCGCCGGCGGTGGCGGGGGCGGCGCCGGAGCTGGCGGGGTGGTCCCGGGCCCGCTGATCTCGCCGGCGACGAGCGTGCACGAGCTGCTCGAGTGCCCCGTCTGCACCAACTCCATGTACCCCCCGATCCACCAGGTTCGCGTTCTTTAATTGGTTGGCTTTCATGGATCTCGAGTTGGTCTAAGGGAGTTGCGTGATCTGAGATGCCGGAAAGGTGGGATCTTGGTTGCGTGTGTGTGAGGATTCTGGGTCTGGGTGATCTTGAACTCGATCTTTTTGCCAAGCGTAATTGGTACTTTTAAGGGAAGAAGATAATTTTGTTGAATTGCTTGATTTGGGTGGTATAAGACTTGGATGACCTTTAGTTTCTGCTACGCGTTCCATTTAAAGTAAAATGTAATCGAGATAAGGAGAACTGGGGCAGTGAGGATGCCTCAATTTTGTGTTTCGACAGCATGAATTGATGTTGTTGACGGAAATTATTTGATTGTTTTGTTCAGCTTTATTCATTTCTCGAATGGTCTGTTATGAGGATAGTGGATTGATCAGATGATGCAACGAAGGTTGCCTTTATCCTTGGATTGGCAGGACTGGAATGGCGTCTTGTTCTCTCTCTCTCTCTCTCTCTCTCTCTCTGGGCATTGAGTAGCTTGCGAGAAATTGAATTCAGATAAATTAGTTATGACAATCCTGGGTTTCTTTTATGCATTTGTGCTCGCTCCTAGAACCAGTGTGGTTGACATTGCAATTGGGATTAATTTGTCCTGTTCAAGTTTCATCTCTTTGGGAATCTCCTTTAACTTGTTAGGCCCTCTTTGATGGAATTAGATGCTTGATTAGTAGAAGCTAACCCCAGAAGGAAGAATATAGCTAGGGCATATGCTAGGGAATTCTTGGGTTCTTCAGAATTCCTCCGTACCCTACTTTACATTATTTGCTATGTAGTCTACAGGATGCCTGCCATCTGTGCATGTTGCACAAGCGGAAGGTAAGGTTTGGGACCTGGAAAATGCTGTTTTAGGTCCAGTTGATCAAGTTGTTCTTTTGTTATGATTTTCATTGTTTGGTACTATTCCAATTGAATTTCTACATGCAAAAACAAGCTTACAAATCATAAACATTGAAATCTAGCAACACATAGTTCTTTGATTAACTCTGGCCATCTAACAAAGTTGAATGTTTCCTAACAAAATATTCTGAAATATCATGAAAATTGTTGTCCTTCCAACTACTCTACTTCAAGACATTTTTGTTGAAGAGAATACACTTACCAGCAAACCAACTCTTCTAGTAATACACCAATCGCCAGTTTTGGGATCACTTGTTGACTAGTGGTACACCCAAAACATGTTATTTTGATAAACAACAGTTTGAAGCTTGAATGGGAAGAAAGTAAAGTTGGGGATTCAAGAAATTGTAATTGCAATCCCATTGACTAGCAATAAAACCAAAGCTGAGCTGCTTGGTACTTGTGACTAAGGTTGATAATTGAGCTTGTTAAAATGAAGTTACTTTATCTGGCTTAAGTAGATGTGAACTCACAATTGCTGTAAGATTATACGGAAAATGCTAAAAATTGGTATATTGTCAACAGTAAATACAACAGAATAGCAGCAAAACACTGTGGCACTAGTGATGGTGCTCGAGATGATTTGGGAGTTAGGTGGCATCGCAGCGTTGTCGGAGTGGCGAGGTTGGAGTGACACCAAGGCCCTTATGGGTTCATCCGTTTCCTTTACCTTAGATCCTGATTGTGGGCAGTGAGGCGGCGGTAGTGTAGGTGGTGATGGTTGGCAGCGACAAGGGTTGGGATAACATAGAGGAGGATGGCTTTACCCCTCCTCCCTCCTCTCTGTGCTCTGCATCTAGATTTGACCCCTCCATCCCCTACTCTACCCCATCTCCCTCCCGATCTCTCCCTCCTTTCTTTTCTCCGTCCACTCTGAGATGTGGCTGCGCCAAATGTCAAGGCTGCTTATTACCTCCCTCTCCTCATCTCTCTGGCCTTAGATTCATCGGAGGGTGTTTGATACACGTTAGGTGTTGACGTGGCAAAATTTTTCCAAGATGCATGTGTCCATCTAATACCAAGGGTGGTGAGGTGGCGATGTCACTTGTAGGTGGTGGTAGTGAGTTGGCAAAACAGGAGGATGAGGAGGTGGTGGAGGTGGGTTTTTTTCTTTTGTGTAAGGGTAGGGAGCGGGGGAGTGCAGAGGAGGCTATGGCGTGTGGGGGAATGGTAGATGGTGGTAGACGGTGTAGGAAGAAGGGGCGGTGGGAGCAAGAGACAATCCAACAACTATGGCTTATTCTGTTGGCAGGGTATATTATAAGATCCTATTATGTAGCTTTACTCCTGCTACTAACCAGATATGGTTTTGTTGATGATTTAGCTAGTTGATTCGGGGGGATAAGGTGATGTCTACATTTTGTATTTATTGGCATGAACATTATGGCATCAACATTATCTGCATAGTCCTTCACCTGGAAAAGGTGGGCTCATTTCTCAACAAGTCATGACATGTTCTCAATTTTTTGAAAAGTTTATGGTGGCTACATAGTGGTTGGGTGGTTTCATGGTAGAGTAGATGGTTGATATATTGGGTGCTGTGTTCCATGATTGAAATTATACTTACATCTTGAAAATGGATAAATTACCTAACACATGAAAATCCTGAAAGTTAAAATTGATCACTTGAGAATAGTGGTAAATCTTAAAAAGAACTGTTCTTTAAAACTGGAAAAGTGAGGAAATGACAATAAAAAATGTGAAATCTAAATATAAATTGTACTCTACATCTTTGTGCCATCACCAAACAACATAGGCACATGTATAAACATTTAAACATCAAGCAAGAAACTCTTAACATTTCAACAGTCATTAAATGATCATAAGGACAAAGCTTCAAAATTGAATTCACTTAAACTTCCTATCGTTCATGAAAGCAGCAAAGCTTTGAAATTTCTCAATTGTCAAAATACAAATTAAATCTAGGGTTTCAGAGTCCTCACTCTTCCATTTTCTAATGCATGGTTTAATTGAATCATTTCCGCATGCTATTGCCATTTTTCTTAAAAAGGGCAAAAGGTATTTCCATTTCTGACATGTTGTTCGACTTATTTGCTGATATAATGATATATCAGTCGGCATGTCGGACAATGTCGCCTCACTTCCTTTGAAATGGCATTTTCAATTGCATTGCAAATAGAATAGTACCAATATCCAATACTGATATGCCCATGAACATAACTGCATTTTGGAACATTGCATGCCTTAAATTTGTTGATTCCATAAACACTTTAACTTTCTTTATTGTATGCAAAAGGAGATTCAAGGTGGGCCAAAAAAAAAAATGTTGCAGAGTTACAGGATAGAATAACATCCCAGGTTCCACTGCATTTTCAACATATAAACCACCTATTGTTATGCACCACATAACTCCATCATATCTTTTCAGTCATCAGGATATGTAGGTGCTATTTGGAACTTTGCTTTTAGTTTTCTCCTCTTTGGATGGGTTGGTTTTGGGGGGTGAGTCGTGGTGTCTAAAATATCATGATACTTCTTGCCCCAAGTTTCACATTAAGTACTTATGGTCCTTGACTTGCCACACTATTAATATGTCTAAGTATATCACTTAAACTACTGAGTAGGCGAGTACAATGATCAAGTGTCATGAAAGTCAAGTAGCACTATCATCTGCAAGTACTGTATGGTCTGCTTTGGAAAAATACTGTATGGCTGCATTCGTATCGTATTGTACTGCATTTTGTACCGGTATTGGTGTAACCTAGTCATGGAGATTTTTTTAGTGTACCAACTGAGGTGCTAGTTAAAACATTGCTTGAATCCTTAAAAAATCTGTAGCAATCCATCCACCTCCAGTAACCATTAAAATTAACTATCTGTATAGACCATGGTCATCAGCTTTCTTTTTTGATGCAGCAGTGCAAGGCACATTTTACTAACTAGGGTCTGTGCTTGCATATATGGTACACCATCTGAAGACAGTAGGGTTTGTTTCTTTAGCAAACATAACTTGATATATTTAAGAATCTGTAAGAGTAGTAGTTTGTAGTAATCTTGCTATTGATTGTATTCAAGCAAAAATATGCAAAGTAATTCAGAAGAAAAAAGTGAAGTTAGAAACAAATCCATGGTAATCAGATGCAAATCAGTTTGTTTGATGAATGATCACTGAAGATATTCTTACAAGTTATATAGCCTTAAATGTGTAATATGGTGTTATTTTGGGGGGAAAGGGATATCTGTAGCAAAGTCACTGCAAACAAAACATATCTTATCAAAAAGCTTTTGGATAAGGTACAAGTGAACTTTTGTATGAACAGTATCACACACTTGAATTCAGTACATGTTTTCACCCTTTCTTGAACTTTTTGTGGATCATTCTACCATGTAGTCCCAGTATGTTTAATAATTGTTTGACTTATAGCCCATTTGATCTAACTTTTTCTTAGATAAACTAAAATCGGGTCAAATAGGTTTAAATTTCAAAATTATCCTTTAAATTGAAGTTCTATTTGAACTAAAAGTCTCAAATAAGGTTAAACTCCTCTCGACCGGCTCTCGGCCGGCTTATTGAGTTTATAAGTTTATGCTAAATTAGACCAAACAGGCCCTTACTAGTAGTTCTTGCTTTTGTTTTCCTGATTGGAGTTGTGTTAAACAAAGCTATATACATTCCTCATTATTGTCCTTAGCTGTAATACAACATTGTAGTCATCAGTAGCAAGCTTACTTTTTGCTAATCTTGCAGTGTCAAAATGGTCATACTCTGTGCTCAACCTGCAAATCCCGGGTGCACAACCGCTGCCCCACTTGTCGACAAGAGCTTGGTGACATCAGGTGTTTGGCATTGGAAAAAGTGGCTGAATCACTGGAACTACCCTGCAAATACTATTCACTGGGTTGTCCAGAGATTTTCCCATACTATGGCAAACTCAAGCATGAATCACAGTGCAATTTCAGGCCATACAACTGCCCATATGCGGGTTCTGAATGCTCCGTTGTTGGGGATATTCCCTTCCTTGTTGCACATCTAAGAGATGATCATAAAGTTGACATGCATTCCGGGTGTACATTCAATCATCGCTATGTGAAGTCTAACCCTAGAGAGGTTGAAAATGCAACATGGATGTTAACTGTAAGTATAATACTTGCATGATGGTATTTGGCTTCCTTGAGCACACGGTTACCTGTTAAACTGTTTCAATGTGCCCTGATTGTCTTCTATCCACTTGTATCAGTTTCACAAAAAAAAAATATATTATATATTAGCGTCAATATTACTATTCCTACCTCCATCAAACTCCAAATTTCCCTCATTGAAAAACAAAGATTAAAAGTACTGTATTTAATGCTGACATACAGAAAAGCTTTATCACGCTTGCACCTAGAGGAAAATGAATTTTTCTCCTTCCTATTACTGTGCTAGGGAAGTCGTGCTTTATACCTTAACATGTTTTCAAGTGATAATGGTCTAATGATATCATTTTTCTATATAGGTATTTCATTGTTTTGGGCAGTACTTCTGTTTGCACTTCGAAGCCTTCCAACTTGGAATGGCGCCGGTTTATATGGCTTTTCTGCGTTTTATGGGTGATGAAAATGAGGCAAGGAACTACAGCTATAGCCTTGAGGTTGGTGCCAATGGCAGGAAAATGATATGGGAGGGCACTCCCCGCAGCGTCCGTGACAGCCACCGGAAAGTCCGGGACAGCCATGATGGCCTCATCATTCAGCGGAACATGGCGCTCTTCTTCTCAGGTGGAGACAGGAAAGAGTTGAAACTGCGGGTCACAGGCCGTATCTGGAAGGAACAACAGAATCCCGATTCGGGAGCCTGCATTCCTAATCTATTCAGCTGAATTGAATAAGGGGGTTTGATTCAGGTGTATATTGAGATGTGCTTGTGCCTGTATTCTTATAATTTGCATTTGTTATTTTCGTCGTTCTCCCACGTTGCTGTTCTAAATCAATCACACACGGTGAATTGTTGGGAGGATCATGAAAATACATATGGAGATTGGGTTGTGACAAGCTATCATGAATCACACATGATAAACATTTTTTTTAATTGCTTCGTCTGTGTTGCGCTGCGCACTCGCTCGGCTTGAGCACGTACTGAGTGTCTTGAATTTTCGTTTTTGATGGGGGAGTTTTACCCTTCTGGGAGGACCCTTCAGAAAGGACGCTGAAATATAACAAGCTATGCATTCTTAAGGCAAGTAATGTTGTCATATTCTGTGTTGTCCATGCAGAGGAGGTTACTAGGTTTTATTCCTCTTAATTTTTGTTCAAATCCGCGTTCTATCGAATGAGTGATAGGATGGATGGATATTATCCGCTCCGGCTGCATCCTTACATGTAGATAATAACACCATCAACATCAGGTTTTAATTAGGGCAGCTACTGGGAAACTTGTGTTGAGCAGGTCAACGCGGAGTCAATTACACAAGAAACACATGTTGTATCAAATTTTTGTAACTATCCATCTATAATTTGAAAAATGACATGAAAGATACATGTTTTAATTTCATGTTTCACCCATGTCTTGCATTCTTTTTCTATTAATTTAGACTAAAAAAAAGACAAATTAAAACACAAAAAAAGACAAAAACTTCCCTTATACAACTCCTGCACTCTATTCTTCTAATTTCTTGTTGCTCCCCATAAAATGAAAAAGACAAAACCTGTTTTAATGCCCTTCAGAATGCTTGCTGCACTTGTGTTCATGGGAAATAGTCTTGATTTGCTATGCGAATAAATTTGTGGGATGCAACAAGAAATGAGAGGAAATCAGAGGAAGAGTTGTACGAGGGTAATTATGTCTTTTTCATCTTTTATTTTTTTTACTCTAAATTAATATAAAAAGACGGTGAAGTATGAGAGAAGCACGAAATTGAAATCATGGATACTTCTGGTGCCACTTTTTAAGTTTTGGATGGATCTTTGCAAAACTTTGAGATCACATGTGATTCTCATGCAATTAACTCTTGCAAAAAATAGCTTGTGTCATATCAATATATCATTCATATGGGCTTGTAGCTACAGTCTGAAATTCAGAAGAGGTGTGTGCGGATAGGGCCAGGTTGAGTTGGAGGCCATTTTGAAGAAAATCAATGGTTACAATTACAAAAGAGAAAAAGATGTGCTGAAATGGAGAAGCACCAGTAGAGGGGAATACATGGTTAGGGGGATATCAATTTTTCACAAAGCAATTTGGCCGAATTCATCCGTGACAATATAAAGTTTGGAAGTGAAGATACCTAAAAAAAAATTAAGGTCTATCTTTGGCTGCTTAAAATGATAAGATTATGACAAAGGTCAATTTGAAGAGAGGAAATTAGAAAGGCCACGAAATTTGAATTTTTTTTCAAATAACCCAAAAAAAAAACAAATTTGAAAAATAGTCCAGACCTTTTAAATTTTGCAAAAATGGCTCTTTGTCGCGAACCAGCGCGAGCGACAGATAGCTAGCGACTGAAAACGTGGTACGGCACAACGCCCCGCTGGCCCAGGTGCCGTGCCACGTCAGCTTTCAGTTGCTAGCCGGGCTAGCGACTGAAACCCGCAACGTTTCAGTCGCCAACCCAGCTAGCGACTGAAACGTCGAAAGGGGCAGGGACCCAGATGCAAGGATTTGGACTGATTTTGATGGTTTTGCTTGAAAATTTGGACTTGTTTGCAAATCTTGAGATTGAGAGGGCTGATTTGAGATATAATTTCACACACAAGTGTAACTTTATTCCAGGAGCTTATTCAGCAGGAGTTTCGATGAAATTCGACAAGATTCGATGATTTTGGGATAATTCGAAAACATGGCACTTTAGGGTAATTAGGGTTTTAGAAAATGGCGAAGCTTGAAACTGAGGCCTCAGATGAGATTTTGGAAATCTTGCAGAAGGGAAAACTTGCTCAGAATAGTGAATGGGAGATACTCCTTGAATTAGATCGAAGTTCGGAGATGAGATGTGGGTTTTAGCTTTTTTAGGGTTCTCAGGAAATCTGAAGTGCCCTGTCATACAAAGGGGCAAGACGACAAAAGCTGAAAGTACTAATCGTACAAAAGCTGAAAATATGAAAGTATAAAGGCTGAAAAGCAGAAATGCAGAGTCGGACAAAAGTAGAACAGTACAAAAGTGCGACAGTGTTTTTCTCAAAAGGTTGGAAACCTAACAAAAATGTACGAAAAAACTAAACAGTCCGACAAAACCCTACATTAGGCTACTGCCTCCTCCTCCCCCTCTGTGGGGGGGCCTGATATTCCGATGGTGTGTACCGAGAGGGGGGCTGACGATCTCTGACGCGCCGCCTCCTCGCTGGTGGTGTTGCGCCGGTAATGCCGTAGTCTTCTGGAGCGCCTGCCTCTTGCAATTCCGCCAACGTACCTTCCTCCAGCGACTTCCATATTTTTGAGAACTTTTTCTGTTGGTTCTGTTTGGCAAGCCGTTTGAACACCTGCATAAGGCGCCTGCTCTTGAAACGAGTGTGAAAATTCGGGGCAAGATGCCGAGAGCACCAACTACTCTGCAAGTCATCCCAACTCAGTGATGAATTCACTCCCGATTGCATGTACTCGATCGAACTCAGCATTCCTCCATTTCGATCGTGAATCAAGCACACGCGCTCCCGGTCTTTGACGACCTCATTCTTCAATTTGCCCAAGAACCACAGCCAACTGCTGTAGTTCTCCCCCTCGACCACGGCACATGCTATGGGTAGAAGCTGGTCGTTGGCATCAACAGCCATGGCAGTCAGCAGAGTTCCCTGGTATTTTCCAATCAAAAATGTTCCGTCAATGCAAAGTACAGGTCTCATGTACCTAAACGATGCAACGCACTGTTGGAATGCCCAGAAAAATCTCCGAAGTACCATGCACCCAGGAATCACAGCACCCTCTGAGCTGATTGCCGGCGTATCAACAATTTCGGTGACTGTTCCTGGATTTGCTTCGCATATGGGCCGCAACAGCCTCGGTACGAGGTTGTATGCCTCAACATATGTCCCAAAAAGCTCCTCCAGCGTCCTCTGTTTAGCCCTCCATGTCTTCGCGTACTTGATCTTATAACCGTACTTCTCCGCGACATGTGCAATTATCACTTTCAGTGTCATTGCCGTATTTTCCTTTACTACTGAGAGTATCAGACTGGCAACAAAACTGGATGTAATATTTCTATGCTGCTGCACCATGCCCTCAGCCAGACATCCGTGGTCTTCGACTCTGGTCACCTGAAAGAACGGGCCATCTCGTGGCCGAGTGACACGTACGTACCATAGACAGTTCTCGACTAAGCACCTCACAGTCCACAGGCACGGATTTAATTTGACCACTCGGAATGGCCTATTTAGTGAAACAGCCCACGCAATTATGACTTTCTTTGCATCTTTCTTACTCCGAAACAACTGTCCAAGCTGGATGGTTGATTCATTATAGGACCATCGCGAACTCAGCTCATCACGAACCACAGCTGAAATCAAAGATGATGGATCAGTCCATTCACCTATAGGATTCTGCTGTTCCGTGGGTTCATCAGGAGATTCGTACACTTCAGACGGATCAGTATACTCCTCATTAAAATTCTACTCCAATTTTGGTAGTTCTTCAGCTGCATCTACTTGATGGCCCCCAAACGGAGTTGTATCTCTTACAATTTGCAAAGGTACACTGCCAGTTGCACTGGCATTGGTACTGCCACTTGCACCGGTATCGGCACCACCACCGCCATCGTGACCTCTGGTGCTGATATTAGTGCTGCTCTTTTCTCTTCCTACGGAATGGCTGCCCTCCAAGCTATGTGCGCGTATGATTTCAATGTACAGTATGATGACCCTGCAACCATAGCCTGGATTTGTCACAAATCTCCCAAACGAACCCCATGATTTGTCACCTTTCAGTCTCTTGAGCACCCATTTGTTTCCCTCCGGAAACATGCCTTCGACCCTGAGATTATCCGTCATAGGATTTAGTTGTAATAGCTCGACTAACCACATCTCCAAATCGTTGAAAGACATTGACTATGGTTGTCTCATTTGACCGTAAACATGCATACAACCACCAAGATCATCACCGTTTGCTCCATACGGATTATACCAGCTCCGTAATAAACGCAAACCGTACTAGGTTGCTCCATAGCCTAATCAATTTGTCATTCTGTGTTAGGTTTAAATAGAATAGTGTGACGATGCGCAATAACTGTAGCGGAATTATACAATGATATTGCGACTATGAGATGTGTCAAAACATTGCTCAAAGTACTACAAAAAACATGGTTTTTGAAACAACAGAAATTTTTCAACACTGCATTTCAGTCGCTGGGCTACACGATTTTTGCCTAGGAAAAAGGTGAAGTGAACAATTAAATTTATAAACTCTAACCCTAACCTTAACTGAAAACAAACCCTAACCTAACCCTAACTGAAAATCAACCCTAACCCTAACCCTAACTAAAGTTTTTCAATTTTGAAATTTTCATAAGTTTTGGGTTAGATTTTAAATTTCTTTTTTTTATTCGGTTATTCCAACAAAAAATCCCTAACCCTAACCCTAACTACAAAGCAACTCTAACCCTAACCCTAACCAAATTTAATTTCTAAACCCTACAACCCTAAAATAATAGCCACCCTCGCTCTAAACCCGTGCGGGCAAGGCCAAGACGGCGGTTACGACGACGGCAGCGAGGCCGCGAGGGCCCTACCATAATATAAAAGAAACTTTTAAATCTACATATTATCAATCAGTTTAATATACGTACTAACAAACGTTTACATCTACATTCTAACAAATATTTTAATCTACGTGCATGCTAATAAAATTCAAATTTGAAAAACATCACATTTTCAGTAAATTTAGAATCTAAATCCTATCTAAATACTACGAGTTAACGATCTAATTAATCTACATATACGAGTTAATGAAAATGTACCTCAGCGAACAGATTTGAAGAATCTCCGAAAAGAGTTTTTCTCCTCCTCTTTCTTCTCTTCTCTCTCTAAACAGATTTTAGTAATTTCTGGATTTTCGAAAAAAATGAACTCGCTCATACTGTGAAAGGGACTGCTGAGGGTTAAATAGGGATTCAGTAGCTAGCCGGGCTGGTGACTGAAACGTTGCGGGTTTCAGTCGCTTGCCCGGCTAGCGACTGAAAGCTAGCGTGACACGACACCTGGGCCAGCGGGGCGTTGGGCCGTGCCACGTCTTCAGTCGCTAGCCCAGCTAGCGACTGAAGATTTGTTGCGCGCGCTGGTTCGCGATAGAGGGCCATTTTTGCAAAATTTAAAAGATCTGGTCTATTTTTTGAATTTGTTTTTTTTTGGGTTATTTGAAAAAAAATTCACGAAATTTGTGTGTTTTGTTGTAACGAGGAGACCAGTGATCATCTTTTCTTCTCTTGTGCGATAGCTAGGTATTGATAATATGTGCTAACTGAAACTGGGATTCGTGGAGAGATTCCCAGTAATCTATAGTGCTGGATTAATAATTCTAACATGTCCCTTTTAAAAGGGGATGCACACATAGTTTGTAGAGTAGCAGTAATATGGGGGATTTGGAACTTTAGAAATGATTGAGGGCTATCTATCCCAAGTGCTACATTATGGTATTCAACTCATAAAAATGTGTGCAGTTTTGTCAAATGCAGAACATCAGCAGGTTCTTAGAGAAGCTGGGATAAAGCTGCAGTTGTTCACCAAACAACATAGGAATGACCCTTTGATGCTGATGACAGTGAGACATGAAATATGGATCCAAGAAGAAGCGCAAATATGTGCTGATTGAAGAGGCGCCAACGACTACCGGAAGATGGATGATGAGAGGATCGACTATCTTGAATACTTCCTTCAGCTATTAGAAAGTTGAAAAACTTTGAATCTGTGTTGTATGTAATAGCTCCTTTTGGACTACTGTGAGACAGGAAAGAAGGAATTTTTTGCACGGATAATATATTTTAAAAAAGATCAGAAAATAACCTGAAAGAAAGATAAATTATAAAAAGAATTTCAGTCGTCACTTTAGTGTGACATGTACTATATATACCCAATAGTCTATATTTTTCTTGACAACTAGTGGTGGGCTATAAAAGGGGCGCTAGCCCCCCTGGCGACCGAATGAACAACAAAACCAAATGAAAATAGAGAGATGAAGAGGAAAGGAGAGGAGAAAATGAAGAGGAAAGCAGAGAAGAAAAAGGGAGAAAGAAGAAGAGGAAGAGGAAGAGGAAAAGGAGAGGAAGAAAGAGAGAATTAGAAGAAAACAATTAGCAAAGGTAATAATTTTTCATCTTTTCTATTAATTTTTTTATAAATAATTAGTTTATATCTGATTAATTTTATCGATGCTTAAGTTAATATTGTAGAAAATTTAGATCTATTGTAGGAAATATAGATATGATTTGTAGATAATTTAGATCTATTGATGGAAATATAGGTATGATTTGTAGATGATTTAGATCTATTGAAGAAAATTTAGATATGTCGTAGATAATTTAGATTTGTTATAGAAAAATTTAGTTCTTGTGAACTAATGATTTGTAAATTAATGTTATGTATCTGTGAATAGAGAATTTAGGAATTTTAGAAAATAATTAGATTGGATATGAACAAGGGTTGTAATCAATTTAGAATATAATCGGATAATTCAGATATTGAATCTGAAAAAAAATCAGATTCATATATTTACTAGTAATGTATTTTAATTTGCCATATATGGCTTGGGCTTCACCACTTCATCGAGATATTTAGTAGAAATGATAATTCAGCTGTTGCCTCTCTCATTCTGTCTTCGCGTCCTCTATTTCCTCCATTTCGTAGGAATGTCCCCCATCCCTTGTTCCACCTATGTGTCCCCTATTCCCTCCGTCTCGTAGGAATGTCTTCCGCCCCTCGTTCCACCTGCGCGTCCCCTTTCCCTCCATTTCGTATCCATGTCCCCCATCCCTCGTTCCACCTCTACGTCCCCTATTCCCTCAATTTTGTAGCCATGTCCCCCTTCGCTGACAGAAATTGTAGATCTGATTTGAATTTCATGTGATTTGTGGATATGATATTTTGATATGCTAATTATATTAGAGATATGATATTTGATGATTTGTAGATATTTTAAGTTGAAATTTAAGGATTGTATATTGATGATTTGTAGATGTGATTTGTTCATCTGCTAATTATATTGGAGATATGATAATTAAGGATTTGTAATATTAAACTTGTTTATATATATGACATGTTGATTTGTAGACAATGCGCGAATTAAGAACAATTTACATATTCCACGGGAAATAAATTTTTAGAAACAGATCATACGGGGATGACCTGCGTGTTTGTCATTGTACATAAATTGAATTGGATAATTTGAGTACCGTTAATTTTGAGGAGTTTAAGAGCAGAGTCTTACACACCTTTCAACTCAACCAAAATTTATACAATGTTGACATAGAAGAATTGATGCCTACTAGTGGAATAAGTTGTTGAAAATTTTGTAAACTTAGAGGTGACAGGTTCTAGAGCTCTTATGTTAGAAGGGTGAAAAGTCCGGATGAATGTATACTGTACGTGCTAGTTACAAATAATGTGCCACCTACGGATATAAACACCAGGGTAGTGGAACAGCTAGTCGAGACATGAGAAGGAGGGCAATATATGAATATTAATACAGTCATGCTAGAGAATTTTGGAGTGTTTACAGAGCAGACACACGCAGTATTCATGGCTTGTCATTTCTAATCTGGAGATGAAGTATATATCTACAAAGGTGAAGAAGAGGGCTTGGAAATCTTGAACAGTGAAGATTCTGAGATTGATCCAGACTATGGGGATTCCTCAAGTGAAGAAGAAGATTACCATGGGATGGGGCCTCTCCAACAATGGTTGGATCCAAGTGGGTTTGATTTTGTTCGAGTGCACGAGGATGGTGGATTAGACTGGGCATCCAACGAGCACAGATTAAAATTAAGCCAACATTTTTGTAGCAAGGACACTAAACAAGGTGTGATGATGTGGGCTATGTCTCTTCATCGATCTTTCAAGGTCGACAAAACAAATCCAAATCTCTATGTATTGAAGTGCTTGGTGGAGGGATGTCAATTTTATGTCTGTGTCACATGTTACAAGGACAATGAGTATTTTGTTGTTTCTAGAATCACTGAGCATGACTGTTTGGTTATAGAGGTGTAGCTTCTAGGCCCCTAAAGAGTGTTTTAGTAATTAATGACAACTACAAATGCTATACTAACGTTACCTGTCTAGTTGTGTTAAGAAGAAACTTAAAAGACAGGTTAATGAAAGGCAAAGAAAGAGCCTCATGATGAAGAAAGGGCATTGATCAAAAGGGCAAATGTACGAAATAGGGTCTTTTCCATTTTTACCGGTCTAAGGTGATTAGAGAAGAATTTTGACCGGATTTTAGGATAAACGCCGTACTATTAAGAGGAGCATGTGGTGTATCACGAAATACTTCATCTATGAGCCACAAATCATAAAATCAACTTGCATTGCATACTAGAAGGTCACATACCTTAAAAATGCTTGTTTCAGCTCATTTCTGCTCAGCACTGTCTCAGTCGGTCTGACCGTTTGTTTGACCGGTCTGACCGAATACACGGACTGACCGAATAAGGTTTCGGACTGACCGACATTATGTCAAAGTATAGTGTATACCTTTAAAAAGTCTGTCTGTCCGTAGTTAAGACCTAAGTCAGTCTCCTGGAACCTCTTGATCTATCTTTCTGATGATTTGTGTTATGACGGTCTGACCGTTTGATTATACCGGTCTGACCGTGAAATCGGTCTGACCGTGTTTCTGAACTACGGTCTGACCGTATGGCCGGTCTGTCCATATTTATCGGCCTGACCGTATAAAGTGTCCAGAAACTATGTCGTCTCTGGACAGTTTCACGGTCTGACCGAAATTGGCTCCGGTCTGACCGTGTGTGTGCCTGAAAAGGGCAGTTGAGCATTTATTGCGCCTGTTTTATGCCGTTGCAATTGCGGCGGTCTGACCGGGCATATACCTGCGGTCTGACCGCCAAGTGATCTTTTTCTCCCAATGGCCTGTAACGGCTATATTTATTGTGAGGGGTATATATACTCCCATGCCCGGCCCTGTTCACAACTTTTGGCATAATTTTGAGCATTGTCATCATCCTTGAGAGCTTAAGCAAGTTACATACACTCTAGGGTTCAAATTCTCGAATTTATGAGAGTGTGCATTTGAGATCTTCTAGTGTTTTGCATTTAGATCATTAAATCAATCTTGTGGCACTAGAAGAAGGCTAAGTGATCATCACCGGCTTATTACTCTTGGAGTTTGCCTACTCCTAGACGGCTAGGAGAAAGGTTTTGGAGAGCTCTTCAAGGAAGATTGTGAAGAAGCCTCAAAACGTCTTGTGAAAGGGTTGAGCACGCCTTGCCGGAGCGGTAAAGTGCATCCTTAGTGAAATCGAGGTTTGGATAACTCATCACACTAATTCGGCTCAAGATCTAGGCCACTTCTCGAGAGAAGGTTGACTAGATAGAGGAGCGGTTAGAGATTTGAGTTTGCCTCAACGTGGATTAGGGATGATCGGCAAATCACTGAGACCACGGGATATATCCTTGTGTTGAAATTGTTCATTGTTCATCTTGTGTTATTTATTTGCTCTCATTTACTAAATTGTTTGTTTTATTGATAATTTGTTAAAATCGCCTATTCACCCCCCTCTAGTCGATATCCTAGATCCCTTTCAAGAGGTCTCACATCATTACAGAAATATGTCCTCCGCATTCATTGCACGTATAATTTTGTTCAACTTCCATGCAAATCTCAAAATGCCACCGAAGGAGATTGCTGGTAAAATTAATACACATTTGGGTATAACATTGGGTACAGAAAGGTGTGGAGAGCAAAACAACTTGGTCTGGAGATGCTATTTGAATCCTTTTTATGATTCATGTAATTATGTGTCCAACTCGTTCAGCAAACTGTTGATACCAACCTTGGCACTGTGATTGACATGGTTCATACGCCAGTTTTGGATACAAATGGTGGCATTGTTCCTAGAGCTGAATTCATGGAGCGTATATTCTGATCATTTGGGCAGGTCCTATCAGTCTTCAAGTACATGTGACCAGTATTATGTGTCGATGGTACATTTCTAACAGGAAAGTATAAGGGAATTTTTGATGACAATCGTTGCTGCAGATGCCAATAGCTAGCTACTTCCTATGGCATACACCTTAGTAGAAGGTGAGAGCATAGACAGCTGGGTATGATTTCTTGCAAATATGAAAAAACTGTAGTAAAGGATAAACGGAACGTGTGTCTGATTCATGATAGACATAAGGGTCTGTTGAGTGCTAATGATTTCATGGTGCCCACTATGAGCCTGAATACAAATGGATTGACTTGATCAGCTAGTGGTGTAAGCGACATCTTTGTGTTGAATGGGGTGCGAGCCCTTCCGCTCATTGGAATTGTCAAGTTTACTTTACATCGCAAATCTAAATACTTCCACAAGAGGGGTACAGCTGCAAGAGCATTATTGAATGCAATGCCACCAAAATTTCCACATGAAGTAAGAAAATACTTAGAAAAGAAAGCTATGATCGCTTAAAACATTCAGCCGAGCATGTTCCCAACAGTAGAAAGAAAACATGGCATGCTTATCTTAAAAGTAAGAATATTGGGGGTGGATACATGAGACAGCTTAAGAAACAAGGTGTCATTTTCGAAGATGGCGTCAAATGTACTTGTGACAAGACAATTTTGTTGCACAAACTGTGCTCTCATGTGATGTTAGCATGTGCACAGGATGACCAATCAAGTGAGATGTACCTATCCATGTACTATGGATCACGGTACTTAACTAAAACCTGGACTGTAGAATTTTAGATCTGGGGAATTCAGTATCATTATAGACAGCTTTCTTGCAAGCCAACTGAGGTCTGATATGTGCCACTCCTATATTTAGAGCGGAAAGGCCCTGGTTGGTGGCGTACACATCGAATTGCCAATGACATGATGACATAGAACACAACAAACTCCAAAAGTGCACTGTTTGTAAGCAGCTTGTCCACACAAAGAGGACATATTCAGCTACATCCAGCCAACCTAGAGTTTAATGCTGACGTATTATGTAATTCTTATTATTATTTGTAGTGTACTGAAATTTGCAGTTTATTCTACGCTTGTTAATATGGAGTACTAACTTATTTTTTTGATTACAGACATGTCTCATGATTGTCCTCACCTTCTGGAGCTACTCGAGTTGTACTACGACGATCATCATCGAGCTTGAGTGTTGAGAGATGGCTAGGAGTTGCTGCCCTTTTGGCTTTGATCTCCTGGCATGGCCTGGCCCATTGATGGCAGGTACATCCCACGACCGAGGGTGGCCGGATTGCTTCCCTTAATCAGGACAATCACTAGGGTGGAGGCTTTCAGGGATGATCGATCACTGGTCTTTGCCCTCGTCGACAGATAGAAACCTGAGACATATACAGTTCACTCTCGGTGGGGTGAGATGACCATTACACTTGAGGATATGGGAAAGCTCCTTGATTTGCCTAATTCATGACCAGATCTAGGTATGACTATCCACTGCTGCAGGATAGGATGAGGCGTTCACCCATAGGTTTCATTCATTGCCCCTGGGTCAGGAACCCTTCCACCATGATTTTGGAGTTCTTGCGGCTTGGTTGACACACTTCAAGACCTATCTAGCTGATGCTAACGAGTAGACAGTGAGTTGACACTTTGAAGTGTATCTCCTACACCTATTTAGCGGCTTCATGGTTATTGGTATGTGCTCGATATATTTTATTTACTGCTATTTAAAATACTATAGCTAATCATTATTTTTTTATTTGTCCACAGGTATGCACGGCGACACTATCAATCATTAGCGAGTCCCACTAGCGCAAATGATCGCTGACACCCTGATCGAGCATATCACACGTATCAGCTGGGGGTCAGTGGTTCTCTGCGCGACGTACAAAGCTTTATGTGATGCTTGCGTTCAGCATGCCCAACAGGCTAATACGGCGGGATGTTCTCTGTTAGTTCAATTATGGTCCTATGAGCACCTCCCTATTAAACGGTTGATCATCATGGAGGTGCCCGTGCCTTTGCTGGAGGGCTACCCATAGAGAGACGATGAGATCGATCGCCCAATCATGGGGGATCATTGGTTGCAGTGCGAGCTGCAATGGGTCACCGTCTAAGTACACTCATGGTACAATGCGTACAGTGGTGAGCTGTAGTTGCTGCATCTGGCACGGGTTATATGTAGACCCTGGACAGATGCATACATTGAGAGTGCAACATTTGGTGGGATTTTGTCGGTCTGTGTAGAGGATTGGGACCTAGTTGTGTCTTCAATCATATGCTAGAGGTTTACGCTCCATGGCGGGTGATGCATTAATTTGACCTATTCCAGACGGTGCCTCCTCAAGATGCTGCCCATCAGTTATCTCATGATCAACATGAGTAAGTCTGTGATCATTATGTTGTCCACTGTATTTTTTATTTTGTAAATATACTGACATGTTTTATTTTGTCTACAGGCAGACCCGTAAGGACAAGAAGGTTGTTAGATGAGAAGACCAACAGACTCCCTACACTACTTGGTGGGAGCATATAGCGGCGCGAGGAGAGGCCAAACGACCCTACGACATACTACCTCCGATGGTACCTTCCATGCATGAGTGCGTAGATTTCCCCACATCCTTCGGCTCCTGCCGATCTACTTGCTCCGAGCATTCAATAGACTTACGACTGACATCACACTAGTAGGATACACCACCGTGTATAAATTGATAGTCTATGTCCTGTTTTTTTGTTTCCTTATTATTGTCTAACATGGCTTCATTCTTCGGTAGACTGATGTACACCGTATCATCTCCTTGCTCACACAGCCTTTGATCCAGTGGTTGCATGCACGTGCCCCTATCACACACGAAGTGTTGGCGACGACCGTTCTCAATATTGATCAGATCATGTGTTAGCTGATAGTCGACAACAGCGGCATTTAGATTGGTGGAGTTGCACCTCCATTGCCACTGGCTCTACCTTGATATATGCTGACCGATCGTCTGAGCACCTCCGCTCATCATCTTAACACAGCGGGACCATCAGGTACAACCATCAATGTACTGATTTATCTTGATGGGCCCCCACTCAGCTCTTATCGTACATGTGTTCCAGCTTACCTCCCAGTGCTGTCTCGTAGTGGCATATGGATTTATGAGGGAGCCTGTGCGTCATCCTCCACCTTAGTGTCTGATTCCAGCCTGGGCTTCGACT
Organism: Pharus latifolius; assembly: GCA_019359835.1. Taxonomy (NCBI): domain Eukaryota; kingdom Viridiplantae; phylum Streptophyta; class Magnoliopsida; order Poales; family Poaceae; genus Pharus; species Pharus latifolius. The sequence continues at coordinate 17,242,536 of CM033320.1, read as the reverse complement.
TCACATTTGACTTTGATGACAACGACATGGACACATCGCAGTGACAGATGGACGAGTAGTTGACTACGTTGTTGGCTACAACAGATGGGCAACGCAATGCGAGACTTATGGCATGGTTAAGGTGCATGACAGGCTCCCACAGTACCTACTTCCTCAGTAGCCTGTGTCGAGATGGAGGTTGTTCTCGACCCTATGTACGCGGAATACGTCAACTTGTAATGGCAGAGGGAGGATACCAAGCAGAGAAAAAATTAGTTGGCCTCTGCCCAGCTTGTCGGTGCACCTCCATCATTGTAGGAGCCTGTTGAGCAGCCACATTCAGATGCTTCTAAGTAGATTATAGAGAGGCCACAATCGGGGACACTGGGCACATGACATGCCCCCTCTTCGATGACCATCACAGGGGACAATGGTTTCACCCAAGACTTTATCGGCATCGCCGTTTCAGCAGGGCTGGACTCAACATCCAAAAAGTGGGTAGCATCTGTAGTTGTTTTTTTAGTTGTCTTATCATTTGCATGAAACAAGAATTTTGTTTTCATGTATATTGATCTGTTTGAGACCTAGCCTTGGTTTTCGCACTAGGGTCGCCCAGATTCTAATATGCGGAATAACGGGATCTTACTCGGAATTATTGAAACCCAAAGATTGATCGAAACACAGTTCAAAATATAGCATAACTCTTTATTTCAAAGAGGGATCTTTACATGTCAAACGTTAGGACGCACTCGCCTACGTTGATGAACTAGACTCAATAGTATTCGATGATCTAAACTAGATCTATTACAAAGTATTTATAGTCCAATCGTATGAGTACATATTAGACTCAATAACCTGAACGTATTAGACTTAGACAACTAACTAAACTTGAATACATAAAACTTAATTATATGTATATTGATTGGATTACTACTCCGACCAAAGTTCGAATCCTTCCCGAGGTCACGAAGCCTTCCGAGGTCACAGATCCTTTCGAGGTTGCAAAACCTTCCGGACTCAAACTAAAGTATTCAACCTGAAGGACCCGAAGATCCTCCTGGATCATATATATTATTATTTCTTTTGAAAGGTTTTCAGCTGATTTACATTTCATCATAGTTTTTGATTGGAAAATTCGTTGTGAATGATTTTTTGCGTACTATTTGTGATAACAAAAACATGAACTAGAGTACAAAAGATGCGTATATGCAAGATGTTATATCCAAGAAAAGATGTGTCATAACTCAGGGTTAATTGCCATGCATACAAGATGGATATTATGAGCATCGACACATCATGGTTAGGGCTTTTGTACATCAATTTAAAAAAAGAACTGTTTGAGAACAAATCTTTGTGCGGTTGAATAATTAAAAAGGTTTGTACCCATCCAAATATCCTACTTTCCAAATGATTCGGGATGATCTCGAGTCGATATGGTCGATGGTCCAAACTAGGTTAAGTCCGATACTGAGTCGACTAGACTTTCGATATGGTTGATGGTCCAAACTAGGTTGAGTTTGATACTGAATCGACTGGACTTGGTTATTCTGCATACCAAGTTTTATTGTAGCTGGACTCATCGTAGCCGTACAGATCAAGTCTTCTCGCAGTTGGATTCCTCGTAACAAGCAAGACAAAGCTGTTTTGCAGAAGGACTTCACAGCTGGACTCATCATACAGTCACTGGACTCGTCATAGTTATGTACTAGTAGTTGTCTATAAATACCCTATAATAGGATAGATAACTCATAAATCAGAGATATAGATCGATAGAGATCGAGAGCGATCAATTGTTGGGTCGAATCAAAGTGTATGAGTTCCTCTAAATTAAAGAGTCATTTTTCCTTTATTCTGGAGTATGACCACTGGGTTTTTTTACCTTTTCGAGTAAAACCAATTTTTACATCCAATTGGGTCAAGTACTCAATCAGATCAAGTTGGTATCATAGGACTTTCTTGTCTTGTGGATGGTAAAAACTCGCCTGGACTATGAAAAGCCCGGTGAGCTTCCACGAGAACTTTCCACTACGGCAGGCAAACGTTCGATGGCACAACAGTCATGTCTCCGACCTGAAGGAACCTCCGCTCAAGCTGATTTGGCTGAACAAGTGGCCAAACTCTCCTCCAACATGGATACTGTTGATGAGGATTATCACCCAAGCTAGTTTGAGTAACACATATCGAGTTCAAGTCAGGTTCGAATATGATATGTGTCTGTAATAACCACTATGGTCACTGATGGGCACATAGTTAGTTTATGATCACAGCCCTTGCGCGATCATGAGACCGCAGACAGTGTGCGGTCAGCGGGTCGCTGACTATACACGACTAAGGTAGCCTGGGGGATGTTCAAAACTCTATTGGATACATTCTTAGGCACGAAGCAACTTCTCCCACGTGTGAAGACAACCGCCAGGAGGTTGACATGTGCGGTTATCCATAATTGCATGTGCTTAACCGGTGAAGGAGATGAGTGCGGTTATATGAACTGCATCAGGACAACCGTCCCAAACCGCTTCACATTTGACGTCCTTTCATTTAGTATAAAAGGATGGTCAATGCATGATGTAAAGAGCGGTTAACAAGCACGACAACGAGTCAACAAAACTTGAAGACTTAGGCATAGTTAGATAGACAATAATATAGAAGAGATCTTCGCCTGTGATCATCTCTTCCTCCCTCTTGTAAACACTTTTTTTCCTACATAGTAAAATCATAACAGAACGTAGGGCTATTACTCCCACCATCGAGGGTTCGAACCTGTATAAATTCATTTGTGTCCATGTAGATATTACCTATCTTACCTTCCCGGAGGAGCACCGTGAAAGGTCTCACAACTTATAAATCTACGTAAGATCTATTGAGGACCCCGAGTCCAAATCGTCGACAGCTAGCGCCCACCGTGGGGCCTTTTCTTAAGGTGTTTTCCTTGCATCCGGAGGTTCGGTGAGCCATGTTTGGGGCATATAACTCGAAAAATGACTTCGATCTCAATGATTATGCCCATATACGAACGCCTTCGCCTAGCGATCCCGTTCCAATGGAAGAGATCAGTTACGAAGACATTCCGAAGGAACGTCAGGAGGACACGTCTTCCCCCACCCAGGTCATGTCTGTCGACCAGGGGATGGAAGAGATAGGTCCAGAACTTAATGTCAGTTCCACCATATTGGAAATCGAGTCTCAGTCACCATGCGTCCCCATCGAAGACAGGGATGACAGTGACCGAGAACTCAGTCCAGGGAGGTTTGATCCTGACAACCTCCACTCTCTCTTTGATTTTGAGCCCGACTCGGAACAAACAGGGATGTTCTCTCCTTCTGCGGCCTCGCTCCATAGAGAACTCGCTGCCTTGTCGAAGGAAACTCCCGATCAGTGGGTTGCTAGGGAGGAACATGAGCGCAGACAAAAGGAGGAACAGGAACGTAAGCAAAAGGAGGATCAAGTCTGTGAGCGACGAGATAATGAACTCCGCAGAATAGCCCTAGAGGCTTTGCAAAATGCACAATCTCGTTATGACGCCGCCCCTAGTTCCTCCCATCGCCCACATGGTCGCAGGCGCGACTAGACGCCTTCTTTGCCCCCGGAATATTCACCGGCGGATGAATAAACAATGACACCTGGTGCACCAAGGAGAAGTACGCATGGCCGACTTCGATCTATCGTGGAAGTCTTGCGTAATTTTCCTCCTACCCTCACATATGCGGACAAACTGGCTTTTGCTAGGATCCTAGCGGAGAAGCTGGATGAGGTCGCATCCGATGCAACCCCTACAGCTTCCTCCCTGTGTTATTGTTCTTGTTCCTATCGTCAGGGACAAGGTTCCAGCAGTATCAGGATCGGTTGATGTCCTTTTGCGATGAAGGAGAAGGAGATCGTCTTCTTCGTCCTCACTCCCCTCACCCTGTACGACTAAGAAGTAATTTCCACTCGTACTTGGGAATACGGGGGTACAGAAAATCTTACCGTAGTTTGCTTCGTGGCCATAGTTTTCTTTTGTGAAGAAGCCCCTCCCAATATCTTCTTAGACTTTTTGGGAGTAGGCTCCTTCGTCTTGCGCTTCGAGGGGGTTCTCTTCGCCTTCTTTGTGGATAATCCCCCAGAAGGTCCAACGACATCGCCAGGACGCTTCGTCCTAGTGATTCTTCCCAGCAGCTGTGTTATTTAAATAAATGCTTTGGTAATACAAGTCCAATGGACGGTTTGCAACAGAACTTGTTGGAAAAGGTTGTACCTTTTGATGCTCTTGTTTAAGATCATCGCCGGCATTTATTAAGCTCTGGGGGCGAAGCGACTCTTTAGCTCCTTTTGCCGTAGCATTGTACGGCCACAGAAGGTAGTTCGTCCGTTTTCAATCTCGGACAAAGAAAGAACTGCGTTGCAAAAAGGCAAAATTACTCGATATGATATCCTTCATCGGTAAAATTGCATATTTTGTAAACCAGAGGACATACCTGTATTGCAATCTAAAGTGCTGTCCGCTATGGACTTCACTTCCCAAGCTGGATGTTCCCTCTCATGCAAGGGGCTCATCCTGTTCTTTACGAAGTCACGGATGATGTCGCACGTAGTTAATCCCTGTTGGACTAGGTAAAGAATAGCTTGAGCTTGCTTCTCTAATTCTGCACTTAGAGAAGGAATAGAGTCCATTTCGCTATCCTTCTCCGATTGGGTGTTCGCGAACCAGAGTCCACTCTCCCATGGAGGGGTGCAGTAAAACCACTTATGATGCCACCCGTGCACCAAATCCCGCAGAGGAGGGAATGGGTACTCTTTCTTCTCCCTTATGCGGAAGTAGATGCACCCAGCGGCATTGGCACTCTTCGACCACGCTGAGAAATAAAAGCGCCAAAAAAGCTCCACGCTTGGAGCACTCCAACGAACGCTTCACACAAGTGCTGAAAGATCGCCAGTATAAGAACAACATTCGGGTTGAGATTCACCAACTCCAACCCATAGTGGTCGAGGATTCCCCGAAGGAACTCGCTTTCTGGGAATCGAAACCCACAACGCAAATATTCCTCGAAGATCACCAATTTGCCCTCACGAATAGATGGGGTTTCTTCATTCTTCTCCACTGGCCGCCAGTTGATCAGTAGCCAATGGGGAAGAATTTCTTCCTTCTCTAGCGCTACTAGGCTTTCTTCAGTATGGTGGATGGATCGGCTCCAGGATGCCATTGCTGTCGAAGTTTGAAGAAAGGTGACGGTTTTGGAGACAACGAGGGCAAGGAGCGCAAAAGAGGGTTTTGTGTGGCGAGAATGTCTGAGGCAACGAAGGGGTTTTTGGCTGTGAAGCTTCTCCGAAAGTAATTTACAAATTTCTCCTAGGGACGTATTGGCGCCTGTAGGATTTACACTGGCTGCTCCAAGAGAACTGGCTATAGCCCTTAAGCCTATCTACGTCGTCCCGAAGCAAAGGAGTGCAACTGTTCCTTATTGTATCGGAGAGTTCTCGCTGCTGCCAAGCGTAGTCTCTCTCCACGCGGAATTTGCGCGCCTCTTCGCGGGAGTTGTCACAACATTCTACCAGATGCAGAATGACCGAAGACATTTCCTCAATCTTCTTTTCCAGAGCCTCTTTTTCTTTTTGGAGAGTTTTGCACAAGGCTACTCTGTCACCAAGAAGAGCCTGGATCTCAGCAAGCTGATCGCTGGGGGCTCCAGGGGCCTTCACCTCCTGTGTATTCATGGTTAGTTCATAAAACATGTAACCAACAGGGAGGGTGTAGATAGCTATTACCTGAGAAGCAAAGAAAAAAGCCAAACTTTGGGGAGGATTTGGACGAGGAAGTGTAAGACTTTCCCCAGAAAGTTGATCACCCAACAAAAGCTGAGGACTGCCTGGTCGCAGGGGTGTGAGACTTCCTCCAGAAGTGGGATGGTTTGAAGGATTGTTGTGGATCTCCAAAGGTGGAGATGAAGATGCAACTGGATGAGTTGCAAGGGGCAATGTGGCAACACAGGTACCAGCACCCTTTAGAATCTTCGATGCAGCTCCACTGGAGGATACTTCGTCATCTCTAGATCTCTTCTTTGGAGAGACCATTTCCTCAATCACCTGTGAAGTCTAAAATGAATTGCTTAGGAAAATGTTTGACTCAGAAAATCATATAATGTTTTAGAAGAAGTTTACCTTCTGGATATCTTGTGTCTTTTCTATTACTTCCTCATCACTCTCAATCTCAATAACCGTCTTGGGATCTTGGTTCGCCATCAAGGTGAGAGTAAAGGAGGAAATGCGAGACAGGGAGTCAGAAGTAGATTTTCTAAAGGACTTAACTAAAAATTTGTAAGTCTTAAGAACTGAGAGGCTGTGCTATTTATAGAACCCGGAGGCAACGGTTCGTTCCCACGAACGTCTCGAGTTCTTAAAATGCACTTGCAGTTGTTGTCTTGATTAAACAAGTCAATAAATTCATCATTACCTATCGAGAAAAACTAAAAGGTTTTCCTCGAGAGATAAACTGCCATGCGGCATACAGTATTACAATTGAAGAAGCTGAAGTGTCGGGTTATAAATTTGACGCATAATTAAAATTTGAAGTAAATTAGTCTTTTTGTTTTCTTCAAATTTGGGGGCTAGCTGACGAGGATTATCACCCGAGCTAGTTTGAGTAACACATATCGAGTTCAAGTCAGGTTCGAATATAATATGTGTCTATAATAACCACTATGGTCGCTGATGGGCACATAGTTAGTTTATGATTGCAGCCCTTGCGCGATCATGAGACCGCAGACAGTTCACAGTAGCCTGGGGGGTGTTCAAAACTTTACTGGACACGTTCTCAGGCACGAAGCAACTTCTCCCACGTGTGAAGACAACCACCAGGATGTTGACATGAGCGGTTATCCATGATTCCACGTGCTTAACCGGCGAAGGAGATGAGTGCGGTTATATGAACTGCACCAAGACAACCGTCCCAAACAGCTTCACATTTGACGTCCTTTCATTTGGTATAAAAGGATGGTCGATACATGATGTAAAGAACGGTTAACAAGCAAGACAACAAGTCAACAAAGCTTGAAGACTTAGGCATAGTTAGATAGACAATAATATAGAAGAGATCTTCGCCTGTGATCATCTCTTCCTCCCTCTTGTAAACACTTTTTTCCTACATAGTGAAATCATAACAGGATGTAGGGCTATTACTCCCACCATCGAGGGCCTGAACCTGTATAAATTCATTGTGTCCTTGTAGACATTACTTATCTTACCTTCCCAGAGGAGCACTGTGAAAGGTCTCAAACTCACAAATCTACGTAAGATCAACTGAGGACCCCGAGTCCAAATCGTCGACAGCAGGGAAGTAAAAAAAACGCTGTGAAGTTCTTACCACAGTAGTCCCCTTAATCATTGGGGGAGGAGTTATCAACCCTGGGGCTTCGTAGGCCTCAGAATTAGGGATCTCCTCCATGACCGCAAGGTCTTCTGCGGCCACGGGACTTTGTGTAGCTATTTCTGTCCCTACGGTCAAGGACAAGACTTCGTCGATGCAAGGGGAGGTTGACCTTTCTGGGATGTTTACCTCCAGAGGGTCCATCGCTCTCCTCTTGCGATGGATAAGAGGAATGTCATCCTCCTTGACCTCACTCCCCTCACCCTGTATGACTAAGCAGTAATTCCTATTCGTACTTAAGGGTATGTGGGGCACAGAAAATCTTACTGTGGTCTTTTTCGTGGTTGTGGTTTTCTTCTTTGAAGAAGCGCCTCCAAGGATCTTCTTAGGTTTTTCAGGAGCAGGCTCCTTCATCTTCTGCTTTGAAGAGGTTCTTTGACCCCCCGAAAGGTCCAGCATGGTCACCAGGACGTTTCGTCCTGGTAGATCGCCCCTTCAGCAGTAGCATCATTTCAAGGATTTGATTTGATGACAAAAAAATATATAACAAGGCGATCTCGAACAGGTTTTGCCAAAAGAAGTTATACCTTTTGACGTTCCTGTTTCATATCGTCACTAGCGTTTATTAAGCTCTGAGGGCGGGGCATCCCTTTAGCTCCTTCTGTTGCGGCATTGTATGGCCACAGGAGGTAGTTTGTCCATTTTTCAATCTCAGACAAAGATAGAACTGTGTCACAAAAAAGCAAATTACTTGATACGATATTTCTCATCGGTAAAATTGCATATTTTGTAGACCAGAGGACATACCTGTGTTATAATCTAGGGTGCTGTCCGCCATGGACTCCACCTCCCAAGGCGGATGTTCCCTCTCGCGCAGGGGGCTCATCCTGTTCTTCACAAAGTCGCGGATGATATCACGCGCAGTTAAGCCCTACTGGACTAAGTGACGAATGGCTTGGGCTTGCTTCTTCAACTCTTGATCTAGGGTAAGAGCGGAGTCCATCTCATTGTCTTTTTCTGGTCGAGTGTTCTCAAACCAGAGTCCACTCTCCGACGGAGGGGTGCAGTAGAACCACTTATGGTGCCACCTGTGCACCGAATCCCGCAGAGGAAAAAAAGGATACTCTTTCTTCTCCCTTATGTGGAAGTAGATACAACCCGCGGCGTTGGTACTCTTTGACCACACCGAGAAATAAAACCGTCGGAAGAGCTCCATGCTGGGCAGCACTCCGACGAAGGCTTCGCATAAATGTTGGAAAATTGCTAGGATTAGTATGGCGTTTGGGTGAAGATTCACCAATTCCAGTTTGTAGTGGGCCAAGATTTCTTGAAGAAACTTGCTTTCCGGGAATTGGAACCCGCATCTCAAGTATTCTTCGAAGATCACCAGTTCGTTCTCGTGAACGACTGGAGTTTCTTCGTTCTTCTCCGCAGGCCGCCAGTTGATCAGTAACCGCGGGGGAAGAATCTCTTCTCTCTCGAGTGCAATCAGGCTCTCCTCCATGTGGTGGATGGATCAGCTCCAGGACACAGGCGCTCGGGGGATCCCATGGGACCTAGGGCCCTGAGGCCCGAGGACCGCCGGGAACTGTCTCCGCACGAAGGACCCAGGCGCTGAGGGATCCCGTGGGACAAGGGGCTTGAAGGCCCGGGGACCACCGGGAACCATCTCCGCACGATGTATGCACGCGCTCGAGGATCCTGTGGGACCCGGGGCCCAGAGGCTCGGGGACCGCCGTGAACCATCTAAGCACGACGGACACAGGCGCTCCGGGGGATTCCACGGGAGTTGGGCCCAGAGGCCCGGGGACCGCTGGGAACCATCTTCACACGACGGACGCAGGCGCTCTGGGGATCCCATGGGACCCAGTGCCCAGAGGACCAGGGACCCACTGGGAACCATCTCCGCACCACGGTCGCAGGTGCTCCGGGGATCCCACGGGAAACCGGGCACAGAGGACTAGGGACCCAACGGGAACCGTCTCCGCATAAAAGACCCAGGTGCTCGGGGAATCCAATGAGAGCATCTGGGATTTTCCCTGGTAGGCATCCGGGATTTCCCCCGGTAGCCCTCCGGGACTCGCCATGGGAGGCATCTAGGACTTTCCCCAGTAGCACTCTGGGACTTTCTACGGAGGCGCTCGGGGGATCCTACGGGACCCGGAGTTCAGAGGCCCAGGGACCCGCTGGGAACCGTCTCCGCAAGAAGGACCTGGGGTCCGGAGGCCCGGGGACCACCGGGAACCGTTTTCGCACGATTGACGCAATGGCTCCGAGGATCCCGAAGGACCCAGGCGCTCGCGGGATCTCGTGATACCCAGGGCTCAGAGGCCCAAGGACCACCGGGAACTGTCTCCGTACGAAGGACGCAGGCGCTCGGGAGCCCACTCCGAAGACCGCTCGGAGACACGGGATTTCCCCCAACAGGACCCGGGGATCCCATGGGACCTGGTGCCTGGAGGCCCAGGGATCCACTGGGAACCGTCTCCGCACGACGGACGCAGGCGCTCCGGGGATCCCATGGGACCCCAGGCCCAGAGGCCCAGGGACCCACCGGGAACCGTCTCCGCACAAAAGACCCGGGTGCTCGGGGAATCCAATGAGAGGCATGTGGGATTTTCCCAGGTAGGCGTTCGGGATTTTCCATGGTAGCCCTCTGGGACTCACCACGAGAGGCGTCCGGGACTTTCCCCGATAGCCTTCCGGGACTTTCTATGGGAGGCGCTCACGGGATCCTACGGAACCCGTAGGGAACTGTCTCCGCACGAACGACCGATGCACTCTAGGGATCCCGCTGTACCCTGGGCCTAGAGGTCCAGGGAGGCGCTCGAGGGATCCCGCGGAACCCAGGCCCAAAGGCCCAGGGACCCGCCAACAACCGTCTCCGCACGAAGGACCCAGGCGCTCGGGGGATCCCAGGCACTTGGGAATCCTGTGGGACCACCGGGAACTATCTCCGCACGACGTACGCAGGCGCTCTGAGGATCCCACGGGACCCGGGGCCCAGAGACCCAGGAACTTGCAGGGAACCATCTCCACACAAAGGACCAGGCGCACCCGGGATCCCATGGGATGCGGGGTCCAGAGGCCCAGGGACCTTCCAGGAACCGTCTCTGTATAGAGGATCCAGGTGCTTGGGGAATCCCCCGAGAGACATCCGAGACATTCCTTGGTATGCGTCTGGGATTTTCCCCGGTAGTACTCCGGGACTCACCACGGGAAGCGTCCGGGACTTTTCATGGTAACCCTCTGGGACTTTCTACAGAAGGCATACGGGACTTTCCTCGGTAGCCCTCTGGGACTTTCCCCGGTAGGAGCTCAGGGGATCCAATGGGACCCAGAGCCCGGAGGCCCAAGGACCTGATGGGAACCATCTCCGCACGAAGGACCTAGGCGCTCTAGGGATCCCGTAGGACCCGGGGCATGGAGGCCCAGGACCCACCAGGGAACGTCTCCACACGAAGGATGCAGGCACTCAGGGGATCCTATGGGACCCAGGGCTGTGAGGCCCGAGGACCACCGGGAACCGTCTCCGCACGAAGGACCCATGCGCTCAGGGGATCCCTTGGGACACGGGGCCTGGGGGCACCGGGACCGCCGGGAACCATCTCCACACGACGTACGCAGGCGCTCCGAGGATACTGAGGGACCCAGGGCCAAGAGGCCCAAGGACCCACCGGAAACCGTCCCCGCACGGAGGACCCAGGAGCTCGAGGATCCCACGGGACCCGGGGCCCAGAGGCTCTGGGATTGCCGGGAACCATCTCAGCACGATGGACACAGGCGCTCTGGGGGTTCCCTCGGGAGCTGGGCCCGGAGGCCCGGGGACCACCGGGAACAGTCTTCACACGACGGATGCAGGCGCAGTGGGGATCCCGTGGACCCAGGGCCAAGAGGCCCAGGGACCCACTGGGAACCGTCTACGCACAAAGGACCCAGGCGCTCCGGGGATCCCATGGGATGCGGGGCCCGATGGCCCAAGGAGTCACCGGGAACTGTCACCGCACGAAGGACCCAGGGCCCGGAGGCCCAGGGACCCACCGGGAACCGTCTCGGCATGATGAACGCCCATGGGACCCGGCACCCAGAGGACCAGGGACCCTCTGAGAACCGTGTCCCCACGATGGACGCAGGCGCTCCGGGGATCCCATGGGACCCAGGGCCCAGAGGCCCAAGGACCCACTGGGAACCGCCTCCGCACAAAGGACCCACGTGCTCGGGGAATCCAATGAGAGGCATCTAGGATTTTCCCTGGGAGGCGTCCGGGACATTCCCAGGGAGCCCACTGGGACTTTCCACGGGAGGCATCCGGGACATATCCCGGTAGGTGCTCTGGGGATCGTACGGGACCCGGAGCTCAGAGGCCCTGGGACCCATTGGGAACCATCTCAGCAAAAGGGACCCATGCGCTCTGGGGATCCCGCTGCACCCGGGGCCTAGAGGTCCTGGGAGGCGCTCGGGGGATCCTGTTGGACCCAGGGCCCAAAGGCCCAGGGAACCACCGGGAACTGTCTCTGTAGGAAGGACCCAGGAGCTCGGGGATCCACGGGACACGGGGTCCGGAGGCCCGGGGACCGCCAGGAACTATCTCCGCACGACGTACGCAGGCGCTCCGAGGATTCCAAGCGATCCGGGGCTCGGAGACCCAGGGACTCATCGGGAATCGTCTCCGCACGAAGGACCCAGGTGCTCGGGGATCCCACGGGACCCGGGACCACATGGAACCATCTCCACACGACGGACGCAGGCGCTCCGAGGATCCCATGGGACCTAGGGCCCGGAGGCCCAGGGACCCACTGGGAACCGTCTCGTCATGAAGGAACCAGGGCCACCAGGGATCCCACGAGATGTGGGGCGGGGCCCGGAGGCCTAAGGACCTGCCAGGAACCATCTCCGCACAAAAGACCCAAGTGCTCGGGAAATCCCACGAGAGTCATTCGAGACTTTCCCTGTATGCGTCTAGGACTTGCCCCGGTAACCCTCCGGGACTCGCCACGAGAGGCGTCCGGGACTTTCCTCGGTACCCTCTAGGACTTTCTACGGAAGGCATCCGGGACTTTCCCCGGTAACCCTTCGGGACTTTCCCTAGTAGGCGCCCGCGGGATCCTACGGGAACCGTCTCTGCATGAAGGACCCAGGTGCTCTGTGGATTCCGTGGGACCCAGGGCCCATAGGTCCAGGACCCACTGGGAACCATCTCCACACGAAGGACGCAAGTGCTTGGGGGATCCCGTGGGACCCAGGGATCTGAGGCCCGAGGATCATCGGGAACTGCTTCCGCACGAAGGACCCAGGCGCTCGGGGGATCCCATGGGACACGGGGCCTGGAGGCCCAGGGACAGCTGGGAACCATCTCTGCACGACGTACGCAGGCGCTCTGAGGATCCCGTGGGACCCGGGGCCCGTAGGACCTGGGACCCGCCGGAAACCATCTCTGCACGAAGGACCTAGGCGCTCTAGAATCTCACGGGACCCAGGGCCAAGAGGCTCCGGGACCGCCGGGAACCATCTCAGCATGATGGACGCAGGTGCTCCGGAGGAAACTACCGGACCCGGGGCAAGGAGGCCCAGGTATCGCCGAAAAAAATCTTCACACGACAGACGCAGGCGCTTTGGGATCCAGCGGCCCAGGGCCTAGAGGCCCAAGGACCCACCGGGAACCGTCTCTGAATGAAGGACCTGGGACCCAGAGGCCCAGGGACCGTCTGGAACCGTCCTCGCACAACGGATGCAGGTGCTCCGGGGATCCCGTAGGACCATGGCGCTCGGTGTATCTCGTGAGACCCGGGGCTCAGAGGCCCAAGGATCACAGGGAATCGTCTCTGCATGAAGGAAGTAGGCGCTCGGGAGCCCACTTCGAAGACCGCTCGGAGACACGGGATTTCCCCCAACAGGACCTGGGAACCGTCTCCGCATGACGGACGCAGGCGCTCCGGGGGAACTATGGGACCCAGGGCCCAGAGGCCCAGGGACCGCCACAAACTATCTTCACACGACGGACGCAGGCACTCTGGGGATCCCGCAGCATAGGGCCCAGACACCAAGGACCCAGGCGCTCTGGGGATCCCATGGGATGCAGGGCCTAGAGGCCCAGGGGCCCGCCCAGAACTGTCTCTACACAAAGGACCCAGGCACTCGGGGGATCCCGCGGGATGTGGGGCCCAGAGGCCCAGGCACCCGCCGGGAACAGTCTCCGCAAAAAGGACCCAGGTGCTCCGGAGACCCCCTGGGATGCGGGGCCCGGAGGCCCAGGGACCCGCCTGGAATCGTCTCTGCACAAAGGACCCAGGGCCCAAAGGCCCGGGGACCGTCAGGAACCGTCCTGGCACAACGGACGCAGGGGCTCCAGGGATCCCGTAGGACCAAGGCGCTCTAGGGATCTCATGAGACCCGAGGCTCAGAGGCCCAGGGATCGCCTGGAATCGTCTCTGCATGAAGGATGTAGGCTCTCGGGGGCCCACTCCGATGATCGCCTGAAGACACGGGATTTCCCCTAACAGGACCCGGGGCCCAGAGCCCGGTGGCCCTAGGAACCACAGGGAACCGTCTCCGCACAATGGACGCAGGCGCTCCGGGGGAACCTACCGGACCTGGGGCCTAGAGGCTCGGGGACAGCCGAAAACTATCTTCACACGACGGACGCAGGCACTCTGGGGATCCTGCGGCGCAGGGCCCAGACGCCAAGGACCCAGGTGCTCCGGGGATCCCGCGGGATGCGGGGCCCAAAGGCTCAGTGACCCGCCGGGAACTGTCTCTGCACAAAGGACCCAGGTGCTCCGGGGATCCCGCGGAATGCCGGACCCAGAGACCCAGCGACCCACTGGGAACCGTCTCTGCCTGAAGGACCCGTGCCCAGAGGCCCAGGGACCATCGGGAACCGTCTTCGTACAACAGACGCAGGTGCTCTGGGGATCTCGTAGGCCCAAGGCGCTCTGGGGATCTCATGAGACTCAGGGCTCAGAGGCGCAGGGATCGTCGGGAATCATCTCTGCACGAAGGATGCAGGTGCTCGGGAGCCCAATCCGAAGACCGCCCGGAGACACGGGATTTCCCCCCAACAGGACCCGGGGCCCAAAGCCTAGTGGCCCAGGGACCCACCGGGAACCATTTCCGTACGACGGACGCCGGCGCTCCAGGGGAACCTACGGGACACGGGGCCCAGATGTCCGGGAACCGCCGAAAACTATCTTCACACAAGGGACGCAGGCGCTCTGGGGATTCCGCAGCCCAGGGCCCAGAGGCCCTGGGATCCATCGGGAACCGTCTCCGCACAAAAGACCCAGGTGCTCCGGGGATCCCACGGGATGTGGGTCCCAGAGGCCCAGGGACCCGTCGGGAACCGTCCCTGCACGAAGGACCGAGGCCCGGAGGCCCAGGGACCGTCAGGAACCGTCTTCGTACAATGGATGCAGGCACTCCGAGGATCTCGTTGGACCAGGGCGCTCAGGGGATCTCATGAGACCCGGGGCTCAGAGGCCCAGGGATCGCTGGGAATCCTCTTTGCACGAAGGGTGCCGGCGCTGGGGAGACCACTCCGAAGACCGCCCGGAGACACGGGATTTCCCCCAACAGGACCCGGGGCCGAAAGCCAGGTGGCCTAGGGACCCACCGGGAACCGTCACCGCACGACAGATGCAGGCGCTCCAGGGATCCCATGGGACCCGACGCCCGGAGGCCCAGGGACCCACTAGGAACCGTCTTCGCACGAAGGACCCAAGTGCTCGGGGAATCCCACGAGAGGCATTCGGGACTTTCCCTGGTATGCGTCCGTGACTTTCCTCGGTAGCCCTTCGAGATTCTCCACGGGAGGCGTCCGGGACATTCCTCGGTAATCCTCTGTGACTTTTTACGGAAGGCATCTGGGACTTTCCCCGGTAGCCCTCCGGGACTCTCCCCGGTAGGCGCTCAGGGGATCCTATGGGACCCAGTGCCCGGAGGCCCAGGGATCCACCGGAAACCGTCTCCGCACGAAGGTCCCAGGCGCTCGAGGATCCCACGGGACCTGGAGGCTCGGGGATTGCCAGGAACCATCTCAGCACAACGGATGCAGGCACTTTGGGGGATCCCACGGGACTCGGGGCCCAGAGGCCCTGGGATCGCCGTGAACCGTCTTCACACGACGGACGCAGGCGCTCTAGGGATCCTGTGGGACCCGGGGCCCAGAGGCCCAAGGACCCACTGGGAACCGTCTCTACACAAAGGACCCAGGCGCTCTTGGGATCCCAAGGGAAGCGGGGCCTGAAGGCCAAGGGACCCACCGGGAACCGTCTCCTCACGAAGGACCCGGGGCCCGGAGGCCCGAGGAGCGCCAGGAACTGTCTCCGTACGGAGGACCACGGGCGCTCGGGGGATCCCATGGGACCTGGGTCCTAGAGGCCCAGGGACCCATCGGGAACCATCTCCGCACGAAGGACGCAGGCGCTTGGGAGCCCACTCCCAAGACCACCCAGAGACATGGGATTTCCCCCAACAGGAGCCCTAGGCCCTCGGGGACACGCGGTGGCCCCGAAGGGTATGTGTCAAACCCTTCCCCAGATGACACTTAGGTCTCTGTGGTAAGTTTCCCGCACAGTGCTTCAATTCCCATGTGGTGCTCGAACGATGCTTTGGTTGTCCCGTGCCACACTTCGTTTTTCACGCGACGCCCGTACGGCGGTTTGATTCCCACGGGACCCTCGGGGGGATCCAGGCAGTTGAATTCAAAGCACCACGCGAGTTTTTCCTCTCTTATAAATAGGGAGAAAGTGCTTGGGCCGATTCATTAGAAACCTTCACTCGAACTCCCCCTCCGGTTTGCTTCCCGTACGTCGCTGGGGTAGAACCCTTTCGCGTCCGAGAGACCAGGGATCTCCATGCGTAAGGATCTGGACCTGGGATGTAAAGACACCGTGAGGAAGAGAAAATTGTGCCCGGGGGGCTTGGAGCTCCCGGACGGAAAAAATCCTCTCGCAAGACATAACGTCGCCGCGGGGAGGATACCATGACTAGGGGACTTGGAGCCCCCGGACGGCAAAAAATCCTCTCCTGAGACACAATGTCGCCGAGGGGAGGATACCATGACCGGGGGACTTGGAGCACCTGGACGGCAAAAAATCCTCTCTTGAGACATAATGTCGTCGGGGGGAGGGTACCACTACCGGGGGACTTGGAGCCCCCAGACGAGAAAAACCATCTCCTGGGACAAAAGTCCCCAGGGAGAGAATGCAGCCGCATCCGGATGGCGCGGAGCCCCCGGACAGGAGAAAACCTTCTCTCGGGACAAATTCCCCCGGTAGAAGGCGTGTCCGGATGGCGCGGAGCCCCCGGGCGGGAGAAAACCTTCTCCCGGTACATAGTCCACCGGGAGAGAATGTTACTGCGTCCGGGCTGTGTGGAGCCCCCGGAAGGGAGAAACCTTCTCCCGGGACAAAGTCCACCAGGGAGAGAATGTTACCGTGTCTGGGTGGGGCGGAGCCCCTAGACGGGAAAAACCTTCTCCCGGGACAAAGCTTCCCCGGGAGAGAACATAGCCGCATCCGGATGGCGCGGAGCCCCCGAATGGGAGAAAACTTTCTCCCGGGACAAAGTCCACCAGGGAGAGAATGTTACTGCATCTGGGCGGCGCGGAGCCCCTGGATGGGAAAAACGTTCTCCCGGGACAAAGTACACCGGGGAGAGAATGTTACCGCGTCCGGGCGACGCGGAGCCCCTAGACGGGAAAAGCATTCTCCCGGGACAAAGTACACCGGGGAGAGAATGTTACCGCATCCGAGCGGCCCCCCAGGAGAAAGCATAGCCACATCCGGGTGGTGCGGAGCCCCCGGACGGGAGAGAACCTTCTCCCGGGACAAAGTCCACCCGGGAGAGAATGTAGCCGCGTCCGGATGGCATGGAGCCCCCGGACGGGAGAAAACTTTCTCCTGGCACAAAGTCCACTGAGGAGAGAATGTTACCACATCCAGGAGGCGCGGAGCCCCCGGACGGGGAAAACCTTCACTCGGGACAAAGCCTGCCGGGAGAGAACATAGCAGCATCCGGGTGGCGCGGAGCCCCCGGACGGGAGAAAACATCTCTTCGGTCTGGGGATAATGTTTTGAAAGATACCGTGAAGAGCACTCTCGACCAGAGAACGTGGGATCAATCTGTCCCTGTAACAGGGATATCCCGAGTATCCCGAAGATTCCTCCACGTAGAGGAACAACCATCAGGAGGTTAATACGTGCGGTTATCCATGAATAACACGTGTTAAACCTGAATGGGAGTTAAGAGCGGTTAACGAAACCGCATCCAAGCAACTGTTTGGTGCCGTTACGACTTGGCGCCCTTTCGACCAGTATAAAGGGGCAGCCCAATGCATCAGACAAAAAAGGAGACAACACATCTCATTAGGAGAGATCACATCTCACCCAGAGATCAACTGATCGAACAACCAACTCGAAGACAATAGCCTAGATTAGATAGCTTCCATAAGCCTTCCAGGCTTCATCTTGTACAAACTTATAGGAAACATCTTCGCCTGTGAAGATCTTTCCCGTCACTTTGTAACTCCTTACCACACATAGTGCAATCCCAACAGGACGTAGGGCTATTACTCCCACCATCGAGGGCCCGAACCTGTATAAATCTCTCTGTGCTCTAGTTCTCCATAATTCTACATACCTTCCCGGAGGGACACCTTGAAAGGTCTCACACCCTACAAATTTTGCATAAGTTCGGCTAAGGACCCCGAGTCCGAATTGTCGCCACCGCGGACCGCTGGGAACCATCTCCGCACGACGGACGCAGGGGCTCCAGGGATCCCACGGGACCCAGGGCCCAGAGGCCCATGGACCCACTCGCAACCGTCTCCACACAAAGGACCTAGGCGCTCAGGGGATCCCGTGGGACCTGGCGCCCAAAGGCCCGGGGACCGTCAGGAACCATCTTCTCACGATGGACGTAGGCGCTCTGGGGATCCCAGGGACCTGGGGCCCAGAGGCCCGTTGACCCGCCGGGAACCATCTCCGAACGAAGGACCTATGCGCTCCGGGGATCCCACGGGATGGGGGGTCCGAAGGCCAGGGACCCACCGGGAACCATCTCTGCACGGATCTAGGCGCTCGGGGCATCCCGTGGGACCGGGCCCAGAGGCCCGGGGACTGCCGGCAACTGTCTCCGCATAGGACCCAGGTGCTCAGGGGATCCCATGGGACCCAGGGCCCAGAGGCCCAGGGACCCGTCGGGAATTGTCTCTGCACGAAGGATGTAGGCGCTCGGGAGCCCACTCCGAAGACCGCTCGAAGACACGGGATTTCCCCCAACATGGGGACCTCTTGATTGGTCTTCCTTTGGATCAAAATACCAAAACATGGCTGATTTGCGGATTGGTGTACTGCCTATTTGACTAAGCACTGGAAAAACTAGATTATACACTTGATGCTAGAAAGAGACTAGTAGTAGGCGACTTGCCTACTGTCTTTCCTTCAAAAATGGTAGAAAGAGACAAGGATTTCATACGGGCACTCGAACTGGGACAATGGGATCCATTTGTTTTCTCTCTGATTTGACCAGTACTCAGTTCGACCAGTGATTTTCTTTCGACCAGCGAGCCAATCTTGATCGCATAGCTCAACCATTGACCAAGTCTTGACTAATTCAAACAAAATTACTGGTTTAAGACAATTTTAATAGGAGCAATCTAACAAGTTGAACATTTGGGTGGAAAAGAGTTTGGGATTTTTAGTTGGAATTTAATCTAGAGAAATTTAGAGAATTTTAATCAGAGATTTTGCAGAATTTTTCCAAGATTGATCTAAGGTGTGGTTGAGATGTCTGAGGGATTCAATAAGAAACGCATTGACTGATATATTAAAAGAATAGCAAAATCTGGGGTGTTACACTGCTTCTGAATAGCTTTTGCAGTCGCAGTGACTTCTTCCATAGATGTTGGATCTGCAGCAATTTCGCCAATGGCAGGCAACTCTATCATGGTAGTTTCCTCCTCTACTACAGTTGGTTCAGTTTCTTGCATTGGAACAGGTGTAGTAGTGGTAGAAGAAGTCCTGCATATCCAACTCATAATTGGATAAAACTGTGCCTAACTAAAAAGACTTAGTTAGAGATGAAATTTACTTGATGGTAAGGCCCAAAAGATTGCGGGAGCTCGGTGATCCTCCTCTGGGAGATAAAAGCAAAGATAGCACCATTGGCTAGGAATCATCAGGTACTATAGATCTCTTCCTCAGAACAAATAAGGAAGGTTTTGTATCTTTCTCCACGTCTCTCCCTTCTCCCTATACGACCATGAGATAGTTCCTAGTCGTATGTGGCAAAATTTGAGAAGTGGAGGCTCTTATCGAAACAACCCTTTTGGTTGATGAACCAGTTATTAACTTTCCCACAGTAGGGGATGGGCTACTTGTGGTCTCCTTCACCCTTGTGGTCGCATGAGCACTTGTTGCCGCAAAGGTTGGTGAAGAAGCCTGTGACCGCAAAGGCTGTGAACTTGCAACCTTATCAGAAAAGAGATGAACAGTTTGTCTGGCCCTGGATTTGGTCGAGCCCTTGGTCGCAGAGTGGGCATTCTTTAGTTTTTCAATGAAGGACCACTGGGGGATCCAACATCTTGCTCAACTCGCCTTTTCTGGTCCACCTGGTGCTCGAACAGCTGTCCAAAATGAATTACTTTGGTAAACTCCTTTTCTAAATAAGGCATGTGTAGACTTTTTTGAAAGAGAAATACCTTCCTATGCCCTTGCACGAAGTCATCAGTATTGCCGACCATGCTCCCTGGTCTTGGCGCATTGTATTTCCTTCTGCAGCCACATTGAAGGTCTTCAGGAGAGAGTTTGTCCTCCTGTTGACCCTAGAAGTGGACAGAACTGTCAAGAAAAGGATAGTCAATAATTTTCCAAATGCTTCATTTTAGGTAAATAAAAATGAACTCAAAAGAATATACCAATTTGAGTGACCGAGTCATTACCAGGACGATGATCCTTGGAACCATCATCTGCAATCTTGACCTCCCAAGCAGGATGTACCCTCTTCCTCAGAGGGCTGATCCAGTTCTTCACAAAGTCCTAGTGTTCGATGAATTTTTGTAATAAAAAATTCATTAGAAAGTCCCATATGACCAAAAGGGCTAAAATAAAAATACATGTATATTTGGGCTGTAAAAAATGATCAAAAACTAGGTCAAAAACCCCACTGGTCGAAAAACTGGTCAAAATTGGACTAGTCAAAACCTGGTCAAATTTGATTCGTATTCGGTCTGGTCGCACCGATATTCAGTTCGAACAGGACTTATCTCTAACTTTTTTCTTTTATTTAAATAACAAAAGTATATCTCCTATTCAAAATTAAAGCTCCAAAGGGGATAATCTCTATCTTTATCCTTTTGTTTATTTAAATAAGAAAATGGACAGAGATTTGCTTATACCTTTCAGTGGTCGAACGAGACTGTAAAAAAGAGAGAAAAGTAACTTTCCTTCCTGTGGTCGTGGGACATCATAGGAAGAGATAATATGGAAGTCTAAGATATTCTAGACTTAGCCCAACCCTTACAGATGTTTATCTTGTAATCTTAATAATTACGATCACAAATCCTTATGATCGTAACACTTATCATCAAAAGAGTTCATAGTCGAATGGACTCTGTTATCTACGATCACCCTGATCGTAGAGATAAGGTCGTAGCCAATACATGACCAAATGTACACTATTTCTCTATACCTTGTCAATGAACCAAAACCTGGAAGAACCTTTGAGACAAACGGCTGCTTGAGAACCCATTTGCCAACCACAGTTTTGATGAGGATTATCACACGAGCTAGTTCAAAGTAATACACGTCTGGTTTAAGACAGAATCAGATTGGTCGTGTGCCTGTAAATCCATCGCTATGGTCTCAGACGATCTAAAGGGCGCGGACACAGAGATATTGCATGGTCGCAGCCCCTGCGCGATCATGAGGTCGCAGACAGTGCACGATCAAGAAACTGCGGACAGTACGCGGTCAGAGGGTCGTTGATTATCTGCGACCAGAACAATTCGGGAAGGCCTAACTCTTTGAACAGGCATATCCCGAGAATCACGAAGATATTTCCACGTATGAAGACAACTGCCAGGAGGTTAACATGTGCGGTTATCCCTTGATTGCACGTGTTAAGCCTGCGTGGGAGTTAAGTGCGGTGAACAAAACTGCATCTTAACAACTGTCCAAGGCCGTTTCGCATTGGCGCCCTTTTATCCAGTATAAAAAGGTAGTCAATGCACGTTCTAAGGACGGTGGTGAATTCAGTCAAGCATACAAGCACTTCCAGGTGTTTAACAAACCTAAAGACTTAAGATATAGTTAGGTAGACACTAACATAGAAGAGATCATCGTTTGTGATAATCTCTTCTACCCTCTTGTAAAACCTCTTATTACATATAGTGAAATCACAATAGGATGTAGGGCTATTACTCCCAACATCGAGGGCCCGAACCTGTATAAAATCTCTTGTGCCTCTACAGACTTGATTCATCCTACCTTTCCGGAGGAGCACCCTGAAAGGTCCTGCAACTCACAAATTTGCATAAGATCGACTAAGGAGCCCGAGTCCAAATGGTCGATAACTGGCGCCTACCGTGGGGCCTTTCTCAAGGTGCTTTCCCTTCATCCGGAGGTTTGGTGAGCAATGTCTGGGGCATATGATTACGAGAACGACTTCGATCTCGACAACTATGCCCATATACAAAAGCCTTCGCCTAGCCACCCCGTTCCAATGGAAGAGGTCAGTTGCGAAGACATTCCGAAGGAACGTCAAGAGGACACATCTTCCCCTACCCGGGTCATGTCCATCGACCAGGGGATGGAAGAGACAGGTCCAGAACTTGATGTCAGTTCCACCCTATGCAAAATCGAGTCTCGGTCGCCATGTGTTCCCGTCAGGGACCAGGATGACAGCGACCAGGAACTCAGTCCAGGGAGGTTTGATCCTGACAACCTCCACTCTCTCTTTGATTTCGAATCCAACTCAGAGCAAATGGAGATGTTCACTCCTTCTGTAGCTTCGCTCCCCAGAGAATTCACCGCCTTGTCAGAAGAAAATCCCGATCAGTAGATCGCTAGGGAAGAACAGGAGGGCAGACTAAAGGAGGAACAAGAACGCAAGCAGAAGGAGGATCAAGACCGCGAGCAACGAGATAACGAACTCCGCAGGACAGCCCTAGAGGCTCTCCAAAATGCGCAGGCTCGTTATGACGCTGCCCCTAGTTCCTCCCGTCGCCCACACGGTCGCAGGCATGACCAAACGCCTTCTTCACCACCGGGGCATTTACCGACGGATGAAGAGACGATTACACCTGGTGCACCAAAGAGGAGTACACATGGCCAACTTCGATCTATTGTGGAGGTCTTGCGTAATTTTCCTCCTACCCTCACTGACGCGGACAAATCAGCTTTTGCTAGGATCCTAGCAGAGAAACTGGATGAGGTTGCATTTGATGCAACCCCTACAGCTTCCTCCCAGTCTACGATACGTTCCCATGAAAAGGAGTTGTCACGCCCCGAAATTAGGACTACGACTACTCCTGTAGAGACCTAGCTCGCTGCAGCTAGTCCCATATATGCATACCCTTGACTTCCCAGGATAAGTCAAGCACAGGAGTATATTATATTGCAACAGAGTAACTTACAAAATATTTAAGCAGTGTGGCCTGCTGGACATAATATTACATAAAGAGATTACAATGCCTTCACGGCATTCAAGGTTTAGCAAAATAACATCTACACAGTAGAAGATAGGTGACCCTCCCACAATGAGAAGTGGACGGCAGAACAACACACATCAGGGCTCTGGCGGAACTAACACTCCTCCTTCTGGATCCAAGAAATTCTCCACGCCTTCCTCTTGATTATTGAACGCTCCATCTACTGATTTGTAGGTTGCAAGAGTGAGCACTTACGTACTCAGCAAGTCATAGGTAAGAGTAGATACATATAGTAGTGATGATATGAACCTAGACTAGTCAAGAATTATGGATGTTTGTAAAATAATCTTTTCTTTCATATCTCATCTCTTCTTATCTCATGGTAGCACTTTTCATAATATAGCATTGCTATTCATGTTCACTAGATTATAGTACTACCGTGACACGTTGACACACGACAGCCCACGGCAGCACTCCTTATCATGACAACACATGTCATTTGGGTAATCTTGATTTAACAATATTATTTAGAAAACATACTTGTGTCACACCCCGTGGATTTAATCCACCGCGGCATACTCCTAAAACTCGGGAGCACGAAGTATTCGAATACGTTTTTAACTCTGCAGAGAGGTACCAATTTACTCGCAAGATATTCCACTTTCAAGCCCATCCTATCAATATGATTAGACCCTTCCTCACAACCATGTGTGAGTGGCAAGGTGGAGATAACAAGAACTTTTGTTATGTTTCACTTACAATTCACCCCTGACCCTGCAGTTTTCTTCACACAAACCGCAGTTGTGGCGGGATATACCCCCACCCCCAAGCCTCTTCTCATTACTGAGTCAACGTGCATGATTATAATACGTGGAGGAGCTGAACCCCGTGAGTTTAGTGTATTGTTTTCCATCTCATGCAGGGGTTTCATGTGTGATCCACATAAGTACTTGTTCAGGCCTGTCCCATACCAGGCTTGCGGTTAGTATGTTGTTCATGCCACTAGACATACAACACAAGGTGCTAGTCCTTATATGCCAGTGACCAGACCAACCACAACCCTTGCACCTTCAGTGCCTGCACATCCTTTGCAGTTTAGCACCTCCAGTGCTACCACCATTCCATACCAAAAATTCTGGTCACGGCTAGGGGTTTTATTTCATGAATATAAGTATATACATAAATATATATATATATTAGTTCATGGCTCAAAACTTGTTTATTTCACATTTCACAGATAACCAGTCTAGTACTGCCAATTCATAAATCAACCATTCTCAATCTTGCACATGCAATATTATCTATATTCAAGGTTATGTTATAGCAACTCTTAAAATATAGGTTCAAGATGACCAAGAATATGACTTGCCTTCCGCGTCGTAAAATACAGCAGTTGACGTTGGATCAGCAGTGAAGTCCTCGAACTCGGGCTCTTGATCTGCTCTCCAATCAAACAAGCAACCAAGAATCACAATCTTTTCAATACATTATTATACTATATGCAATAATGCAAAGATGAATGCCTCGATGATTCTGAAATGACTGGGTTTAGAAGCTGATTAGGGTTAAGATTTGGAAACCAAGTTTAAGATTTGTTGTCAAAGGTTTACAAGGTTCCAAATGTCTCAAAATATCAGAATGATATCAAGGTTGCGATTGGTTCGCTCAAAAACAGCGAACGTCTTTAGGTCGACATTCGGTTCAAGGCATCGACATAGGGTCGATGGATGATAGAAGGGTTATCTCAACTTGTGGCAGTAGAACAAAATGTAGAGCACAACTCCACAAGTCTAAGGGACAAGGTTATGCTCAAAATGCACATTTGGAAGGAAGTGAAAAGGGCTAATGCCACTGACTGGCATAGCCTGGCATTGAACTGGCATGGCCAGAAACTAGGGCTTGCCATAACTTTTGATCTAGAGCTCCAAATGATGCACCACTTTGTCTAGAAGGTAGGCCTTGATAACAGTAACAAATGATTCAATAAGTTCCAAGGTTGAAGATGGTTGGATGGTGATGAAAATCACTGAAGAAGTGTGGTGGCGACACGGCATAGTGAAACCACTGGACAAGATCTTTGGCAAAGCTATATCTTGCAATCTGGACAGTTTCAGAGATCAGGCTAGAAGACAAAAATGCTCAAGAGTTCAAGGCACATCTGGTGGACAAAGTGGCTGAAGCTAGATTGGCCGGGAATAGATTTTCGGTGGCCGGCGCCGGAGAAGATGGCACTGCAATTGGGGGTTTTAGCTACACGAGGTTTGAACTCGATTCCTTGCTCAGGGAGTATCTAAGAAGTATAATAAAGCTGTTGGCACGGTTAATTTGATCAGAGAATCACCGGAGAAGCCTGGCGATGATCGCCGGCGACTGGTGAAGTTCAAATTTGGAAAATACTTCAATTCAGGTACAATTTTGAAATCTAGATGCACAGGCTTGCTTCAAATAGCTCATTGATCATTTTGTTCTTCAGAATCGAAAGCTAATTTGGGGTAAATCGGGCTGCATTGCCGGAACAGGGCATTTGGCATTTCCGGTGATCACCGGCGTTAGGGTCCACCGGAGAGCAATTGGATGCAACAGAGCGATCAGGAGGATGAGAGATACTCACTGCTGGCTTCAATTTGGCAAGAGTTTCAGTGATTGGAGCTGGCACCGTGAGCCCCCGAGCTGGACTCGCCGGAGAGGATGACGATAGTGGAGGAGATTTGGAATTTAGCTTGATTCTGGTGAAGTGAAGATTACACAGGGTGTTGGCTGCTTAAATAGACCAGGGACGGAGTTGGCAAGGAGGGAGCAACAAAGAATTTGGCACCGGTGACTTGACTGGCCGGGTGCAGGCGCGACAACGGTGAACGGTGTGCAATGCCGCATAGGCGGTGCAACAACTGATCAATTTGTCGCTTCATCGGGACTCAACGATGTCGGGCGGTACAAAGTGGTGGCGACAATGGCTGGAAAAGCAAGGCAACGTGGCGCGGAGTTGCTGACAATGGCTGCTGTTGCTGCTGCTGGTCGCGCACGGGAGCAGATTTTGGTCGTCGACGTTGCAACAGCGTTGCCACGGCGATGGTTGAGGAATGGACGCGTGCGCACAAGCATGCACGGTCACAAACGCAGGCAAGGCTTGGCCGGCGGCGAGCAAACACGGTGCAAGAATCACGGTGAGGCTCTGGTCGAGAACTAGCTGCTGTCCTGGTCGAATTAGGGGCCTGATTACAATATCTGATTCTTAGCTTTGGACTGATCTGTAATTCTGGAGATTTAAAAGATTAGGGTTGAATTTGATTCTGCTGATTTGGCTAACTTAATTCAACAGATAATTTGGCACAGATAGAAGATAAAATTTGAGACAATTGAATGATTTTTGATATAAACTGAAAATAGAGTAGATTAGGGTAAAATAGATCTGAATTTTATTGATCTCGAATTCTGAGATTTAGGATTTGATTTTGAGATACTCATATAAGAAGATTTTGTGTTGAATGGTGTTTGGGAGGTGTTCCCTGAATCAGATTTGGATTTGGAGATGATTTGTAACATTTGCCTTTTTAGGCTTCTAGAAAATCTGGAAAAGGACTGATCTGCGATACTCTTGGACTGATTTGCGAAAAAGGTCTAGATGATGAAATCTGACTGCCAACTTTTTGGATTAAGGTATTGGCATACCCTTGATCATAATCCAAGAATAATCTGATCTGAACTTGGTCAAGGTTTTGATTAAATCTGAATTTTTGAAACTTAGGGTATTTGGGTAATATAAAATATTTCTATTTTCGAAAATAGAAAGAGTTGATAAATCTGAAAGTTAGAAATAGAATTGAATCTGGGTTGTGAAGGCTTTTATACTCAATATAGATAGTAGATCAAATCTGAAAAGTCAGATCTTGATTTGGGTCTACAAAATAGATTTTAAGATTTTGGGCTTAGAACAGAATAAAGCTGGGATTGATTTGGCTGATCTAGAAGAGACATATGCATGCATGACTTTTTAAGAAAGAAATTTTCACCCCTAAACTCAGGGTGTTACAGGAGTATTCTTACTCTAGTCATGGTAGGCGTAATCGATTACCCTCTGGATCACTTCAGCATGACAAATCCAGGCGCGTAGGAAGCTCTCGTGATCGAGATCGAATTCCTGTGCATTCTCGTCTGGGACCACGTGGCACATCCCCATCGCGCAAAATTGCTCATGGATATGCTGGAAACCGTGGAACTCTCCACAGTCCTTATGTAGGTTGCATGGCTTTTTCGCCAGGCCTCTGTGCGGTCATCTGGCCGGATAAGTTCAAGCCAGGGGCTATTGAGAGGTTTGATGGGACCCAGCATCCGTCAGAGTTCCTTCAAATTTACATTACCGCTATCCAAGAGGCAGGCGGGGATGATCGCGTCATGGCCAACTATTTGCCGACGGTTCTTGAGGGGCCGGCAAGGACCTGACTATTCAATCAGCCCGAGGGTTCGATATATAATTGGGAAATATTGTGTGATGCCATCCTCAAAAATTTCCATAATTGTTATCAAAAACCCGGGAAAGAAGACGATCTTCATCATCTAAGACAAACCTCTACGGAGACTCTCCGACAGTTTGTCAAAAGGTTTTTCGGGGTGAGAAATACCATCCCAAATATATCCGATAACTCTATTATCAGGCCGTTTAAGCACGCTGTTCGATATCGGAGATTCACGGAAGATACTTATCAACCCCCCTCGATCAGTCGCCGATCTCTTTGATATGGCTTATCGCTATTCAGACGCGGCTGAGGCCGTTGAATGGAATAGGATGGTCGATAAAGGAAACTTACCGCCCCAACCAGGTCTCAAGGATGTGAAAAAAGAGGATGCAGGCAAGAAGCCGGAGTCTTCGTCGAGCGGGAAGTCAAAGAAAACCAAAAAGAATCGAACCGGACAGTACCGGGAGGTCGCAGTCGTGGAAAAGCCGCCGCCGGCGAAAGGTAATAAGTTTTCGTTTAAAAATAAAACTGCCTCTGGTGGTCGCAATTCCGACCAGCTAGAAAAACCAACTAACTCACAGGAAGGCAAGAAATGGTGTCCGATCCACAACTCTCTGGGACACGACCTCAAAAATTGCTGGAGCTGGTTGAAGCAACTAAATGACTTCTACCAAGAAATTGGGCCGATGCCAACTTTTCCATCGAAAGAGCAGACTTGCGGGCTTAGAGACGCCGACAGGGATGAAGAAATGTCCTACCAGGTACCTCGTAATTATGTTAATGTCATTTTTGGAGGTTCTTCCTCTTTTGTTTCTAAACGACAGTTTAAAGCATTTCATTGAGAAGTTAACCAAGCGGAAGCTCCCCTTGGCGAACCTCAATACCCCCGTTGGTCGGACACTCCTTTGACATTCGATCGCTCTGATTGTCCCGTTGGGCTTACTCGACCACTGAGATTACCTCTGGTCATTACCCTAATAGTCAGTAACGTGAGAGTCGAAAGGGTCCTGATCGATGGAGGCAGTTCCTTGGACCTTTTACTGGTCAAGGCATTGGACGAGATGCAAATCCCTCGTTCAAAAATCAAACCCATAATCCATCCATTTTATGGGATAATTCCTGGTCCCTCGATGATGCCAATGGGACAGGTGGTGCTCCCGGTCACGCTGGGTGAACCGGATAATTTTCGAATAGAGTTAGTTACTTTTGATGTAATTGATTGTGATTCGGCTTATAACGCAACCAGGATTCCTATAGTAGTAATTAGTATTAACATAATAGAAGTAAGCGGGTCAACCAAGTATCCAAACTCTAGGGAAAAATCATTATTGATGGTCCAAGACCATAGATATTGATAGATAAAACTTCCATTTATTTGTTGAATAGACTATGACTTCCACCACGTCAAGGTGGCACTCTACCGCTGAGTTATATCCCTTCCCTGTCACATCGAGAAAGAGAATTTACTAATCCTAAGGCAAAGGGTCGAGAAACTCAAGGCCACTCTTCCTCCGGGCCTTCTTTCCACACTATTCACGCTTTTCAAGCTTTTTACAACCAAATTGTCAACGTGAGCTTCAAGGTTACGCCCCATCTAGGAAAAAGGTCTTTTGCATCAAGCACTGGTATGTGGAACCGGCGTTCTTGAGACCAAATGGCATTCTGACATAGCAGTAAGTGCCAAATGGTGTGATGAAGGCAGTTTTCTCTTCATCTTCTTCTGCCATGCTAATTTGATGGTACCCTGAGTAAGCGTCTAAGAAGCTCATCAATTCACAACCCGTAGTAGAATCGACCAACTGATCGATGCGGGGAAGGGGAAAATCATCCTTCAGACAGGCACTGTTTAGGCTAGTGTAATTGACGCATATGCGCCACTTACCATTTGACTTGCGGACCATGACCAGATTTGCAATATAGAGTACGAAGAACATTACTATTGGAGACATCAAACCAATAGATGATGATCAAGAAGATGATGACAATATAGAGTATGATGATCAACATACATTATCACCTCTTATTGTTAATCCACCAAAACAAAGTCAAGAAGAAGCACCAAGGCAACATCAAACCATCACCAAGGATCACCTTCTAGATCAAATACTGGGTGATGTCAGTAAGGGTGTTCAAACTCGCTCTCGTATTGGCTCTTTTTGTGAAATCATTCTTTTGTATCATCACTAGAACCTAAACTTGTTGATGAAGCTCTTAGTGATCTTGATTGGGTTAATGCTATGCATGATGAAATTAATAATTTTTCTAGGAATGAAGTTTGGACTTTAGTAAAAAGACCCAAGAATCATAATGTAATTGGAACAAAATTTTAGAAATAAGCAAGATGAAAATGGTGTAGTAATTAGAAATAAAGCTGGTCTTGTTGCACAAGGATTTTCTCAAGTCGAAGGTTTAGACTTTGGTGAAACCTTTGCACCTGTAGCAAGGCTTGAAGCTATTTGTATACTTCTTGCTTATGCATCTAGTTTTAATATTAAGCTATTTCAAATGGATGTAAAAAGTACTTTCTTAAATGGTGAGATATCTAAACTAGTCTTTGTCGAACAACCTCCCAGTTTTGAAGATTCTAAATTTCCAAACCATGTGTTTAAACTGTCTAAAGCTCTCTATGGTCTCAAGCAAGCTCCTCGAGCTTGGTATGAATGACTTAGAGACTTTATTTTATCAAAAGATTTTAAAATTGGGAAGGTTGATACAACTCTCTTTACAAAAATAATTAAAAAAGATTTGTTCATTTGTCAGATATATGTTGATGATATTATTTTTGGATCTACTAATGAACATTTCTGTCATGAGTTTGGAGAAATGATGTCTAGGGAATTCGAGATGTCAATGATTGGCGAGCTAAGCTTCTTCCTTGGACTTCAAATTAAACAACTCAAGAACAGTACGTTTGTGAGTCAAACGAAGTATGTGAAGGACTTGCTCAAGCGCTTTGGGATGGAAGATGCGAAAGCAGTCAAAACTCCCATGGCCACAAATGGACATCTGGATATGGACAACAATGGCAAATCGGTTGATTCTAAACTTTATAGGTCTATTATTGGTAGCTTGCTATATCTTACTGCATCTAGGTCTAATATTATGTTTAGTGTGTGCTTATGTGCTAGATTCCAGTCAGATCCTAAGGAATGTCATTTGATTGCTATTAAAAGAATTCTTAGGTATTTGAAATGCTATCCCAAATTAGGTCATTGGTATCCAAAAAATGCTCACTTTGAATTAATTGGTCATTCAGATTCTGACTATGCGGGTTGTAAGATTGATAGAAAAAGCACATCTGGAAGTTGTCAACTTTTGGGGAGATCATTAGTGTCGTGGTCTTCTAAGAAACAAAATTCTGTAGCTCTCTCTACCGCTGAAGAGGAATATGTGTCTGCAGGCAGTTGTTGTGCTCAAATTTTGTGGATGAAGCAGACATTTTTGGATTATGGAATTAATTTTGATAAAGTGCCACTATTGTGTGATAATGAAAGTGATATTAAAATTGCTAATAATCCTGTTCAGCATTCTAGAACTAAGCATATTGAAATACGGCACCATTTTATAAGAGATCATGTGGCATAAGGAGATATTGATGTGAGTTATATCAGAACAGACATGCAACTAGCAGATATTTTTACTAAACCCCTAGATGAGACTAGATTTTGCTTTCTCAGAGGAGAATTGAATATTATTGATATATCAAATGCTAGTTGATCTAAGATAAGTGTCTGATTTTCTTGTCCTCCTGCCTTTTTGTGCTTGATGACAAAGGGTGAGAGATTCTTGAGTTTCTTGCTTCATTAAAGACATTGTTTATGCTTAGGGGAGAGATTGGGGAGAAAGATTCTTGAGATAATTCTTGAGATATCTCATGATCTATCATTATAGATTCATCATTATAGATTTACTCTCAAATCTCAAATGACTCATATGGGTATTTATATATGCATGCATTTAGGGAGAGTTTCTGAATATCTACTAATTATGCATATACTTAGGGGGAGTCATTTGAATTTATTCATTTAAACACTTGTTGTCATCAATCATCAAAAAGGGGGAGATTGTTGCATCTAGGCCCCTATTATTGTTGATTTTGATTATTGATGATATTAAGTATTTTTGATCTAATCATGTCTTTGAGCTATCTGTATGCAGAGACCTATTTCGCCTAAGGTCGCAGTATTGCCCAAAGTCGCAAGCACAAGGTCGGCAAGAAGAAAGCCGTAGAGACCTAAGCTATCCGGAGAATCTGTAAGTCGCAAGCACAAGGTCGTGAGCCATGGTCGCAAGCGCAAATTCACCAAGAATGAAGCAGCAAAAGACTTAAGGTAAAATGCATATTTATTTTACCGATCTCGGTGTTTGGAGTTTGATCAGTTTATAGAAATTTGTTTTTAGTTTTAATTGTACTATAAAGAGGGGTTGCAAGTCCTCTCTACATTTCTAGCATAAACTGAGAAACTATTAGGTCATTGCATTGCATTTGTTTTGGTTGGATTTGATTTGGATTTTCATATGAGTTTTTGACAGCAGAAGAGTTTTTGCTTTTTCTATAAAGATCTAGGTAGATCTGGCTTTTTCTTTTGTTGAAAAAAAGATATCCCTTTAAATTATCTTTCAAACAAGCTATCAAACACTTAAATCGGATTTCTGGAT
This sequence comes from Pharus latifolius, assembly GCA_019359835.1. Lineage (NCBI taxonomy): Eukaryota > Viridiplantae > Streptophyta > Magnoliopsida > Poales > Poaceae > Pharus > Pharus latifolius. Next base: position 17,210,456 of record CM033320.1, on the reverse strand, counting down.
CAAAATTTATAGATGTTTTTATCCAAACTGACTGTCAGTTATTTGGTTTTTCAGTTGAGTTTTTGACAGCAGAAGAGTTTTTGCATTTTCTAGAAAGATCTAGGTAGATATAGATTTTTCTTCTGTTGAAAAAAATATATCCCTTTAAAATATCTTTCAAACGAGCTATACAAACACTTCAATTGGACCTCTGGATTAAAAGTTATGGCTGTTTTTATCCATGTTGACTATCAGTTTGCTAAACTGACTGTCAGTTTGAATTGTCAGTTTTGTTAACTGACAGTTGTCCAGAGAGGTTGTTTTTTGAGTCAAAAATTTTTTGAACTAAACTGACTGTCAATTTGCATTTCGAGCTCAAGCTGTTTATTTTGTAAGTTTTGTTTTACTGGTCAAGTTTGTGGTCGAAACTGACTGTTAGTTTGTGACATCAGTTTCCTTATATGACCAGCAAAGTTTTATCCGTAAATTTTATCAGCCATTGAGGTAGGAACTGACTGTTAGTTTATGAAACTGGCTGTCAGTTTGTACTATTTTGTTTCCATAAACGACCTCAAACGGCTAGCTGAGTTTTCTCTGGATTTTACTTCTTTTTGGTCGTGACCCAAACTGACTGTCAGTTTGCACTATTATTTTTTAGCTCGAGCTCCAACGGCTCTTTTGTTTCTTGAGGCTATAAATAGAGGCATTGAGCTATTGTTTCATGCACAAGCAGCCTCATACTCTCATATACACTTGAGCATTCTTTTAGAGTTTTAAAATCTTGATCTGTTGATCAAGTCGAGAGTTTTTGTGATCCACCGAGTGTTCTGTTCGCATCATTTGCATACCTTTAGTTTCTCGGTGTGTGTTGGAGGTCTAGAAGAGACCTTGCTGCTTATTACTCTTGGTGAACGCCCTCACCTAGATGATTTGGTGGCGTGACCGTTGACCTCTCTCGTTCGGAGAGTGTTGGAGAGGCTCGGCGTGTTTGTAAAAGGCATCGCTGCTCGGCTTTCCGGAGTGGACAAGGAGCAACCACTAGTGAGTAATATCCTTTGTGGATATTGAAGCAAGACTCAATCATTTGAGTGCTTCAACGAGGATTAGGGGAGACCGGGCAAGTCTCCGAGACCTCAGAAAAAATCGTGTGTTTGTCTTCTATTCTCTTTTATTTTGCAGTATATATATTCTTTTGTTCCTTCTTTGCAAAAGTTCTTTTAAATTGAAGTTTTTAAAAGCCTCCTATTCACCCGCACCCTCTAGTCGGCATCCTTGATCCTACAAGGACATCTCTTCGTCTCTGTCGGCGTCCCTAATCCCGCAAGCTTGATCTTTTGGCGGCAAAGTCGGCATTGGTCCAACCGCTTGGTAGAAATCGTCTAATTGTTTCAACCAATTCTTGCACTTCCTGAGATCGTGTCCCGAAGAATTGTGGATCTGACACCACTTCTTGCCTTCCTGCGGATCAGTTTGTTTTCCTGGCTGGTCACTATTGTGGCTACCAGAAGAAGTTTTATTCTTAAATGGAAACTTGTTACCTTTCGCCGGTGGCAGTTTTTCCGCAACTGCAACTTCCTGGTATTTTCCAGTCCGGTTTTTCTTAGACTTCTTCGACTTCCCGCCTGATGACGATACCGACTTCTTGGTTGAACCCTCCTTCTTGTCATCTTTTAGACCCGGCTGAGGCGGTAAGTTTCCCTTATCCACCATCATATTCCATTCCACGGCCTCAGCCGCGTCAGAATAACGATCAGCCATGTCGAAGAGGTCGGCTACTGACCTAGGGGGATGGATAAGTAGATCTTCGGTAAATCTTTGATATCGGATGGCGTGTTTAAACGCCCTGATAACGGAATTGTCAGATATATTCGGGATGGTATTCCTCACCCCGACAAATCTTTTGACAAACTGCCGAAGGGTCTCAGTAGAGGTCTGGCGCAGACGATGAAGATCGTCTTCTTTGCCAGGCTTCTGATAGCAGTTCCAGAAATTGTTGAGTATAGCATCACACAGCATTTCCCAGTTATAAATTGAACCCTCTGGCTGATTGAACAACCAGGTTCTCGCTGGTCCTTCGAGGACCGTTGGTAGGTAATTTGCCATGACGCGATCATCTCCACTTGCCATTTGAATTGCGGTGATGTAGATCTGAAGGAATTCGGATGGATTCTGAGTTCCATCAAACCTTTCAATTGTCCCGAGCTTGAACTTGTCCGGCCAAACCACCGCACGGAGGCCTTGTGAGAAAGCCTTGCAGTCGACATAGGGATTATGAAGAGTCCTGCGTCCTTCAACCTGATCGCGGGCGACCTCACGCCATGGTGTTTCACCTCGCGGTCCCAGATGAGAATGAACAGGAACGCGACCTCGATCATGGGAATTCCCGACTCGTCTGGCTTTGTCGTGCCGGAATGACCTTGGTGGTAATCGATTACGTTTGCCATGGCTAGAGTAAGAATACTCCCTTTCACGGGAGCGAATCGTAGACTTGGATGAGGCCGTTGGGGTTGCGTCGGATGCAACCTCGTCCAGCTTATCTGCCAGGATTCTAGCAAAAGCCGGTTTTTGCGCGTCTTCGACATTGGGAGGGAAATTACGCAGGACGTCCGCGATAGAACGAAGTCGTCCATGCGTGCTCCTTCTGGGCGCACCAGGCGTCACCATTTCTACATCCACCGGTGGATAGTCTGGGCCCAAAGAAGGCGTCTGGTCGCGCCTACGACCATGAGGGCGACGGGAAGAACTTGGAGCGGCATCATAACAAGACTATGGTTAAAGCGCCCAACTCATAATTGGCAAATTTGCGGGCCGGAGGGTAGCTCCACTCGCTGTGGGGGTAACAAGGTCCCCGGGGTGAAGATGACCTGTAGCATAAGAATTTTTTGAAGTTAGAAAATTCTAAAACAAGGTTTTCAAGGGAAAGACCTTCCAGGAGACAATCATCCGGTCGCCGTGAGAACGGGGAGCTGGGAATAAGGCCTCGTGTGGGAGGAACATCCAAGAAAACCCGACGAGATTTCCAGAGGCAAGCTTCCCGGGAGACGATCGTCCGGTCGCCGTGAGAATGGGGAACCGGGAATAGGGTGTTCGGGGAAGGAACGTTCGAGAAATCCGTAACTTCTCCGGGAGACAATCATCCGGTCGCCGTGAGAACGGGGAGCCGGGAATAAGGTCAGAAATCCTAAGATTCCGGAGAAAATCCTTCCGGGAGACAATCATTCGGTCGCCGTGAGAACGGGGAGCCGGGAATAAAGTCTCCGGGGAAAGGATATCCGAGAAAGCCAGAGACGTCCCATTGGGGAGAGCGTCAACTCCCGGAGGAGGAAATGCCCGATGACGGGTCTGAGTGTTTGGGTAGGGGACTAGTCTCCCAAAGTGACTCGTTACCACGGCCGCTGGGGACCGGGTTGCCGCTTACACCCTCAATCCACGAGGGCTGATCGTAAGCTGCCCTTCAGGAGGGACTTGCTGGGTCTGGGCCCACTTCCTCACGGAGAGGGCATCCTCGTGGGGAGGGAGTCCTCGCGGGGAGGGCATCGCCGTTAGGGGCGGTAATGAGAAGAACCTGCAATGAGAGTTGAAGAGCAAGATCTATGTATTGATAACGAAATGGAATACAGTGCCTCCCCCTGTGAAGCCGCGAAGGGGGAGGGAAAAGTAAATACAATGTCCCTCCTCCCCCTCCGGCGTGATCGCTCCGGGGGAGGGGACAGGCCCGTTAGGCTAAACGTAGAACTTGCGAAGTAAACGCAAGTTCCACGTGTGCTTTAGCTCCTGCTCTTGAAGGTTGGAGAGCTTGTAAGCCCCCGAGCCCAGGACCGCGGAGATCCTGTAAGGGCCCTCCAACTTGGGGGAGAGCTTACCCTGGGCTTGGGGGTCCGTGACGCGCTTGAGGACAAGGTCCCCAAGGTGAAAAGCTCTCTCGCGCACGGGCTGGTTGTATGCGCGCGCCATTTCGCGCTCGTAGATGGTGTGGCGGAGGAGTGGTCAGTTGCGTTCCTCCTCCACGAGGTCGATCTCCAGTCGTGGGTTGGCCTCATTGGCTTGGTACGATGCGGTCGTAGCTCCGTCTAGGAGCTCGACTCGCAGCGACCGGAAGCCAATCTCCGGGGGGAGGACTGCCTCCGCCCCGTAGACCAGGGAGAAGGGAGTGCGTCCCGTTGCCCGGCTCGGGGTCGTGCACGTGGAGCAGAGGATGCTAGGGAGCTCCTCCGCCCATGCGCCCCGCTTAGAAGCGGCCTGCTCGAGTCGCCGGCGTAACCCTTGTAGGATTACGCCGTTGACCCTCTCGACAGCCCCATTGCTCCGGGGGTGGGCCACTGAGGCAAACTGGATGACGAGCCCCAGGCCTTCGCAGAATTCCCGGAAATAAGCCGAGTCAAATTGGGTCCCGTTGTCCACGGTGATTTCCTGGGGGACACCAAAACGACATACGATATTTTTCCAGAAAAACCGCTGGACTGCACGGGACGTGATGCTGGCCAAGGGCTCCGCCTCAACCCACTTAGTAAAGTAGTCGACCGCGACCACCGCATACTTGTATCCTTCGGGCACTGGGGGGAAGGGCCCTAAAAGGTCCACCCCCTAGCGCACAAAGGGCCAAGTGATGGGGATAGTCCGTAGTGCTACGGGGGTGAGGTTTGAACCCTTGGCCAACTTCTGGCATGCTTCGCATGCGGAGACAAGGTCTCGCGCGTCGCGCATGTCTTCGAGGAGTTGGAGTCCCTCCGGCTGGGGGAGGCAGCGCAGGAGGGCGGAAGCCCCCCGCTTGTAGAGCCTCCCCTCCAGCAAGAGATATGCCGGGGCTTTGGCCCGGAGGTGCTTAGCCTCGGTCTCGTTGGGAGGGTCCCCCTCCCCCTTGATGAAGGAGATGAGGGGGTCCATCCATGACGGAGTCCGGGTGATCTAGGTGACCTCCGGGATGCAAGGCTCGTCGCCCGGGTCCGGGGAGGCCACCGAGGGCTTCGTGATGATTTCCAGGAAGGCCCCCTTGGGGAGAGATTCCCGGGCGCTTGCAGCCCGGGCCAAGGCATCAGCCCGGTCATTGTCCCTTCGTGGGATATGCCGGGCCTCGAGGCCGTCGAAGTGCGTCTCCATCTTTCGCACCTCCTGCAAATAAAGATTCAAGTTTGCGTCATGGCACAAATAAGACTTGTCCATTTGGCAAACTACGAGCTGAGAATCTCCCTTCACTAGGAGGCGCTGAATCCCCAGGGAGCGCGCAAGGCGCATCCCGAGGAGCAAAGCCTCGTATTCGGCGACGTTGTTGGTTGCAGGGAACTCGAGCCACGCGGCGTACTTGAGCTCCTTCCCCTCAGGGCTCCGGAGGAATACTCCCGCACCGGCCCCAGCGAGACACAGCGACCCGTCGAACATGAGTGTCCAATGGTCACTGCGTCGGGGCGGCGCGGGGAGATCTTCGTCCCCGGACCCGGAGGCAGGGGTCCACTCCGCGACGAAGTCGGCGAGGACCTGTGACTTGATGGCGGAGTGGCTTGTGAGGGACAGGGAGAAGGGGGCGAGTTCGGCCCCTCACTTCCCAATCCGGCTGGTGGCTTCTTTGTTCCGCAGCACCTCCCCCAGAGGGAGGGACGACGGGACGGTGATGGGGTGTCCCAGGAAGTAGTGGCGAAGCTTCCGGGATGCCATCAGGAAGGCGTAGCAGATCTTCTCCATCTCCATGTACCGAGTTTTGGCCCCTTGGAGGGCCTCACTCACGTAGTACATGGGACGCTGCTGCCCCCCTTGCTCCTTCACCAAAACCGCGTTGATGGCGACGGGGGTCGCGGCAAGGTAGAGGAGCAAGGGCTCTTCTGGAGACGGACTCACGAGCATTGGATGGCTCGTGAGGTACTTCTTGAGGTCGTCGAAGGCCTCCTGGTCCTCGGGGGTCCATTGGAACCCCTCGAGCCCCCAGAGGATCTTGAAGAACTGGAGGCCTCGCTCCCCCGACCGCGAGACGAAGTGGCTGAGCGCGGCTAAGCGGCCGGAGAGCCGCTGGACATCCTTGACGGAGTGCGGCGGGGGCATGTCCAGGAACGCCCGGATCTTTTCGGGGTTTGCCTCTATGCCCCGCTGGGACACGAGGAAACCCAGGAGCTTCCCCCCGCGCACCCCGAAGGCGCACTTCTCCGGGTTGAGTTTGAGCCCAAACGCGCGGAGGTTGTGGAAGGTCTCCGCCAGGTCGTCAATGTGGGAGGCTGCGCGGGGACTTTTGACGACCGCGTCGTCTACGTAGACTTCGACGTTGCGGCTGACTTGATCTTTGAAGACCAGCGTCATGAGGCGTTGGAAGGTCGCTCCCGCGTTCTTGAGCCCGAAGGGCATATGGACATAGCAGAAGGTTCCGAGGGGAGTTATGAAACTCGTCTTTTCCTCGTCCCCTTCCGCCATCCGGACTTGATGGTATCCCGAGTAGGCGTCTAGGAAGCTCATCAGCTCGCACCCCGCGGTGGAGTCGATGAGCTGGTCAATCCGCGGGAGCGGGAAGTTGTCTTTGGGGCAGGCGCGATTAAGGTCGGTGAAGTCCACTCACATCCGCCACTTGTCGGTTGACTTCTTCATGAGGACGAGGTTCGCGAGCCACTCGGGGTGCAGGACCTCCTGAATGAACCCCGCCTCTCGGAGCCGGGTGATCTCCACCTTGATTGCCTCTTGGCGCTCGAGGGAGAGCTTCCTCAGCTTCTGTTTGATGGGGGGTGACCGGGGGCCACTGCGAGCTCGTGCTTAATGACCGCCCGGGCGACGCCCCCCATGTCCGAAGGCTTCCACGCAAAAACATCGGAGTTTTCGCGCAGAAAGGCTGAAAGCTGCGCTGCACGCTCCTCGGGGAGCTCCGCCCCGATCCGGACGATTTTGTCTCCGCCGCCCGGGGACAGCAGGACCTTCCGGAGGCCCCCTTCTGGACGCGGCTTGAGGAGGGGCCTCCCGGGCGGTGGCGCAGCGACGTCTGGTTCCGGGGGAGAGGCCTCCCCCCCGGGCGCCTTTATGAGGTTGACGCTTCCAATTGTGGCGGCGGCGGCGCGCGCTCGTATAGAGCACGGGCCATGTCTTGGTCTCCCCGGATGTTGATCACGCCGTGCGGCCCGGGGATCTTCATGCAGAGGTAGTTTTGATGGGTGGTGGCCCCCAGCCGGTTGATTGTGGACCTCCCCATTATCGCGTTGTAGGAGGAAGGGAGGTCCACTACGTCGAAGCGGACCAGCTCGGTCCGGTAGTTCTCCGGGGTGCTGCAAGTCATGGGGAGATCCACCTTGCCCACGGGGTGGATCCCCTTTCCCGGGACAAACCCTTGCAGGGGCCCTGCCGCGGGGTGCAGGAGCTTCTCATCCACCTGCATCTCCTTGAAGGCCTTCAGGAAGAGGACGTCGGCGGAGCTCCCGCCATCCACAAGGATGCGGGCCAGGTGGCAGTTGTAGATCGTGGCGGAGACGATGAGCGCGCCGTCGTGGGGGAAGCGAACCCCCCGCGCGTCTTCTGCCGTGAAGGTGAGGGGGACGTCCGACCACTTGGGTGGCGGGGACGTGTGCAGCACCCGGAGGCAGACCCTCCTACGATGACGTTGATGCGGCGCTGAGAAGTCGGGAAGGGGAGAGCTTCTGAAGGCTCCTCCTCCTGCATCTACCCCTGCGGACCCCCCGCAGGAGCGGGAAGGGCCGGAACAGCAGGGCGAGGGGGCAAGGAGGCCGGAGTCCCCCCCTGCCTGCGCTGGTCGAGGAACGCCGCGAAGTGTTGCAGCAGTTGGTGGCAATCTCGGGTAGCGTGGGTACTGGACCCATGGAAGCTGCACCACGGTCCTTCCCGACTTCTCCCCGTGGGGCCTTCCTGGCCGGGCGAAGACTGTCCTCCCCCATGGCCCTTCGGCTTGGGGAAGGGACGGTTGCCCCTCGGGGGTTCGCGCGAGCCACCTCCGCCCTCGAGGACAAAGGTGTCCCGTGGCCGTGGCTCGCTACGCCCCCCCTGCCTGGGGCGTTTGAGGGGATCCCTAGCCCCCCGGTCAGCTGGGGCGGGAGCCCCCTGGGTCTTCTTCCAGATGTCGTCTTCCTCCGCCCGAGCGTACTTTTCGAGTACGTTGAAGAGCTCGTCGGCAGAGGAGGGGCAGCTCCGGGAGAGCCTTCGGTGGAGCTCCCCCGGGAGGATCCCGCTTTTGCATGCTTTGATGACCGTAGAGTCGGGGACGTGGGCCACTTTGCTCTTCACTTGAGCAAAGCGCTTGAAGATGCTTCGGATGGTTTCCCCAGTCCTCTGCCGGACGGTGTACAGTTGCGAGGAGTCCAGGGGACACACGTAGTTCCCCTGGAAGTTTGTGCAGAACTCCCGCTTGAGCTGCGTGAAAGACTTGATGGAGCCGGCCTTCAGGTTGTAGAACCAGGAGCGGCCGATGCCAGTGAGGTAGAGGGGGAAGATGTTGCATTGAACCGTCTCGTCCCCCCCGGCCGCGGAGATGGCTGTGGAGTATACCTGCACGAATTCGTAAGGATCGGCCTCACCGTTATAGTGCTCGATGTGCGGAGGGCGGTAGGGCCACGGCCACCGGATGCTTTGAAGACTGCGGCATAGGGGCTGATTAGCCCCCTGCACTCCCCGGGGAGAATCCCGGTCGCTGTCTTCTTTGACGGGGGACACGCCCTCGTTGTCGGAGTCGGGAAGCGGTCCGAGAGGTCCGCCGGAGTGGCGGTGGCGACGCTTTTCTTCTGGACCGGGGCTGAGTTCCCGGATGTCTGGGCTCTCCTCCGGAGAGGCTGGCTCTTCAGCGGGTCTCTTCCCTCGATCGGTGCGAGAGCGAGGCTCTCCGCCCCCCTGGCCAGGGGGAAGTTCTTCCCCGCGCTCAGGTGAATGCATTCGCTCGACCTCCCCCGGGAGAAACGGACCTGTTCCGCCGAGGGAGGGAGCTTATGCACTGTAGCTACCGGCCAGGAGGCTTCCGGGGCCGGCTGGGGGGAGCACCCTGCGAAGACCCCCGGGACCGGAAAGGGGGAAGCCCCTGTATTATCCGGAACCGGGGAGGGGGCGCCCACGGCGACGTCTGGAACCGAAGTGGAGGGAGCCCCCGTGGCAACAACCGGAACTGAAAAGGGGGAAGCCCCTGTAATATCCGGAACCGACGTCGGGGGAGCCCCCGGGGCGGCGTCCGGAGCCGGGGAGCCGATGCGGGGGAAGTCACAGGAGCTGCTCTGTCGACCGCCCCCGGTGCGATAAATGCGACGCACGGGGCGGGACTGGCCCCCGGCGCAGGGAAAACCCCCGGCACGTAATGGGCCCCCGGCCCCGGGAATGGGCCCGGAATGGGGTATCCCCTAGGCGCCACAAAGGGTCCAGGTAGGAAGTAGCCCCCGGTACCGGGACGGGCCCGGGTGCCGGGAGGGCCCGGACGTATAGCCCGCAGGTTTTGGGAATGATCCTAGCGAAGAAAACGCGACGCGGGCTGACCGGGTGACCGGTCCTCCCCGTCGGACAAACACAAGAATTGACACGAGGATTTATATAGGTTCGGGTCCCGGTGGGGGCCCTAGTCCTGTCGGCGTGCTCCGGACCGGAGTCGGCTGGGGAGGCTCTCTCGGGGGAGAGGCTTTCGGAGCACACTCGTGAATTTTGGCTACTTAACAAATATGAATCACTTGTCTTTACAACATGTGGTACAAGGGCTATTTATAGCCCCAAAAAGAAGCAAAAAGACCTATCTACCCCGGAAGCCACCGCCGGATTGAGGGGTAGCGACGTCCTTCTCCCGGTCAGGTGCCCTGGATGCTTGACAGGTGGTCGCTGATTCCCGAGGCGCTCCTCGCGTGACCTGCACGTGATCAAGAACCAAAGACTTTACCTTTGGGAGGGCGATAATGCCCGGGACATGCTTCGGAGGCGATGTCCCTGGCCAGAAGGAGGTGCCCAGGACCGGCCCCAAAGGCCAGGTCCCGGAAGTCAAAAGGCGGCGCCTGGGACCGGCACCGGAGGCCAGGTCCTGGGAACCAAAAGGCGGCTCCCAGGGCAGGCACCAGAGGCCACGTCCCCGAGCAAACGGCGACGCCCGGGACCGGCGCCGGAGGTCAAGTCCCAGAGGCCAAAAGGCGGCGCCCGGGACCGGCACCGGGGGCAAGGTCCCGGGAGCCAAAAGGCGGCGCCCGGGGCAGGCGCCGGAGGCCACATCCCCGGCCAAATGGTGGCGCCCAGGACTGGCACCGGAGGCTAGGTCCAGGGGGCCAAAGGCGGCGCCCGGGACCGGCCCTGGAGGCCAGGTCCAGGGGGCCAAAAGGCGGCGCCCGGGAGCGGCACCGGAGGCCAGGTCCCGGGCGCCAAAAGGCGGCGCCCGGGGCAGGCACCGGAGGTCACATCCCCGGGCAAATGGCGGCGCCCGGGACTGGCACCGAAGGCTAGGTCCCGGGGGCCAAAGCGGCGCTCGAGACCAGCACTGGAGACTAGGTCCTGGGGGCCAAAAGGTGGCGCTCGGGACCGGCGCCGGAGGCCAGGTCGCAGCGGCCAAAAGGCGGCGCCCGGGACCGGCCCTGAAGGCCAGGTCCCGGGGACCACAAAACTGCGCCCGGGACTGGCATCGGAGGCCAGGTCCCGGGCGCCAAAAGGCGGCACCCGGGGCAGGCACCGGAGGCCACGTCCGCGGGCAAATGGCGGCGCCCGGGACCGGCACCGGAGGCCAGGTCCCGGGGGCCAAAGGCGGCGCCCGGGGCAGGCATCGGAGGCCACGTCCCCGGGCAAATGGCGGCGCCCGGGGCCAGCACCGGAGGCCAGGTCCCGGGGGCCAAAGGCGGCGCCCGGGACCAGCACCGAAGGCCAGGTCCCGGGGGCCAAAAGGCAGCGCCCGGGGCAGGCACCAGAGGCCACGTCCCCAGGCTAATGTGACACAACTTACCTGGACTTAGTCACACGGAGACTTCCCCCAACACATGTTCAACGGCACCATTACTCTATGGATGAGCTACAGAGGCGAAGCATACTTTGGTCCCAATGTCGTTGCAATAGTCCAAAAAGAGACCACTGACGAACTGAGAATCATTGTCAGTAATAAGACGACTCAGAACACCAAATCATGTAGCAATATTCTTATGAAAGAATTTCTTCGCCTCAACGGCGGTATCGTTGCGGACTGGTTCAGCTTCAATCCACTTGGTAAACGTGTCAAGGCTATGAATAAGAACTTATATCCATTGACCGCTTGGAGCATAGAACCTACAATGTCTATTCCCCAGACCACAAAAGGCCATGTTAAAGGAATATTTTGTAAGGCATATGCAGGCTAATAAACTTGCCTTCCATGAAATTGACACTGTGGGCATGTCTTGACCAAATGCTTGGCATCATCAAGTGTCGAAGGCCAGTAAAATCCCAGCTGGAATGCTTTTCCGGCCAGTATTCGATATGACGCGTGTGCACCACATACACTGTCATGAATTTTTTTCAAGAGGGATTGTCCTTTCTTTTGAAATGTACAGCGCATGAATACTCCTTGAGTACCCTTTCTGTATAAAACCCCATCAATGATTTTATACAGACGCGCCTTTCGAATTAACTGATCACTTTCGATTTCATCCTTAGGCAAGGTCCCATGTTTGAGATAGATCCGCAATGGACGGGTCCAATCTTCTTCATGTCTAAGGTCGGCGATGTGAACTGTCACCAAGTCATCCTCAACCGAAGCCATGATCGAGGGAAGTGTTCAACGAACACTCTTGCCAGAGCGGATGTGTGTGAGGACCCAATTTGTGATAATTGGTCTACGAGTATATTGTCCTTTCGCGGGATATATTGGACTTCAACATGACTAAAGTGTTTTTCCAATTTCCTCACTTCCCCCAGGTAATGAGCCATTGTCTCATCAGAGGTGCTGTACTCCTTGTTTACCTGGTTTACGACTAGCTGTGAGTCTCCCTCACCACTAGCCGATGGACTACGAGGAATTTAGCTGCTCAAAGCCCTACAATAAGACCTTCATACTCTGCCGCGTTGTTGGTCGCAACAAAGTGTAATTGAATGACATACTTGAGTTGGTCGCCCTAAGGCGTGATTAAGACCACTCCAGGCCCCGAGTGTTGAAAACTGCAAGAGCCACCAAAATACACCGTCCAATGATTGGTGCATTGTAAATCTTTAGATTCTTGCGCAAGAGGGTCGGCATTAGTCCATTCGACCACAAAGTCTGCAAGAATTTGAGATTTAACTGCTATGCGAGGGGTGAAATGGATGTCAAATGCTCCAAGTTCCACTGTCCACTTCGCAATGTGACCAAATTTCTCTGGATTTCGGATAATATCTCCCAATGGGAAGGACGAAGGCACGGTAATTTTGTGCGCTTGAAAGTAATGTCGTAGCTTACGGAAAGCCATCAGAAATGCGTAAAGTAATTTTTGGACCTCAAGATAACGCTCCTTTGGTCCATGAAGTACTTCTCTTACATAATAGATTGGTTGTTGTACACACTTTCTCTCTGCGACCAGAATTTCCCTGACCGCGTGAGGGATGGCTGCCAAGTAAAGGAGTAGTGCCTCCCATATATTTGAAGAGACCAGCACTGGCGGACCTGAAAAACATGCTTTGACCTATTGAAAGGATTTTTTGGCTTCATCCGACCAGGTAAAACCATTGTGCTTGCGAAGAGCCTTAAAGAAAGGCAATCCGCGTTCGCCTAGTCGTGATATGAAACGGCTTAGAGCCGCCATGCGACCTGTTAGGCTCTGGATGTCCTTCATGGTCGAAGGAGATCTCATTTGCTAATGGCCCTGATTTTTTCAGGATTAACCTCGATGCCTCGTGAACAAACAAGGAAACCCAAAAGTTTACTAGAAGAAACTCCGAAGGAGCACTTTTCAGTATTTAACTTTATTCCATGCTTATTCAGATTACAAAAGGTTTCAGTAAGATCATCTAAGTGACTAGAGCTTTTTAATCTCTTTACAACCAAGTCATCGACGTAAGTTTCTAGATTACACCCCAACTGGGAAAGAAAGGTCTTTTGCATCAAGCGCTGGTACGTGGAACCAGCATTCTGGAGACCAAATGGCATTCTGATGTAGCAGTAGGTGCCAAATGGTGTGATGAAGGCAGTTTTCTCTCCATCTTCTTCTGCCATGATAATTTGATGGTACTCTGAGTAAGCATCCAGGAAGCTCATCAGCTCGCAATCCGTGGTAGAATCGACCAACTGATCTATGCGAGGAAGGGGAAAATCATCCTTCGGGCAGGCACAGTTTAGGCTGGTGTAATCGATGCACATGCGCCACTTACCATTTGACTTTAGGACCATGATCGGGTTCACAAGCCATTCAGGATGTTCGACTCCACGAATAAATCCTGCCTTCTGGTGTTTGTCCAACTTTGAATTGATGGCTTCTTGCCGATCAACAGCAAACCGTCTGAGCTTTTGCATTATTGGTCGCTGTCCAAGCTGGATTGCTAGCCTGTGCTCAATTACCTCCCTTGGGACTCTAGGCATGTCGAATAGTTTCCACGCAAACACATATGCGTTAGCCCGGAGGAAAGTAGTGAGCTCAAGTTCCTATTTGTCATCTAGGCCTGATCCAATCTGAATGGTTCTGGATGGATCATCTGGGTACAATGGAACTAGCTTTAGCTTTTCATCTGGCCGCGGGGCAACTTTGATCGTATCTGAGGCCGTGGTCGCATCTTTAACATCCCGAAGGGGAAGCTGATCCACCAACTCCAGAGATAGCCGATCACAAGTAAGTGCCGTGTTTTGGCTGCCTTGGACCAAAATAACGCCTTTGGGGCCTAGTAGCTTGGCGCATTGTAAGAATAATGCGTTGCCGCCATGAACTTAGTAAGAGTTGGCCTACCAAAAATAGCGTTATACTCCAAGTCGCAATTGATCACATCAAATGTAATCAATTCTCTTCAAAAGTTGTCTGGTTCTCCCAATGTTACTGTTAACACAATCTGCCCCATCGGCATCATTGAGGGACCAGGGATTATCCCATAAAACGGGTGGATTATGGGTTTAATCTTTAAACGAGAAATTTGCATCTCGTCCAGTGCCTTGACCAATAAAAGGTCTAAGGAACTGCCCCCGTCGATCTGAACTCTTTCGACCCTAGCATTGCTAATTATGGGGGTAATGACCAGAGGAAGCCGCAATGGTTGTGTAAGCCCCTTGGGACAATCAGCGCGATCAAAGGTCAAAGGAGTTTCCGACCAACGAGGATATTGGGGTTGTCCAAGGGGAGTTAACTTGATTTACCTCGCGGTAAAGAGTTTTGAATTATTGACACTTAGAAGCATAAGAAGAGGAACCACCAAATATGATATTGACATGGTTTTGGGTACCTGGTAAGACATTTCTTCGTCTCCATCAGCGTCTCTAACCCCACAGGCCTGATCCTTTTGAGGTATGGTCGGCATAAGTCCAATTCCTTGATAGAAATCCTCCAGTTGCTTCAACCAGTTGCGACAATTCTTGAGATCATGTCCCGAGGAATTATGGAATGGACACCACTTCTTGTTTCCCTGTGAGTTAGTTTGTTTTCCCGATTGATCACTATCGTGGACACTAGGAGTTTTACTTTTGAATGAGAACTTGTTACCTTTTCCCGGTGGTGGTTTTTCGGTGATGACAACCTCTCAGTACTGTCCAGCACGATTCTTTTTGGACTTCTTGGATTTTCCGCCAGATGATGATTCTAGTTTCTTGCTAGAATCATCTTTATTGCCATCCTTGAGACCTGGTTGAGGTGGAAAATTTCCTTTATCCACCATCCTATTCCATTCAACGGCCTTGGCCGCATCAGAATATCGGCCAGCCATGTCGAAGAGATCGGCCACTGACCGAGGTGGGTGGATAAGTAAATCTTCGATAAACCTCCGATATCGAACAGCATGATTAAATGCTCTAATAACAGAGTTGTCAAAAATGTTTGGAATGGTATTTCTCACTCCAACAAATCTTTTGACGAATTGCCGAAGAGTCTCTGTAGAACTTTGGCGTAGGCGATGAAGATCATCCTCCTTGCCAGGCTTCTGGTAATAATTTTGGAAATTGTTGAGTATTGCATCACACAACATTTCCCAATTGTAAATTGATCCCTTTGGTTGATTAATCAACCAGGTTCTTGCGGGTCCTTCGAGGACCGTTGGCAAATAATTTGCCATTATGCGGTCATCTCCTCCTGCCGCTTGGATGGCAATAATGTAGATTCGAAGAAACTAGGATGGGTTCTGAGTTCCATCAAATCTCTCTATCGTTCCTGGTTTAAACTTGTCTGGCCAGACCACAGCACGGAGGCCTAGTGAGAAAGCTTTACAACTGACATAGGAACTGCGGAGGAATCTGCGACCTTCGACCTAGCCGCGGGCGACATCACCTTGAGGAGACGCACCACGTGGACCCAGGCGAGAATGGATTGGTACGTGATCTCGATCATGAGAACTTCCAACCCGCTTGACCTTATCATGCCGAACTAATCCTGATGGCAATCGATTGCGCCTGCCATGACTAGAGTAAGAGTAACCTCACTGATGGGAGTGAATCGTTGAGTGGGAAGACGCTGTTGGAGTTGCATTAGATCCAACCTCATCAAGCGTTTCCACCAGGATTCTGAAAAAGGTCGGCCTATCCACATTTTCGATATTAGGAGGAGGATTACGCAGGCATCTGCGATTACACGAATCTGATCTTGTGTACTCCTCCTAGGCGCCGTAGGTGTTACCGTTTCTTCAATCGTCGGAGGATAATCTGGGGCTAAAGAAGGTGTTTGGTCGCGCCTGCGACCATGCGGATGTCGGGAGGTACTCGGAGTGGCATCATAACGATTGCGCGAGGTGCAGGGCTTCCTTAGTAGCCCTACGAATCTCGTTTTCTCGTCGCTCGCGATCCTGATCCTCCTTCTGTTTTCGTTCCTGTTCCTCCTTTTGTCTGCGTTCTTGTTCTTCCCTAGAAATTTGCTGCTCAGGAGTTTCCTCCGATAATGCAGCAAATTCTCGGGGGAGCAAGGTCACAGATGGAGAGAACCTCCCTGTCTGTTCCGAATCGGATTTGAAATCAAAGAGGGACTGGAGGTTGTCCAGGTCAAACCTCCCAGGACTAAACTCCAGGTTACCATCATCCACATCCTCTGAAGCGACGTGTTGTGGTACATATTCAAGCTCCAATGTGGCAGGACTCACATGAGGCATCTGTTCTATCCTCTCTGTCTCTTGGTCGATGGACATAACCAAGGTCGGAGAAGATGCATCCTCAGGATGTTCCTACATCCTCAAGAACATCCTCACGATCAACCTCTTCCATAGGAATGGGATCGTCGGGTGAGGGCATCCGAACATGGGCATAATCATCGAGATCAAAATCATTCTCAGAACATACGCCCTAGACATGACTTATCAGAACTCTTGATGAAAAAGAAACACCTTGAGAAAGGCCCTACGGTGGGCGCCAGCTGTCGACGATTTAGACTCTGGGTCCTTAGTCGATCTTGCGCAGATTTGTGAGTTGTATGTGAGACCTTTCAAGGTTCCCTCAAGTAAGTTAAGACAAGTATGAAATGGAGACGCGAGGAATTATACAGGTTCGGGCCCCCAATAGGATTGAGTAATAGCCCTACGTCCTGTTGTGGTTTGAGAGCATTTACAAGGAGGAGAGGTTGTTATATAGGCTAATCAATCTCTCTCAATACTTTTATCTAAGTTTCTTATCTCTTATGTAATCTGATGATGTATTGTGTCCCCTCCATACCGTACATCTGCCATCCTTTTATACTGAATGAAAGGACGCCAATGTGAGGCAGTCTTGGACGGTTGCCATAGTGCAGTTTGTATAACCACACCAACCTCTTCGCCGATTAACATGTGCAGTTATAGATAACCGCACACCCCAACCTCTTGGCGGTTGTCTTCACACGTGGGTGAAGTTATCCTTTAGTCCTGGGAATGTGTCTGATAAAGCTCAGACACACTCAAGTCATCCTGGTCGCGCATAGCCTGCGACCTTCTGGTATGCAGGAAGCTGTCCTCTGCGACCATAGTGGCTGCTGGGTCACAGGGTCACATATCACATCCGAACTTAACTTGAACATGATATATATTAAATAAACTAGCTCGGGTGATAATCCTCATCATAGAGTTTCTTCTGGTAAACTTTTGGGTTTCCTTGTTTGTTCAAGAGGAATTGAGGTTAATCTGAAAAAATCAGGGCCATTGAGCAAGTGAGACCTCTTTCGACTATGAAGGATGTCCAGAGCCTAACATGTCACATGGCGAACATGGATTGCCTTTCTTTAAGTTTCTCCGTAAGAACAATAGTTTTACCTGGTCGGATGAAGCCGATAAAACCTTTCAAGAGGTACAAGCATATTTATCTAGTCCGCCAATACTGGTCTATCTAATTTTGGGGGAGCCATTACTCCTTTACCTGGCGGCTACCTCTCACGTGGTCAGCGTAGTTCTGGTTGTGGAGAGAGAAGGTGTACAGAAACCAATCTATTATGCAAGTGAAGTACTTCATGGACCAAAAGAGCGTTACCCTGAAGTCCAGAAGTTACTTTACGCTCTTTTAATGGCTTCCCGCAAGCCACGACATTACTTTCAAGCACATAAGATTATTGTGCCTTCATCCTTTCCATTAGGAGATATTATCCAAAATCCGGAAAAATCTGGTCGCATTGCGAAATAGGCAGTGGAAATTGGAGCGTTTGACATTCATTTCACCACTCGTGTTGCAATTAAATCTCAAATTCTTGCAGATTTTGTGGTTGAATGCACTAATCCCGACCCTCCTAGGCAAGAATCTGTAGATTTACAATGCACCAACTATTAGACGATGTATTTTAATGGCTCTCGTAGTTTTCAACACCCAGGGGCTAGAGTGGTCTTAATTACGCCTTAGGGCGACCAACTCAAGTGTGTCATTCAACTACACTTTGTTGCGACCAACATCGCAGCAGAATATAAAGGTCTTCTTGCTGGGTTCCGAGCAGCCAAATTCCTTGGAGTTCGTCGATTAGTGGTGAGGGGAGACTCACAGCTAGTCGTAAACCAGGTAAACAAGGAGTACAGCACCTCCGATGAGACAATGGCTCATTACCTGGAAGAAGTGAGGAAATTAGAAAAACACTTCAGTCATCTTGAAGTCCAATTTGTTCCGCGAAAGGATAATATACTCGCAGACCAATTATCGAAAATTGGGTCCTCACGTACATCCGCTCCGGCAGGAGTGTTCATTGAACACTTACAATATCCTTCGATCGCAGCTTCGGTCGAGGATGACCTGGTGACAGTTCATGCCGCCGACCTTGGACATGAAGAAGATTGGACCCGACCATTGCGGATCTATCTTGAACATGGGACCTTGCCCAAGGATGAAATCGAAAGTCACTAGTACAGAAATGCAGTCTACTAACCCCTATATTCTATCGGTTATTAGCGCTTTAGTAGAAAACCGATAGAAAATGTGCCTTGCGGCCAAAAAAGGCCAACGGGTATATTTTTCCTATCGGTTTGTAAGAAACTTACCGATAGAATAAATACTATGATTTACTCTAGCGGTGAAGAACATATTTGCTGTTAGAAGAGATGCATAAGTACTGACGGGAGAATGTTGTGCGCCGATAGGACTGGTCGACTTCTTCAACTAGACTTATTCTATCGGTAATTTATTAGTATACCGACAGAATATCTCAAAAATTCCTATCGGCAATATGTAGTGTGCCGATAGAACCGTTCGCCTTCTACAAATATTTTTATTCTATCGGTAATGTATTCTTTTACCGTTAGAATATATCAAAAATTGCTTAGAACTGTTCGTCTTCAAATACTTTCATTCTATTGATAATGAATGTTTATACCGTTAGAATATAGAAAAAATATTTTAGAACTGTTCGCCTTCTACAACTAGTATGATTCTATCGGCAATGTACGTATATACTGACAGAGTGTGGACAAAAATTCCTATCGGTAATTGTATTGTGCCGATAGAGCCATTCGACTTCTACAGATGTTTTTGTTCTATCGGTAATTGATTTTTTACCGTTAGAATATATATAAAATGACTAACGGTATGCGGTTTTTGTACCGATAGAATTTATCTAGTACTATAAATACAGGGGTATGTCTCTTCATTCTCACAGTTCATCTGGGGCTCGTAGTCCTAACCAGTAAGCTCCATGGACGGCCGGCGCACCTCTACAGGTGACCGCTGCACCTCCGCACCTCCATCGACGCCCTCTAGACTTCCACATCCCAAGCAAGGTACGTAAATCATTCTAATCCGATTATGGCAATTATTCTGCTTTTTTTGTATCCTTCATTTTGATGTGTCTTCTTTTCAATATGATTATGATCGTTGCAGGTCCTTGGATGATGCTCATGAGGGGCAACGTATTTCACGGTTCTTCATCGCAGTACGCTGCCTACGTTGGCTTGTTGGCGAAAGAAACGGTGAAGATCACCGTCGAGAGCTGGAAGGACGTGAAATGCGAGATCTTGGTTGGCTCGGTCGAGAAGATCCTTAAGCCCTGCGTGTTTCTCAAATCAGGACCTATAGAAAGCATCTTACATTTTTTTGCATGCACCAGCTTGTGGCCAGATGCTTACCTGCTTGGAGAAGAAGAATTGTTGTTATTTGCACAGCCATTCTACACCATCACTACACAGAACAACATCTTGGAAGGTCGATTCTTTTTGTTAATGGAGTTGAGTTGAGTTGAGTTGAATTGAGTTGATCGAGTTTGAGTCTGAGGAAATCACCAATACGTACAAATGTAAGTCGACGGCAGTTCCAGCTCCTCGGGCGTCTTCGAACTGAACTCCTATGGTTAAGTCCAATGTGGTTCAGACATTTGTTGTTTTGGACAGACGGTTTTGATCTTACAAACCATCTGAGATGTCCTCTGTACAAATTGCATTTCATATATACAGTTCATGAATTTCATACATGCACAGTACTCAAATATATACAGTCTCATATATATTTGTACAATTGAACTCAGAAATATATTTGTACAGTACTCAAATATATACAGTTTCATATGCACAGTACTCAAATATATTTGTACCCCTCTGTATAGCATTTCATATATACACCATAGAACTCAGAAATATGTACAATTGAACAAATAAATGTAATCGACAATTAAACTCAGTGTGTTAGATGTACAAATAAATGTAAGGCCGCACTAATACGAACCTTGTGGGTCCCTAAACTTCCCCTTGGTTATTATGATCTCCGAAAGGAAAAACTCAGCGAGCATCCCTCGGACAATACCAATCTGCCGAGGGTCAAGGCTTTCTGAAGGGAAGTCGACCCCCTGCAGCAAGAGTTGGTACATAAAAAATTAGCTGCAGTTGTAAATTCTGTCAAATAGATACAAAGGGGAGCAGTTGTATACCTTGGGGAAATCTGGCCGGTGAGGGGTGATGATCAGGTCATACATGTGGCGCATCACGTAGAACCCACATGTATTGTCGTCCGGCTGCTGATTGCACTGCCAATTTACAGACTGAGAGTTAGGTGGGGACAAGTTATAAAGTAAAACAGATGCCAGTTGAAATTTGTACCGAAAATTGTAACCACTGAAACTTATCGGCTCGCCGCTCGTGTTGTCTCCCTACCTCGGCAAAGTACTTTGTGAAAGCCCTGTAGATAGTCAAAATTGACAGTTGGAGGATAGCCGAAATTGACAATTTGAGGACAGTAAATCTAGATGCATGCAAGACAGGTCCACATCACCTTTCGAATACATCTCGTGCACCGCAATACGAGTACCCTTTCCTCTGCAATGAGTCAAGGTAGAACACCTTGTTGCTTTTCAGAATAAGTAGCAGCAGGATCCAGTGGTAGCTACATATTACACGTAAAGAATTAAAAATTTAATCTAAATTTGGGGCTGTGCACATGGAGACACTAATCTACGGGTGAAGTACTGATGAAAGCACTCACCTCTGGTTGTAGGATACAAGTATATACTCCTTGTCGACCTGAACAAGCAACCCTCTTTTGATGTAGTCGACAACGAAGTCTGCGTCGGTCCTAAACATCACCTCGGCGACCATCTGGGGGTCCAAGAAACCAACAGGTATGCCCTTAGATTTGGCATAGTTGGTCATGCAGCTGCACGGAAGTAACCAATTAATAAATGACATATATCCGTATATGCACGGATAGTAGGATACTTACAGCACCCAAGACCGTAGGATTGACAAGTCGAGCGCATCTTTGTTCAGTAAATTGTGCAGGTCTTCGAAGGTCACCGAGTAGGTCCCAATGTCATTATGGAACTCTACCACGGTGTACTTGACCATGATGTGCGTCGGATGCTGCGTCCTGGTTTGGTTTGTCCTCTTCATGTACCATGCATGCAGGCTCTGGCATGCTAACCCCATGGTCGAAATTGCGGTATCGGAGGCCATGGGCATCCCCAGAGCGAACGGTATGAGAGCTGGCGCACTCTTCTCGTTCTCCTTCGCTGGGCTCTTCTTTGCTTTTCCCCTACTAGCCAGCTTCTTGAATGGTTGCCTCTTAGTCAGAGTCAGCTTCGTCATCGGAGGGGTATGCTGGCTAGTAGGCCATGTGTCGGTCTGTGATGTCTGTGATGTAAGAACCTACGTATTAGGACACTAACTCTGAGGGCTATTATTACAGTACGATGTCTTTCTTGGGCCATTGCACGAACGTGTGCACCGCATCCCCGAGAGTGGTAATCTCGTCGTTCGGTGGCTTCTCCAAGGGAAAACCCTTGCAATGGTCAAAGACACTGTCCACCTGGACTCGTGCAAAACCCTCACATAGAGGGGCACCATGGATTGTGGCCCCCGCCGTGCATGGTTGCGCCATCCCACGGGTAGCCTCGATCGGGAAGAGACCGGCCAGCATCATAAGCTTGCAGGAGGCGGGTTCCTACAAACAGTGCGCATTAACATAGACAAACGGTCATTACCTGTAGAAAGTCCACCGGATACTTTGGAGAGGGCTCCGTCTGCGAAGACCTCGGCGCAGACGCGCAGCTACTACGGTGGCCAAGAATGGGGGTTGGTACTTCCGCTGCTAGAAGGGGGGTGCCCTGGGTCGCCTTTCTTAGCTCTTCATACATGGACCGCATCTCCGACAACTGCTGGAGGAGTGCTTTATCCTGAACAGCGAACTCCGATCGCATCTCCTCCTTTAGCCGTTCATTGCGGGCTTGGTGGGATCTCTTTCTCCTCTTAGCCGCCTCCTCATCATCAGGGAAACCATGCCTCCAAGGCACAATGGCACCGAGGCCGCGCACGCGGCCTGGATGCTCCTTGTTTCCTAGCGCCGCTGTGAGGATATCCCTGTCCCTCCTCGGGTTGAACTCTCTGGATGCCGCCTGCGCACTCAGCGTCACCTGCAACAGGAGAACTTAGCAATACAGCCCATTGCATGTGTGTTACGAGGATAGTACGTGATCAGACAATCTTACCAGCCGGTCGATCACTTCCCTGTCCGCAGGGTTACTTACAGAGACGCTTCCGGAGGAGTTCATCGTCAATCTTGCTCGGCACCAATTGCGGGCGCGCACGTCCGTTATGGCCGCATAAGGACTGCCGGCCGAAGACTGAGAAGCCTCCTCGTCCTGCTTCCTCCACAATGCCTTCTTCCCCACATACCCACAACTGCCTAGTCTGTGTGGGTGGGTATTCTTGGCCTGGTTAGCCTGGCCCTTCGCACTAAGCTCCTGGAACTCTGGCTTGGCCTTCATCTCGACGAACTGCTGCCATGCCTCGGGAGTCACGAAAGGGAAGTCATCGAAGGGGGTCTTCGACTCCTTCACATAGAGCCTGACAAGGTGGCTCTTGAAGTTCCTCCACGCCTTGTTTATTGACATTAGTGTCCTCCGGCGGATGGTGAAGTGGCGATCCTTGGGAATGTGAAACGCCGCCTGCATTTCTTCCCACAGCTCATCCTTGCACTCTGGGGGCACTTGACCCCAGTCGGAGGTGGTGATGGGCACCCGCTCCCTTGCCACTTTGCCGCATAGTGAGCGGTACTGACCGACAAGTTTGTCCGGAGCTTCCAGCACACCATTGTCGTCGAACTGGACGTGCTGCTTTTCCCGCTTGTCCAGACACGCGCATGTCGTCCGGCCTCGCCCCTTTCTCTTCTTCTGTGGGGTCACGGCGGACGAGGCGACCTCCGGCCCAGGCGTCTCATCGCCAGCGAGGTCACCCTGACTCCCCGAGTGGTGCATTTCGTCACCAGACATAGTTCCTAACATAAGTGAAAGAGAGAACAGTTTAAGTAAATCTGCAACTAATAATTCTATAACAAAACCCATATACTTATAATTAACCAAGAATGACAGAAACGGTGGGGAGGCGATGGAGGTGATCGCGTCGGAGGCGGGAGGGCGATGGAGGTGATCGCGCCTGACGGTGGAAAGGCGATGCAGGTGATCACGACGGACGGAGAGGAGGAGAAGGTGGGAGGCGATGGAGGTGATCGCGACGGACGGTGCGAGGGCGGAGAGAGCTAGGGCAAACAATTGCGAAGACTGGAATGAGCGGGACAAACCCCGCCTTGAACTATTAACCGCGACGATATTATCACAGTAGGTCCAACGCTCACAACTGTCTGTGATAATATTATCACAGTCGGTTCTCGCATCAGAACCGTCTGTAATAATCGACATAGTGATAGTCACCAGAGAGATTATCACAGACGGTTTTGAGTTGAGAACCGACTGTGACTCTGATTATCATAGACGGTTTGGAATTGAGAACCGACGGTGCACGTCAAGAACTCGAAGAGTCGGACACTGTTGAAAATATCACAGTCGGTTCTATATATATAACCATCTGTGATAATATTATCACAGTCGGTTCTCAAATAAAAACCGTCTGTGGTAATCTACATAGTGAGAGATTATCATGGAAAGCTTCTACGCTCACTCCACTATTTTGCACAGTGCTCTTTCGATCTTGAGCTTTCGTGTAAAATGTGTACCCATTGATGTCGTATCCCTGCCATGTCTGTACAGTAAATGTGGGCCCTTTTGCCAACCATTAAAGGTTCTCACTTGCGGACTCTCCGGTGATTCGTACCTTCATCCACGCGTTGAATCGACTGTTATGTTGTCCCGTGATCCAAACCTCGGATAGGCGAGGATTGTCTTGTCGTAGCATCTCCTTGTGCTTGTCGATGTACGGAGACACCTCCGTCATGTGTTGCAAGACCCAAAAATGAGCTTTCGAGTACATATCGAAATCAGGAGTGATGGCTCTCCGTCCAATAGTGCCAACACCATCAATCCTCCCCTCGTGACGAGACACAGGAACTCCTATTGCTTCTACCTCGGCCATGTAATCGATGCAGAACTCAACAACCTCTTCCGCTACATAACCTTCAACAATGCTACCCTCGGGCCGGGACCGATTCCTCACGTAGGCCTTAAGTACACCCATGTACCTCTCAAATGGATACATATAACGTAGGAACACGGGTCCACATATCTTGATTTCTCTGACAAGGTGGACGGTGAGATGGACCATGATATCAAAAAATGATGGAGGAAAATACATCTCAAGCTGACAGAGAGTTCGAACCGCCTCGCTCTGTAGAGAATCTAGTCTATCGGGATCAATGACCTTGAAAGAAATTGCATTGAAGAAAAAACATAGCCTCGTGATCGTCTCTCTGACCTTATGCGGCAGAATACTCCGGATGGCAACAGGAAGCATTTGTGTCATCAACACGTGACAATCATGAGACTTCATACCCAGCAATTTCAAATCGCCCATGGACACAAGCTTTTTCATATTTGCGGAGTAACCCGATGGAACTTTAACACCACAGAGACACTTACAGAGTTCTGTCCTCTCAGCCTTGCACAAAGTGTAGCATGCAGGGGGGAGGTATATACGGCCTTTATCGTCCTCTCTCGGTGCTAGCTCGGGCCTGATTCTCATTTCGATCATGTCACGCCGCACATTGACGCCATCCTTTGTCTTCCCTGGAATGTTCAGCAATAGGCCGATTAAACTGTCACAAACATTCTTCTCTACATGCATGACATCAATGCAATGACGAACCTCTAAATGCTCCCAATACGGTAAGTCCCAAAATATCGATCTCTTCTTCCAAGTGTTCTTCGTGTGGGGTTTCAATTTACCACCCTTTCCAAACACAACGTCTATGTCCTTCACCCGTGAGTAAACATCTTTCCCGCGCGTAGGCTTCGGGGTTGAACCATCTTCCTTGTGGCCGTCAAATTCCCTCTTCCTCTTACGATACGCGTCATTCTTCGGAAGAAACCTACGGTGACGCATGTACACTGTTTTCCTGCAATTCTTCAGCCACACGCTCTCAGTCTCATCTTCGCAGTGGGGGCAGGCTTTGGCTCCTTTCGTAGTACGGCCCGACAAATTTCCAAGGGCAGGGAAATCGTTAATGGTGCAGAATATCATGGCACGTAGGATGAAGTTCTCTCGTTTGTATGCGTCCCATACCTGCACCCCTTCGTTCCACATTGTTAGGAGATCCTCTATCAATGGTGCTAGGTACACATCAATATCGTTTCCGGGTTGTTTTGGTCCTGAGATAAGTAGAGACATCATGATGTACTTCCGCTTCATACACAACCAAGGAGGAAGGTTGTAGATACACAAAAGAACCGGCCAAGTGCTATGCCGACTGCTCATGTTACCAAAAGGATTAATTCCATCGGTATTCAACCCGAACCTTATATTCCTCAATTCCGCTCCGAAGTTAACAAATTCCCTGTCGATGTTTCTTCACTGCGAAGAATCAGCGGGGTGTCTCAGCTTTCCATCCTTCTTCCGGTCTTCCGAGTGCCAACGCAGTAATTTTGCCTCTTTATGGTTTGCAAACAAACGCTGCAAGCGGGGAATGACTGGCAAATACCACAACACCTTAGTAGGAGGTCCTTGCTTTATCTCAGCGTAGTCGCCGTCGTCTGTTCGGTCCTTAGTATGCTTATAGCGGGATGTGCCGCACACCGGACAAACATGCATATCCTTGTAGTCGTTACGGTAAAGGATGCAATCATTAGGGCATGCGTGTATCCTTTCTACTTCCATTCCCAAAGGACACAACAGCTTTTTCGCTTGGTAGGTGTTTTTTGGCAGCTCGTTTCCTTCCGGGAGCATGTCCGCCAAAAGATCTAACAGTGCTGTGAAACTCTTATCGGTTCCAGCTGTTGCTTGCCTTCAATTTTAACAGTTCAAGCACAGAGGCCAACTTTGTGTACTTCGACTTGCAACCAGGGAACAACGGCTTTTCTGAGTCCTCAATCAAGCGCTTGAATTTGCCAAACTCCCTTTCACTGTAATTTCCTTCCACATCACGCAACATGTCATCTAAATGGTCATCCTCTGGCATATCCTCGTCGAAGTCGTTGTTCGGATCCGACATGTCCTGTTCCTCAACCTGAGTGGCACTTGTTTCTGCAGTTGGCTCTTCTCCATGGTGGACCCAACACGTGTACCCCTTTTTGAAACTACGTCGGATCAAGTGGGCGACAATTTGAGATGAGTTGGCGAACATCTTAATATTCTGGCAGTCTACACAAGGACAGTACATATATGGTAAATCCTTCTTCGCCATGTCTTGCTCAGCAACCTTTTCGAAATCAAAACACCTTTCATGTATTCCTCACCCACTCGGTTGTCATTATACATCCAATCTCGGACCATCTGCAATTAATCAAATTCATACACATGCTAATTAGTAAATCAATGGAGATCGATATTGATAATGAAATCAAGCAATGTGTATGCCTTGGGAGCAAGTACCAACCTTGGTTCGATCCTCAAATTTTTGCCCCCAAATGCTCCCCCGGCCTTTCAAAATTTCGCTCTTCCTTGCCCCAAATCTCTTCTAACTGGACAGTGTAGGTCGAGCAAGAGAGAACAACTAGCTCAAAACATCCGCCAAAAGACCTTTTATACCAGGTTCAATACAGACGGTTCTATATAATACCGTCAGTAATATCGGTGCATTTTTGAAGAACAGAATATCACTGACGGGTTTCACTCTATTAACCGTCGGTAATATCGGCGCATTTTGTGTAACTATGATAGAAATATTACAGACGGTTATGAACTCCAAACCGTCCATGATAATTACAATATCACAGACGGTTCCTAGATCAAAATCGTCCGCTTTACTATCACAATCGGTTTTTACTTCAGAACCGTCTGTGATTATCACTGTCGGATTTTACATCAGAACCGTACGTGATTATCACAGTTAGTTTTTACATAAGAACCATCTGTGTTAATTATAAAATCAACAATCTGCAAGATTATCACAGACGATTTTAAGGTCCGAGCCGTCTATGATATCACAGACGGTTCCTAGGTCAAAACCGTCCGCTTTACTATCACAGTCGATTTTTACTACAGAATCGTCTGTGATTATCACTGTCGAATTTTACATCAGAACCGTACGTGATTATCACAGTCGGTTTTTACCTCAGAACCGTCTGTGTTAATTATAAAATCAACAATCTGCAAGATTATCACAGACGATTTTAAGGTCCGAACCGTCTATAATATCCCGGATTGTTTGTTTGCATTCGACTACTGGTCATCAGTTGTTCCACTTATTTTTCATATTTGGTTCTATCTTATTTCAATGTTACTATTTAAAAAAATGAACGTTCAGACTATTTGGTTTTATCTTGTTTTTCATATTTGTTGTATATATGTCTGTGGATCTTCAAAGAATTTTGAGACTATTAGAGTCGGTCCTGAGATTAAAACCATCTGTAATCTTACAATCAGAGACGGTTTTGAGTTAAAAACCGTCTTGTTCGCAGCAGTATTTTCTTTTTAACATTTTCACACAGAACATCATTGGGTGATTATCAGTTACATAATCAATCAAAAAGCCATATATATAAGGAAAAGAAATTTCTTATTTCTTATAATCTTTGCATACATAAGAGATACAATTAAGCGACCAATTAATTAGCGTCGACCTGTTCCGAAAGTAACTTACAAAGTTCTCCTAGGGACGTATTGGCATCAGTAGGATCTACACTGGCCGCCCCAGGAGAACTACCAATGGCTCTAAGACTATCAACATCATCTCTCAGCAAAGGAGTGGATTTGGCATCAGTAGGATCATCCAAGAAATTAAAGTTGATACAACAAAGGTGGAGATGAAGCTGCAACTCAAAGCACTCTGCCAAGTGCAGAATGGCAAAAGACATCCCCTCAGAATGCTTCTCCAGCGCCTCTTTTTTTTTTTTGGAGAGTTCTGCACAAGGCAGCTTTCTCCTCCTGCACATATGCTTCTCCAGCTTCTCCTAGGGACGTCTGCTGGGAGGGTGAAGATGATTGCCAAGCTTCAGAGTGGATTTGGACGTGGAAGTGTGAGCCTTACCCCAGAAAGTTGATCATCCAAGAAAAGCTGATGATACAAAGGTGTTGAAGAGGGGATATTGGAAGGATTGTTGTGGATCTCCAAAGGTGGAGTCGATGCAACTGGAGGGGTTGCAAGGGGCAATGTGGCAACACAGGCCTCAGCACCCTCTAAGTCTTCGCTGCAGCTCCACTGGAGGATCTTTCATCATTTCTAAGTCTCTTCTTTGGAGGGAGCATTTCCTCAGGCACCTGTGGATTTCGAAATGCATTTGTTTCGAGGTAATCAAGTCATAAAAGAAAGATCTGCATTAGAGTTTCAGAGAGGACTTACTTTCTGAAGATCCTGATCGAGTTCATTCCTTATCTCTTCCTCATCACTCTCAATTTCAATAAAACTCATTGGAATCTCGGCTCGCCATCAAGGTGGGAGTTGAGGAGGGAATAAAGACAGGGATTTAGGAGCCTCGCTATTTATAGAAACAGAAGGTGACGGTTCATATGCGCGGGTGCCTCGAGTTTTAAAAAGCGCACTACTGGTTTTCAAGGTCAATAAATTCATGATAACTTCTTGGGAGATAAACTGCAACACGGAAAAGGAAGTTGAAGAGTCATATTAGATAATTCGATGCAAATTAAATTTGAAGTAAATAATTAAGTCTCTTCATCTGCTCAGTTATTATGTGCGGTTATCAACAATTGCATGTAGATAATTCGAAGGGTGGGCACTGTTGGGACTATCACAGACAGTTGGGATATCAAACCGTCTGCTTTAATATTACAGACGGTTCTGATGTCCGAACCGTCTGTAATATGACTATTACAGACGGTTCTGATGTCCGAACCGTCTTTACTATGCCTGGAATATTGAACTGTTCGACTTCTTCAAATACTTGTTCCCTCCCTGGAGTGTTTTGCTTCCATTCGAACCGCTCCACTTCTCTTTCTCCAAGAAATGAGGGAAAATTGCAAAATTTACATAAGAACAAATTTTTAGTTCATTTTTTCAACATTAATGAAAAACAATTTCCAAGTCGACGCTTCGTGTCCCCAGGTTAGTGCGCCGCGCAAACATCAGAAATGGAAAAGACACAACACACTGTTGAGAATTTGAAGTGGAGCGCACTACTTTCTTTTCAAGATCAATACCGTCATGATAAATATTCTCGGGAGATAAACTGGAACACGGCAAAACAGTAGTGCCCACTTTGGAAGTTGAAGCATCAGATTACATAATTCGATGCAAATTAAATTTGAAGTAAATAAATAAGTCTCTTCATCTGCGCTGTTATTATGTGCGGTTATCAACAATTGCATGTAGAGAATTGCACTGTTGGGACTATCACAGACGGTTGGGAGATCAAAACCGTCTACGTTAATATTACAGACGGTTCTGATGTCCGAACCGTCTTTAATATGTCTGTTGAATATTGAACTGTTCGACTTCTACAAATACTTGTTCCCTCCCTGGAGTTTTGCTTCCAGTTGAACCGCTGAGAATTTGAAAGAAGTTGAGAATTTGAAGCGTCGATAACTGTTCGACAATCACAGTCGGTCCTTACATAAAATTCGTCTGTAATATTACTATCACAGACGGTTTGGAGTTTAAAACCGTCTGTGATATTGATAGAAGTTGAGAATTTGAGGCGGCGGACACTGTTGGGACTATCACAGTCGGGCCTTACATAAAAACCTTCTCTAATGTGACTATCACAGACGTTTTTTTTACTTCAGAGCCGTTTGTGATATTCAGAGCACGTTGATATATAACTTCTATATTCTTTTTATATTATTTGCATGGGACCTGCGACTTCTATATTGTTTCTATATTATTTGAAGAGCTCTGATGGACTGCCCTCACAAGCCAAAGATCGCGATAGTCATTCCTTGATCGCACACAGTGTACATACCTTTGTATGGTCGAATGTTTGACAAAAGCTAAAGAAAGATAAAGAAAGAGGGAAGATTGCATGCAGTCCAAGAATGTGCTGGAAAATTGGAAAGTTGACATAAGAACAAAGTTATCAATAATTTTTTTCATCACTTACAAAAAAAAGTAAAAATACAGAATGCTAGGTCAAGGAGTGGTCTTAGCCCTGGCTGCATCTAGAATAAAGTCAGTTTGACTTGCAGCCAGGACGCAGGACTCCTCCAGCGACAAGTTTTCCTTCTCAGGATCAACTGCTACAGCGTCGAGAAGGCCTGCAACCTCCCTCAGCTTCGCGATGGTATCCTTCATTGTCAAACCGCAGCCAGTGATGGTCATATCCGCGGCTTTCTTCTCCTCGCGAAGACGCCTCGTCCTCGCCCTAGCATTGTCACCATCCGTCTGAATGCGTTGGAAGAGATCGTCAAGGTCAAGCCGTAGCCGAGTGTGCTTCTCCGTGAGGAGCTTGTACTCCTCCTGGAGGGCCCTCAGCTCGGCCTTGACTTTGCCAGTGTCTTCCACGGCTCCCCTTCCCTGTGCAAATCAACAGGTCAAGAATGTATTGAACAGGGATTAACAATACAGGGATAAGTCCAAAAGATTGAGAGTTTTTACCGGGGAGGGCGAGGCTGACGATGCCATCGAGGATGCCATTGGCGCAGAGAAGCTAAGGAGTTAAACAGTCTGAGAACTATAAAAACTTGTAAAGTAAATGACAATTTTTTCACTGTCAATTTATAGAACTTCCAAAGCGATGCTTCGTGCTCCTAGGCGTCGCACGCGAAGATTGGAGACAAAAATGATCACAGTTGAGAATTCGAAGCGCCAGTACTTTTCTAGTCGATTTAGACATCAGAACCGTCTGTGATAAGTAGACTATCACAGACGCTTCGTAGTTCACAACCGACTGTATAAATCACAGTCGGTTCTGAGTTCCGAACCGTCTGTGATAGTCTACTTATCACAGATGGTTCTCAGCTGGGAACCGATTGTATATATCACAGTCGGGTTTTAGGTTAGAACTGTCTGTGATAAGTAGACTATTACAGACGGTTCTCAGCTGGGAACCGATTGTATCTATCACAGTCGGTTTTTAAGTTAGAGCCGTCTGTGATAAGTAGACTATCACAGAAGGTTTTGTGTTCAGAACCGTCTGGTTTACTGTCACAGTTGTTTTTGACATTAGAACCGTCTGTGATATCTGAACATATTCTCCCGACAGGCCTTCGCAGACGGTTTTCCATTGAACAGCTCATACCCGTCTGTGATGTGCCGTCCAGGATGTCTGTTTCTGTGGTAGTGGTTTTTTTTTTTTTAAGTGATAAAACAACAATGAATGAACAATTTCTTTTTATGTCAATTTTCCAATTTTCCGGCTATCTTCCCTCTTTCTTTATCATTCTGCAGTTTTCAAGCACAGTCTGTTTGATGTTAAATTGTGTTTACCTTTTCATTTTCTGACGGTATTTTGTTGTTTTTATCGATAGAAAAATGGCACCCAATACTATAATCTCAGGCACTTAATTAAAAAAAATTTCTGGGGAAAATTGGTCTCACAGGATTTTATTGTTTATACCGATAGAAAAAAGGAATCCACTACTTCAAATATTTTTCCGGGAAATTTACTTTTTCTATCGGTATTATTTTGTTGTACCGATAGAAATGTACATAATTCTATCGGTATTATTTTGTTGTACCGATAGAAAAGGTCATCCACTACTTTATTACTCGTACGCGGCCCTTGAGTTTCCCTCCAGTCGAACAGTTCCAACTTAGAGCACTGCGTCTCTTCAAGAGCGAAGAAAACCACAACCTCCACCGTGACCACTCACTTCCTCTCTCCCACACGACGATCACCGGCTGGACACTGGTTCGCCACTGCCACCGGTTCTTATTTTCGTCCTTCGCCGGCCGCTGCTGCGTTCTACACCGCCTCTCCATCACCGGCACTGATCGCCGTAAATACCCTAATTCGTCGTTCTATTTCCAGCATCTTCCTTATTTGATCCTAGTGTTTTGTACGTACTAATTCTTCGAGTTTTGCAATTACACTAGGGTTCCCTATTGTGTTGGATTATGTACATTCCGCAGGCAATGTTGATTTAAATTAGGGTTGACATAATATGTTCCAGTGCTGTAATGAACCTATTTTGAGATTTTAACTTATCTATACTGCTGTATGTGTGATCAATTGTATGCAACTGCCATGTAATGCACATTATATGTTGGAGTTGTTCGTACACATATTCTATCGGTATCTCCTGTATTTGCCGATAGAAAATATTTCTGAACAAGTATTAAAACTTTGGATCTGGAAGGATATGAGGCATGCAATGTACTAGTTTGGTTGGGAATTTTTACTCACTTGGTATGAATATATGGCAATGTGGATGGGTCTTCGAAGTATATGTTTCAAATGCATATACATATATATATGACTTTTCCCAAACTAATAGATGTGATGAAGTCCTGATGACTTGCATACAGGTAATGCAAAAGATAACCAAGAGAGGGTGCTATAGACCATATTATTCCTTGTTTGGTTGTGACCTACTTTCTGTGCTACTTCAATATCTTTATATTCCATTAGCATTAGGTTTGTCAGATTATGCACAGTGGCACTTAGATGCTTGTGTGCATATTTATGTGTGAAATAATAATGCTGGCCCATGAATATTAGTATAGAAAATCATTGAGAATGTTATATGATGACAGTGAGTAGTGGCTTATCAACAAAATTCCATATATAGAAAACATTGTTATTTTCTATCGGTATCTCACGTATTTGCCGATAGAAAAATTGTTATGTTCTATGGCAGATCATGTGTTTACCGATAGAAAATATTTCTGAACAGTTCAAGAAGTAATTTATACATGTATTTCTTTTAGTATTATTTTGTTCGGACATCCCTTTTGCAGCCCTAATTAGATTCCAGTCCAGGGCTGAGTTATGGAACTCCAAGAAGAATTAATTGCCATATGTTGCCTGCTTCCTATATGAAAATGTGTAGACGAAAACGCTGAGAAATAGAATCTTATCTTGTATTGCATGGTAGCTTTTGTGTTTACCGATGGAAAAAATATTTAAAATAGGTCCTTTTTCTTTGTAAAATGATTTGGTTTGTGTTTCCATTAAATTTTTGATGGTTTGTTGATGGTTTTGTAGGGAAAGACATGTCGTCGTCTTCATCGGATGGTACCTGTGGTTCTACTAGGGCCAACCCCAACGTAACTGAAGATGCAGCTGTTACATCCCGGCGCAAGAGGGTGGGGCGAGGCGCGACGACGTTGGGCCGTTTGGCCAAACGCACGGATCTTTCTTGTGAGTTCAACCAATTTGGGAGGCCGATTGGAAAAAATACTGGGAAGTACGCGGCCTACGTTGGGCTGTTGGCGAAAGAAAGGGTGAAGATCACCATGCAGAGCTGGAAGGACGTGACGGCCGACGAGAGGGATAGGTTGTGGGCGGAAGTGAAGGTTAAATTAACTGAAATCGCTGAACTCTTTTGTAATCACGTTCTCTTGGCTTATACTAAAGTTTAACTAACTCGTGATTAATTGTATGCATTTTTTGAAAACAGGCTAAGTGGAACATCCCCGACGATACACCTAGGATGGCCTACTTGAAGGACATGAACGGAACATGGAAAACCTTTAAGAGCTGGCTCGTCAGTAACTTCCTCGCTGCGGGAAAATCTCCTTGCGAGAAGTACCCCTTCATATCGGAGGAGGTATGGGAGGAATTCACCAAGCAGAAGGAGACTGAGGAATTCAAGGCCCTAAGCGAGAAGAATAGGGCGATCCAGAAGAGGAACGACCACCCGCATCGGCTCGGATCCCGGGGCTATGCGGGGAAGGAGGAGCAGTGGAAGAAGGAAGTGTGAGACCCCCATTTGAGGATCACCTTGGTAACCGCCCAGGTAGGTTACACACAGCAGGATGACACATGAGCTCCAAACCAGACAAGCATAGTAATAACATTAAACAAGTAGCAGGCCAGCATGGCCAATATTACATACCCAAAGCACCGAAAATGGCGCTAAGTAGAGTTGCTAAGAAAATAACAAGTTTATCATAACCAGAATCGGTATCCAAGTACCGAACACACAACATAAAACACAAAGCAACGACAAAAAGCTTGACTTCCATCCGCAGCGGGGTTGGAGTGGCTCCTCCCACATCTGACTTGACTTGGTGCGCAATCCTTCTAGAACGTGGGCTCGTCCGGGGCACTTCCATCTTCTGCCAGGAACTCATAACTGAAGGAATCGGGATCCTCGAATCCCTCTTCTACAGTTGGATGTAAATGCAAGGGTGAGCACTTGGTGCTCAGCAACACTCATTCCGGGAATTAATGTAATTGTACTTACATGAGGGTGAAATATATGATTCCGGGGTTTTAGTTTCATATGGATAGAGATATATAGATTTCCAAGTCATTTGTTCAGTAAAACAGTACTTTGTCATGAGAATAATACTTTGAACGTTAAACAAGTTTTCAATAAAACATTAGATGTAGTGGTCTCCCATGAGTCACTACTTTGTTAACCGCATTATGAAAATATTCCGAAACATTACTTGTGCTATAACCCATGGATAACATCCACCACGAAAAGACTCCTGAACCTGGGAGTACAGAGTATCTGATACTTCTTTTACACTTTCCAAAGGTGTACCTCTTTTTAAATCCACTGGTTCACTCAGCTTTCAAGTCGGATCAGCTTCATGTGACTTATACACATGTGACAAGGCCGAGATCACACAACGCTTTACAGTTCAGTATTAACAGTATCCCTGCCCGGTAGATAGACAATTAAGTCTCAAGTACCGTTGTGGGTCTTCCCCACTGCCTTACTTCCTAGCCTCTCTGGTCTATGTTCCATCAGGACACATAGCCTTGGTCTATGTCCACGCGAGACATACGACCATTTAAGATTACAGCCGCTCACGGCTTAATCAGGTCTAGGGCGCCTTCCTTCATTTACGCCTTTTTCTCTCATCATTTTTCTGACTCACATCACTCATGGCCGAACCTTGGCCTTCCAGTTTCCACGCGAGAAACCAGATCGTCAAACCATGCAGGGAACTGCTAATACCAAAAAGCTACTGAGTTGTGCCTGTCCCATACCAGGCAAGTGGTTGGTACGTTTACAATTCGTATAGAGACACAGCACAAGGTTCTTGTCCTTATGAACCAATAGTGAGGAACATTCACATACCCTGGTGCGCACCGCACCCTCTCCATACAATCCAATCCTCACTACCGATCCCTTTTATCAGTTTTCTTGTCAAAACGGTTTTCATTATAACTTCTCATGCATTTGACCATTTCAAGTTTAATGTGGATATTCAGTATATGAGTCATAGGGTGACAAAAGCATACATAAGAAGGTTCAATAACAAAAAGGGTTTCATGATTCATTAGGGAATATCTACTCATGTCATTCAAACATAATTGTATTTCAACTAAACATGCATAGTAAGAAACAGTGAATATACTTCATATGAAAATATTGGGTGAGACATGATCAAAGGAATGAGGCTTGCCTTGCAATGTGGGGTCTAAAAATTCAGACGGATCTTCAAAGGCTTCTTCCGCTCCTTCCGCTTCTGACTCTGCGGCAATCAGACAACACACAAACACATACCACATAAGCATACTGAAAATAGTTTCTATAGAAAGTATTAAGTAAATAAGTCATGTATGCAGGGGAAAAGGTTAGGGTAAGGTCACAAGGGCTCTGGTCGAAGAAACGGCTAAAAAGGATTGAACGTCGAAGGGTCGACATTCAGTTCATGGCTTTGACATAGCTGGAAACTAGTCTTAGGATGGTTTTCTGGAGAAGTGACAGTAGAGAAAGTTGTAGAACACAACTCCAGGAATCTAAAGGACAAGGTGGAACTTCAATTGCTCAACCAGAAGGGGTCAAACAAGGCTAATGCCAGTGGCTGACATGCACTGACATAGTGCTGGACATGGCCAGAAACTAGGGCATGGCTTAACTTTTGATCCAGGGCTCCAAATGATGCACCACTTTGTCTGGGAGGTAGGCATTACTAACAGGAACAATATACTCAACAGGCACAAGGGCTGAAAGTGGCCGGAGGGTGGCCAAATCCGGCGATGAACTACGGTGGCCTGGACATGAACTGAGCTACTGGACAGTAATCTTGGCATAGGCATAACTCACAATCTAGGCAAATCCAGGTGTCGAGCTAGTGGACAATATTGCTCAGGGTACTGGAATCTATCTAAGGGACAAGGTTTCAGGTGCTGGATCGTCCGGGAACAAATTCCGGCGACCGGCGCTGGAGAAGACGACACTAGAGCTTGGGTATTTTTGATACAGGGCGAAAGAGCTCAATTCCAAGCTTGGGGATGATCTCTAGGGCACAACAAAGCTACTGGGGAGGTTAATTTCATTGGATATCGGCCGGAGAAGCTTGGCGCCGAAGTCCGGCGAACGGCCGAGGTTCAAATTTGGGGTTTCTTTGATTTGAGCTTAATTGGGGATTCTGGTTCTACAGGCTTGCTCTACTAGGCTTACTGATCAACTTCTTCTACAGGATTGAGGGTTAATTTGGGCTGAATCGAACGGCATTGGGGGAACAGGGCAAATCGGGAATCCGGCGATCACCGGCGATGGGGATCGATCTGGTGCAATTGGCTGCTATGACACAGAGAGGGGAACGAGGGGAACTCACTGGTGAACCTGGATTGAAGAGGGGGGCTGTGGAAAGGGCTGGCACCGTGAGCTCACTCACTGGCTCGCCGGAGAAGAAAGTGAAAACGGCGAGAAACTGGAAATTTGGCTAAGTCCTGAGCTTGTGTTTCTTCACAGCACTGAGGGGGGTTTAAATAGGCACGGGGACGGAGCTTGCGAGGGAAACGCGACAGCGGTTGCTTGCGCCGGGGAGAAACTTGTCGGGCGCAGGCGCAACGACGGCGACGGCGACGTGATCGCGCTTCAGGCGGTGCTGCAGCTTTGCCAGTTGCATTGGAACTTCGTCCGGGACGGCGCAGATGCGGAGGCAACAGCAATGCTCCGGCAATGACACGTACACGCATGCAACTGCCACGGCAACGGGAGCGCGCGCGAAACGCTACGGGAGCGCGGCCGTTTAACCGCTGGGCAAGGCGATGCCACGGCGCTGGCACGTGCGCACAGGGTGGCTCAGTTGCTCACAATGCAGGCGACAAGAAACGGTGGCCGGCGGCGAGCAAACGCGGCGAGAACGCGGCGCGGCAACGGTGGCTCGGGCACTGGTCGTGGCAACGACCAGGCGCTGGTCGAAAAGGGCCTGAAAATAAGTTTGGGCCGATTTGCTATTTCTGAAACTTGCTCCAGGGGCTGTCTTGTGAAGAAAACTTGAATAGGACTTGGGCCTGTTTGCAAATTTGGAGATCTGAGGGTCCGATCTGAAATCTGATTTCGCAGCTAAGTTGCAGAAGATTATTAGAACTTATCTGGCCAAAGTTTGGTAAGATCAGGCATGATCTGAATGGTTTCGACAAAATTGGGGAAAACGGTTTAGGGTAATTAGGGTAATTAGGGTTTTAAAAAATGGTAAGGCTTGAAACTCAGCTTTAGGGTGATATTTTGGAGATGGTCCCGAAGGGAAAAATGTTCTAAACAACATTTAGAAGGGAATGGCTGAAGCAGATTAGGGTTTGGGGTCCAGATGTGGATTTTGGCTATTTTAGGGTTTAGCAAAACAGGGATGTTACAAATCTACCCACCTTAGAAACAATCTCGTCCTCGAGATTAGGGCAGGTCAGAGAATAGGAAGGGAAATTCTCGTCGGAGATCTTCTTCTTTTTCCCAAGTTGACTCCTCCTCTGAGTGATTGTTCCACTGGACTCTGCAGAATCGGAGGGTTCTTGACTTCAGCACTTTCTCTCTGGTTTCCAGAATTCTAACAGGGTACTCTTGACAAGATAAGTCTGGTTGAATCTCATTCTCTGTAGGAGATATCTGTTCTGTTGGTTTTCTCAAGCATTTCTTCAGCTGAGATACATGAAACACGTCATGAATTCCGCTCAGTTCTGGTGGCAATTCCAACTTGTATGCCATTTCACCTCGCTTTTCCAGAATTCGATATGGTCCCACATATCTAGGTTTTAACTTTCCCTTCATCTGGAATCTTCGAACTCCTTTGTATGGCATAACTTTGAGATACACATAATCGTCCTCTTCAAAAGATAGCTCTCTTCTACGGTTGTCTGCATAGCTTTTCTGTCTAGATTGGGCTGTTTTCAGTTTTTCTTGTATGATCCTGACATGGGCTGTGGCTTCTTCTACTAACTGGGGTCCTAGATGTTGTTTTTGACCAATTTCTGTCCAATACAGCGGCGTGCGGCATCTTCTTCCATATAGAGCTTCATATGGTGCCATTTGCAGGCTTGCTTGGAAACTGTTGTTGTAGGTGAATTCTGCATAAGGTAGAAATAACTCCCAAGAGTCTCCGTAGTCCAAAACACAAGCCCTCAACATATCTTCCAAAATTTGGTTTACTCTTTCAGTCTGACCTCCAGTTTGAGGGTGGTAAGCGGTACTGAACTTTAACTTTGTGCCCAGGGCTTTCTGCAACTCTTGCCAAAATCTTGAAACGAACTGGGCTCCTCTATCGGAAACGATAGCCTTCGGCACTCCGTGTAGGACAACTATTCTGTTGAGATACAGCTCTGCTAAATCCTTAGCTGTATATAGGGTCTTCACTGGGAGAAAATGTGCTACTTTTGTTAATCTATCTACTATGACCCATATAGAATCAAATCCTTTTTTCGTCCTTGGTAGTCCCACAATAAAATCCATTCCGATTTCATCCCACTTCCACTCTGGGATTTGTAGAGGTTGTAGCGGTCCCGCAGGCTTTTGATGTTCTGCTTTCACTCTTTGGCATGTGTCACAAGTTGCGACAAACTTGGCAATCTCTCTCTTCATTCCTTTCCACCAAAAATTTTTCTTCAAGTCCTTGTACATCTTGGTGCTGCCTGGGTGTATGGAATATGGGGTTTGATGAGCCTCTTGCATGATTAGGTCTTTGATCTCGTGGTCATTTGGAATGCAGATACGGTCATCGTACCATAGAATTCCCTGTTCATCTTCTCGAAGGTTGGTTGTATCTTTGCTCTTCATGTCCTCCTTCATCTCTTGAAGGTCTGGGTCCATTGCTTGAGCTTGTCTGATCTTATCCTTCAATTCACATTCCATCTTTAGTGTAGCGATGGTTCCTTGGTCCACTAATTCCAGTTGCAACTTTTCGAAATCCTTGATCAGTTGTGTCGGCACTTCTAGCTGAGTTATCTGGTTATAACGAGACTTCCTGCTCAAAGCATCAGCTACTACGTTGGCTTTTCCTGGGTGATAGTGGATCTCTAGATCATAATCTTTGATCAGTTCTAACCATCTTCTCTGCCTCATATTCAACTCCTGTTGCGTGAAGATATACTTCAGGCTCTTATGATCCGTATAAATTTCGCACTTACTTCCTAGTAGGTAGTGTCTCCATATCTTTAGTGCATGTACGACAGCAGCTAGCTCCAAATCATGTGTTGGATAATTCTCCTCATGAGGTCGTAGCTGTCTAGAAGCATAAGCTATCACTTTCCTTTCTTGCATCAATACACATCCTAATCCTTGTTTGGAGGCGTCACAGAAGACTTGAAAATCCTTCTTGACGTCCGGCAGTATCAGGATTGGTGCAGTTGTCAGCCTTTTCTTCAGTTCCTCAAAGCTTCTTTCGCACTCCTCAGTCCAATTAAAAGGGGTATTCTTCTTCAGTAGCTGGGTTAGCGGTTTGGTGATCTTCGAGAATCCTTCTACGAATCTTCGATAATATCCCGCTAATCCCAAGAAACTTCTAACTTCTGTTGCGGTTTCAGATTGTTTCCAATCAGTAACAGCTTGAATCTTCAACGGGTCCATAAATATTCCTTCTCCTGAGATGATGTGTCCCAAGAAAGAAATCTTCTTCAACCAAAAAGCACATTTGCTAAACTTGGCATATAGCTGGTGGTCTGCCAGTTTCTGTAGCACTATCCTCAGGTGATGTGCGTGTTCCTCCTCTGTCTTAGAGTAGACAAGGATATCATCCACAAATACAATGATGTACTTATCCAGAAATTCCATGAGGATCTTATTCATTAGATTCATGAATACCGCGGGTGCATTAGTTAATCCAAAAGGCATCACTGTGAACTCGTGCAACCCATATCTGGTTACGAAAGCAGTTTTAGGAATGTCTTGTTCTCGGATCCTCAACTGATGGTATCCCGATCTCAGGTCTATCCTTGAGAATACTTTAGCTTCTCTGAGCTGGTCAAAAAGGTCATCTATCCTTGGTAAGGGGTATTTGTTCTTAATGGTCATGTCGTTTAGTTTGCGGTAGTCTATGCAAAGTCGCATACTACCATCTTTCTTCTTAACAAAGAGCACTGGGGCTCCCCATGGTGATGAGCTTGATCTGATGAATCCTTTTTCTTCCAATTCAGCTATCTGCTTCTTCAATTCCTCTTGCTCATGGCCTGTCATCCGAAACAACTTTCTAGCATACGGCGCAGATTCGGGTTTTAGTTCAATAGTGAACTCTATACCTCTATTTGGTGGCAATCCGGGAAGTTCTTCTGGAAAGACTTCCGGGTACTCATTGACAATCGGTACCTCTTCAAGCTTCACTTCTTTGATGCAGTTCAATCTCTGCAGGTGGTCGCAGATTGGAGTTCTGTCTGCATGGAATGTAATTTGCTTTCCACTGGCGTTTGTCAGGGTGATTGTTTTCTTCTCACAATCCATCAATCCCTTATGCTTGGCCAGCCAATCCATTCCAAGAATGACATCCAATCCTTGAAGGTTTAGAACTAGCATGTCTGCCAGGAATTCTAGATTGCCGATACAGAAGGCAACGTTTCTACAGATAGAATTAACAATCATCCTAGCACCAGGTGACTGAATGATGATAGGATGCTCTAAAGCAACCACAGGCAAGTTATTACTCAACAAGCAATCTTTTGACATGAATGAGTGAGTTGCACCGGGATCAAATAAAACAACTGAAATCTGAGAGGAGATCAAGAGTCTACCGATCACGACGTCAGTTGCCTCTCCTGCTTCTGTAGCAGTCACGAAGTTGAGTCTTCCTCCGGTGGTTGGTGTTCCTCTTCCTCTGTTGGTTTGGAATCTTCCTCCTCTGGCTTGTGGTGCTCCTCTGGCCATAGTCCGTGTAGGTGCAGGGGATTTGGCTGCCTGAGCTTTGGCAACGTTGGGAGGTAAATGCCGAAATGGACAAGTCTCTCTGTGGTGTCCTCTTCTGCCACAATGGAAGCATTCTGCATTCTTCAGTGTACAGTTTCTATAGAGGTGACTCCCTTTGCATTCGGGACATGTTAGAGTTGTTGGCGATGAAGTCCTCTGGGGTCTTGGTGGTGCGGGTGGTCTGAAAGCGGCTCTGGTATATGGCACTGGTCTTCCTCGGCTAGAGTTTCCTTGAAAAGGGTATGCTATGCTTTTCCTCTTGCGGTCCTCTTCTACTACGCCTCTTTTCTCCTCCATTTTAAGCACTCGATTCACAAGGACTTGGAAGTCCGTGAACTCGTGCGTTGACAGGTGATACTGGTATGAGTTTTGTAGGCCTTCGCAGAATCTGTCGATCTTCCGCTCTTCTGTCATGATGTCTTCTGGTGCATACCTGGCCAATTTGATGAACTCATGCAAATACTGCTTCACCGTCCTTCCTCCTTGCCTTAGATTCAAGAATTCTCTGCGTTTGGCTTGAATAGCTCCTTTGGGGACATGGTATTTGCGGAACTGTTCCTTGAATTCATTCCAGGTAATTGAATTCTGATTAGGGTGTACCGTCTTGTAATTCTCCCACCATGCTGCAGCCGATCCTGTGAGCTGATGGGGTCCATATAGCAGCTTCTCTTCATCATTACACCTGACAGTATCCAATTTCCTTTCAATTTCTCTTAACCAATCGTCTGCCACAATTGGGTCTTCAGTGCAGGAGAAAGTTGGAGGACGCGTCTTCTGAAAGTCTGTCAGTCTTGCTCCAATATTCGAACCTTCCTCGCGGCGTGTTGCGGAGTTTTGCATCAACTGTTCCAGAATTTGACTCTGTACCTCTGCAGATCTCTGTCTGTTTTGCTCCATCCATATTAATATTTCCGTCAGATTTCCTCCTTGCGGTACTGAGGCTGATGAATTTGGCTGATCTGAGTCATCTCTAGTCCTTCTTGTTGATGTGTTTCTTGGGACTTCTTCTGAACCTTGGATTCTACCTCTGGTGTTCACCATTCTGTTCTGCCAAGATAATTGAGACAAGACTACTAATTCAAGAGAGCACAGATTGAACATAAGCTGAAAGAAAAGATCAATCCAAGAGATTGGATTGGAACATGCAATTTCCATTTTCAAAGATTTTCTAAAGATACAAGGTTTTCACCTTTACAGCTTTGGAGTTACCAACAAACAATACAAACAAAGCAGCTACTACAACAAGAGCTAAAGACTAACGGTTACAAGGGCTAGAGCAGAAGGGTCAAGCTGAAGAGAAAACTACGATCTCCTGTCGGTCTTGGAAGAACTGCAAGGTTCCACTTCTTCAGGGTCTTCCTCCTCTTGATCTTCGTCGGCATCCATAGGGTCCCATTGCATGTCGTTGTCCTCTTCTTCCTCAGATGAATCGTTGGTGTTGCAGGTAGCAATCTCTTTTCCTTTGCCTTCAGGAACTTCCTTCCCTTTCGCGCGAGTAGGATACTCTGGTGCAGGGGTGTTGATCACAATGCCACGCGAAGCAGGTGTGAAATAACCCAGGTAATCCCTAGGTCTTCCCACACTCTTGCGGGCTGTGAGTCTTATCTTCAAGCGGTTCCTCTTGTTCACCGATCCTTCGTCTTCGACTTCTCGAGCTCTGCTAGGTTCAGCCAACTCCTGAATCTGTTTCTCCTTCTCTTGGAGTTCTGAGCGAACCTTTGCAAGCGCTCCTTCGAGATAGTGACGGTCATCCCGAGCATTCTCATGCTCACGCAGCAACCGAGTGTAGCTTGACTCCAAGACTTGGACTACATCTCTGGTTTTAGTCAGGATGGCGTCTCTCTGGTTGTTGGAGGGATGAACAGTTCGACGATCCGATCTGGGAACTTGGTAGGGTACAAAGCAGAAAGGAGAACCTATAAGAAAGTCATCGTACAGCTGGCGGATGGTACCTATAGCACGACGAGCAGCATCTTGGATAGCATCTTCTTCTTCTTCTCTACGAGCTTCCTTTCTTGTTGATCCTCTCCCGATCTCTGGGATCTCGTACACAATCACCGAGGCACGGAAACCAAAAGGTCTACCATCGACTTCCTCTCGACGGACGTAGTATACGGGTCGCTGATTGTCTCTTGCTCCCAGAAATTGTAACATCATCCAAAGCATTAATGCCCATGATCCCAACTCGTCTCCGTGAATCAGCTTCTTACCAGGGGCCATCTGCGATGATGAGACACGGAACTCTTAAAAGTAGGAAAACGGTTTTGAAAATTTTCAAATAATACTCATTATGCTTTTCTTAAACAAATTAGGTTTTTCACAATTAGATTTTTACCAAATAATCTAGCGATTCTCTACTTTAGGGACGCCCATTCTAGTAAGGGTCACGACCTACAGTCAAGCTTCATGCTCTGATAC
Organism: Pharus latifolius; assembly: GCA_019359835.1. Taxonomy (NCBI): domain Eukaryota; kingdom Viridiplantae; phylum Streptophyta; class Magnoliopsida; order Poales; family Poaceae; genus Pharus; species Pharus latifolius. The sequence goes on along the minus strand of CM033320.1, from coordinate 17,166,584 downwards.
CATTCGCTGTGAGACCCCCATTTGAGGATCACCTTGGTAACCGCCCAGGTAGGTTACACACAGCAGGATGACACATGAGCTCCAAACCAGACAAGCATAGTAATAACATTAAACAAGTAGCAGGCTAGCATGGCCAATATTACATACCCAAAGCACCGAAAATGGCGCTAAGTAGAGTTGCTAAGAAAATAACAAGTTTATCATAACCAGAATCGGTATCCAAGTACCGAACACACAACATAAAACACAAAGCAACGACAAAAAGCTTGACTTCCATCCGCAGCGGGGTTGGAGTGGCTCCTCCCACATCTGACTTGACTTGGTGCGCAATCCTTCTAGAACGTGGGCTCGTCCGGGGCACTTCCATCTTCTGCCGGGAACTCATAACTGAAGGAATCGGGATCCTCGAATCCCTCTTCTACAGTTGGATGTAAATGCAAGGGTGAGCACTTGGTGCTCAGCAACACTCATTCCGGGAATTAATGTAATTGTACTTACATGAGGGTGAAATATATGATTCCGGGGTTTTAGTTTCATATGGATAGAGATATATAGATTTCCAAGTCATTTGTTCAGTAAAACAGTACTTTGTCATGAGAATAATACTTTGAACGTTAAACAAGTTTTCAATAAAACATTAGATGTAGTGGTCTCCCATGAGTCACTACTTTGTTAACCGCATTATGAAAATATTCCGAAACATTACTTGTGCTATAACCCATGGATAACATCCACCACGAAAAGACTCCTGAACCTGGGAGTACAGAGTATCTGATACTTCTTTTACACTTTCCAAAGGTGTACCTCTTTTTAAATCCACTGGTTCACTCAGCTTTCAAGTCGGATCAGCTTCATGTGACTTATACACATGTGACAAGGCCGAGATCACACAACGCTTTACAGTTCAGTATTAACAGTATCCCTGCCCGGTAGATAGACAATTAAGTCTCAAGTACCGTTGTGGGTCTTCCCCACTGCCTTACTTCCTAGCCTCTCTGGTCTATGTTCCATCAGGACACATAGCCTTGGTCTATGTCCACGCGAGACATACGACCATTTAAGATTACAGCCGCTCACGGCTTAATCAGGTCTAGGGCGCCTTCCTTCATTTACGCCTTTTTCTCTCATCATTTTTCTGACTCACATCACTCATGGCCGAACCTTGGCCTTCCAGTTTCCACGCGAGAAACCAGATCGTCAAACCATGCAGGGAACTGCTAATACCAAAAAGCTACTGAGTTGTGCCTGTCCCATACCAGGCAAGTGGTTGGTACGTTTACAATTCGTATAGAGACACAGCACAAGGTTCTTGTCCTTATGAACCAATAGTGAGGAACATTCACATACCCTGGTGCGCACCGCACCCTCTCCATACAATCCAATCCTCACTACCGATCCCTTTTATCAGTTTTCTTGTCAAAACGGTTTTCATTATAACTTCTCATGCATTTGACCATTTCAAGTTTAATGTGGATATTCAGTATATGAGTCCTAGGGTGACAAAAGCATACATAAGAAGGTTCAATAACAAAAAGGGTTTCATGATTCATTAGGGAATATCTACTCATGTCATTCAAACATAATTGTATTTCAACTAAACATGCATAGTAAGAAACAGTGAATATACTTCATATGAAAATATTGGGTGAGACATGATCAAAGGAATGAGGCTTGCCTTGCAATGTGGGGTCTAAAAATTCAGACGGATCTTCAAAGGCTTCTTCCGCTCCTTCCGCTTCTGACTCTGCGGCAATCAGACAACACACAAACACATACCACATAAGCATACTGAAAATAGTTTCTATAGAAAGTATTAAGTAAATAAGTCATGTATGCAGGGGAAAAGGTTAGGGTAAGGTCACAAGGGCTCTGGTCGAAGAAACGGCTAAAAAGGATTGAACGTCGAAGGGTCGACATTCAGTTCATGGCTTTGACATAGCTGGAAACTAGTCTTAGGATGGTTTTCTGGAGAAGTGACAGTAGAGAAAGTTGTAGAACACAACTCCAGGAATCTAAAGGACAAGGTGGCACTTCAATTGCTCAACCAGAAGGGGTCAAACAAGGCTAATGCCAGTGGCTGACATGCACTGACATAGTGCTGGACATGGCCAGAAACTAGGGCATGGCTTAACTTTTGATCCAGGGCTCCAAATGATGCACCACTTTGTCTGGGAGGTAGGCATTACTAACAGGAACAATATACTCAACAGGCACAAGGGCTGAAAGTGGCCGGAGGGTGGCCAAATCCGGCGATGAACTACGGTGGCCTGGACATGAACTGAGCTACTGGACAGTAATCTTGGCATAGGCATAACTCACAATCTAGGCAGATCCAGGTGTCGAGCTAGTGGACAATATTGCTCAGGGTACTGGAATCTATCTAAGGGACAAGGTTTCAGGTGCTGGATCGTCCGGGAACAAATTCCGGCGACCGGCGCTGGAGAAGACGACACTGGAGCTTGGGTATTTTTGATACAGGGCGAAAGAGCTCAATTCCAAGCTTGGGGATGATCTCTAGGGCACAACAAAGCTACTGGGGAGGTTAATTTCATTGGATATCGGCCGAAGAAGCTTGGCGCCGAAGTCCGGCGAACGGCCGAGGTTCAAATTTGGGGTTTCTTTGATTTGAGCTTAATTGGGGATTCTGGTTCTACAGGCTTGCTCTACTAGGCTTACTGATCAACTTCTTCTACAGGATTGAGGGTTAATTTGGGCTGAATCAAACGGCATTGGGGGAACAGGGCAAATCGGGAATCCGGCGATCACCGGCGATGGGGATCGATCTGATGCAATTGGCTGCTATGACACAGAGAGGGGAACGAGGGGAACTCACTGGTGAACCTGGATTGAAGAGGGGGGCTGTGGAAAGGGCTGGCACCGTGAGCTCACTCACTGGCTCGCCGGAGAAGAAAGTGAAAACGGCGAGAAACTGGAAATTTGGCTAAGTCCTGAGCTTGTGTTTCTTCACAGCGCTGAGGGGGGTTTAAATAGGCACGGGGACGGAGCTTGCGAGGGAAACGCGACAGCGGTTGCTTGCGCCGGGGAGAAACTTGTCAGGCGCAGGCGCAACGACGGCGACGGCGACGTGATCGCGCTTCAGGCGGTGCTGCAGCTTTGCCAGTTGCATTGGAACTTCGTCCGGGACGGCGCAGATGCGGAGGCAACAGCAATGCTCCGGCAATGACACGTACACGCATGCAACTGCCACGGCAACGGGAGCGCGCGCGAAACGCAACGGGAGTGCGGCCGTTTAACCGCTGGGCAAGGCGATGCCACGGCGCTGGCACGTGCGCACGGGGTGGCTCAGTTGCTCACAATGCAGGCGACAAGAAACGGTGGCCGGCGGCGAGCAAACGCGGCGAGAACGCGGCGCGGCAACGGTGGCTCGGGCACTGGTCGTGGCAACGACCAGGCGCTGGTCGAAAAGGGCCTGAAAATAAGTTTGGGCCGATTTGGTATTTCTGAAACTTGCTCCAGGGGCTGTCTTGTGAAGAAAACTTGAATAGGACTTGGGCCTGTTTGCAAATTTGGAGATCTGAGGGTCCGATCTGAAATCTGATTTCGCAGCTAAGTTGCAGAAGATTATTAGAACTTATCTGGCCAAAGTTTGGTAAGATCAGGCATGATCTGAAGGGTTTCGACAAAATTGGGGAAAACGGTTTAGGGTAAGTAGGGTAATTAGGGTTTTAAAAAATGGTAAGGCTTGAAACTCAGCTTTAGGGTGATATTTTGGAGATGGTCCCGAAGGGAAAAATGTTCTAAACAACATTTAGAAGGGAATGGCTGAAGCAGATTAGGGTTTGGGAAGCAGATTAGGGTTTGTGGTCCAGATGTGGATTTTGGCTATTTTAGGGTTTAGCAAAACAGGGATGTTACAGGAAGACGAGCAAAATCCTATCATCGACACCCCTGAGTTGCCGCTCTCCGAGATCCGAGATGAGAGGTGCAAGCAATGGTGGAGGGGGAGGGGGTCCGTGTCATCCACGGGGTTTGTGCAGTTCGCAACCCCTGGGGACGTCGACGTTGTGAGGCGAATGGTAAGTTGGCTAACCTCGTAAACTATGTGCGCACAAGTGTATATAAGGCAATTTGTCTCACAAGGTACCTTTAAATGTAACAGATCTCTTTTGAGAAGGAGGCAGTGGAGGGATTGTTTACCCCACAGAGGGAGAACGACATCCTCACCCGGGCTCTAGGAAATAAGGAGCATCCCGGGCGGACATGGGCTGTGGGAGCCATTCTGTCGTGGAAGGTCGGTTTCGCAGACCCGGCTCCACCGAGGAAGAAGGCCCGCTCCTGGAAGGAAAAGGAAGCGGAGCTCTCCAATAAGATACGGGCTGAGGTACGGGCGGAGATACGGGCTGAGGTACGGGCGGAGATACGGGCTGAGGTGCAGTCTGAGGTCGCACAAATCAGGGAAGAGTTTGCACGGTTGAGAGATGCATTGCTGGCCAAGAGTGCAGATGCGGAACCCCAGGGCGACGGTACCCCTCCGGGTCGGATAAGCAGTTGCGCTTCGAAGGTCCTCGCGGATCCAGTGGATGTACTTGAGGTACTGCAAGCCTTCATCTGTGCACTTAAGTTGATGCCACTCCCATTCTGTTAGAGTTGTTTCGCTAACCTGTTTTAATATTTACAAATTTGCAGAAGCCGGAGGGTTGCATCCTACTGAATCACCTAGGCGACAGGCAGGAAGTGGTTGGACACGGCTTCGTATATCCGTCTGGGCCGGATGTCCGGGTCCATTGCGTACCTCTGCGGTTGGGGTTTGCAAAGGTACAGGTGGACATGGCCATGCCGGGCTACAACGATTCTCCGTTGGCAGTCCCAACAGAGGAACTGCAGACACTTGCTGAGGCAGTGGGCTCCTACGTACAGTGGCCCAAGAAGTGTCTTCTAATACAACCGGTAAATCCTACACATTTTAGATTACATCCTACTCAGTACACTCAACTTGCAAAATCTAACATACGTGCTCATTAATTGATGTGGCCTGCCGCCGGGCTACCAGGGGACTGCGCCCCCTGCTCGGGGCATGAGGCCCGATCTCGTGCGACCCTGGACACATCAAAGACGGCCTTGACCCCACCCAGCGCATCCATGCCTTCACCTCGGAAGAAAGCCGCCATAACCTCGCCCTTGCCTTCGAAGGTACGTGCTCAGTCCCCAGCAAAAGGCAAGGGCAAAGGCAAGGGAAAAGGGCGACAGGGATAGCCAGAGAGGTTCAGGAACGGGTTCCCACTCATGTCGGAGGCAGCTTTGCGCAAATTGGATCGATCAACCAGAGACCTCCACGAGTGGTACCTACACCGAGCTCGGCGCAATCTGAACTTCTTAGTTCCCTACAGGCCTGGGCAGTTCCACCGTGAGCCCGGGACTATATCCGTGGCACACGAGGATCTGTTCGACCTCTACAACTGGCGGGAGCTCGATATGTCCATCATACGGACTGGAGTCCTGTGAGTTTGCTGATGCTATGTATTGCTGTTTTCTAACTCTGTTTGCTAACTCTGCATTGTTGTAGTTCATTTGAAATGTAGTAACTTTCTGTGCAATACTAATGTCGTCCTTTGCATGTAGGTGCATGTACAGGCTAGCATCAGAGGCTGCGTGTGACAAGGTGGGTTTCCTCGACCCAGAGAAAATAAGCCTCACGATGCTAGAGCACGACTCCGCGCACGCTGAGCAGTACATATCTAAGGCGCTGATGGCGCAGCAGGACAGGGAGTTCATTCTGGTGCCGTACCACCAAAGGTTAGTGCATTTCGTACTAATTTAACTCGATCTTGTATGTTACACCTGAGATATACTTTGAGCTAGCGGTCCTCTTTTACGTACAATGCAGGGGCCACTGGATCCTCATCGTGATCTGTCCGCCGAGGAACGAGGTGTACTACCTCGATTCGATGCGTGACAGATTATCGATCGAATATGTGGTCAAGGGGAATATGGAGGCGTAAGTAACTTATATGTTTGATTTAAATTTTGACCTCACTAGCTAATGATAATTAATACATTAACCGGCAATACTAACTGAAATGCAGGGCTTTTGATAAATATTTGTCCGCTGGAGGGAGGCATGCCGCACCGCAGGGCTCCCTACTAGCTTGGAAAGAATATGAGGTACTCACGAGACTTTTTGTTTATGCTTAATTAGTTTATGGAAACAATAGCTAACATGTCTTCACATATGCAATTATCTCAGTGCCATCAGCAGCCGCAATCGTGGGAATGCGGGTTTTATGTGTTGCGCTACATGTACGACCTAGTGCAGACAAACTTTGCCCAATTCCCCCAGGTAAGCATCGATAACTAACTCAAATTTGAAAATTGGGTGTCACGTTCTAAATTAGGAAGTTAGTTACTAAGTATTCACACATGCTTGCAGATCACCATGTCGAAAGGCTCATACGAAAATGCAAAGATTAGAGATCTTCGACAAATCTGGGCTCAATATGTCATGGAGGAAGTTGCGCCCAACCATCCGCCCTGATAATTTTCTCTTTTTCGTGTACTCTGTGCATAGACTGTTTATATACATGTGAATAAATATATATGTCAATAAATGTCCACATTGGATTGCAATTTGTATTTGTCCATATATATGTGAATAAATGTGAATAACTGTCTAGTGTGTCAATCTGTTCTGTGAATTTACCCTTCTTTGCATCTGTACTGTATTATGTATCCAATCTATAATGTATTGCATCTGTACTGTATATGTGAATGTACTGTATTGTGAATGTAAATAACGTACTGTATATGTGAATGTTCTATCGGTAAATTCATTCACAACCGAGAGACTACTACAACTTTTCTATCGGTAAACTCATCCACAACCGAGACTACTACCACTTTTTCTATCGGTACACTATAAATTAACCAACAGAATAGTGTGACCTTTCCTGCCGGTGAACTCATCCACAACCGAGAGACTACTGTAATTTTTCTATCGGTAAACTTGAAATTAACCGTTAGAAGAATGTGATTTTTCCTGCCGGTGAACTCATACACAACCGAGAGAGTACTAAGATTTTTTCTGTCGGTAAACCTGTAATTAACCGTTAGAATAGTGGTATTTTTCCCACCGCAAACGTCAGACGACAACGGGTTTTCTATCGGTACACTCATAAGGTACCGATTGAATAGTAAGATTTTGTCTGTCGGTAATCTTATAATTAACCATTAGAATAGTGGTATTTTTCCCACCGCAAACGTCAGACTACGACGGGTTTTCTATCGGTACACTCCTAAGATGCCGATAGAATTGTGAATTTCTTCTGTCGGTTATTTACTGATAGAAAATACTTTGTCTTGTTCTATCGTGTCTATCTCTGTCGGTACAAAAACCGATAGTAGAAGGGTGTTTTTTACCGATAGAAGAAAGCTTTTCTCTACTAGTGAGTAATCGGTTAATACGGAAGGCGCGTCTATATAAAATCATCGAGGGAATTTTATATAGAAAGGATACTCAAGAAGTATTCATGCGCTGTATATCTCAAGAGGAAGGTAAGACTCTCTTGAAAGAAATTCATGATGGTGTTTGTGGTGCACATGCATCTTATCGAACGCTGGTCGGAAAAGCTTTTTGACAGGGTTCTTATTGGCCTTCGGCACTTAATGATGCCATGCATTTGGTCAAGACATGCCACAGTGTCAATTTCATGCACGGCAAGTTCATCAGCCTGCATATGCCTTACAGACTATTCCTCTAACTTGGCCTTTTGCGGTTTTGGGAATAGAACTAGTGGAATCTATGCCCCAAGCGGTTAATGGATACAAGTTCTTATTCGTAGCCTGTCGGGGGAAATCTCCGCGGGACTAAGTCCAGGTAAGATGTCACAATTGCCCGGGGACCTGGCCTCCGGTGCCGTCCCGGGCGCCGCCATTGGCCCGGGGACCTGGCCTCTGGCCCCTCCCTGGGCGCCGTCTTTTGGCCCCCGGGACGTGGCTTCCGGTGCCCTCCCGGGCGCCGCCGTTTGGCTCCCGAGACGCGGCCTCCGGTGCCGTCCCAGGCCCCGCCATTCGCCCGGGGACCTGGCCTCCGGCCCCTCCCCGGGCGCCGCCTTTTGGCCCCCGGGACGTGGCCTCCGGTGCCCTCCCGGGCGCCGCCGTTTGGCTCCCGGGACGCGGCCTCCGGTGCCGTCTCGGGCGCCGCCATTTGCCCTGGGACCTGGCCTCCGGCCCCTCCCCGGGCGCCGCCTTTTGGCCCCCGGGACGTGGCTTCCAGTGCCCTCCCGGGCGCCGCCGTTTGGCTCCCGGGACGCGACCTCCGGTGCCGTCCCGGGCGCCACCATTTGGCTCCCCAGACGCGGCCTCCGGTGCCGTCCCGGGCGCCGCCATTTGGCTCCCCAGACGCGGCCTCCGGTGCCGTCCCGGGCGCCGCCATTTGCCCGGGGACCTGGCCTCTGGCCCCTCCCTGGGCGCCGTCTTTTGGCCCCCGGGACGTGGCCTCCGGTGCCCTCCCGGGCGCCGCCGTTTGGCTCCCGGGACGCGGCCTCCGGTGCCGTCCCGGGCGCCGCCATTTGCCCGGGGACCTGGCCTCCGGCCCCTCCCCGGGCGCCGCCTTTTGGTCCCCGGGACGTGGCCTCCGGTCGGGGTATTCGCAATACCACGACAGTTGGCGCCGACCGTGGGGACTCGTGACAAGATGCCATGGCTCCCCCAAGAACAAGGGCTCGCACCCTTCCCGGTGATCCGGGTCTTGGAGACCCGGCGCCGTCCGCCCGGGACACTGCTGTCCCGGCGGTCCCTTCCGGAGGCGACCTGGCCCAGGTACCGCCTCCCTCCTTTCCTCTTAACTTAGGTGCTTCCACCTCCGGGTCGTTCCCGGTGACCGCGGGGACCTCGGCCGGGACCAGTCTCCCCCCGACGGCTCCCTCGGCTCCCCGGGACGCCCTGCTCGAAGCTCTCGTGGAAGGCCAGCTCCGCGCTCAGCGCTCTATGGACGAGCTCCTTAGCGTGTTGGCGCGGCCTCCGGCCCCCACATTTGCGTCACACCCGTATCCGGGGAACATGCCCCCGTTTATGGGTTACCCGGCGGCCCCTCCGGCCTCCGGGGGTTGTCCACCCCATATGATCCTGCCAGGGGGTTCCCTCCCCCTGCGGGATATACGTCCGTACCCTTCCCGGCACCCGGGCCCGTCCCGGTGTCGGGAGGTTATTTCATGCCAGGGCCCTTCGTGGCACCAGGGGGTTACCCCGTCCCCGGGGCCGGGAGCCCACTTCTTGCCGGGGGTTTACCCTGCGCCGGGAGCCAGTCCCGCCTCCGCGTCGCGTTTACCGCACCGGGGGCGGCTGACAGAGCAGCCCCCGTGCCGCAGCGGACTTCCCCCCGCATGGGCTCCCCGGTTCCGGACGTCGCCGCGGGGGCTCCCCCCTCGCCGGTTTCGGGTGTTACAGGGCCTGCCCCCTTCCCGGTTCTTGTCGTGGCCACTGGGGCCCCCTCCGCTCCGATTCCAGGCGTCGCCGCGGGCGCCCCCTCCCCGGTTCCGGATAATACAGGGGCTTCCCCATTTCTGGTCCCGGGGGTCGTCGCAGGGGGCTCCCCCCAACCGGCTCCGGAAGCTGCAGCGCACGAGCTCCCTCCCTCGGTGGGACAGGTCCATTTCGCCCCGGGGGAGGTCGAGCGAATGCGTTCACCAGAGCGCGAGGAAAAACTTCCCCCCGGCCGTGGGCGCGGGGAGCCTCACTCTCGCACTGGCCGGGGGAAGAGACCCGCTGAAGAGCCAACATCTCCGACGGAGAGCCCGGACGTCCGGGAACTTAGTCCTGGCCCAGAGGAAAAGCGTCTCCACCGCCATTCTGGCGGGCCTCTTGGACCGCTTCCAGACTCAGACAACGAAGGTCCCGTGAAAGAAGATAGCGACCGGGGCTCTCCCCGGGAAGTGCAGGGGGCTAACCAGCTCCAACGCCTGTCGAAATCCCTGCCCCGAGTGTGCAGCAGACGTACGATCCACACCACGCATCCTGTGAGCACCGCCAGGTACGCACAAATACTCCGTTTCTTGCTTGTTATTGTTATTTCTACTTACCATTGTGTTATGGTCTTGTAGTGTCGTGGTATTGCGAATACCCCGGCAGGTTTTGAGAAAGTTCCTAGCGATGATTACGCGGCGCGGGTTGACCGGATGACCGGTCCTCCCCCGCCGGACAAGCACAAAAAATGACACACGGGTTTATACAGGTTCGGGTCCCGGTAGGGGCCCTAGTCCTGTCGACGCGCTCCCGACCGGAGTCGGCTGGGGAGGCTCTCTCCGGGGGAGAGGCTTCCGGAGCACGTCTGTGAGTTTAGCTATTCCAATAAAAGAGAACCGATCCTTTACAACAGAGGGATACAAGGGCTGTTTATAGCCTCTTAAAGAAGCAAAAAACCTAAACTACCCCGGAAGCCACCGTCGGATTGAAGGGCAGGACCGTCCTTCTCCCGGTCAAACACCTTGGATGCTTGACAGGTGGTCGCTAGTTCCCGAGGCGCTCCTCGCGTGACCTGCACGTGATAAGCAGTTCGAGGCTTTACCTCTAGGAGGGCGATGAGGCCCGGGACGGCGCCGGAGGCTAGGTCCCGGGGGCCAAAAGGCGGCGCCCGGGGAGGCCCCGGAGGCCACGTCCCGAGAGCCAAACGGCGGCGCCCGGGAGGGCACCGGAGGCCACGTCCCGGGGGCCAAAAGGCGGCGCCCGGGGAGGGGCCGGAGGCCAGGTCCCCGGGCAAATGGCGTCGCCCGGGACGGCACCGGAGGCCGCGTCCCGACAGCCAAACAGCGGCGCCCGGGAGGGCACCGGAGGCCACGTCCCGGGAGCCAAACGGCGGCGCCCGGGAGGGCACCGGAGGCCACGTCCCGGGGGCCAAAAGGCGGCGCCCGGGGAGGGGCCGGAGGCCAAGTCCCCGGGCAAATGGCGGCGCCCGGGACGGCACCGGAGGCCGCGTCCCGGGAGCCAAACGGCGGCGCCCTTGAGGGCACCGGAGGCCACGTCCCGGGGGCCAAAAGACAGCGCCCAGGGAGGGGCCGAAGGCCAGGTCCCCGGGCAAATGGCGGCGCCCGGGACGGCACCGGAGGCCGCGTCCGGGGAGCCAAATGGCGGCGCCCGGGACGGCACCGGAGGCCGTGTCCCGGGAGCCAAACGGCGGCGCCCGGGAGGGCACCGGAAGCCACGTCCCGGGGGCCAAAAGGCGGCGCCCGGGGAGGGGCCGGAGGCCAGGTCCCCGGGCAAATGGCGGCGCCCGGGATGGCACCGGAGGCCGCGTCCCGGGAGCCAAACGGCGGCGCCCGGGAGGGCACCGGAGGCCACGTCCCGGGGGCCAAAAGGCGGCGCCCGGGGAGGGGCTGGAGGCCAGGTCCCCGGGCGAATGGCGGCGTCCCGGGAGCCAAACGGCGGCGCCCGGGAGGGCACCGGAGGCCACGTTCCGGGAGCCAAAAGGCGGCGCCCGGGAGGGCACCGGAGGCCACGTCCCAGGGGCCAAAAGGCGGCGCTCGGGGAGGGGCCGGAGGCCAGGTCCCCGGGCCAATGGCGGCGCCCGGGACGGCACCGGAGGCCGCGTCCTGGGAGCCAAATGGCGGCGCCCGGGAGGGCACCGGAGGCCAGGTCCCCGGGCAATCGTGACACATCTTACCTGGACTTAGTCCCGCGGAGATTTCCCCCGACAGCAGCCCCCCATGCCCGCCGGGGACGATGCTCGAGTCCCCGGTGGGTATGGTTCAGGTCACCGGGAAGATCTCCGGGCCAAGTCACCGGAGCTGCGGCGCTTCGGTTTCCGTGCCCCACGCTTAAAGCCGCACCGTTTTGCCATAAATGCGTGCGCGGTTCGAACCGGCGCCTCGATTCACGCGCCTTCCCTTCGTTTGCCGCGCACGATTGGAACTTCTGCGGTCCAGATTGATCCACGGGTGCCACGTGGCGTGCATCTAGACCACGGCCCGCCCCTATAAATAGGACCTTGGGGGGCCCGGAAGCTCATTCCAAATTTTCAGCCTCAACGATTTTTGTTCTCCCGGTAGCCCTCTCCCGGTAGCTCTTTCCGGTAGCCCTTTCCGGCAGCAGACATCCGGGAGTTTTTAGTAGTAGCCTCCTGCAAAGTTAGCCACCGAAAAAGAAGACTAACCTCATGGCACCCAAGGGTCGAGCGAAGACCACGGAAGTGCCCCGGAGGAAATCCCCTTGGATTTCCTCTGGGCGTCGGAGTTCACGGCCGAGGACGCCGAGTCCTTGGTCGAAAGATGCATCATCGCGGACGGGGACATCCGAGTCCCCGTGAAGAAGGACGGAGCCCCCCGCCCCAGGCCCGGAGAGGTCGTGGCCTTCGAGGCCTTCCTGGAGGCGGGGCTCCGGCTTCCGGTGCATCCCATGCTCCGGGAGTTTCTCAAGGAGTACGGGGTGGCTCTCAACCACCTCACCCCGAACGCGCTTGTCCGGATGGGCCTCTTTATTTGGCTCTACGAGACAGCGACCGGGCGGGAGCCCTCCCTTCGCGCCTTCCGGTATTTCTACGAGCCGGCGGCGCGGACCTCCCACCTGGTGAAGGGGGGCCCCAAGTCCCCCTTCGGCTCGGTGATGGTCCAGATGTTGCCGTCCCGGGTGATCGACTACCCCGCGGCGGCCTCCCGGGACCACTGGGGGGACTGGGTCCGGAGGTGGAAAGAAGGAAGGCGCCCTAGACCTGATTAAGCCGTGCGCGGTTGTAATCTTAAATGGTCATATGTCTTGCATGGACACAGACCAAGGCTATGTGTCTTGCGGGAACATAAGCCAAAGGCTAGGAAGTAAGGCAGTGGGGAGGACCCACAACGGTACTTGAGACTTAATTGTCTATTTACCGGACAGGGATACTGTTAATACTGAACTGCAAAAGCGTTGTGTGATCTCGGCCTTGTCACATGTGTATAAGTCACGTGGAGTTGGCCCGACTTGAAAGCCGAGTGAAGAAGTGGATTTAAAAAGAGGTACACCTTTGCAAAGTGTAAAAGAAGTATCAAATACTCTGTACTCCCAGGTTCAGGAGTCTTTTCGTAGTGGATGTTATCCATGGGTTATAGCACAAGTAATGATTTGGAATGTTTTCATAATATGGGTTAATAAAAATGATGAGTCATGGGAGACCATCACATAACGATTTCTAAAGTATAACTTAAGATTTCAAAGTATTGCTCTTGGAAACTAAAAGCTTTTCTTTATGATTTTAGAGTGAAAATCTACTCTATTCATATATATATATAAAACCAAAACCCCTTTTCTTGATCACTCCTCATCTATATACCTACATTTTTGTAACGAGACTTGCTGAGCATTGTGTAAAAACATGCTCACCCTTGCCTTTGCAAACAAATTCAGAAGAAAGGATATGAGAATCCCAATTCCCCTGGCCTTGAGCACCAAGAAGAGGAAAGAGCCTTTCCAGACGATTTGAGCTTCTAGGAGGGTCATGAGCCAAGTTGAGTCCGATGTGGAGGAAGCCCTTCCAGAGCCGCTGCAGAAGGAAGTGAAGACCCTTGTAGTTGCTTTTTGTGTTGTTTTTCTGTGTTCGGTACTTCGATACCGATTCTTGATTTTGAAAAACTCTCTACTTTTGTATCAACTTTAATTAATGCCATCATTGGCATTATGATATTGTAATAGTGGTCCTCGTGACCTTGTACTTGCTTTATCTACCAGCTTTATTATTTAAAGTGAATCATGTTGTTGTGAGCTTGTGATGTACCTTTCTGTGTGCAATCTACCTGGGTGGTTGCCACGAGATTCCTCAAGGGAGAGGGTCTCACAGTAACCAAGTTGGATTCACTGACCGATCTCATGGTCGCATCTAGATAAGACATCCCTAAATAAGCCGTTTCTCAATGCATATGGGACTTACTATATGTTTTAATCATTCGAGGGGTTGTCAGTTCGTAGCAAACTTTGCTATTTGATGAGGATTATCACCCGAGCTAGTAACATTAACACATGTCGAGTTTAAGTTGAGTTCGGATTCGATATGTGCCGGTGTATAGCCACTATGGTCGCCCATGGGCATAGTGCTAGTTTATGATCGTAGCCTTTGCGCGATCATGAGACCGTAGACAATGCGCGGTCAGAAGGACGTAGACAGTGCGTAGTCAGGAGGTCACTGACTACTTGCGACCAAGATATTTCGAGGGTATTTTAGTCTTTATCAAACATGTTCTCAAGATAACTTCTCCCACATTTGAAGACAACTACCAGGAGGTTAGTATGTGCGGTTACCTATTAACTGCACATGTTAAACCTGCGTAGGAGAGGAATGTGGTTATACGAACTGCACCGGAGCAACTGTCCAGAACCGCTTCGCGTTGGTGCCCTTTTGTTCAGTATAAAAGGATGATCAATGCACGAACAAGCACGAGTCAACAAAACTTGAAGACTTAGGCATAGATTAGATAGACAAAGATACAAAAGAGATCATCATATATGATAATCTCTTTTCCTTGTAAACACTTTTACCTTATATAGTGGAATCACAACAGGACGTAGGGCTATTACTCCCATCATTGAGGGCCCGAACCTGTATAAATCTTCGCGTCCCTCACGATATTGCTTATCCTATCTTACCTGAGGAATACCCTGAAAGATCTCACATATAACTCACAAATCTGCATAAGATCGACAGGAGATCCCGAGCCCGAATCGTCGACAACTGGCACCCACCGTGGGTCCTTTCTCAAGGTGTTCTTCTTTCATCAGGAGATTTGGTAAGCCATGTCTGGGGTGTACAATTTCGATAACGATTTCAATCTCGATGATTACGCCCATATACGGATGCCTTCACCCAGCGATCCCGTTTCCATGGAGGAAGTGGATCACGAAGATTTTCCTCAGGAACATTATGAGGATGCGTCTTCTCCTACCCAGGTCATGTCCATCGACCAGGGAACAGAGAGGATAAATCAGGAATCTCATCCGAGTCCTACCACTTTGGAGGCCGAGTCTGTACCACGACACGTTGTTGTCAGGGACATAGATGATGGTGACCAAAGGCTCAGTCCTATGAGGTTTGACCCGGATAACCTCCAATCTCTCTTTGATTTTGAATCCGATTCAAAACAAACAGAGATGTTTTCTCCTTCTACGACCTCACTTCCCTGAGAGTTTGCTGCTTTATCGGAGGAGACTCCCGAGCAGCAAGCGGCTAGGGAGGAATTGGAATGTAAGCAGAAGGAGGAACAGGAAATGAGGCAAAAGGAGGATGAGGAACGTGAACGACAGGATAACAAGCTCCGCAAGACTGCACTGGAAGCTCTATGAAATGCGCAGTCTCGTTATGATGTCGCTCCAGGTTCTTCCCGTCATCCACATGGCCGTAGGCGCGACCAGACGCCTTCTTTAGCCCCGGACTATGCGCCGGTGGATGAAGAAATAGTGACGTTGGTGCGCCCAAAAGGAGTACGCACGGACGACTTCGCTCTATTGCGGAAGTCCTGCATAACTTTCCTCCCAATATCGAAGACGCACAAAGACCGGCTTTTGCTAGAATCCTGGCGGATAAGCTGGACGAGGTTGCATCCGAGACAACCCCAACAGCTTCATCGCAGTCTATAATTCGCTCCCATGAAAGGGAGTATTCTTACTCCAGTCAGGGCACACATAATCGATTACCACCAGGGTCATTTCGGCACGACAAGGCCCGGCGAGTTGGGAATTCCCGCCATCGAGATCGCATTCCTGTCCATTCTCGTCTGGGACCGCAAGGTGTATCACCATAGCGCGAGGTCGCCCGCGATCATGTCGAAACCCACAGAACTCTCCACAGTTCCTATGTCGGCTGTAAGGCTTTCTTGCCAGGCCTCCACGCGATGGTCTGGCCGGAGAAGTCCAAGCCCGGAACAATTGAAAGATTTGATGGAACCCAGAATCCATCCGAATTCCTTTAGATCTACATCACCGCTATTCAAGTGGCGGGTGGGGATGATTGCATCATGGCAAATTACTTGCCAACGGTCCTTGAAGGACCGGCGAAAACCTGGTTGTTCAATCAGCCAAAAGGCTCAATTTATAACTGGGAGATGTTGTGTGACGCTATACTCAACAACTTCCAGAATTGCTATCAGAAGCCTAGAAAAGAGGACGACCTCCATCGTCTTCACCAGACTTCCACTCAGACTCTTCGGCAGTTTGTCAAAAGGTTTGTCGGGGTGAGGAATACCATCCCGAACATATCCGACAATTCCGTGATTAGGGCATTCAAACATGCCGTCCGATACCAGAGATTTACCGAAGATCTACTTATCCACCCCCTCGATCAGTAGCCGACCTCTTCGACATGGCTGATCGTTATTCCGATGCAGCTAAGGCCGTGGAATGGAATAGGATGGTGGATAAGAGAAAGTTGCCGCCTCAGCCAGGTCTGAAAGATGACAAGAATGAAGATTCAAGCAAGAATCCAGAATCATCATTAGGCGGGAAATCCAAGAAGTCCAAGAAAAATCAATTGGGACAATACAGGGAGGTCGCAGTTGCCGAAAAGCCGCCACCGGGAAAAGGTAACAAGCCTCCATTTAAGAATAAAACTTCTTCTGGTGGCCGCGATAGCGACCAGTCAGGAAAACAAACTAATCCGCAGGGAAGCAAGAAGTGGTGTCAGCTCCACAACTCCTCGGGACACGATCTCAAGAACTGTAGGAACTGGTTGAAGCAATTGGACGACTTTTACCAGGGGATTGGACCGATGCCAACTTTACCTCCAACAGAGCAGACCTGCGGGATTAGAGATGCCAATGAAGACGAAGAGATGTCCTACCAGGTACCACAAAATCATGTTAATGTTATTTTTGGAGGCTCCTCCTCTTTTGTTTCTAAGCATCCGTTTAAGACGTTTTACCGCGAGGTAAATCAAGCAAAGGCCCCCCCTCGGCGAGCCTCAATACCCCTTTTGGTCGGAAACTCCTTTGACTTTCACCCAAGCAGATTGTCCTGTTGGGCTTACACGGCCATTGAGATTGCCTTTGGTCATCACCCCAATTATCAGCAATGCTCAAGTTGAACGAGTTCTAATCAATGAAGGTAGCTCCTTGGATATTTTACTAGTCAAGGCGCTGGATGAGATGCAGATCCCTCGTTCAAAAATTAAGGGATAATTCCTGGTCCCTCGATGATGCCGATGGGACAGGTGGTACTCCCAGTAACACTGGAGGAGCCAGATAATTTTCGAACAGAATTGGTTACTTTCGATGTAATTGATTGTGATTCGGCTTACAATGCTATTTTTGGCAGGCCAACTCGCTAAATTCGTGATGTCGACACACTATGCTTATCAGTGCGGCAAGTTGCTGGACCCCAAAGGTGTTATTTTAGTCCGAGGCGGCCGGAATGTAGCATTAACTTGTGATCGGCTATCATTGGAATTAGTGGATCAGCTTCCCCTCCGGGACATCAAGATTGCGACCACAAATTCGGATACGATCAAAGTTGCCCCGCGACCTGACGAAAAGTTAAAACTAGTTCCATTGTACCCAGATGATCCTTCTAGAACAATTCGGATTGGGTCAGGCCTGGATGATAAATAGGAACTCGAGCTCATTACTTTCCTCCGGGCAAACACAAATGTGTTTGCGTGGAAACCGTCCGACATGCTCGGAGTCCCAAGGGAGGTAATTGAGCACAGGTTAGCGATCCGATCTAGACAACGACCAGTAAAGCAAAAGCTCAGACACTTTGATATTGACCAGCAGGAAGCCATCCGAGTGGAGTTAGATAAACTCCAAAAGGCATGATTTATTCGTGAAGTCGATCATCCTGAATGGCTTGCAAATCCGGTCATGGTCCGAAAGTCAAATGATAAGTGGCGCATGTGCGTCGATTACACCAGCCTAAACAGTGCCTATCCGAAGGATGATTTTCCCTTTTCCCGCATCGACCAGTTGGTCGACTCTACACTGGGTTGCAAATTGATGAGTTTCCTGGATGCTTACTCGCGGTACCATCAAATCAGCATTGTAGAAAAAGATGAGGAGAAAACTGTCTTCATCACACCATTTGGCACCTACTGCTACGTTAGAATGCCATTTGGTCTCAAGAACGCCGGTTCCACGTACCAGCCCTTGATGCAAAAGACTTTTCTTTCCCAGATGGGGCGTAATCTCGAAGCTTACATAGATGATTTGGTTGTAGAAAGCTTGAAAAGCTTGAATCATATAGATGATTTTTAATGAAACCTTTTGTAATTTGAACAAGCATGGAATAAAATTAAACCCGAAGAAATGGTCCTTCGGAGTTGCCTCCGGTAAACTTTTGGGTTTTCTCGTTTGTTCAAGAGGCATAGAGGTTAATCCCGAGAAGTTCAGGGCCATAGAGAAAATGAGATCTCCTTCGACCGTGAAGGACATCCAGAGTTTAACAGGTCGCATGGCAGCCCTCAGTCATTTCATATCAAGGCTAGGCGAGCGCGGTCTGCCATTTTTTAAAGCTCTTCGCAAACACAATGGTTTTACCTGGTCGGATGAGACCGAAAAAGCTTTTCAAGGAGTAATGAAATATCTATCTAGTCCGCCGATATTAGTCTCTCCGAACTTAGGGGAACCACTACTTCTTTACTTGGCCGCCACCCCTCACGCGGTCAGCGCGGTGCTGATCGCAGAAAGAGAGGGTGTTTAGCAACCAATCTATTATGTAAGTGAGGTACTTCATGGACTAAAGGAACGCTACCCTGAAGTCCAGAAAATACTCTACGCACTTCTGATGGCTTCTCGTAAGCTACGACATTACTTTCAATCGCACAAAATTATTGTGCCCTCGTCCTTCCCATTGGGAGATATAATCCGCAATCCGGAGAAATCTGGTCGTATTGCGAAGTGGAAAGTGGAACTTGGTGAGTTTGACATTAGTTTCACCCCTCGCACTGTAGTTAAATCTCAAATCCTTGTAGATTTTGTGGTCGAATGGACTAATCCTGACCCTCCCGTGCAAGAATCTAAAGATTTAACATGCACTAACCATTGGACGATGTATTTTGACGGCTCTCGCAGTTTTCAACACTCGGGAGCTGGAGTTGTCTTAATTACGCCTCAAGGCGATCAACTCAAGTATGTCATTCAATTACACTTCGTTGCGACCAACAATACAGCGGAGTATGAAGGTCTTATTGCAGGGCTCCAGTCAGCTAAGTTCCTCAGAGTCTGTTGGTTAATGGTGAGGGGAAACTCACAGCTAGTCGTAAACCAGGTAAACAAGGAGTATAACACCTCCGATGAGACAATCGATCATTAACTGGGGGAAGTGAGGAGATTGGAAAAATACTTCAGTCATTTCGAAGTCCAATATATCCATGAAAGGACAATATTCTCGCAAACCACTTATCTAAAATTGGGTCCTCACGCACCTCCGCTCCGGCGGGAGTGTTCATTGAACACTTAGAACATCTTCAATCATGACTACGGCCGAAGATGAACCAGTGACAGCCTACATTGCCAACCTTGGACACGAAGGAGATTGGACTCAACCATTGAGGGTCTATCTTGAACATGGGACCTTGCCCAAGGATGAAACCGAAAGCGATCGGTTAGTTAGAAAATGGTACTTTTATAAACTCATAGAAGGGGTTTTGTACAGAAAAGGTACTCAAGGAGTATTCATGCGCTGCATATCTCAAGAGGGAGGCAAGTCCCTCTTGAAAGAAATTCATGACGGTGTATGTGGTGCACACGCATCATTTCATACGCTGGTTGGGAAAGCTTTCCGACAAGGTTTTTACTGGCTTTCGGCACTCGATGATGCCAGGAGTTTGGTAAAAACATGCCCATAGTGTCAGTTTCACACGAGACAAGTTCATCAGCCCACGTATACCTTACAAACTATCCCGTTGACATGGCCCTTCGTAGTCTGGGGGATAGATATTGTGGGTCCTATGCCCCAAGCGGTCAATGGGTACAAGTTTCTGTTCGTAGCCATTGATACGTTTACAAAGTGGATTGAGGCTGAACCAATCCACAACGTAACCGCTGTGGCAGCAAAGAAGTTCTTCCATAAAAACATCGTCACTCGATTTGGTGTTCCATGTCGTCTCATTACCGACAACGGTTCCCAATTCGTTAGTGGTCTCTTTTTGGACTGTTGCGATAATATTGGAACCAAAGTATGCTTTGCTTCTGTAGCCCATCCGCAGAGCAATGGTGCTGTTGAGCGCACCAACGGCCAGATATTTCAAGACATAAAGAAACGTGTCTTCAATCGCCTTAAGGTGCGTTCGGGAGCTTGGGTAGACAAACTCTACTCCATCCTATGGGCACTACGTACTACTTGTAGTCGGGCAACGGGTGAGACACCTTTCCAACTGGTATATGGCGCTGAGGCCGTATTACCAATGGAAATTCGTATTGTCTTTGTACGGGTGGATCAATTAGATCAGACTGATCAACTCGAACAGCGTATCCAAGATATAACCCTCCTCGAAGAAAAACGTGATCGGGCGCTGATCAAGTCAGCAGTATATTTACAAGCCTTGTGTAAATATCATAGCAAAAGGGTGCGGCCGCGTAGTCTTCACGTGCGCGACCTAGTTTTACGAAAAATACAAAACCAGTCTAACCGCAACAAATTTTCTCCTCAGTGGGAAGGCCCCTATACTGTAGTATCACTACCGCGCCCAGGATTGGCCCGATTAGCTATGGAGGATGGGAGAATCTTGAACAATACTTGGAACATAGACCAATTACGCAAGTTTTATGTATAAGCTCCTTGCTTCTTTTATCCTTTTCAATTAGCATGATTTTTTAAAAAAAATTGTGTGTACTTCTCTTTAAACTATGTTATCATCCTTTTTCTCTTTTATCCTACCCATAACCGAGCTACACTCGGGGGCTGATCGCTGGTGACCATCTTACAATCATTACCTGGTCGGATTCACTGGCTGATCTCATGATCACATCCAGATAAGACATTCTTATATAAGCCATTTCTAAACGCACACGGGACTTACTGGTATGTTTCTGATCATTTGAGTGGCTGCCTGTTCGTAATAAGATCTGGTGTCATATGGAGATTAGTATTGGTACGGTCAGATGATCATATCTGTGTTGAGATTTTTCTTTGTAAACCATTTCTAAACGTATAAGAAACTCACTAGATATTTCTGATCGTCAAAAACCCATATTTTTCCTGAAATTATAACACTACGTCCTCAGTACTTATAATCTCGGGGGGGAGGGCTATGAGAATATGGTCATAACATAAATAGAAGTTAAGTACATTCCTTTCAAATGAAAACCTAAGGCATGCATTTTGCATAGTATAAATTGTATATTTACAGGCATCAGCGAAAAATAGAGGAATATTGTTTATTATAATAGACGAATTCAAGGTAAGACTAATTCCTTCAAGAGGTCTTCGATTAGAGGTTTGGTTTCTTTGGATATGGCTTTGAATTGATCATCACTTTCGAACTCAGCATCTCCCACCACTGGACCCAAGTTCAGATCTGGGCCATGGTAAAGTCTTAACTTGCACAGAATGGCAGAGGCGACAGATCTTACGTTGGTCTTCATTGCCTCTTATTGCCGTCTTGTGTCTTCAGGGAGATACTCGAGAAGTGATTCAGCCTGCACCGCGACCAAGGAAGCTAACTCGCTGAAGCTAGGGTTGTCCTTTTGGGATTCAACCACATCGGCTTTGAGCAAAATGGCCACCATATTTAGCCTTTCAAAGATGCTTGATTGCGCACTACTGCAAGATAACATCATTGCCTTTAGGGCTTCATTCTCTTTGCAGGCAGTGTCAATCTTTGAACTTTGACGCTCGACGGTAGCCTGAAGATCATCTCTCTCTTCTGGTCGTGTAATGAAATAATCTCTTCTGGTCGGAGTTGAACTTACAGGAAAGCTTCGACTGTGCCTCGCGAAGTCCCTTCTCCAAGGAAGAACACCTCGCACCTCCTCCTATTTTTCCCGATCAGCCATGCTCTTATTCAGAAGGGCATTTTCTCTGCAACAGGGAAGACCATAAGATGCATTTAGATGAGAATCCGAGTTGATATGAACAAGGAGCGTTACACTTACTGTCGTAGCTAACTGATCTCCCGTTGTGTGTCCTCAATGTGCAGTAGGAGGTGGCTTTTATACTTGGTCGCTGCTCGGGTTAGATCCTAAAATACAGTAAGATATGATTCTTCAAACTTGGATGTTCCTAAGTTAAGCAAGTTCAGAATTAAGAACAGAGTTTCACTCACCTCTATGAAGTCGTTAAAGGAACCATTCTCAGGGTCAGCCGAAGCCTGGGCCTCAAGGCTCGTTTTTTCCTGAGTCGCAGGGGCAGTAGGTGATTTCTCTTGCTGACCCACCCCTGTGGTCAGGACCACGGTTTCCATCCCCTGAGTTTGGATGTCCGTTATTATTTCCTCTACAATGGCCTGAGAGGATTCCTCAGCCATTGGAGTGGGACCTGTTTCACCCGCGACTTCAACGGCAGTTGATGCGCCGATGATTGCAGAGGTCGTCGGGGCATTAAGAGCGGAGTCCCTACATCTGAGTATATCATTACTTAGAATGCCTCTTGTTAGTGATACATAATTAACAGGGGAGGGTATGCTTACTTTATACAAAACCCTGCCCAAGGTTTCGGCGATGAGCTGTAGGGAGAGAGAAGCCCACTGGGCACCCCTGCTGAAGCTTCATCGACACTTGTCCGTGTTTTTCTTTTCTTAAACAGGACGGTGTCTTCTCCTCCCTGCATGATCACAATATGATGGGTGTATGTAGGAAGGGGAAAATATAAAGACTGTGAAGTACTTACCACAGCAGCCCTTTCGATCATTAGAGGTGGGATTATCAACCCGGGGGCTTCGCAAACCTCAGGGTTGGGCATCTCCTCTGTGACCGTAAGATCTTCAGTGGCCACAGGACCTTGAGCCGCTGTTTCAATCCCCATAACGGGGGACAAAACATCACCAATATGGGGAGAGGTGGGCCTCTCTAGAATGTTTATCTCCAGAGGGTCTATCTCCTTCCTCTTGCGACGGATGAGAGGAACTTCTTCTTCCTCATCCTCGCTCCCCTCACCCTGTACGATCAAAAAATGATTTGTATTCGTACTTGGGGGCACAACGGTCACAAAAAATATTACCGCGGTCTTTCTCACGGTTGTGGTTTTCCTCTTCAAAGAAGTGCCTCCTGAGATATTTTTGGATTTCTCAGGAGTTGGCTCCTTCATCTTTGAAGGGGTCCTTTTTACCCTCTTCATCACTGACCCCCCAGAAGGTCCGGCGTCACCACCAGGATGTTTTGTCCCGGTAGATCGCCCTTTCAGCAACTGCATCATTTCAAAGATTTGATTTGATATCCAAGTATCTAGCAGCGTGATCTCGAATAGATTTTACCAAAAGAGGTTATACCTTTTGACGCTCCTGTTTCAGATCGTCATCACTGTTTATCAAACTTGGAGGACGCTGTGTCCCCTTATCTCCTTCTGTTGCTGCATTGTATGGCTGCAGAAGGTTATTTGTCCGTTTTTCAATCTCGGATAAAGAAAGAACTATGCCACAAACAAACAAATTACTTAATACGCCCTTTTAATCAGTAAGGAGGTATGTTTTGTGGACCAGATGACATACCGATGTTATAATCCAAGGTGTTGTCTGCCATGAACTCCACCTCCCAAGCCGGATATGCCCTCTCGCATAAAGGACTCACCCTATTCTTCATGAAGTCACGAACGATGTCACGCGCAGTTAAGCCCTGCCGGACTAAGTGAAGAATGGCTTGTGCTTGCTTCTTCAACTCTTGATCCAGGGTCGGACCGGAGTCCATTTCATTGTATTTCTCCGGTCGGCTGTTCTCAAACCAGAGACCACTCTCTAACAGAGGGGTGCAATAGAACCACTTCCGGTGCCACCAATACACCGAATCCTGCAGAGGAAGGAAGGGGTATTCTTTCTTCTCCCTTATGCGGAAGTATATGCAGGTAGCGGCATTGGTGCTCTTTGACCATACCGAATAGTAGAAACGTCAGAAGAGATCCACGTTGGGCATAACTCCGACAAAAGCTTCGCACAGATGTTGAAAAATCACCAAAATCAATATGGCATTAGAGTGCAGGTTCACCAACTCTAAACTTTAATGCGCTAGAACTTCTTGCAAGAACTTGCTCTCGAGAAATCGGAACCCGCAACGCAAGAAATCTTCAAAAATCACCAGCTCGCCCTCTTGAACGACTGGGGTTTCTTCGTCCTTCTCCGCTGGCCGCCAATTGATTAGCAGCCGTGAAGGAAGGATCTCTACTTTCTCTAGTGCTTTCAGGCTCTCTTCGTTGTGATGGATCGATCTGCTCCAGGACGCCATTGCCAATGAGATCGCAAGAAAGGCGACAGCTTTTTGGAGGCGATCGAAGCAAGGAATGCAAAGATGGTTTTGTGCGGCAAAAATGTCTAAGGCAAACAAGGGTTTTGGCTGTGAGACTTCTCCAGTAAGCTACCTTTTCCTTTTATACGCTCAAGACAACCCTTCGCCAGGTGCATTATTTTATTAATTCCCATAACGGGTGTCTTGCCTATTGGAACCCGTTATCTTTACCCTGTTATGAATTTGAAGCAAAATGTATCTGTTATACCATTATTAAATATCATCTTACTTCATATTCGGGGGGGATATAGTACAAGGGAATTATCTTAGCACTATCACGATCATGAAAGATGAAAATTCTTTTTTGCAATATCTAACATGATCGTAATGTCTTTCTGTGATCTAAGTATTGACCTAAGAACGGTCTCAAGACTGCCTTGTGATCACAGTGCTCTACTGTGACCTTAGCGACTTGAGACCGAAGTCAGAATTCGGTTTCGGACAGAAGGCTTATTCTCTATGTATGTTCTGATCGCAGACATATTTTCTCTGTCATCATTTTTTCACACAGTAAGGATTATTTTGACGATTGTCACACATAATCATTCAAAAAGGCAGAAGGATGAGGAAAAAGAAATATTTTATTTCTTACAATCCTTGCATACATAAGGGATACAGGCGATCAGAGCATCGACCTGATCCGAGAGCAATTTGCAAAGTTCTCCAAGAGACATATTGGCATTAGTAGGATCAACACTGGCCGCCCCAAGAGAACTAGCAATAGTTCTAAGCCTATTTACATCATCTCTTAACAAAGGAGTGCAGCTGTTCCTTATTGTATCGAAGAGTTCTCACTACTGCCGAGCGTAATCCCTCTCCAACCGGAACCTACGTGCTTCTTCGTAAGAGCTTTCATAACATTCTGCCAGATGCAGAATAGCCGAAGACATCTCCTCAGTGCGCTTCTCAAGAACCTCTTTTTCTTTATGGAGAGTTCACCCGAAGGCTACACTCTCACCAAAAAGAGCCTGGACTTTAGCAGGCTGATCACTGGGGGCTCTAGGGGTTTTCATCTCCTGTACTCTCATGGGTTAGTTTTAAAAATATAAATGAAGATAATTATCAATCCTCGCAGTGAAGTTGGCCGGGAGAGTGTAAGACTTTCCCCAGAAAGTTGATCACCAAACAAAAGATGAGGATCACTTGGTTGTGGGGGTGTGAGACTTCCACCAGAAGTGGGATGGTTTGAAGGATTGTTGTGGATCTCCAAAGGTGGAGATGAAGATGCAACTGGATGAGTTGCAAGGGGCAATGTGGTAACATAGGTACCAGCACCCTTTAGAATCTTCGATGCAGTTCCACTGGAGGATCCTTCATCATTTCTAGATCTCTTTTTTGGAGAGACCATTTCCTCACTCACCTGTGAAGTCTAAAATGAATTGCTTAGGAAAAATCTTTGCCTTAGAAAATCATAAGATGTTTTAGAAGAAGTTTACCTTTTGGATATCTTTTGTCTTTTCTATTTCCTCCTTATCACTCTCAATAGCTGTTTTGGGATCTTGGTTCTCTATCAAGGTGAGAGTAAAGGAGGAAATACAAGATAGGAAGTTAGAAGCAGATTTCCTAAAGAACTTAACCAAGAAATTGTGACCCTTAAGGACTGAGAGGCTCTGCTATTTATAGAACCAGAGGCGATGGTTCATTTGCGCGTGCCTCGGGTTTTTAAAGCGCACTACTGGTTTCAAAGGTCAATAAATTCATGATTACTACCAAGAAAAACTCAAGAGTTTTTCTTGGGAAATAAACCACCACCCGGTGGAATAGTGCCAGTTGAGGAAGTTGAAGTGTCTAGTTTCATAATTCGATGCAAAAATTAAATTTAAAGTAAATAAGTCTCTTCATTTCTTCAAATTTGGGGGCTAGTTGACGAGGATTATCACCCGAGCTAGTTACATTAACACATGTCGAGTTCAAGTCGAGTTCGAATTCGATATGTGCCGGTGTATAGCCACTATGGTCGCCCATGGGCGTAGTGCTAGTTATGATCGTAGCCTTTGCGCGATCATGAGACTCTAGACAATGCGCTGTCAGAAGACCGCAGACAGTGCGCGGTCAGGAGGTCGCTGACTACTTGCGACCAGGATATTTCGAGGGTGTTTTAGTCTTTATCAAACATGTTCTCAAGATAACTTCTCCCACGTTTGAAGACAACTGCCAGGAGGTTAGTATGTGCGGTTACCTATTAACTACACGTGTTAAACCTGCGTAGGAGAGGAGTGCAGTTTTACGAACTGCACTGGAGCAACTGTCCAAAACCGCTTTGCGTTGCGCCCTTTTGTTCAGTATAAAAAGATGATCAATGCACGATCTAAGGGGCGGTTAAGTCAACCAACAAGCACGAGTCAACAGAACTTGAAGACTTAGGCATAGATTAGATAGACAAAGATACAAAAGAGATCATCGTCTATGATAATCTCTTTTCCTTGTAAACACTTTTACCTTATATAGTGGAATCACAACAGGACGTAGGGCTATTACTCCCACCATCGAGGGCCCGAACCTGTATAAATCTTCGCGTCCCTCATGATATTGCTTATCCTATCTTACCTGAGGAATACCCTGAAAGGTCTCACATACAACTCACAAATCTGCATAAGATCGACAGGAGACCCCGAGTCTGAATCATTGACACTATTATATTAAGATCAGTATGATGCGACCAGATGATCATATCTAGTTGAGACATTTCTTTCTAAACTGTTTCTTAACATATAAGAAACTTACTAGATATTTCTTGATCATCTTTAACCCATATCATTTTTTCCTGAGATTATAATACAATGCTTTCAATATGTATGATCTCAGGAGGAGGCTAGGGGAATACAGTCATAATATAAGACGAGATTAAGTACATTTTTTCCAAAAGTGAAAGGCATACATCTGCATATTTTCTATTATTATTGTATATGGGCAGGAACAATTTAAAAAGAGGATCATTGTTTATTACAATGAGATTAGGATAAGCCAAGTTCTTTCAAGAGATTTTCGATCAAGGGCTTGATTTCTTCCATTATGGCTTCAAGCTGATTTTCACTCTCGAATTCATCATCTCCCACCACTGGATTCAAATCCAAATTTGGGCCCTGGTGATGTCTTAATTTGCATAAAATGGTAGAGACAACAGATCCTACGTTGGACTTCAATGCCTCTTTTTGCCGCTTTGTATCTTCAGGAAGGTACTCAAGAAGTGATTTAGCTTGAGCCACAACCAATTCACACGATTCGCTGAGGCTTAAGTTTTCCTTTTGAGGGTCGATGATACCAACCTTCAGTAAATCTGCAACCATCTTCAGTTTTTTGAAGACTTTTGACTGAATGCCGCTGCAGGTTGAGATTGTCGCCTTCAGGGTTTTCCTCTCCTCGCAGACAGTTTCGTTCGTCTTTCTGAATGATTCTATGGTTGCACTTTGATGCTCAATGTTGCATGAAGTTGCTAGTTTTGATTTTCAGCCTAGGCACACTTCTGCTGGAAGTCATCCCTTTCCTTAGAAAGAACACTTATCTGTTCCTCTTGTACTACATGAACAAAGTAATGAGATTATAGCAGTTCATGTAAGGAACTAACATCCCTTGGCTGAAAATAAACTTACAGGAAAGCTTTTTCTGTGCCTCACTGAGGTCTTTCTCCATAGAAGAACGTTTTACGGCTGCAGTTTCTTCTTGACCTTGTCGATCAGCAATGCTTTTCGTCAATGAGGAATTTTCCCTGCGACCAGAGACGTAATCATTATAATTGGATGACGTTCAGGTTAGTATAAGCAATGTATGGATGCTTAATATTGTAGACGTCTTATCTCATTTTGTGCGACCGCGATTTGTTCTGCTAGAGCTTTCTGCGGCAACCTGACATACCACCCACGTGGTAGCACGTCCGGTCTATGAACATTTCCGAATAAAACCATCATATCCGAGAATGTTTGTTATAGAGTAGAGAAACAGAAACATGGCTTAATTAAACATGGCTTAACATAACAAAGAGTTTAATTACATACACAAGCATAAGTATTTTTATTATAGCAAAAGGAGATAGTTTAGGTATGATCATGGTGGTCAGTCTTCATTGCCGGTGCTGAAGTAGGTTGGGTCGAACTCGCAGTTGTCCTCTCCTGGATAAACTTCTTCTTCTGATGTACCGGTCGGCATTGCATCACCCAAGGAGTATTCGAAGTCTAACAAGGAATTACAATAGCAAAGATGAGTGCCGAGGCACTCAGCAAGCAATTGGGATGTATAAATGCACCATGCAGACCTTAACTAGTCAAAGGAATATTATATCATATTAGCAAGGATGAGTTTTGATTCAGAAATTCATTTGTGATTGTAAATGACTCCAGTTATTAAGTAAACTCTACTGAACATTTGTACCACAGGGTGAGACCACCTGTAGGTCTCCTTTCTTGCCGCGACACAACTTTCAACCTGGAAGTAAGGAGTCAATATCCATGTTTTACTCTGCAGAGGGGTATCACTTTACCCACAAAATCTCTTGATTTCCATGTCGGTGTTCGTCAATAGTGCTCCACATTTCTGATAATGCGTGACATCACCAAGAGAACAAAGCCTTTTACAAACCCTTCCACTAGTTCCCTCCACTGGTATGGTACTCCCATACCTTCGTAGTCGAACGCATCCGCTATGACCACCAGTTGAGCCTATAGCTCCAAGCCCGCCTCGGGTCATTCTTTCATCATAATACATACACATATACGTTCCCATTGTACAGGTGTACTAGCTTCTGGATAAGATACTTAACTAAGCCCGTCCCATACCAGGACTGTGGTTGATACGGGTATTACAGCGTTGGGTAGAAATGACAGTTGGTTGTGTCCTTAACTTTATAATTGTACTTAATACAAGATTCGAGCCCTCCTTCGGCTCTCCTCAAGATTTACTCATTTCCATTCATAACCCTATCACCAAGATACTCAATTTTTATCCAAACACTTTCTTCAAGACCAACTTTTATTTTCTAAAATATTCTTTGATGCAAGATGGTAAGCTACATAGATCATTAAATAGAGGATAACAAAATAAAATCAATCAAACATGATCAACATGGTCAAGAATAAAAACTTGCCTGAAGTAGCAAATTCAGAATCCAGAATATGAACGTTGCCCTGGGATTCCTCGCTCAACTCTGCTCCTAGAATTAAAATAATTGTGTATATAAATCTCTAGAAGAACATTGGTAGATATTATGCAGAAGTGCAGAGTTTATGTGCTAATCACTCTCGCCTCTATCGTAGTGATCACTCTCCCAGGCAAAATAAGAAATCATATTTTATTTAATTGAACTGCATGATGGAATTACATAACGTCTTTTAAGTTGGGTAGCTCCCAAAAGAATAATATTGGTTTTATAATGGTTGAAAAATAAATTTAAAATAGTTAATTCAAGATATTGATTTAATGCTAAGACTATTTAATTTCTACACTGAAAGATTAGCTGTTTGAGATAAAAATAATTGATAGTTTTAAGGTTCTTTTTCCTATGTAGAAAATTATATGAAAGTAATGAAAATAACTTAAATTGATTTATTAAAGAGTAAGAATATAATTTGTATGCATATAAATATATATTATTTGATTATACTCTTGTCACTACTACATAATTCATTATCACAGACGGTTTTGACCCGTCAGTGATATTCGAGTCAGTGATAATTGAGTACTATTACTGACGGTTTTGAACTGTCTGTAATTTTTCCCTTCACAGACTGTTATAAGATCAAAACCATCTGTGATACTCATACTACACAGACTGTTATAACATCAGAACCATCTATGATACTCTTAATACACAGATTGTTATAACATCAAAGCCATCTGAGATATTCATACTACCACAGACTGTTTTGATCTCAAAACCGTCAGTAATAATATGAGTATTGCAGACGGTTTTGAGGTCAAAACCATCTGGGATACTCACATTATCAGAGACGGTTATGACCTCCAAACAGTCTGTGATACTCACATTATCAGAGACGGTTATGACCTCAGAATCGTCTGTGATATTCACATTACCACAGACAGCTTTGAGGTCAAAACTATCTGCGATATTGTCATTATCGGCGACGGTTATAATCTCGAAGCTGTCTGTGATAGTGTCCTTATCATACACAGTTGTAATCTCAGAACCGTCTGTGTAGTAAGAGTATCACAGACGCCTTTGAGGTCAAAACCATCTGTGATATTTTCATTATCGGCGACGGTTGTA
Source organism: Pharus latifolius (assembly GCA_019359835.1). Classification (NCBI taxonomy): domain Eukaryota; kingdom Viridiplantae; phylum Streptophyta; class Magnoliopsida; order Poales; family Poaceae; genus Pharus; species Pharus latifolius. Next base: position 17,136,038 of record CM033320.1, on the reverse strand, counting down.
ATCTCGGAACCGTCTGTAATAGTTTCCTTATCACAGACGGTTTATAATCTCAGAACCGTCTATGTAGTAAGAGTATCACAGACGGCTTTGAGGTCAAAACCATTTGCGATATTGTCATTATCGGCGACGGTTATAATCTCGGAACCGTCTGTGATAGTTATTACAGACGGTTATAATCTCAGAACCGTCTGTGATAGTGTCCTTATCACAGACGTTTTTAAGGTCAAAACCATCTGTGATAGTGTCATTATCAGCGACGGTTATAATCTCAGACGGTTTATAAGATCAAAACCGTCTGTGCATATTAATATTATTTTAAATAAATTTCTTTTTTTTGTGGCTAGCCTCAGGAATCATGCTAGCCATGTCCTTTGTAAAAATAGCATTTCATATATACAGTTCATTTCATACATGCACAGTACTCAAATATATACAGTCTCATACATGCACACAACTTAGAAACATGTACAATAGCATTTCATATATATAGCACAGAACTCAGAAATATGTACAATTGAGATTGAACAAATAAATGTAATCGACAATTAAAGTCAGTATTTTAAATGTACAAATAAATGTAAGGCCGCACTAATACGAACCTTGCGGGTCCCTAAACTTCCCCTTGGTTGATATGACCTCCGCAAGGAAAAACTCAGCGAGCATCCCTCGAACCATACCAATCTGCCGAGGGTCAAAGCTTTCCGAAGGGAAGTCAACCCCCTGCAGCAAGAGTTGGTACATAAAAAATTAGCTCAATGCAGTTGTAAATTCTGCCAAATTGATACAAAGGGGAGCAATTGTATGCCTCGGGGAAATCTGGCTGGTGAGGGGTGATGATCAGGTCATACATGTGGCGCATCACGTAGAACCCACATGTATTGTCGTCCGGCTGCTGATGACACTACCAATTTATAGACCGAGAGTTAGCTGAGAAAACGTTATAAAGTAGAACAGATGCTAGTTGAAATTTGTACCAAAAATTGTAACCACTGAAACTTATCAGCTCGCTGCTTGTGTTGTCGCCCTCCCTCGGCAAAGTATTTCGTGAAAGCCCTGCAGATAGTCAAAATTGACAATTTGAGGATAGTCAAAATTGACAATTTGAGGACAATAAATCTAGATGCAAGACAGGTCCACATGAATATCATAACCTTTCGAATACATCTCATGCGCCACAATACTCGTACCCTTTCCTCTGCAATGAATCAAGGTAGAACACCTTGTTCCTTTTCAGAATAAGTACTAGCAGGATCCAATGGTAGCTACATGTTACACGTAAAGAATTAATAATTTAATCTAAGTTTGGGGGTGTGCATATGGAGACACTAATCTACGGGTGAAGTACTGATGAAAGCACTCACCTCTGGTTGTAGGGTACAAGTATGTACTCCTTGTCGACCTGAGCAAGCAACCCTCTTTTGATGTAGTCGATAACGAAGTCCGCGTCAGTCCTAAACATCACCTCGGTGACCATCTGGGGGTCCAAGAAACCAACAGGTTTACCCTTAGATTTGGCATATCTGGTCATGCAGCTGCACGGAAGTAACCAATTAATAAATGACATATATCCGTATATGCACAAACAAGCGTTGGATAGTAGGATACTTACAGCACCCAAGACCGTAGGATTGACAAGTCGAGCGCATCTTTGTTGAGTAAATTGTGCAGGTCTTCGATGGTCACCGGGTAGGTCCCAACGTCGTTATGGAACTTTGCCACGGTGTACTTGACCGTGATGTGCGTCGGACGCTACATCTTGGTCTGGTTTGTCCTCTTCATGTACCATCCATGCAGACTCTGGCATGCTAACTCCATGCTAGAAATTGCGGCATCGGAGGCCATGGGCATCCCCAGAGTGAATGGCATGAGAGCTGGCGCACTCTTCTCACTCTCCTTCGCCAGGCTCTTCTTTGCTTTTCCCCTACTAACCAGCTTCTTGAATGGCTGCCTCCTAGTCAGAGTCAGCTTCATCATCGAACCCGTTGGTTGGCTTCTCGAAGGGGTCAGCTGGCTAGTAGGCTGAGTGTCGGTCTGTGATGTAAGAACCTACGTATTAGGACACTATCTCCGAGGGCTATTATTACAGTACGAATTATGAAACTGGTGGGGGAATTACCTCATCCAGGATGATGTCTTTCTTGGGCCATTGCACGAACGTGTGCATCGCATCCCCGAGAGTGGTAATCTCGTGGTTCGGCGGCTTCTCCAACGGAAATCCCTTGTAATGGTCAGAGACACTGTCCACCTGGACCCGTGCAAAACCCTCAGATAGAGGGACACCGTGGATTGTGGCCCCTGCCGTGCATGGTTGCGCCATCCCACGGCCAGCCTCGATCAAGAAGAGACCGGCCAGCACCATAAGCTTGCAGGAGGCAGGTTCCTACAAACAGTGCGCATTAACATATTGAATTTCACCGCTTTTCACTTTCGAATGAATTAACATAGAAAAACGGTCATTACCTGCAGAAAGTCCACCGGATACTTTGGAGAGGGCTCCGTCTGCGAAGACCCTGGCGCAGATGCGCAGCTATTACGGTGGCCAAGAATGGGGGTCGGTAGTTCAGCTGCTACAAGGGGGGTGCCCTGGGTCGCCTGTCTTAGCTCGTCATACATGGCCCACATCTCCGACAACTACTGCATGAGTGCTTTGTCCCGAGCAGCGAAATCCGATAGCATCTCCTCCTTGAGCTGTTCATCCCGAGCTTGTTTATTGACATCAGTGTCCTCCGGCGGACGGTGAACTGGCAATCGTCGGGAATGTGAAACGCCGCCTGCACTTCTTCCCACAGCGCATCCTTGCACTCTGGGGGCACTTGACCCCAGTCGGAGGTGGTGATGGGCACCCGCTCCTTTGCCACTTTGCCGCATAGTGAGCGGTACTGACCGACAAGTTTGTCCGGAGCTTCCAGCACTCCATTGTCGTCGAACTGTACGTGCTGCTTTTCCCGCTTGTCGAGACGCGCGCATGTCGTCCGGCCTCGCCCCTTTCTCTTCTGCGACTAGGTCACGATGGACGCAGTGACCTCTGGCCCAGGCATCTCATCGCCAGCGAGGTCACTCTGACTCCCCGAGTGGTGCATTTCATCACCAGACATATCAGTTCCTAACATAAGCGAAAGAGAGAACAGTTTAAGTAAATCTGAAACTAATAATTCTATAACAAAACTCATATACTTATAATTAACCAAGAATGATAGAAACGGTGGGGAGGCGACGGAGGTGATCGCGTCGGAAGGTGGGAGGGCGATGGAGGTGATCGCGCCTGACGGTGGAAAGGCAATGGAGGTGATCGCGATGGACGTTGGGGAGGAGATGGAGGTGATCGCGCCAGACTGTGGGGAAGTGATGGAGGTGATCGCGACGGACGGTGCGAGGGCAGAGAGAGCTAGGGCAAACAGTGGCGAAGTCTGGAAATGAGCAGGACAAAGCCCGCCTTGAACTATGTACCACGTAGAGATTATCACAGTCGGTCCTATATTCACAACTGTCTGTGATAATATTATCACAGTCGGTTCTCAAGTCAAAACGGTCTGTGATAATCTCCATAGTGATAATCACTGGAGAGATTATCACTGACGGTTTTGAGTTGAGAACCGACTGTGACTGAGATTATATCACTGACGGTTTTGAGTTGAGAATCGACTGTGATTGAGATTAGCACAGACGGTTTTGACTTGAGAACCGACTGTGCACGTTAAGAACTCGAAGCGTTGGACACGGTTGGGAATATCACAGTCGGTTCTAGATTCATACCCATCTGTGATAATTCATAACCGTCTGTGATAATCTCTCTAGTGAACGTCTTCTACGCAATATGCAGAGTTTTACAACTTGAAACTCTGTAGCTCTGCAACTCTGAATGCTCAAAAACTTGTTTTAAATGAACACTCAGATATTTCAAATGGAGTCCAAATGCTCCGTAAATTGGTTACAATGTAGATCCGAAAATTGGTTACAATGTGGAGCATGCTCAAATAAATTTAACATACAATGTGGAGCATGCTCAAATAAATGTTACATGCAAATGGGGACTTTGACTGACAATTTCCACATACACAGCCATGTTATCCTCAACTTTCCATTTGCTGCGGCCCTACAAAGACGAGAATTAGAGGAGATATATAAGCTATACCGATGGAAACAGAGAGATAAGAACGTACGGTTGATTACCTTTAAAGTATAACCCTTCCTGGTGATCCATACACACATAACTGGTTTCGTCGGTGTCTTCAGTATCGACCTGTACGCCATCTCCAAATGGAGGCATCTCATCAAATTGATTGTATTCCTCCTCGTCTATGACATTTTCAACTCCAACAATCCTTCTCTTGCCATGAAGGACGATGTGCCACTTCTTATTGGCCGGGTCAGTGACATAAATGACCTGAATGGCTTGCTTTGCAAGTATGAATGGCTCATCTTTATAAGCAACTCGATCGAGATCCACAGAAGTGAAACCGTAACTGTCAACCTTCACACCCTGTGGGATTTGGACCCATCGGCATCAAACAGGGGAATCCTGAACAATATGTAATCGAGCTCCCAAATTTCTTCAATGAACCCGTAGTACGAGTTCAATCCACGTACTACCCTTGTTGGGCCTGTCTCGCTGAACTCCTCATGGAAAGCTTCTACGCTCACTCCACTATTTTGCACAGTGCTCTTTTGATCTTGAGCTTTCGTATAAAATGTGTACCCATTGATGTCATATCCCTACCATTTCTATACAGTAAATGTGGGCCCTTTTGCCAACCATTTAAGGTTCTCACTTGCGGACTCTCCGGTGATTCGCACTTTCATCCACGCGTTGAATTGACTGTTATGTTCTCCCGTGATCCAAACCTCGGATCGGCGAGGATTGTCTTGTCGTAGCATCTCCTTATGCTCGTCGATGTACGGAGACACCTCTGTCATGTGTTGCAAGACCCAAAAATGAGCTTTCGAGTACATATCAAAATCAGGAGTGATGGCTCTCCGTCCAATAGTGCCAACACCATCAAGCCTCCCCTCGTGACGAGACACAGGAACTCCTATTGCTTCTACCTCGGCCATGTAATCGACGCAGAACTCAACAACCTCTTCCGCTGCATAACCTTCGACAATGCTACCCTCAGGCCGAGACCGATTCCTCACGTAGGCCTTAAGTACACCCATGTACCTCTCGAATAGATACATATAACGTAGGAACACGGGTCCACATATCTTGATTGCTCTGACAAGGTGGACAGTGAGATGGACCATGATATCAAAAAACGACGAAGGAAATACATCTCAAGCTGACAGAGAGTTCGAACCACCTCGCTCTGCAGAGAATCTAGTCCATCGGGATCAATGACCTTGCAAGAAATTGCATTGAAGAAAAAACATAGCCTCGTGATCGTCTCTCTGACCTTATGCGGCAAAATACTCCGGATGTCAACAGGAAGCATTTGTGTCATCAACACGTGACAATCATGAGACTTCAAACCCAGCAATTTCAAATCGCCCATGGACACAAGCTTTTCATATTTGCGGAGTTCTGTCCTCTCAGCCTTACACAAAGTGTAGCATGCAGGGGGAGGTATATACGGCCTTTATCGTCCTCTCTCGGTGCTAGCTCGGGCCTGATTTTCATTTCGATCATGTCACGCCGCACATTGACGCCATTCTTTGTCTTCCCCAGAATGTTCAGCAATAGGCCGATTAAACTATCGCAAACATTCTTCTCTACATGCATGACATCAATGCAATGATGAACCTCTAAATGCTCCCAATACGGTAAGTCTCAAAATATCGATCTCTTCTTCCAAGTGTTCTTCGTGCGGGGTTTCAATTTATGACCCTTTCCAAACACAACATCTATGTCCTTCACCCGTGAGTAAACTTCTTTCCCGCGCGTAGGCTTCGGGGCTGAACCATCTTCCTTGTGGCCGTCAAATTCCCTCTTCCTCTTACGATACGCGTCATTCTTCGGAAGAAACCTACGGTAACGCATGTACACTGTTTTCCTGCAATTCTTCAACCACACGCTCTCAGTCTCATCTTCGCAGTGGGGACAGGCTTTAGCTCCTTTCGTACTACGGCCCGACAAATTTTCAAGGGCAGGGAAATCATTGATGGTGCAGAATATCATAGCACGTAGGATGAATGTCTCTCGTTTGTATGCGTCCCATACCTGCACCCCTTGGTTCCATATTGTTAGGAGATCATTTATCAATGGTGCTAATTACACATCAATATCATTTCTGGGTTGTTTTGGTCCTGAGATAAGTAGAGATATCATGATGTACTTGCGCTTCATACTCAACCAAGGAGGAAGGTTGTAGATACACAAACGAACCGACCAAGTGCTCTGCCAACTACTCATGTTACCAAAAGGATTAATTATATCGGTACTTAACCCGAACCTTATATTCTTCAATTCCGCTCTGAAGTTAACAAATTCCCTATCCATGTTTCTCTACTGCGAAGAATCAGCGGGGTGTCTCAGCTTTCCATCCTTCTTCCGGTTTTCCGAGTGCCAACGCAATAATTTTTCCTCTCACTAGTACAGAAAAATTAACTTTCTTCTATCGATAAAAAACACACTTCTATTATCGGTTTTTGTACCGTTAGAGATAGGCATGATAGAACAAGACAACAACTATTCTAACGGTAAATAACCGTTAGAAAAAGAGATCTCTTCTAATAGTACTTTAGTAAAGTACTGTTAGAAGAGACCATTTTTTCTAACGGTTCATTACTAAAGTACCATTAGAAAAAATCACTTTTTCTAACGGTATATTTGTAATGAACCGTTAGAAAAAGTAATCTTTTCTATCGGTTCTTTAGTAATGAACTGTTAGAAAAGATACCATTAGAAAAGAGTATCTTTTCTAACGGTTCATTACTAAAAGAACCGATAGAAAAGGTAACCATTAGAAAAAAAATTTCTAACGATTTCTTACTAAGAACCATTAGAAAAGAGTGCTCTTTTCTAACGGTTCTTAGTAAGAAACCGTTAGAAGACAACATTTTTGTAACAGTTTATCGATCTAATCATTCACAAAACAAGGCACAAAACTGAAAAAAAAAGAAGTTCCTCTAGAGTCTCAACACATCATTTAAGGATATAAGAATACAAAAATTTTAATTCATCCAACTTCAAGTTACAGTCTGTCCACAAATTTTCACCTAGAAAACAAAGTCTGAAATCTATTGTTTGCACTTCCAGAGTCACAAAGCTTGACTTGATGAGTGAGGGGATCAACCTACTGGAGCTCAGATGGAGTGCATGGCTTTTGCTTGTGCCCGCTACTTGGGCCTGTCTTATTATTGAATGGTTCTACAAAACTACAAGTGATGAATGTGGTTAAACTGATATCAAAAAGAAAAAGGAGCTAAAGTAAAAAAAACAAAAGCCATAATATGCTTACGCGAAAAGAGCCAAAGAAGCACTCCTCAACTGTTGGGTGCAATTGCGTAGGCAGATATAAACACTGCAAGAAATGAAGTGCTGATGTTAATTACATGTGCCAAAATTTATGCAACATGTAACATCAAATTTGGTAGCATGTTTTATACATACGTGATAGGAATCCATGACGTGTAGGGATGGAATTTGTTGTATGTAAGTTTATCTAGCTTGCAAATATACTCATACCATAGATAGCCAACCTGCAACAACAATCAAGAGACCTACTTAGCACAACAATCCAAGTTAACACAGCATTGTTAAAAAGAGAATTAGAGGAAACTTGACCTAGTTAGTACAGAAATCAAGTTAATAGAGCAGTAAGAAACTCATTGTACTGGTACAAGAGTATCATGCAACTTACCACCAAGGAAATAGTAACAATGGTTGCCTTGATTGACAATCTAAACTTAGTTTCAAATTCTTCTAGCTTCTCCATCCATCTTTCAACCTGTTTAGGATAGAGGATCTAAGTTAGTTTAACAGACAACAGACAGAAGAACGATCGTTTAAGATTAGAGAAAAACATTGTCATAAGAACAATACAAATATGGAGATATTCCACCAAACGACGCATGTATCAATATAAACTTTGAATATCCATTACTCATCATGCAAGCAGGTGTGCACACACACACGCACGCGCGCACACACACAATCTCCAATTACTCATGCTTGGTGGCGTGCGCACGTGCAGACACACACACACAACACATGCGCGCACACACATAATCTCCATTACTCATGCATGCAGGCACACATGCATGAGCAAGGGGGGATCATACAAAAATGAAATACTTACATTTGGGTGGAAATAAGCATAAATCATTCCAATAATCCATATATAGCGATCAAGGCCAGATCGGAAATGCCACTCATGTAAGAGGGATAAATTTGCCTTAAGAGGGCTCTGGATCTTTGTAGCCTGCATTCAACAAAACAAGGTGTTATAGGCTTGATCAATAATTGGGAAGAATAATGACACAGAAATACTAGAATGACTCACCTAGCAGAAATGTAAAAGGAGCCCACAAAAGTTCAAATACCCCAGGAATTTCCCATATCAAAATGACAGACAAAAAGCAGCAAGCAATCTTCATAGCCATAACTGATGGTATCTCATTGTACTTGTTAAACAGACCAAGGGATCCATATACCATAAGAGTAAAAAGGGTGTGCATTGGACAGATATAATATAGAATGTAATCATTGTCAAGGACAATGCAACAGAAGGCCACAAAGAAATTTAGCCTCCACATCATCTGCATTGAAAATATAGTTTTTGCTCTTTAGTGTCTGAAAGAGAATCAAACAAGAAATCAAGAACATGAACATGCGTTACAGCATAGAGGAATCGAGGGTTGAAAATGTAGAGGCACCTGCGCAAATCTTGCAATGCTAAAATCTTTCTTGATATAATAATATGAGAAATTCCCAAATCCAGTCATCCAGACATAGGCAGCAATAAACACACGAATTGCATTGTATATTTCTGTGGCAGCGAAATAATGGTACATCAGAAATAAGACCTGGAAACACGGATTGGATATTAGAACCACAGTTGCGGTCAAAATACAAATAATAAGAACTGGTGTGGGACAACAACTAAAGTACAAAAGTAGCCAAGAGAATAACAGGCAATACGAAGATGGATACACTATTTTATATAGAGTAGAACTAGGTTTACTAAAGAAACACAAGAAGACATTGTTTACGTCTAACAAGCTGAAAGGCTTAATGCCCACAAGTGCACTGAAAGCGTAATCACATGCAGAATCTTTAAAGATCTCCAATAAAATTCAATACAATCACGTTGACCACTAAAGAAGGTAAGTACAATCCCTACCTGCATCCACCCTTTCCATTCCTCAGTTTGATGGCGATTAAGATAGAGAATGGATTTTCCTGAAAATGCTGATTTTTCATGGTGCTTCTTAAGAGAAGTCAGTGCTGAAGCTATGATGAGAAGAATGTACAGAAAAAGAAACAGGTCGCGGTTGTAATTCTGGCAAAGTCAAGAAAAATATTAGAGTGGTAAGTAAACATCAGCCATAGACATGGAGAGACTAGAGTAATTTACAAGTATTAACTGCAACAGCTCGGTTTACATATAAAAAATATTAAAATATTTTATAGGCTTTTTAAAGAAGTGCCTAGTGTGAGTAGTTACATAGTGAATTTCATTAGCAGATCTTTTTTGTTGCACATAGGAATAGTGACTACATCCAGAGTAAAAAGGACATGATGAATTGGTCTAAACCAAAAAAAAAAAAAAGACAGAGAGACTCCAGTTATGACCACTACACCCACTACACCCACTATATATGCCTGATTTCATTCATTCATATGAAGAGGTCAGAACCCACTACACCCACTAAAAGTACAAATGAATATCAGAGTGGACCATACAAACAGAACAAGTGGCACAGTATACTGAGATTATGGTTGCACCTCAAACCAATTTTACAATTAGAAGTCAAAGTCAAAACTGTGACCAAGGAAACAAATGAAATGCCATATATATTTTTCATTGATTAGACTTCGCCTAGGAAAAAACAGTTTGAGAACATTGCTGAAAGGGCAATGCAGGAACAAGTCAATCACAAACCAGAAGTAAACTGTAAAAGTAACGAGGATGTACTTAGAAAAAGGAGATGCTATGATAATAATTTAGCCAATAGACACCTATTGCAGTTCACATCTACTATGTAATACATTAATGAGAAAGTTAATAAACAGAGTAACATGAAGACCTTCTTGCTTTCTGGAAATATGTTTATCCGGTCACAAATGTAAAAATAAACCAGAACAATGCCAAATTCAGACCTGTGAGATGGTTACAGGACATGTAAGAATCAACAAATAATTCCTTCGTCAGAATGGATGCAGTTAATTCTGAAAGGATCTTACAGGGCTCTCAGCACAGCACGGTTTTCAAGCAGAAAAGACTCATCCATTGTAAGAAACCTACAGCTCACAATCAAATTGAGACATCAATATTCTGCATCTCAATTTGTTACAATCACGAATGTATTGTATTATTCCTTCAAAAATTACCGTAGTAAATTTGCTTTGGTAGACATGTTCTGGAATTTTGCGGATGGTGCTTTTGACAGGCCTCCTTCAAGCAATACATCCTTATCATCTTCTTTGATAGTTTCATTCTCCAAATTAGTATCTGAGTGACTATGAAGAACAAAATAATGCATGACAGGAGGAAGTTAGGACAGTGGTTGTTCAGTACTTATTCACAAAGTAACTATTGCGAGATCTTAAACCTGCAAACTCCAGTAGCAGGCTTGAAATACTTACAATGGTGACTTAAAGCTAAACAAGACAAGCATGACCAATTCTTTATCCAAACCAAGAAGCATACAAATATACATGGAAATCAAAACTAAAACACAAAACTAGAATGTGCACTTGTCGATTTTGTGAAAGATGCACTTAAGCCCACATGGAAAGAGGGTCAGTTGAGCAAAGAGGCTCATAAAACTATTGTGAAGAAGGTTGTTGACAAAGTTACTGGTGCAGTTGAAGGCCCAAATGACCCTCAAACCAAGGAGAAGATTGATATTTATTTGTCCTACTCTAGAGAAAAACTCAACAAACTTGTATAGGTCACGTTGGCTTTCCTCACATAAATTGTTTTCTTCTTCTAGAACAAAGATACTATCTTTTTAAAGATATCAAAGAGAGGGGGGAGGAGAAGAGACCAGTGCCGCCGTCGCCGACGATGATGAGCTTGAAGCTGGGGTAATACACCGTCTGCTGATTCGGCAAAGCCTACACCACATCAAAAAACAATAGATTTAAAACAAATTAGATGAGAAGATCAAAACACAACTAGAAAAAAAAGATGTGAAACAAATGAGATGAGTAGATTAAAGATTAAAGTTTGACCGAGCTCACCACTAGCTTGCGTTGGAGTCGAAATGGGATTGGAGAGGAGGTGGCACGGGCGCGAGAGGCGACGAAGCGCAGTGAGATCGGCGGCGGTGCGGATGAAGGCGGGCGCGGATCTAGGCGGCGCAGATCTAGGAGGTGGCGCAAGTGTAGGAGTGGATTTGGGGGGGCGGCGTGAGCAAGAAGAGGAAACAGAGAGATTCTAGATCTAGGGTTGAAGGTTATTTATTAAATCAAGCACATTCTTCTAATGGTTCCAAACATGATTTTTTCTAACGGTTCTCACAATACAACCATTAGACCAAATATATTTTCTCTAATGGTTAATATATTTTGAACCGATAGAAAAAATCATGCCAGTTTTTCTAACGGTAATTTACTGCTAAACCATTAATAGAAATGTCTACAAATGTTTTTCTCCACTCCGCACTATATACACTAACGGTTTTTTTCTAAATCGCCAATAACCATTAAAAGATAGGGGTTAGAAGACGTCATTTCTGTACTAGTGTCTTTACGGTTTGCCAACAAACACTGCAAGTGGGGAATGACGGGAAAATACCACAACACCTTAGCAGGAGGTCCTTGTTTATCTCAACACAGTCGCCATCGTCGGTTCAGTCCTTACGCTTATAGCGGGATGCGCCGCACACTAGACAAACATGCATATCCTTGTAGTCGTTACGGTAAAGGATGCAATCATTAGGGCATGCGTGTATCCTTTCTACTTCCATTCCCAAAGGATACAACAGCTTTTTCGCTTGGTAGGTGTTTTTGGGCAGTTCGTTTCCTTCCAGGAGCATGTCCGCCAAAAGATCTAACAGTGCTGTGAAACTCTTGTCGGTCCAGCTGTTACTTGCCTTCAATTTTAACAGTTCAAGCACAGATGCCAACTTTGTGTACTTCGACTTGCAACCAGGGAACAACGGCTTTTCTGAGTCCTCAATCAAGCGCTTGAATTTTCCAAACTCCCTTTCACTGTAATTTCCTTCCACATCAAGCAACATGTCATCTAAATTGTCATCGTCTGGCATATCCTCATCGAAGTCGTTGTTGGGATCCGACATGTCCTGTTCCTCAACCTGAGTGGCACTTGTTTCTGCAGTTGGCTCTTCTCCATGGTAGACCCAACACGTGTACCCCTTTTTGAAACCACGTCGGATCAAGTGGGTGACATTTTGAGATGAGTTGGTGAACATCTTAAGATTCTGGCAGTCTACGCAAGGATAGTACATATATGGTAAACCTTTCTTTGCCATGTTTTGCTCAGCAACCTTTTGGAAATCTAAAACACTTTTCATGTATTCCTCACTCACTCAGTTGTCATTATACATCCAGTCTCGATGGACCATCTGCTATTAATTAAATTCATACACATGCTAATTAGTAATACTCTATGTACGGTCGACACGCAATAAATTATAAATCTAGCTAGCTAGTGTTTGATGTGGAGTTTGTAGTACAACTAGTTAACTACTACTTGAACTGCAAGCAATTAGTTGGGGGCGTGGATAACACACATCATAAAGCAATTAAATAGCTACAGGTCGAGAATGAGTTACAACCAGGATTTGCTACTGTAGCTTCCTCTCCCTCTCACTCTAATTTGATCAATCAATGGAGATCAATATTGATGATGAAATCAAGTAATGTGTATGCCTTAGGACCAAGTACCAAACTTGGATCTTCAAATTTGTTGCCCCCAAATGCTCCCCTTTTGAGATATTTCTCTTCCTTGCCCCAAATCTCTTCGAACTAGACAGTATGTCGAGACAGAGTGTACTACTAGCTCAAAACATCCGCCAAAAGACCTTTTATACCAGGTTCAATACAGATGGTTCTATATAATACCGTCGGTAATATCGGTGCATTTTTAAAGAACAGAATATCACTGACGGGTTTCACTTTATTAAACCGTCAGTAATATCGGTGTATTTGTGTAGAAATATGACAGAAATACCACAGACGGTTTTGACATCTGAACCGTCGGTGATAATTAGAATATCACAAACGGTTTCGAGCTCAAAACTGTCCGCTTTACTATCACAGTCGGTTTTTACTTCAGAACCGTCTGTGATAATTATAAAATCAACACTCGGCTCTACTATCACAGACGGTGATAAGGTCCGAACCGTCTATAATATCCTGGATTGCTTGCAGTCGAACCGTTCGACTAGTTCAATTGTTTCATTTGTTTTTCATATTTGATTCTATCTTATTTTCAATGTTAGTATTTAAAAAAATGAACGTTGAGACTATTTGGTTTTATCTTGTTTTTCATATTTGTTGTATATATATGTCAGTGGATGTTCAAAGAATGTTGAGACTATTACAGTCGGTCTTGAAATTAAAATCGTCTGTAATGTTACTATCAGAGACGGTTTTGAGTTAAAAACCGTCTTGATCGCAGTAGTATTTTCTTGTTAACATTTTCACATAGAACATCATTTGGTGATTATCAGTTACATAATCAATCGAAAAGCCATATATATAAGGAAAAGAAATTTCTTATTTCTTACAATCTTCGCATACATAAGGGATACAAGCAACCAAAGTGTTGACCTGATCCGAAAGTAATTTACAAAGTTCTCCTAGGGATGTATTGGCATCAGTAGGATCTACGCTGGCCGCCCCAAGAGAACTAGCAATGGCTCTAAGCCTATCTACATCATCTCTTAGCAAAGGAGTGGATTTGGACGTGGAAATGTGCGCCTTACCCCAGAAAGTTGATCATCCAAGAAAAGCTAATGACACAAAGGTGTTGAAGAGGGGATATTGGAAGGATTGTTGTGGATCTTCAAAGGTGGAGTCGATGCAACTGGAGGGGTTGCAAGGGGCAATGTGGCAACACAGGCCTCAGCACCCTCTAGAGTCTTCGCTGCAGATCCACTGGAGAATCTTTCATCATTTCTGAGTCTCTTCTTTGGAGGGAGCATTTCCTCAGGCACCTGTGGATTTCGAAATGCATTTGTTTCGAGGTAATCAAGTCATAAAAGAAAGATCTGCATTAGAGTTTCAGAGAGGACTAACTTTCTGAAGATCCTGATCGAGTTCATTCCTTATCTCTTCCTCATCACTCTCAATTTCAATAACCTCCCTGGAATCTCGGCTCACCATCAAGGTGGGAGTTGAGGAGGAAATAAAGACAGGGATATAGGAGCAGAATTCCTAAAAGACTTAGCCAAGAATTTGTAAGTCTTAAGGATTGAAGAGCCTTGCTATTTATAGAACCAGAAGGTAACGGTTCATATGCGCGGGTGCCTCGAGTTTTAAAAAGCGCTCTATTGGTTTTCAAGGTCAATAAATTCGTGATAATTTCTCAGGAGATAAACTGCAACACGGCATAACAGTGCCCACTTAAGAAGTTGAAGTGTTAGATTACATAATTTGATGCAAATTAAATTTGAAGTAAATAATTAAGTCTCTTCATCTGCGCAGTTATTATGTGCGGTTATCCACGATTGCATGTTGAGAATTCGAAGCATCGGACACTGTTGGAACTATCACAGACGGTTGGGAGATCAAAACTGTCTGCTTTACTATTACAGACGCTTCTGATGTCCAAACCGTCTGTAATATGACTATCACAGACGGTTGGGAGATCAAAACCGTCTGCTTTACTATTATAGACGGTTCTGATGTCCGAACCGTCTGTAATATGCCTGGAATTTTGAACCGTTCGACTTCTACAAATACTTGTTCCCTCCCTGGAGTTTTGCTTCCAGTCGAACCGTTCCACTTCTTTTTCTCCAAGAACGTGCGGGAAAATTGGAAAATTGACATAAGAACAAATTTTTAATTAATTTTTTCATCATTAATGAAAAACAAGCTATTTATAAAATTTCCAAGGCGACACTTCATTTTCCCAGGCTAGTGCGCCGCGCAAACATCTGAACCCGAAATAACACAACACATCGTTGAGAATTTGAAGCGTCGATCACTGTTGGGACTATCATAGTCGGTCCTTACATAAAAACCATCTGTAATGTTACTATCACAGACGGTTTTGAGTTAAAAACCGTCTATGATATTGAAAGAAGTCACTAGTACAGAAAAGCTTTCTTCTATCGGTAAAAAACACCCTTCTACTATCGGTTTTCATACCGATAGAGATAGACACGATAGAACAAGACAGAACATTTTCTATCGGTAAATAACCGATAGAAGAACTTCACAATTCTATCGGCATATTAGGAGTGTACCGATAGAAAACCCGTCGTAGTCTGACGTTTAGCGGTGTGAAAAGTACCACTATTCTAACGGTTAATTACAAGATTACCGACAGAAAAAAGCTTACTATTCTATCGGCACCTTATGAGTGTACCGATAGAAAACCTGTCGTAGTCTGACGTGTAGCGGTGGGAAAAATACCACTATTCTAACGGTTAATTACAAGTTTACTGACAGAAAAAAGCTTAGTACTCTCTTGGTTGGAAATGAGATTACCGATAGAAAAAATCTTAGTACTCTCTCGGTTGTGTATGAGTTCACCGGCAGGAAAAATCACACTCTTCTAACGGTTAATTTCAAGTTTACCAATAGAAAAAGCTACAGTAGTCTCTCGGTTGTGGATGAGTTCACCGGCAGGAAAAGTCACACTATTCTGACGGTTAATTTCTAGTTTACCGATAGAAAAAACTACAGTAGTCTCTCGGTTGTGGATGAGTTTACCGATAGAAAAGTGGTAGTAGTCTGTCGGTTGTGAATGAATTTACCGATAGAACATTCACATATACAGTACGTTATTTACATTCACAATACAGTACATTCACATATACAGTACAGATGCAAAGAAGGATAAATTCATAGAACAGATTGACACATTAGACAGTTATTCACATTTATTCACATATATATGGACAAATACAAATTGCAATCCAATGTGGACATTTATTGACATATATATTTATTCACATGTATATAAACAGTCTATGCACAGAGTACACGAAAAAGAGAAAATTATCATGGCGGATGGTTGAGCGCAACTTCCTCCATGACATATTGAGCCCAGATTTGTCGAAGATCTCTAACCTTTGCATTTTCGTATGAGTCTTTCGACATGGTGATCTGCAAGCATGTGTGAATACTTAGTAACTAACTTCCTAATTTAGAACGTGACACCCAATTTTCAAATTTGAGTTAGCTATCGATGCTTACCTGGGGGAATTGGGCAAAGTTTGTCTGCACTAGGTCGTACATGTAGCACAGCACATAAAACCCGCATTCCCACGATTGCGGCTGCTGATGGCACTGAGATAATTGCATATGCGAAGACATGTTAGCTATTGTTTCCATAAACTAATTAAGCATAAACAAAAAGTCTCGTGAGTACCTCATATTATTTCTAAGCTAGTAGGGAGCCCTGCGGTGCGGCATGCCTCCCTCCAGCGGACACATATTTATCAAAAGCCCTGCATTTCAGTTAGTATTGCTGGTTAATGTATTATCATTAGCTAGTGAGGTGAAAATTTAAATCAAACATATAAGTTACTTACGCCTCCATATTCCTCTTGACCACATATTCGATCGATAATCTGTCACGCATCGAATCGAGGTAGTACACCTCGTTCCTCGCCGGACAGATCACGATAAGGATCCAGTGGCCCCTGCATTGTACGTAAAAGAGGACCGCTAGCTCAAAGTATATCTCAGGTGTAACATACAAGATCGAGTTAAATTAGTACGAAATGCACTAACCTTTGGTGGTACGGCACCAGAATGAACTCCCTGTCCTGCTGCGCCATCAGCGCCTTGGATATGTACGGCTCAGCGTGCACAGCGTCGTGCTCTAGCATCGTGAGGCTTATTTTCTTTGGGTCGAGGAAACCCACCTTGTCACACGCAGCCTCCGATGCTAGCCTGTACATGCACCTGCATGCAAAGGACGACATTAGTATTGCACAGAAAGTTACTACATTTCAAATGAACTACAACAATACAGAGTTAGCAAACAGAGTTAGAAAACAGCAATACATAGCATCAGCAAACTCACATGACTCCAGTCCGTATGATGGACATATCGAGCTCCCGCCAGTTGTAGAGGTCGAACAGATCCTCGTGTGCCACGGATATACTCCCGGGCTCACACGGAACTGCCCAGGCCTATAGGAAACTAAGAAGTTCAGATTGCTCCGAGCTCGGTGTAGGTACCACTCGTGGAGGTCTCTGGTTGATTGATCCAATTTGCGCAAAACTGCCTCCGACATGAGTGGGAACCCGTTCCTGAACCTCTCCGGCTGTCCCTGTCGCCCTTTTCCCTTGCCTTTGCCCTTGCCTTTTGCCGGGGACTGAGCGCGTACCTTCGAAGGCAAGGGCGAGGTGATGGCGGCTTTCTTCCGAGGTGAAGGCATGGATGCGCTGGGTGGGGTCGAGGCCGTCTTTCATGTGTTCACGGTCGCACGAGATCGGGCCTCATGGCCCGAGCTGGGGGCACAGTCCCCTGGTAGCCCAACGGCAGGCCACTTCAATTAATGAGCACGTATGTTAGATTATGCAAGTTGAGTGTACTGAGTAGGATGTAATCTAAAATGTGTAGGATTTACCGGTTGTATTAGAAGACATTTCTTGGGCCACTGTATGTAGGAGCCCACTGCCTCAGCAAGTGTCTGCAGTTCCTCTGTTGGGACTGCCAACGGAGAATCGTTGTAGCCCGGCATGGCCATGTCCACCTGTACCTTTGCAAACCCCAACCGCAGAGGTACGCAATGGACCCGGACATCCGGCCCAGACAGATATACGAAGCCGGCCCAGACAGATATACGAAGCCGTGTCCAACCACTTCCTGCCTGTCGCCTAGGTGATTCAGTAGGATGCAACCCTCCGGCTTCTGCAAATTTGTAAATATTAAAACAGGTTAGCGAAACAACTCTAACAGAATGGGAGTGGCATCAACTTAAGTGCACAGATGAAGGATTGCAGTACCTCAAGTACATCCACTGGATCCGCGAGGACCTTCGAAGCGCAACTGCTTATCCGACCCCGCGGGGTACCGTCGCCCTGGGGTTCCGCATCTGCACTCTTGGTCAGCAATGCATCTCTCAACCGTGCAAACTCTTCCCTGATTTGTGCGACCTCAGACTGCACCTCAGACTACACCTCAGCCCGTATCTCCGCCCGTACCTCAGCCCGTATCTTATCGGAGAGCACCACTTCCTTTTCCTTCCAGGAGCGGGCCTTCTTCCTCGGTGGAGCTGGATCTGCGAAACCGGCCTTCCACGACACAATGGCTCCCACGGCCCGTGTCCGCCCGGGATGCTCCTTACTTCCTAGAGCCCGGGTGAGGATGTCGTTCTCCCTCTGTGGGGTAAACAATCCCTCTACTGCCTCATTCTCAAAAGAAATCTGTTACATTTAAAGGTACCTTGTGAGACAAATTTCCTTATATACACTTGTGCGCACATAGTTTACGAGGTTAGCCAACTTACCATTCGCCTCACAACATCGACGTCCCCAGGGGTTGCGAACTGCACAGACCCCGTGGATGACACGGACCCCCTCCCCCTCCACCATCGCTTGCACCTCTCATCCCGGATCTCCGAGAGTGGCAACTCAGGGGTGTCGATGACAGGATTTTGCTCGTCTTCCTTCTTCCACTGCTCCTCCTTCCCCGCATAGCCCCGGGATCCGAGCCGATGCGGGTGGTCATTCCTCTTCTGGATCGCCCTATTCTTCTCGCTAAGGGCCTTAAACTCCTCAGTCCCCTTCTACTTGGTGAATTCCTCACATACCTCCTCTGATATGAAGGGGTACTTCTCGCAAGGAGATTTCCCCGCAGCGAGGAAGTTACTGACGAGCCAGCTCTTAAAGGTTTTCCATGTTCCGTTCATGTCCTTCAAGCAGGCCGTCCTAGGTGTATCGTTGGGGATGTTCCACTTAGCCTGTTTTCAAAAAATGCATACAATTAATCACGAGTTAGTTAAACTTTAGTGTAAGCCAAGAGAACGTGATTACGAAAGAGTTCAGCGATTTCAGTTAATTTAACCTTCACTTCCGCCCACAACCTATCCATCTCGTCCGCCGTCACGTCCTTCCAGCTCTGCACGGTGATCTTCACCCTTTCTTTCGCCAACAGCCCAACGTAGGCCGCGTACTTCCCAGCATTCTTTCCAATCGGCCTCCCAAATTGGTTGAACTCACAAGAAAGATCCGTGCGTTTGGCCAAACGGCCCAACGTCGTCGCGCCTCGCCCCACCCTCTTGCGCCGGGATGTAACAGCTACATCTTCAGTTACATTAGGGTTGGCTCTAGTCGAACCACTGGTACCATCCGATGAAGACGACGACATGTCTTTCCCTACAAAACCATCAATAAACCATCAAAAATTTAATGGAAACACAAACCAAATCATTTTACAAAGAAAAAGGACCTATTTTAAATATTTTTTCCATCGGTAAACACAAAAGCTACCATGCAATACAAGATAAGATTCTATTTCTCAGCGTTTTCGTCTACACATTTTCATATAGGAAGCAGGCAATATATGGCAATTAATTCTTCTTGGAGTTCCATAACTCAGCCCAGGACTGGAATCTAATTAGGGCTGCAAAAGGGATGTCCGAACAAAATAATACTAAAAGAAATACATGCATAAATTACTTCTTGAACTGTTCAGAAATATTTTCTATTGGTAAACACATGATCTGCCGATATAACATAACAATTTTTCTATCGGCAAACACGTGAGATACCGATAGAAAATAACAATGTTTTCTATATATGGAATTTTGTTGATAAGCCACTACTCACTGTCATCAAATAACATTCTTAATGATTTTCTATACTAATATTCATCGGCCAGCATTATTATTTCACACGTAAATATGCACACAAGCATCTAAGTGCCACTGTGCATAATCTGACAAACCTAATTCTAATGGAATATAAAGATATTGAAGTAGCACAGAAAGTAGGTCACAACCAAAAAAGGAATAATATGGTCTATAGCACCCTCTCTTGGTTATCTTTTGCATTACCTGTATGCAAGTCATCAGGACTTCATCACATCTATTAGTTTGGGAAAAGTCATATATATATGTATATGCATTTGAAACATATACTTCGAAGACCCATCCACATTGCCATATATTCATACCAAGTGAGTAAAAATTCCCAACCAAACTAGTACATTGCATGCCTCATATCCTTCCAGATCCAAAGTTTTAATACTTGTTCAGAAATATTTTCTATCGGCAAATACAAGAGATACCGATAGAATATGTGTACGAACAACTCCAACATATAATGTGCATTACATGGCAGTTGCATACAATTGATCACACATACAGCAGTATAGATAAGTTAAAATCTCAAAATAGGTTCATTACAGCACTGGAACATATTATGTCAACCCTAATTTAAATCAACATTGCCTGCGGAATGTACATAATCCAACACAATAGGGAACCCTAGTGTAATTGCAAAACTCGAAGAATTAGTACGTACAAAACACTAGGATCAAATAAGGAAGATGCTGGAAATAGAACGACGAATTAGGGTATTTACGGCGATCAGTGCTGGTGATGGAGAGGCAGTGTAGAACACAGCAGCGGCCGGCGAAGGACAAAAATAAGAACCGGTGGTAGTGCCGAACCAGTGTCCAGCCGGCGATCGTCGTGTGGGAGAGAGGAAGTGAGTGGTCACGGCGGAGGTTGTGGTTTTCTTCGCTCTCGAAGAGACGCAGTGCTCTAAGTTGGAACTGTTCGACTGGAGGGAAACTCAAGGGCCTTGTACGAGTAGTAAAGTAGTGGATGACCTTTTCTATCGGTAAAACAAAATAATACCGATAGAATTATGTCCATTTCTATCGGTACAACAAAATAATACCGATAGAAAAAGTAAATTTTCCGGAAAAATATTTGAAGTAGTGGATGCCTTTTTCTATCGGTATAAATAATAAAATCCCGTGAGACCAATTTCCCCAGAAATTTTTTTTAATTAAGTGCCTGAGATTATAGTATTGGGCGCAATTTTTCTATCGGTAAAAACAACAAAATACCGTCAGAAAATGAAAAGGTAAACACAATTTAACATCAAACAGACCGTGCTTGAAAGCTGCAAAATGATAAAGAAAGAGGGAATATGGCCAGAAAATTGGAAAATTGACATAAAAAGAAATTGTTCATTCATTGTTGTTTTATCACTTATAAAAAAAAATAAAACCCAAAATGCTAGGTCAAGGGGTGGTCTTAGCCCTGGCTGCATGTAGAATAGAGTCAGTTTGACTTGCAGCCAGGACGCAGGACTCCTCTAGCGACAAGTTGTCCCTAGGATCAACTACTACCGCGTCGAGAAGGCCTGCGACCTCCCTCAGTTTCGCTATGGTATCCTTCATAGTCAAACCGCAGCCAACGATGGTCATATCCGCGGCTTTCTTCTCCTCGCGAAGACACCTCGTCCTCGCCCTAGCATTGTCACCATCCGTCTTCATGCGCTGAATGCGCTGGAAGAGATCGTCAAGGTCAAGCCGTAGCTGAGTGATACGGGGTGCCCGATCTTCACGACGTAGGATCGTTGATTCGTGTAACCTGACGAACCGATGGCGCCAAGCACTGTCAATACAGCAACCTGCGACAAAAGAATTCGCCCAACCACACGCTTTGATCGTTGTCTACTTGACCACGCAAAAGTAGACTCACTGTTCTTGCAATCAACGAAGAAATTACAAGAACAATGGTAAAGAGAATAACTCCCAATTCTAGGCGGTGGCTTATGAGCACAAACCCTAGAACAAGAGCAAAAGCTTCTCTGAAAATATTTGTGTATTCAATTCGTGGTTCCTCAAAACTATGACCATGCCTCTCTTTTATAGAGGGTGGTATTTACAAAAGATATAAGGTTTAAACTAGACTTTCAATCTAAATCTAATTCAAAACGGAATAAAAATTCTAACATACTATAAAGATAAAAGAAGTCCGGAATTAATCTTCTCGGATTCGGATTCGGACTCAGACTGAACTTTTTCCTTCTGTGCAGTCGTTACTCTTTTGGATCTCCTGGTTGCATACGATGTCAGAATTTAATGATTCTTGATTTGTTGGAAAGCTCTTTTCAATACCTTTCCAACAAGTACTCATGAAATTAAATTGGACATCTGTGATGATAATGGTGCTCGGTTGAAGTTGCTCTTTCTCACGGATCCGAACAGGACTCTTTCCTCTCGTGCACTTGACATTCTTTCGGGGCTCCTGGTTGGATACGACGTCCGATTTTGATGATTCTTGATGCGTTGGAAAGCTCTTTCAAATACCTTTCCAGAAAGTACTCGTATGACTGATTCAAATATCTGTGCTGAAATTAGTACTTGGTCGAATTCTCTGAACAAACATTCGATCATCACTTGGTCGGTAGGTTGTATGGTCCCTAGGTTGCGACCATATGCTTCTGATCCTGGGCTGCGACCTTGAGGGATGCTGCAACCTCGAGCCTTTCTGGTTGAGCACAGAGTTCTACTGATCAAGAGCAAAGTTCTTCTGGTCGATTACTAATGCGAAGGATGTCCTCATCATACTCCCCTTCTTGAAAAGGACTCGTCCTCGAGTCCAACAGTATAGAATCGAAGGACGGAGAAAGGTCTGAAACATTGAATGTGTTGCGAAGGATGTCCTCATCAAGGCTCCATGGATGAGGTCAAGTTGATTCTCAATGCCACGCATTAGAGGTAGACCAGCAGGTATATCCTTTGGAAGCACATCCTCGAATGCTTGCAAAATACACCCCTCATTCTTATCTTCTTCTTCCGGTGCTTCTTCATAGTTTTCGAGATGAGATAGCTGTTCTGGATCATCTTCACTCTTGGAATCATACTCTCCGTCATCAGTGACAAGCATAATATGATTATTTGGGCACTCCTTGGCAATGTAACCATGCCCCAAACATTTAAAGCACTGAATGTCACTACTCTTGGCTGTGGAGCCAATTGAAGAGGTAGTGGATACTGATGATTTCTTCTCACTTGTAGTAGATGTTGATTTTGCAACCGAGGAAGAATGAACAAAAGTATTGGAACTAGTACTAGCTGAAGTTGTACCTCGGCCCAAATTGAAACGTGCTTTGGTTGCATTGGTTGATGGAACTCTCAAGTTGAAGAATGGTACCCTCGCGGTTGGTTTAGCATTAGTCTCATCGAGGTCTAATACTCCTCCATGAACACTAGCATCACCTGATGTTTGTTCTCGACGTAGCTCCTCTAGTTTCTTGTTCAATTCATCGGCCATCTCTGAAGCAATCTCCCTTCGCAAGATGCTTATGTTCTCATTCAGTTGCACTTTGAAAACACAAGTCATCTTGTCTAGGTCAGCCTGGGTCATATAGGGTGTCGGTTCCTCCTCTTCTTGTCCTGCCATGGTGAGTACTCACTCGTGTAAACCGAAGCTCTGATACCAAGATGATACGGGGTGTCCGATCTTCACGACGTAGGATCGTTGATAACTCGTTGATTCGTGTAACCTGACGAACCGATGGCGCCAACCACTGTCAATACAGCAACCTGCGACAAAAAAATTCGCCCAACCACACGCTTTGATCATTGTCTACTTGACCACGCAAAAGTAGATGCACTGTTCTTGCAATCAACGAAGAAATTACAAGAACAATGATAAAGAGAATAACTCCCAATTCTAGACGGTGGCTTATGAGCACAAACCCTAGAACAAGAGCAAAAGCTTCTCTGAAAATATTTGTGTATTCAATTCGTGGTTCTTCAAAACTATGACCATGCCTCTCTTTTATAGAGGGTGGTATTTACAAAAGATATAAGGTTTAAACTAGACTTTCAATTTGAATCTAATTCAAAACGGAATAAAAATCCTAACATACTATAAAGATAAAAGAAGTCCGGAATTAATCTTCTCGGATTCGGATTCGGACTCGGACTGGACTTTTTCTTTCTGTACAGTCGTTACTCTTTTGGATCTCCTGATTGTATACGATGTCGGAATTTAATGATTCTTGATTTGTTAGAAATCTCTTTTCAATACCTTTCCAACAAGTACTCATGCAATCCAATTGGACATCTGTGATGATAATGGTGCTCGGTTGAAGTTTCTCTTTCTCACGGATCCGAACAGGACTCTTTCCTCTCGTGCACTTGACATTCTTTCGGGGCTCCTGGTTGCATACGACGTCCGATTTTGATGATTCTTGATGCGTTGGAAAGCTCTTTCGAATACCTTTCCAGAAAGTACTCGTATGACTGATTCAAATATTTGTGCTGAAATTAGTACTTGGTCGAATTCTCTGAACAAACATTCGATCGTCACTTGGTCGGTAGGTTGTATGGTCCCTAGGTTGCGACCATATGCTTCTGATCCTGGGCTGCGACCTTGAGGGATGCTGCAACCTCGAGCCTTTCTGGTTGAGCACAAAGTTCTTCTGATCAAGAGCAAAGTTCTTCTGGTCGATTACTAATGCGAAGGATGTCCTCATCACTGAGTGTGCTTGTTCATAAGGAGCTTATGCTCCTCCTGGAGGTCCCTCAGGTCGGCCTTCAATTTGCCAGTGTCTTCCACGGCTCTCATTCCCTGTGCAAATCAACAGGTCAAGAATGTAGTGAATATGGATTTACAATACAGGGGTAACCCAGGAGATTTAGAGTTCTTACCGGGGAGGGCGTGGCTGACGATCCCATGGAAGTTGCCATTGTCAAAGAGAAGATGAGAAGTCGGAGCATTCGAGAATTAGAAAAACAACAAAATACCACGACGCATGGCGAGGTACTTATAGAATTTCCAAGGCGACGCATGGTGACACGGTTGAGCATTCAAAGCGCCAGAGTATTGTTCTATCGGTACAAACAGCAAAAAACTGTCAGAAAACAAATACCGTGAGACTAACGAATTTATTCTAACGGTAAAATATAATAATACCAATAGAATAAGTAAAATTTTTGCAGCGAAACATTTGAAGTGCCTGAGACACATTAAAGTAGCTGATGTCCTTTTCTATCGGTAGAAATAATAAAATACCGTCAGAAAAATTGATTTTTGGAGAGCTTAATATGAAGAAGCAAGAGGCTGCGATGAGATTTTTGCAAGTGCTATTTGAAGAGAAGAATTAAGTATTTATAGGATAAAGGTACTGTATATGTTAGAACTCATGTTGTGGAGTAAAATTGAGATATATTAATGCTATGAACTAGCTTACCATTAAGTTCTAAAGAAAAATGTACTGCCTGATGTATTAATGATAAGTTCCTCACCTTGCTGCAGAACTTGTGGGCTGTTTGCTTGGCATTTATCCCTGAAATAGAAATTAATCATCAATGGTTCTCAACCCATAATCCTTCTTCGTGGTCATCTCGCAGATACGTTGTTTCGTCGATATCTTCAGTACGGATAGATTGAATGTCCTCTAAAAATGGAGGTATTTCATCGAATTGGTTATACTCCTCTTCGTCGACAACATCTTCGACCCCAACAATACTTTTCTTGCTGTGGAGGACAACATGCAAGTTTGGATTGGCCAGGTCAACGATGTAGAATACCTGTGTGGCTTGCTTTGCAAGTATGAATGGATCGTCTTGGTGTCCGACTCTACCAAGATTGACGAGAGTAAACCCGTAACTGTCAACTTGAACACCTCGAGGGATTTCGACCCATTGGCATCGAAACAGGGGAATCTTAAGTAATCCGTAATCGAGCTCCCATATTTCGTCAATAGCGCCGTAATATGAGTTCAGCGCCCTTACTGACCTGGCATCCTCGGAAATAGCAAACAGTGTCACTCCGCTACATTGCATGCTACTCTTGGCGTCTTGAGCTCTTGTGTAAAATGAATACCCATTGATGTCGTACCCCTACCAAGTCCCTACAGTGAATCTTGGGCCTCTAGCCAACCATGTCACAGTTTCACTTACGGAGCCCTCGGCAGCTCGCGTGACTCTTTCTTGGATCCACTGAGCAAATTTCCTGTTATGTTCTCTGCTGACCCAAACGTCTGACTTCGAAGGATTCTGTGACCGTAACATTACCTTGTGCTCGTGTATGTATGGCTCGACCTCCGTCATGTGTTGTAAGACCCAAAAATGTGATTTTGCGTACACATGACGAGCGGGGACGATAGCTTTGAATCCAATCGTTCCGATGCCCTGAAACCTACCCTCGTGTCGGGACCTAGGAACGCCAATTGGGTCAACCCCGGCCATATAATCTGTGCAAAATTCAATCACCTCCTCGGCGGCATAACCTTCCATGATACTCCCCTCGGGTCCACGACGAGTCCTTACGTATCCCTTCAATACATCCATAAATCTCTCAAATGGATATATGTAGCGCAGGCACACGGGTCCACAAAACTTAATTTCTCTGATAAGGTGAACAATCAGATGGACCATAACATCAAAAAAGGATGGAGGAAAATACATCTCGAGCTGACAAAGAGTTGTAACCACGTAGCATTGCAAAGCGTCCAGTCCATCTGGATCAATTACCTACGAGGACACAATTGCGCCAAATATTCATATCAGAAAAATCTTCTAATTAAGCTCCACAGATGGAGGTAATGAACTTATAGTACGAGTGCACGTACTTACCTTGCAAGATATTGTGTTGAAGAAATAACATAGGTTTGTGATTGTCTCTCTGACTTTAACTGGGAGAATGCCTCTGATAGCTATGGGAAGCATTTGTGACATCAGGACATGACAGTCGTGGGACTTCGTGCCAACTAGTCTTAGGTCCTTCATGGACACAAGTTTTTTCAAGTTCGCGGAGTACCCACATGGAACTTTAACACTATGCAGGCACCGACAGAGTTCTGTTTTTTCGCTCCTGGACAACGTATAGCAGGCCGGAGGGAGGTATGTACGCTTTCCATTCTCTAAAGGTGCAAGCTCAGTCCTTATCCCCATTTCCACCATGTCACGATGAGCTTTCACACCATCCTTTGTCTTTCCTGAAATGTTCAACAACAAACCAATCAAACTGTCACAGACATTTTTCTCTACATGCATGACGTCAATGCAAGGTCGAACTTGTAAGTGCTCCCAGTACGGTAGATCCCAAAGAATCGATCTCTTCTTCCAAACATTTTTTTCTCGAGGTTTAGAATGCTTACCGAACTCAGCTTTGATGTCCTTCACGCGCGAGTAAATCTCCTTACCGGTCAGAAACACTGGAGCTGATCCCTTCTCAGGCTTCCCGTTAAATGATTTCCTCTTCTTACGGTACGTGTGATGCACCAGAAGAAACCTGCGGTGACCCATGTACACTGTTTTCCGGCAGTTTCTCATCCACATGCTCTCAGTTTCATCTAGGCAAATAGGGCAAGCCTTGGCTCCTTTCGTACTATACCCCGACATATTGCCGTAGGCCGGAAAATCATTTATGGTGCAAAATATCAGGGCCCGCAAGATGAAATTCTCTTTCTTGTATGTATCCCACACCTGCACCCCCTCGCTCCACAATTTCTGTAAGTCCTCGATTAAAGGCGCTAGAAACACGTCAATATCATTTCCGAGTTGTCTGGGTCCTGAGATTAGTAACGCCATCATGATGTACTTGCGCTTCATGCATAACCAAGGAGGAAGATTGTAGATGCATAAAAGAACCGGCCAAGTGTTGTGCCGACTGCTCATATTACCATGTGGGTTCATACCATCTGTACTTAGCCCGAACCTTATATTCCTAAGTTTGCCGCCGAACTCAGTAAATGTTCTGTTGATGTTTCTCCATTGAATAGAATCAGCTGGGTGTCTCAGTTTTCCGTCTTGTTTCCGGGCTTCAGCATGCCAACGCAAGTGCTTCGCGACTTTCGGATTTGCAAACAGCCGCTTCAATCTTGGTATCACTGGCAAGTACCACACTGTTTTCGCCGGAGGTCCTTTCTTTACCTCGTGACGTTCACTGTCAATCCGGTCCCTACGCGTATACCTCGATGCGCCGCATCTTGGACAAACATGAAAACTGGAGTACTCGTTACGGTACAACACACAATCATTTGGGAACAGAGGCTTCTCAGAGTCAGCAATCAGTTTCTCAAATTCACAGAAGTCCTTTTCGTTGTAATCTTCCTCTACATCACGTAACATCTCATCTAGATTGTCATCATCATCATCATCTACGTGCACATCGGAATGAACATTATCACAATTCGGATGATCATCGATATTATTGCAAGCCACATCCGAGTCCTGCTGATTGGTAGTAGTGGTGCTTGTTTCCTCAAGATCTTCGCCATGCCATATCCAATGGGTGTATCGCACGTTAAAACCACGACGAATCAAATGACTCTTAATTTGATCAGAGTTGCTAAACCTCTTCAAGTTCATACAATCTGTACAAGGACAGAGCATATTTTTCTCTCCCTTCCTCTCCTTTTGTTGCTCAGCAAATTTAATAAACTCATTCACACCATCCAAATATTCAAAAGTAGTACGTTTTATTCCATACATCCAATATTTCCTGTCCATCTACAATTAACAAAATTTAACGAGTCAGCCATGCATGCATGAAACCTGCCCGATTAAGTTATGTATATGTACATGTATAGCCTCTTACAACAGATGTGTTGAACCCTAGCCTGACGAAATTAACACTAATTAACCTAGCTAACTACACAATACAAGCTAGTTAGCTCCTAAAACATGACGCATTTCCAGCTACCTAGCTCCCAAGCTTACAGCTACAAACTTAATTGGAACTACATAATACAGCTAGCTTGCAAGTAGAGAGGGAGGGAGATCTAGAGGGAGAGAGAGATAACTGTCGACAATTAATCATACCTTAAAGAGAGGGGCGCAATCAACTTCCCTCCAGCGTGCACTGATCACCCTAGCAGTGTAGCTGCGAGCGTGGAACTTTCATCACAAACAGAGGAACACAGAGTGCAATAGAACAAATTACAGCGCAGCTCAGCAATGGTCGAGTGGGGTTTTCCTTATAATGGAGCTTTTTCTAACGGTAAATACATGAAATAACCGTTAGACTAACTACGGTAATTTGCCTCTCACATATTCTATCAGTAAAAACACACATATACCGTTAGAGAATGTACATTACTGAGCAAGTACAGTTTTGTTCTATCGGTAAATATATGTATTTACCGTTAGATGATGCATGACACAGCACATACATGAGTTTTTCTATCGGTAAATATGTGTATTAACTGTTAGATGATGCATGACACACGAACATGAGTTTTTCTATCGGTAGATTTGTGTATTTACTGTTAGATGATGCATGACTGAGCAAATATATGTGTTTTCTATCGGTAAATATGTGTATTTACCGTTAGAGGAGGTACTTGTAACGCACATGACACCAGTTCTCACATCCAAGGAATCATACCAATGTAACATCAAACAGATCTTAACTACAAGATAAAGCAATATTTCAAGAAATGCTAATTTGTGGATTAACTTGGAGACACAAAAATACTTTTCTTAGGTACTCGGGACTTCATCTTGCCAAAGAAATTACACATGCCAGTTCACAAATTCAGGTACAAACATACACATGCCAATTCACCAATACAAATTCAGGTACATGTCTGAAACAGTAGTACAAATACACACCTACCAACCAATACAATTAAATACACAAATACTCCCTACACATTCAAGTTCATGTCCCAATTAGCAATACATGATACACAAATATACAACAATATACAAATACAACAATTCACACATTCGATGTATATTAGAAAAACCACGTCTGAAATTAACAACAGATCACGCCGAGGACCCAGTGGCCCGTACATTTTACATAAAAGAGAACCTTTGCAGGTTGCGACAATGCAACTAGCGACTACAAGTTAGACCTGATACATAACAAATCCATTCATCCAAAACAACAAATGTCTGAACCACATTGTACTTAACCATAGGAGTTCAGTTCGAAGACGCCCAAGGAGCTGGAACTGTCGTCGACTTACATTTGTACGTATTGGTGATTTCCTCGGACTCAAACTCGATCAACTCAACTCAACTCAACTCAACTCCATTAACAAAAAGAACCGACCTTCCAAGATGTTGTTCTGTGTAGTCATGGTGTAGAATGGCTGTGCAAATAACAACAATTCTTCTTCTCCAAGCAGGTAAGCATCTGGCCACAAGCTGGTGCATGCAAAAAAATGTAAGATGCTTTCTATAGGTCCTGATTTGAGAAACACGCAGGGCTTAAGGATCTTCTCGACCGAGCCAACCAAGATCTCGCATTTCACGTCCTTCCAGCTCTCGACAGTGATCTTCACCGTTTCTTTCGCCAACAAGCCAACGTAGGCAGCGTACTGCGATGAAGAACCGTGAAATACGTTGCCCCTCATGAGCATCATCCAAGGACCTGCAAAGATCATAATCATATTGAAAAGAAGACACATCAAAATGAAGGATACAAAAAAGCAGAATAATTGCCATAATCGGATTAGAATGATTTACGTACCTTGCTTGGGATGCGGAAGTCTAGAGGGCGTCGATGGAGGTGCGGAGGTGCAGCGGTCGCCTGTAGAGGTGCGCCGGCCGTCCATGGAGCTTACGGGTTAGGACTACGAGCCCCAGATGAACTGTGAGAATGAAGAGACATACCCCTGTATTTATAGTACTAGATAAATTTTATCGGTACAAAAACCGCATACCGTTAGTCATTTTATATATATTCTAACGGTAAAAAATCAATTACCGATAGAACAAAAACATCTGTAGAAGTCGAATGGCTCTATCGGCACAATACAAATTACCGATAAGAATTTTTGTCCACACTCTGTCGGTATATACGTACATTGCCGATAGAATCATACTAGTTGTAGAAGGTGAACAGTTCTAAAATATTTTTTCTATATTCTAACGGTATAAACATTTGTTACCGATAGAATAAAACTATTTGAAGACGAACAGTTCTAAGCAATTTTTGATATATTCTAACGGTAAAAGAATACATTACCGATAGAATAAAAATATTTGTAGAAGGCGAACGGTTCTATTGGCACACTACATATTGCCGATAGGAATTTTTGAGATATTCTGTCGGTATACTAATAAATTACCGATAGAATAAGTCTAGTTGAAGAAGTCGACCAGTCCTATCGGCGCACAACATTCTCCCTTCAGTACTTATGCATCGCTTCTAACGGCAAATATGTTCATCACTGCTATAGTAAATCATAGTATTTATTCTATCGGTGAGTTTCTTACAAACCGATAGGAAAAATACACCCGTTGGCATTTTTTTGGCAGCGAGGCACATTTTCTATCGGTTTTCTACTAAAGCGCTAATAACCGATAGAATATAGGGGTTCGTAGACTGCATTTCTGTACTAGTGAGTTGAGAATTCGAAGCGTCGGACAATGTTGGGACTATCACAGTCGGTCTTTACATAAAAACCGTCTGAATATGACTATCACATACATTTTTTACCCCAGAACCGTTTGTGATATTCAAAGCACGTTGATAACTCGAAGCGTTTGGCATGCCACAATGCCATCCAGCCAAATAAGCCCAACTTCTATATTCTTTTTATATTATTTGCATGGGACCTGCGACTTCTATATTGTTTCTATATTATTTGAAGGGCTCTGATGGACTATCCTCACAAGCCAAAGATTGCCGCTTCTAGGTATATGATCGCGATAGTCGTTCCTTGATCGCACACAGTGCACATACCTTTGTATGGTCGAATGTTCGCCAAAAGCTAAAGAAAGATAAAGAAAGAGGGAAGATAGCATGCAGTCCAAGAACGTGCTAGAAAATTGGAAAGTTGACATAAGAACAAAGTTTTCATTAATTTTTTTTTATCACTTACAAAAAAAAGTAAAAATATAGAATGCTAGGTCAAGGAGTGGTCTTAGCCCTGGCTGCATCTAGAATAAAGTCAATTTGACTTGCAGCCAGGACGCAGGACTCCTCCAGCGACAAGTTGTCCTTCTTAGGATCAACTAATACCGCGTCGAGAAGGCCTGCGACCTCCCTCAGCTTCGCGATGGTATCCTTCATAGTCAAACCGCAGCAACGATGGTCATATCCGTGGCTTTCTTCTCCTCATGAAGACGCCTCGTCCTCGCCCTAGCATTGTCACCATCCGTCTTCATGCGCTGAATGCGCTAGAAGAGATCATCCAGGTAGAGCCATAGCTGAGTGTGCTTCTCTGTAAGGAGCTTGTGCTCCTCCTGGAGGGACCTCAGCTTGGCTTTCACCTTGCCCGAGTCTTCCACGGCTCCCCTTCCCTGTGCAAATCAACAGGTCAAGAATGTACTGAATAGGGATTAACAATACAGGGGTAAGTCCAAAAGATTGAGAGTTCTTAATGGGGAGAGTGAGGCTAACGATGCCATCGAGGATGCCATTGGCACAGAGAAGCTAAGGAGTCAAACAGTTTGCGAATTATAAAAACTTGTAAAGTAAATGGCAATTATTCCACTGTCAAGTTATTTATAGAACTTCTAAAGCAACGCTTCGTGTTCGCCTAGGCGCCGCCCGTGAAGATCGGAGACAAATGAACACAGTTGAGAATTCGAAGCGCCGGCACTTTTCAGTCGGTTCTGACCTTAGAACCGTCTCTAATACTGCACTATCACAGTCGGTTCTAAGTTCAGAATCGATTGTATATATCACAGTCGGTTCTAAGTTCAGAATCGATTGTATATATCACAGTCGGTTCTAAGCTCACAACCGTCTGTGATATTCTAGTTATCACAGACGGTTCTCAGTTGAGAACCGGTTGTATCAATCACAGTCGGGTTTTAGTTTAAAACTGTCTGTGATAAGTAGATTATTACAGACAGTTTTGTGTTCAGAACCGTCTGGTTGACTATCATAGTTGGTTTTGACATCAGAACCGACTGTGATAACTTAACATATTCTCCCGACAGGCCTTCGCAGATGGTGTTCCATTAAAAAGTTCATAACCGTCTGTGATGTGTCGTCCTGGATGTCTGTTTCTGTGGTAGTGTATTGAATTAGGTATAATTTAAGAAATTACCAATATTAATTTGCCAACACTATAAAATTACTTAAAATTCTGATTTAAATAAATTTTAAATTAGATAATAACCAATAATTAATTAAGAATTGAAAATAGAATTGAAATTACAAAAAGAAAAGAAATAAAAATTATAAAAGTTTTGGTTGGGCCCGAACCAGCCCAACTCCCCTCAGCTCGGGTTGGACCAGCCCAAGGCCCAACCTCCCCTCTTCTCCCTCTCTCAGCCGCACTCACACGCTCACACGAAAACACACACACACACACACTCACACTCACAACATAACACACACACACGGCCGCTCACGGCCATCCCAACCTTAGCCATCGGGGCCGCCGTCCCCGGCTCCGACGATGGCCGCCGTGGCTTCTTTGGCGAACCTTCTCCTCCCCGGGTTAGTGTGCCGTCTCCTCCTTCACACGCGCCCAATAGAACCCGTGGCCACAATCCTAACCCTAACTTGGCCGCCGCGAATCCCGACAGTGACCCGACGATCTCCCCAGCGCAAACGTCGCGGCCGGCCGTAGCCCGGGCCGCGCCGCCTCACCTCCCCTGTCGCGGCTCGCAGCCGTACTTGGCCACGCCCTAGCGGCATGGCCGCGCTGGTAGCCTGCCGCGCGCGTGGACGTGCCGCCGGCCGGCTTGCTGGCTGCCTGGTCCCCGCTGTTGGTGCCTCAGGTAAGCTCCCCTAACCCGTGTTCTGGTTGGGGTGTTAGGGTTTGGATGTTCTGGTCTCTGGTTTGGGTCTTGTGTAACATCCTGAGTTTAGGGGTGAAAAGTTTCTTTCTTAAAAAGTCATGCATGCATATGTTTCTTCTAGATCAGCCAAATCAACCCCAGCTTTATTCTGTTATAAGCCCAAAATCTTAAAATCTATCTTGTAGCCCCAAATCAAGATCGGACTTTTCAGATTTGATCTACTATCTATCTTGAGTATAAAAGCCTTCAGAACCCAGATTCAATTCTATCTCTAACTTCCAGATTTATTAACTCCTTTCTGTTTTCGAAAACAGAAATATCTTATATTACCCAAATACCCTAAGTTTTAGAAATTCAGATTTAATCAAAATCTTGACCAAGTTCAGACCAGATTATTCTTGGATTATGATCAAGGGTATGCCAATACCTTAATCCAAAAAAGTTGGCAGCCAGATTTTATCATCTAAACCTTTTTCGCAAATCAGTCCAAGAGTATCGCAGATCAGTCCTTTTCCAGATTTTCTAGAAGCCTAAAAAGGCAAAATGTTACAAATCACCTCCAAATCCAAATATGATTCAGGGAATACCTCCCAAATGCTTTTTAACACAAAATCTTCTTTTATGAGTATCTCAAAATCAAATCCTAAATCCCAGAATTTGAGATCAACAAAATTCAAATCTATTTTACCCTAATCTACTCTATTTTCAGTTTATATCAAAAATCATTCAAATGTTTCAAATTTTATCTTCTATCTGTGCCAAATTATCTGTTGAATCAAGTCTGCCAGATCAGTGCAATCAATTTCAGATTAAACCCTCTAAATCATCAGATTTACAATTCAGCCCAAAACCAAGAATCTGAAATCGCAAATCAGTCCAAATTCGACCAGGGCAGCTGCTGAGATTTCGACCAGAGCTCACTGTGATCTTGCGCCGCGTTTGCTCGCCGCTGGCCAAGCCCCGCCTGCACTTGTGCTCGTGCATGTTTGCTCTTGCTTTTGCGTACGCGTCCGCATCTCAACCATCGCCGTGGCAGCGTCGACAACCAGCATTTGCTCTTGCGCGCGACCAGCAGCAGCCATTGTCAGCAACTCCATGCCACGTTGCTTCGCCGTGCCAGCTCTTGTTTCCACTGTTTGCACCGCCCGACATTGTTGTGTTCCAATGAGCCGACAAATTGATCAACTTTGCACCGCCTGTGCGCCATCACGTCACCGCTCGCCGTTGTCGCACCTGCGCCCGACCAGTCAAGTCACCGGCGCCAATTTCCTTGCTATTACCTCGCAAGCTCTGTCCTTGGTCTATTTAAGCAGCCCCATACCTTGTATTATCTTCTCTTCACCAGAACTTATCCAATTTCAAATCTCCTCCTCGCTGCAGTTGTCTTCTCCGGCGAGTCCAGCACAAGGCCTCATGGTGCCAGCTTCACCCACTGCACCAACCTCCAAATTAACAGCATCAGTGAGTTTCTCTCATCACACTCATCGTGCTGTATCATTTAATTGGACTTTCATGCATCTCATCGCCGGTGATCGCTGGAATCCTCGAAATGCCCTGTTCCGGCAATGCAGCCCGATTTACCCCAAATTAGCTCTTGATTCTATGGAAGAAGATTATCAGTGAGCTATTTGAAGGAAGCCTGTGCATCCAGATTTCCAAATTAAGCTCGAATCGAAGCTTTCCCCAGATTTGAATTTCTCCAGTTGCTGGCTCACGTCGCCAGGCCACACCGGCGATCCTCTGGTCAAATTGACGTCGCCAGTAGATTACTTGTACCCTTCTATCACTCCCTGAGCTTGGAATTGAGTTCAAACCTCGTGTAGTTAAAAGCCCCAATTTCAGTGCCATCTTCTCCGGCGCTGTTCACCGGAAAAGTGATTACGGCCGATCTAGCTTCATCCACTTTGTGCTTCATATGTGCTTCAATCTCCTAAGCATTTTTGTCTTCTAGCCCGATCTCTGAAACTGTCCAGATTGCAAGATATAGCCATGCCAAGACCTTGTCCAGTGGCTTCACTGTGCCGTGTCGCCACCACACTTCTTCACTGATTTTCATCACTTTCCAGCCATCTCCTACCCTAGATCCTGTTGAGTTATTTGTTCCTGTTATCAAGGCCTATCTCCTAGACAAAGTGGTGCATCAATTGGAGCCCTAGATCAAAAGTTATGGCAAGCCCTAGTTTCTGGCCATGTCAGTTCAATGCCAGACTATGTCAGTCAGTGGCATTAGCCCTTTTCACTTCCTTCCAGATGTGCATTTTGAGCATAACTTTGTCCCTTAGATTCATGAGGTTGTGATCTACAATTTCTTCTTCTATCACAACTTGATTTGAGCCCTTAAATTGTATTTGCTGCTAAGCCCTAGTTTTTGACACTGTCAGCACTATGTCAGTGCATGCCAGCCAATGGCATTAGCCTTGTTTACCCACTTCTGGTTGTGCAATTTGAAAGCCACTTTATCCACTAAATTTGTAGAGTTGTGATCTACATTTTTTTCTACTGTCACAACTTGAGATAAGCTCTCTAGCTTTCCTTGAAGCTATGTCAGAGCCTTGATCCGAATGTCAATCTGTTGACATTCGCTGTTTTTGATCAACCAGCCACAAAATTGATGTTCTTATTACAGCCTTGAGATCCTAAGAGCATCTAACACCTATCCATAGCCAATTCCTTGGAACCCTAGAATCTTGACTCAGTTCAGCTTGCAATCCCAATTATCTCCAATATCATTCAGTCATTCTTGTAAAGCATATCTGCATATAGATCATAAAACATTTTAATATAATAAGTAAGATTTGTGTGTATTGTTTGGTTTGTCGTCAAGCAGATCAAGAAGCTAACTTTGAGGATTTTGCTGTTGACCCGTCATCAACTGTTGTATCTTACGACGCGGAAGGCAAGTCATATCCTTGGTCATCTTGAACCTATATTTTAAATGTTGCTATAACATAACCTTGAATATAGATAATATTACATGTGAAAGATTGAGAATGGTTGATTTATGAATTGGCAGTAATAGACTGGTTATCTGTGAAATGTGAAACAAACAAGTTTTGAGCCATGAACTAATATATATTTATGTATATACTTATTTATTCATGAAATAAAACCCCTAGCCGTGACTAGAAATTTGGTATGGATGGCGGTAGCACTGGAGGTGCTAAACTGCAAAGGATAGCAGGCACTGAAGGTGCAGGGTTGTGGATGGTCTGGTCACTGGTATATAAGGACTAGAACCTTGTGCTATGCGTCTAGTGGCATGAACAACGTGCTAACCGCAAGCCTGGTATGGGACAGGCCTAAACAAGTACTTATGCTGATTGCACATGAAACCCCTGCATGAGTTGTGTAGTGTGCATAGTTGACATAGAGAATGGCTCCCACATATATCACTGAAGGTGATCTTGTACCTGACCCAGCAATGGGAATATGAGTAGGGGTGGAGGTTTGGATACAACCTGCCACAACTGTGGTTCGCGGAGAGCCACAGGGTCAGGGGTGAATTGTAAGTGAAACATAACAAAAGTTCTTGTTATCTCCACCTTGCCACTCACAATATGAAGTGAGCCAGGGGTCCAATCATTATGTTATGATAGGAAGGGCTTGAAAGTGGAATATCTTGCGGGTAAATTGGTACCTCTCTGCAGAGTTAAAAACGTATTCGAATACTCCAAGCTCCCGGGTTTATAGGAGTCTGCTGCGGTGGATTAAATCCACGGGGTGTGACACAAGTATATTTTCTAAATAAATTATTTGTTAAATCAAGATTACCCAAATGACATGTGTTGTCATGATAAGGAGAGCTGCCGTGGGCTGTCATGTGTCGACGTGTCGCAGTAGTGCTATAATCTAGTGAACTTGAATAATGATGCTATACTATGAAAGGTGCTGCCATGAGATGAGTTGAGATATGAAAGAAAAAGGTTATTTTACAAACATCATAATTCTTGACTAGTCTAGATTCATATCATCACTACTATATATATCTACTCTTACCTATGACTTGTTGAGTACGTAAGTGCTCACTCTTGCAACCTACAAATCAGTAGATGGAGCGTTCAATAATCAAGATGAAGGCGTGGAGAACTTTGTGGATCCAGAAGAAGAAGAGTCAATTCCATCAGTGCCCTGATGTGTGTTGTTCTGCCGTCCACTTCTCATTCTGGGTGGATCACCTATCTTCTGCTGTGTAGTTATTATTTTGCTAAACCATGTATGCCGTGAAGGCATTGTAATCTTCTTATGTAATATCAAGGCCAGCAAGCCACACTGCTTAAATATTTTGTAAGTTACTCTGTTGCAATGTAATATACTCCTGTGCTTGACTTATCCTGGGAAGTCAAGGATATGCATATATGGGACTAGCTGCAGCGTGCTCGGTCTCTACAGGAGTAGTCGTAGTCCCAGTTTGGGGCGCGACATCTTGGCTGCTTTGTTCTTGTGTGTTGTGATGGTTTCAATCATGCATGTGTGATTTTGTGATGGCTGTGTGATGTTGCTGGATGTATGTATCTCATGTGGCAGCAAGGATTTGTAGGTTCTAGTGCACTGCTATGAGTTACACTTGATCTCTAGTTGAACAACTAAGAGCTAAACAATTATGAGAATTCAGTGGCTAGGCATGCTAAAAACTTGAAGTTGGGTTCAGTTGTAACCTTCTTGTTGGTCTTGGGCTCCTTCTCCTAGCTGCTGGTTTGCTCCTACTGTTACTCCTGTGAATCACAGAGTGGAGAAGAGATGAATAGATGTTTGAATTTCTTGCTATCCTTTCTCTGTTCTAAAGGTTTACTGGCTTACCCTGAGCCTTGTTGGTTTACTTTAACATCTACTGTTTGTGTGTGTGAATTGTGCTGTGACTCCTACTTATCTGTGTATTGAGCATGCAACAGACTTACTGTGGGATGAGGTGGCTATGTTTACTGTTCCGGTGAACAGGTGTCGTTGCTCTAAGTTGGATGGGTGTAAATTGGATTGATTTGCAAAATCAAGGAACTCTAGGGGGTTTTGTGCAAGATTTACAATGTGGCTGTAATATGAAAAGTCTCAGGGGCTAAATTGCAAGGCTGAGAATTTCTTTGGGCCTTTGGGCCCAGGCCTGGTGTTTGGGCTGATTTCTAAAAGAAAACTCCCTCTCTCTTTTTTCTACTATCTTATTTTATACCTCCTGAGGTTCGGAACTGTCTCGGAACGACCGGAAACGACCCGGAATGACTCGAATTTCAATGCTGGATGATGACAAGAAAATACAGGGGTGAGCAACGGCACTCGCTCTGGCTGAGAGGTGGCTGCAAGAAACCCCTGACAGATGCTACACAGTCTGACAGCCATCTTTCCAAAGCAAAAATCCAGCACATAGATTTAGGTGTCAGCATCGTGACTTCTTTGTTGGCCAGCCACGTGGCCTCCGACTAGTCGACCAGCTTCGTGGTCCTCACACTTTCGACTTGGTCGACATTTGGGTCAGATCCTGAAACACAGTAAAACCTGTTGTTTAAACCTGAACATTCCTAAGATCTTCAATTTTAGAGAAGGTAAAAAGTTTTTTACTTACCTCTAAGAAATTGCGAAAGTTGTCTTTAGCATGCTTTCGGGTTCATTTGAATGTTAAACCATGAGACCAATTCTTTCCTTGACAACGGGAGTAGCAAATGTTGTTTCTTGCTGATTTACTCCCGCGGTCGAGACAGATGGTGCGGTTTCCATCCAATTGGATTGGAGATCCACAATTATTTCTTCTACAAAGGTCTGAGGAGCTGTTTTAGCCGTCGCACTTGTGCCTACATTTCTTGGCCATCGCGCTTGTGCCTGCATATCTCGCAACCGCCATGGTAGGTGTTTTGCTGGGTTTCGATGAGGTTGACAGAGTGCTAGGCGCAGGATTCCTAGAAAAATCACAATTTGCAATATTGCTGACTTCAAAATCAGGATTTGGTAAGACGTGGTATCCTTACCTAATTCGAAGCCCCATCCGACTTTTGGGCTTCGGTGATGTGCTCCTTGGAGAAAGGAGCGCACTAAGCAAACTTGTTGCAGTGTCATCGGGGCTCATCCTTGTTTTCCTCTTCTTGAACAGGACAATAGACTCCTCTTCCTGCATATTCAAAAGATGATTAATATATGCAATGGAGTAAAAGTCGTGGAGTGTGATGTTCTTACCACAACAACTCCTTCGTTTGAAGGAGGTGTCACCAAATCTGAGGCTGTTGAAACTATGGCCGCAGAGTCTTCCGTGACCATGGCTACAGAAATTTTGGCCTCAGGGCTGGTAACTTCCTTTGTGACCGCGAGTTCTCCCGCGACCATTAGATCCCTTGCCTCAATAGCTGTTTCTGCCATTGAGGACAGTATGTTGGCAATGGTAGGGGAGGATGGTCTCTCTGGAATGGCAATCTCCAGAGGGTTCACCGTTCTTCTCTTTCGGCGGATGAGAAGAGCGTCATCTTCCTCATCCTCGCTGCCCTCACCCTGTATGATTAAGAAGTGACTCCTATTCGTACATGGTACAACAGAGGGAAGAGAAAACCTTACCGCAGCAGCTTTCGCAGTAGTTTTCTTCGCCTTCGATGGAGCCGCTCTTATGGTCTTTACCTTGGATGTTCCAGAGATTGGCTCCTTCATCTTCTTGGCTTTAGAAGAGATAATTTTTACTTTCTTCGATGCTGACCTCCCAAAAAGCCCAACATCACCTCTAGGACGCTTTGTCTTGATGACTTGTTCTTCCAGCAGCTATGTCATTCAATGAATTTACT
This sequence comes from Pharus latifolius, assembly GCA_019359835.1. NCBI lineage: Eukaryota > Viridiplantae > Streptophyta > Magnoliopsida > Poales > Poaceae > Pharus > Pharus latifolius. The sequence continues at coordinate 17,095,342 of CM033320.1, read as the reverse complement.
CTTTGATGATCAATGTCAGTAGACATACGTGAGTAAGTTTTCTCGAAAGAAGATTTACCTTTTGACATTCTTGTTTGACATTGTCGCTGCTGCCGACCAGACTCTTCCGTCGAGATGAGCTTAATGTTCCTTCTGTTTCCACGTTGTACGGCTTCAGAAGATTGTTGGTCCTCCTATCTATCTCAGATGGAGACAGGGCTGCTTGTCATGGCAATCAATTAGTATAAATATCATATTGTCAACAATTTCATACGCTTTAAGTTAAGCAAGCTTACTCTGGTTATAGTCCAAGGTGTTGTCCATCATAGAACACACCTCTCAGGCTGGATGTTCCCCTTTCTTCAAGGGACTCATCCTGTTCTTCACAAAGTCATGGATGATGTCTCGTGCGGTTAATCTCTTCTGGACTAAGTGAAGAATAACCTGGGACTATTTCTATAAGTCTTGACTTAGAATGGGAGCAATGTCCATTTCGCTCCTCTTCACTGGTCACCGGTTCTCAAACCAGAGGCTGCTCTCTACCGGTGAGGCACAATAGAACCATCGGTGGTTCCATCCATGCACAGAATCATGCAGCAAGAAGGAGGGGTAATCTTTCTTCTCCCGCAAGCGGAAATATACACACCCTGCTGCATTGGGACTTTTCGACCATGCTGAGAAATAAAACCGTCGAAATAGATCTACGCACGGTAACACTCCCACAAAAGCCTCACACAAGTGCTGAAAGGCAGCCAGAATAAGGATAGCATTGGGGTGGAGGTTTACCAGCTCTAAGTCGAAGTGCATCAGAATATCTTTAAGAAATTTGCTTTCTGGAAAACGAAATCCACATCGCAAAAAGTCTTCGAAAATCACCAATTCGTTCTCCTGGACATTGGGGGTTTCTTCTTGTTTACCCGTGGGTCACCATTTGATTAGCAGCTGAGAGGGAAGAATTTCCTCTTTCTCCAATGTTGCCAAACTCTCAGTATCGCAATGACTTGATCGACTCCAGGACACCATCGTTGTGAGAATCTTTGGAAAGATGAAGGTATTTGGTGGCAATGAGAGCAAAAGTGAACAACGAGGGTTTTTTTGCGGCGGAGTGGCCAATGCAAAAGAGGGTTTTCTGAAAGTTACTCAAACAAGGTACCTTCCTTTTATCTGCCTAAAGCCACTACCTGCTGCGTTCATTATTTTAATATTTCCTCATAACGGGTTTTTCACGAATTGAACCCAAAACCATATCGTTAACCCTGGTGGAATTTCAAACAAAATGCATCTTTTTTGGAAATTAAAAGGTCATGTTATTTCACATTCGGGGGCTATGGTACAAGTAATTATATTGGAAATTTTTGCAGTTTTAGTATCCTATGATTTCAGGGTAATCTCGTAATTCCAGTGCTGTTATGATCTCAAAGTAATTCTATGATCTCAGTACTATGCATGATTTCAGCGTTCCTTGTGGTCTCAATGTTATTCTGTGACCTCAGTGTTCCCTATGGTCTCAATGCTATTTTGTAACCTCAGTACTGTCCTAGTTTAATCATGAACAAAGTATTTATTACCTATGGATATTATGGTCGCAGAGACATTTACCTGTAACCATTTTTCACACAGAGATATTTATTCAAGAATTAGAATTGATGACTATAGATTATGCATAATCATTAAAAGAATTTGATGAGGACATCGCGACCACACATCCACATGTTATAACTCAAGCACATGCGTGCCGCCTTGGACAACAGGTGAATTCATTTCTTGGGCAAATTAATTATTTAATTACAGAACAAATGATATTGCCTAATGATTGTTCTTTGCTTGTTGTTACATGTGAAAGAGTTCTGGACGAAGTCGTTGATCCAATTCAAAGCCAAGGAAGAATGAACACTTTTCTGGCAACTTCGACTAATGGTTACGTCGACCTTATTGATCAGAAGACTCTGTGCATGATCAGAAAGGCTCAAGGTCACAGTATTGCTCAAGGTCACAACATTGCTCATGGTCGCAGCTGATCAAGCCTGAAGACACATGATCGTAGCCTGAGGACCATACAGTCTACCGACCAAGATTGATTGTTCAGTGACTTCAACCAAATACCAATTTCAGCACAGATGTCCAAGTAGGTTGTGTGAGCAATTGTTGGAAAGATAATCGAAATATCTTTCCAACGCATCAAAAATCATTGAAATCCGACATCATATGCAACCAGGAGACCCGAAACAATGGCAAGTGCATGAGGGGGAAGAGTCCTATTCGGATCCGTAAAAATTAGCTCCAGATTTTATTTTTATAGTTTGTTAGGGTTCTATTCTGTTTCAAATTAGTTTAGAATTCTGGTCTTAAATCTTCCATCTTTGTAGACACCATCATCTATAAAAGAGAAGGCACGGTCTTAGTTTTAGGTAGACTTCATTGATATACAGATTGTATGCTCGTGCTTTTGCCGACTTGTACAATTCGGAGTCTCAATGTTCAACTCATAATTCAGATTATTGAGTGCTATCCTTCCGCTGTTGCTCTTGTTTTTTTATTGATTTACTTGAGTTGTTCTTCGTGAACAGGTCAACCTAGCTTTGCTCGGTTGATAACCAATTGAGGAGTGGTTTAGTGATTGTGAGGTTGCTGGTCGCGTGTTTGATGGTGGTTAGCCGCCCCTTCGTCAAGGTCATAACTCGCATTTATCCACGGATTTCTCTTACGACGGAAGATTGGGACCAAACTACGTGCACGCATCTTAAAGCGAGGCATGTGCATATCAGAATTCGAGATGTAAAGAAAAGGAATTTTATTTTTTACAGTCTTTACATAGAAAAGGAATACAGACGACCAAAACGTCAACCTGATCCGAAAGTAATTTACAAAGTTCTCCAAGGGACAGATTGTCATTAGTGGGATCAACACTAGCTTCCCCAAGGGAACCCGTGACGTCCCTCAGTCTATCAACGTCGTCTTTTACTGCAAAGAAGCAGTTGTCCCTAATTGCAATAGAGAGGTCCCTCTGATCTCGAGCAAGATCTCTCTCTATGCGGGCCAACCGCGCCTCTTCGCAAGCCCCATTATGGCTCACTATCAGGCGTTCCATAACCGAGAGGATAGTCTCAAGGTTGCGTCCTCGCCTGTTGAAGCGCTCATGCAGCTCCTCTTTTTCTTCTTGGAGAGTTCTGCAAGCAGACTTCTCCCTTAGAAGAACTTGAATCTCAGCAAGCTGTTCGCTGAGGACCCAGAGAGCCTTGTCCTCCTGTGCATACATGGGTCAGTTCCAGAATTATGTAACAAGGAGAGAGGATGAAGATAATAACCTGGGTCACAGGCTGGGTGGCAAAAGATGAGGATGGAAGAGGACTTGATGACAAAGGCACTGCAGATGCACTGGCAGCCAACACCTTAGAAGATGGATGCAAAGAAAGAGCTGAGGATAATGTGGCAACCCAGTCCTCGATTCCTATTAGTTTTTTGGATGAAGCTCCACTGGACGATCCTGCATCATCTCCAGACCGCTTCTTCGAAGGGGTCGAGTCCTCGAACATTTGAGAATTCCAAAATGCATTGCTTTGGAAACACTCAAAACTATAAAGAAAAGATACACATAGATGTTTCAGAAGAGAATTACCTTCTGAAGAGTCTGTTCAATCTTGTCTTCTATTTCTATTTCTTCTTCATCGCTCTCAACAGTCTTTTTGGAATCTCGGTTCGCCATTAAGATGAGAACAGAGGAGAAGTGAAATAAGAGGCTGAGAAGAAGTTCTAACGACTTAGCCAAAGAAAACTTGTGAGGTTTAGAACTAAAAAGCTTCATTATTTATAGAGCCCAGAGGCGACGGTTCATATTCACAGAGGCCTCGAGCTCCTAAACGCACTCACGTTTTGCCTTGAGTATGTGGTAAAAGACTTCATGATTACCTAGCAAGTTAAACCCAGAGTTTTTCTTGGGAAACAAACAGCCACACGGTGTATAATGCAACAGAGGAAGGTGAAGCGTCGAGTACTGTGTCCTAGAATTCTTAAATTTGAAGTAAATAATTTCTTTATCACTTCAAATTTGGGGGCTAGTTGACGAGGATTATTATCCGAGCTAGTTATTTATTAAATGTATCATATTTAAGATATTTCTGATATGATATATGAATCTGTGCATTAGCAGCCATTATGGTCATAGAAGTGATTTGCTGTGTACCAGAAGGTCGCGAGTGCATAACCAGTCTATGGTCGCAGAACTTGTGCGATCATAAGGTCGCAAGATATGCGCGACCAAGGTGATCCAAGGTTTATGTTTAACCTGATTAATGTTTGAGCTTTACCAGACACGTTTCAGGATAAAGATAACTTCTCCCACATATGAAGATAACCATCGAGGAGTTAAGATGTGTGTTTATCCATAACGGCACATGTTAATCGGCGAAGAGATAAAGATTAAAATGCAGTTATGCAACTGCATGTTAGCAACCATCCATACTCCCGAAATGCTTCATGTTGGCATCCTTTCAATCAGTATAAAAGGAGGGAAGGAAGGACAAGATAGGATATTCAGAGAGAATTGAGAAGAAGACTCGAACAACTCAAGCAATAGACAATAGATAGAAGTATTGAGAGAGATTGTCTACCTCTATAACAATATTTCCTTCCCTGTAAACATTCTTATACATAGTAGAAACACCACGGGACGTAGGGTTATTACTCAATTCTTTGAGGGCCTGAACCTGTATAATTTTGTGTGTCTCCAATTCACACTTACCTTAACTTACCTGATAAACACCTTGAAAGGTCTCCACTTCTTACTCACAAATCTGCGTAAGATCGACTAAGGACCTCAAGTCCCAATCGTTGATATGTTGAGATTATTATGTGTCATCAGTTTGTTTCTAACATTTTTTTTTGTTTATCTTTAGACCTGAGATCATTGCAGTTTCATACATGCGTAGTAGCATACCTTGGTGTCATCAACCGCTGCTTTTAATCGAGTAGTCATAAAGGTGACATACAGATATGTTATGAACTATGTGGTTGGAAGTGAATGGTCGAGATGGAATTTTCCCCTCTCATATCTTGGGAGTGATATCTTTGGGCCTCTTGATGTAACTGGAGTAAGAAAGTGCATGGCCATACCGAATATAGTTGAGAGTCAACTATTGATTAAGGTTAGTCCATTACAAGATCAAAAAAGGATCGAGCTATTCAAGGATGACACGTTTCTCACTTTGAGTTCGATCTGGTATCGTGAGGCAAAGAGATAATCCATGATAAGTTGTATAGATTCGTCGGATATGATCTTTGTGTATATGGGGTAGTCATAATGTCTTGCTAGAGACCGCTTATGACTAGTCATAAAGTACATGGCCATGCCGAATATAGTTGAGAGTCATCTATAGATTAAGATTAGTCCATTACAAGATCAAGAAAGGACCAAACTATTCAAGGATAACACGTTTCTCACTTTGAGTTTGATCTAGTATCGTGAGGCAAAGAGATAATCCATGATAAATTGTATAGGTTCGTCGGATATGACCTTTGTGTATGTGTTCGTAGTTATAATGTCTTGCTATGGACAGCTTATGACTTGTGATTCGGGAAGTTGTTTTCGGTCACGGCCAATTATATACGAATCTACAGAGTCACACACTTAACAGGTTGGAGTATTAATTCGGATAAGATCCAAAACGGGTCTTTAATTGGTAACGAATTTACCATTAAGATTATAGTTCACATTTGAGTAGGACTTATCTGCAAAGCCTTATAAAAAGATACGAGGTGGGCATACAAAAGTGAGCTAATCTGATCTATCCTGGCAGCCACCACCATCCACGAAATAGATCTCGTAAAACTCTAGCCACGTGTGCTGGTGCTAGCACACGAACACGCGGTACTACTTTCCCGGACGTGTGGATTTCCGTATAGGTGCCGCTGCTATTGCTGCATTGCTGGTCATGATCCAATTGCGACATCTACTCTTTTTTCATTGTTGTGTTGTCGCATCTACACGTGTAGTAGTAGACCTCAAAATTTTTAAAATTACACTAGAATAATAAGTCCGTTCCCCAACAATGTGTGCAGCCACTTGCAGGTACTGTGGCGCGACTGGAAAGCGTCCGGCTGCGTCCACGTCCGGTGTCTTCATCATCTACAGCTACAACCCCCCGGCAACATCGAAGGACAAAGCCCTCACTGAGTTGCTTAATAACTTAATACGTTCCTATACGTAGCCATGCATGGTGCATGCCTGCATATATGCATGTACACAGGAGGAAGTATATTTCTTGTAGAATGCAGGTACACAGGAGGAAATATAGCCGCCAAAGATGCCGGAGATACCGTTGAACACGCCGCCGGATAACTGAAATTAAAATTTAGAAAGACGTTCGGGGTAAAATTGCAAAAATTCCCAGCCAAGAGTTAATTTCGGACTAAATCTGCGTAGGTTTTGAAGTAGAAAATGTAAAATGTTTGATTTTAAAATATAGAAATTATTTGTATTTTTTTTAAAACAAAAAAGTTAATATATACTTTTTCCATTGTAAAACAGTTGTAGTTGGGTCCTTTTATCATACTCCAAGATGAATTATTGACGATACCAATGTTAGTGTTTTGTAGATAGAATAACATGACATGGGACGACATCATTGATATAGTTATGCATTATTTGTTTGAATAATTACTTACTGACCACATGTGTGCACACAAATCTCGAATGTTGGCAGGCTGTTCAGATTTGTGCACTCCCAGAAAGAAGGAAAGAAAGGCAGCCAGCCATTCTCCGTCTCATTTATTCTCCCTAAACCCACCCGCACGTGAGCTCCACCGGCGAGGTACTGCAGCACGATGGCCCGCCGGTTACGAGATGTGGTAGGGTGGCTACGAGGCGACAAGAACGTCGATGGCGAGGAGACGGGTACTTTTTAACTGTTGTATATTTGGCAATATCCAATGTGCATTATCGAAAATTGAGGTACATTTTAGCAATAGCCGATGTACATTCTAGCAATATCCTTAAATCATCGACCTTCATTTTTTTTTATAGCAGATTTCCACGTGCGAACAGTTACTATCAAATAAAGTGCACTTTCAATTAAAAAATAAATCAAGTTCCTACATTTTCTCTCTAAAATTTTCAAATTTCAAACATGTATATTACATACCTACTTACTGTTCGATTAATATGACTATATAAAAAGAAGAAAAAAATCACTTGAAATTATTTGGAGTTTGGCTCCTGTCTACGTCTTCAACGAGCCAACTCTTACTCAGATTTCTACCATCCCAAAAGAACCAAATACATAGTGAAAATTGGTCTAGTGATACACATGATAAATTCACCGTGACCAATTCCAATGACCAACAAAAATAATAATCTCTCACAACCTAACTCTGCAGCGCAATATCTATTTATTCCTCCATAATATATATGTAAAATTCTGGAGGGAGGAATTTAGGTAGTGTATGTAAGATAAAGATTTATCCTTTTGTTTAGTTGTATATATGGGATGAAATGGTGAGATGCAATATCTTAAAATATTTTCATAATATCTTGTATTGATTGCATGAGCTGATGCAGACTTTTGTTAATCATACACCATTAGTGATAACTATATAAATTTACAAAATGACTTGTTGAATATAGGAAGCATTGCCAAGGGAGATATGAACTTCACAGCTATTGAGCAAGTGGAGCCTTTGATTGACAAAGTTAACAATGGAGACAATGATGCCCCTAACATTAATTTGACTCTCTTTGCAAATCTCGATGGTTCAGGCACATCAGGCATTCATATGGAGCCAAGTGATGATCAAGCCGAGTAAAATACAAATCAATATGAAATTGAGTTTGCACCTTCTGCTTCTTCAATAAAGAAAGGAGTAAGTAAGGGAAAAACATAAACAAAGCGGTATTGCGAGAGTACTTGAAGACTACTTGGAATTCAAGGAGAAGGAGGAAATGTGAGAGCAACCCAAGGGACTTAATGAGAATGAGTTTTCGAATAGGAACTGTATTACTGTTTTAGAATCTATGGAAGAACTAGTAGATGACAAAAAATAAAGGTGTTGTGAGTCTTCAAAGATAAGCATTTGTACTTGTTGTAATTAAGTAGTTACCTATATCTTTTGCACTGTCAACTAAACTAAAGGTGTTGTGAGTCTTTTTTGATGAACATTTGTACTTGTTAGGATATGGCATTGAATTAGGATATGGCATTGAATAGTGCATCAGGATTGTAATTAAGTAGTTACCTATATCTTTTGCACTGTCAACTAAACTAACACCTGAAAGCACTGAGTACTTGTTAGGATATGGCACTAAATGGTCCTGGCACACACATCTCCGATGTCATGTGCGGATGAACTTGATATGCCTTTAGGTGTGATGAAATGGTGAGCTAGATGTCTGCTTACTGCTCATATGATGCAAGATTTATTTAAATTTTAGTGTTTTGTATGGACATTCTTATTGTCTAAGTACAACGTATGTTTAATGATGTTTTGTGTGGACATTTCTTACTGTCTGATTAAAAATATGATGTTTGTATGGACATTCCTTATTTTCTGATTTTGATGCTTTGTATGAACAAGACATGTTTAGGTACACCACCTTATTATCTGATTTTGATGCTTAGTATGCTTTGTACGAACATGACATGTCTAGGTGCACCTCGATGAAATTTTTGTAATTTTTTTGAATTTTTTTTGAATTTTCCTTGAATTTTTCTAAATTTTTTTGATTTTTTTTCTATTTTATGGATTTTTTTGAATTTTCTTAAATATTTTTTGGATGACTGAGATTTTTATCCTAGCCCCCTCTCAAACAAAGGCCATAAATATTTTACTTGTGGGATTATTATTTTCCATGGAATAGAGGGGGATTCCATATGATTACTAAAATCTCACCCGGCATTGGGAATATTTTTTCTAGTATCCAAACAAGTCCTAAGGGGTAATATATGATAGGAGAAAGGCTCAAAGTGTAAATTGCTAAAGTTTTCGCCCACGTTACCGATCAAAGGTTGACTTTGGATAAAATCTACACTGGTTCTGGAGTACAAAGTGTAGAATGTCTTGTTTCAAAATACAAAGGGTTATTTGAACCTTTTTTGAAAATATAAGAGTAATATGAACTTTTCCTTTCTTAGGCAGTACTTAACATCACTTTACATTTTGTCTCAAATCCACCACTTAAAGAATTTTTAAGAAGATTGGAAACTCTTTGTCTCAATCATATTTCAACGCTCTTTTCATAAACAAGACTTCACAAGGCCTAAATATGAACTCAACTTGGGTGGGGAGCTAACCCACCTTTGGGATCCTTTTTTATCTCACCATGGAGCCCTTAAACAGCTACTTTCTCTGTTTCTAAATATTTGTCATTCTAAACTTCTTGTTTTGTTACCAAAAATATACCATTTTATGATTTCGAGATAACTTTGTACACCACTTTTTCTATATAAATTCATTTAATATTTTGAAATATATGTGGTTTAAAGAATTGAGAGAAGTACCAATAAAATATATTATAATGAAACTATTATGGTCTTTTTACTTCATGTCTTATTTCTAATGATAGAAGTCAAAATGTCATCTATTTAGAAATGAAGGGAATAATTGTTATTCTTATATATTGTACTAGCCAAGACTTGAAGTCAGATTCTTTGGATCTAATATCATTGTTTGATGAATTGTTGTAATAAAATTCATCAGGAAAAGTCCCATATGATCAAAAGGGTCATAATAAAAAAACATAATTTTGAAAGTGAGTAAAACCTGGTCAAAACCCACATAGTCGAGTCAGACCTGAGTTACACCTGGTCAAGTCAAACCCTGATTAGATATGGTCAAATTAGTTCGGACTAGGTCTAGTCGAAATCAGACTAAGATTGGGTCTGGTTGAAATCAGATTCAAACCAGGACTGGTCGAGTCAGATTCCGATAGGGTCTGGTCAAAATCAGACTCGGACTAGGTCTGGTCGAATCAAATCATGATCGGATTCGAATCAGACTCGGGTCTTGTAGAATTCGACCCAGATTGGGTCTAGTCGAACCGACATTCAGCCCAAACTCGAACAGGATAAACACTAACATTATCATTTAATTATTTAAATAACAGTGTTTATCTCTTTCTCAAATTCAAATCCCCCAAATATCTCTGGTTGTTGGATAATTGCAACCAACCCGAGCCTCTGTAAATAGAGAGGGGTACTCACCTTTTTGCAGGCGGACAAAAGACCGGGCGCCAGGCAGACGGCAGACTGAAGACCGGGTGGCAGGCATTAGAAGCTTCAAGATTTGACAAGGAGCTCTCCTTTCCTTTTCCCTCAGCAGATCCACTCGAGCAAACCATGAAGGTTGCCGTGGGTGAGTTATGTTCATATGTATAGGATGCATCATGCATTGCATAGGGATGGTGGAGGCCTTGTTCGTTGGTGTCCGTGCTAGCCCATTCATGAAGATGGAGAGAGCATGGAGCAAAGGGAGCCCCAATCCAGAGAGAGCCCCAATGGATTTCGATTTACACAGGTCAACGGGTGATTGAAGACGATCAAGGTCGAGATCGAGACCCTATGTCGTACTTTCAGTCGAGGCCGTTAATTGCACAAGTTGTATTTTTGATTGAGACCCTTAAGTCGGACTTAAGGGTGATTGAAGACAATCAAGATCTAGATCGAGACCCTAAGTCACACTTTCGGTCGATGCCGTTAATTGCACAAGTTGCGTTTTCGGTTGAGACCCTTAAGTCACACTTATGATCGGGTCAAGATCGAGATCGAGACCTTAAGTCGCACTTTCGGTCAAGGCTGTTAATTGTACAAATTGCATTTTCGGTTGAGACACTTAAGTCGCACTTTTGGTTGGAGATCAAATTTGACCAAGACTAGAAGGACAATTCGGTCAAGACCAGAAGGCCAATTCAACCAAGACTAGTTGCATCCATTCGATCAGAAGGCAGTATTTGACTAGTTGCGCCTATTCAATCAAAAGGCAGCATTCGACCAGTTGCGCCATCTTGATCACCATCAAAAGTGTTATTTTCAGTCAAAACCCCAAGTTGCTTTCAGGCAGAGACCAAAATACACTTCAATCACGATCAAAAGTGCTATTTTCGGTTGAAACCCCAAGTTACTTTCAGGCAGAGACCAAAATACACTTCGATCACAATTAGGAGTTGTATTTTTGATCGAAACCTCAAGTTACTTTCGGACAGAGACCAAATTACACTTCAATCACGATCAAAAGTTATTTTTGGTCAAAACCTCAACTTACTTTCGGGCAGAGACCAAAATACACTTCGATCACGATCAAAGTGCTGCATTCAACCAATTGTGCCAATTCGACCAGATGCCTCTAAGTTGCAATTTGACTAAGGAGAAGCTCTATCAAGTTGAAGATCAACTTGTCCCACGGGAGAAGATTGATGATAACTTATAATCCAAAAGTCCAATCAACCTCAAATTTTATGGAAAACAGAAGATCCAATGTGCAAGATTTCCTCCAAGTTTCACATTGATCAAAAGTTGGGAAGACCTCCAGAAGATCATTGAAAATAGGCTCTGTCTTGCTGAATTTTAGCGTGACACACGAGCAATGTTCTGAAGATAGTTTCTAATCCGATGATCGAATTGATCTCAAATTTTGATGAACAATTGAAGACCTATCCAGAAGCCACTTCACCAAGTTTCATGTCGATCAGAGGTCTTCACTTCAATCAAAAGATCACAAGTTGCTCCGATGCACTTAGTTGCTCTGATGCACTTTGATCAAGAGATCAGAAGTCGCCACTTCGATCAAAAGATCAAAAGTTGCTCTGATGCACTTCGATCAAGAGATCAAAGGTCGCCACTTTGATCAAGAGATCAAAAGTTGCCCTGATGCACTACGATCAAGAGATCAGAGACCGCCACTTCGATCAAAAGATCACAAGTTGCTATTTGCACTTCGATCACGAGATCAGAGGTCTTTAATCACTTCGATCAAAGATCAGATGTTGCTATTTACACTTCGATCATGATCAGAGGTCTTTAATCACTTCGATTAGAGATCATATGTTGCTAATCGCACTTCGATCATGATCAGGAGGTCTCCAAGAAGAGACTTTGTTCAAAAGAGTTTGTTCAATCTATCACATGGGAGAAGATCGATGGTAACTTCTAATCCAGAAGTCCGATCAACCCCAAATTTTTATAATGAATAGAAGAGTTGAAGTGAAGCATGTCCACCAAGTTCAACTTAATTAGAGGTCCCCAAGATGCAATTCTATCAGAGCTAAGTTTCAGCCTGATGTGCGGGAGAAGATCGATGATAACTTCTAATCCAAAAGTCCAATCGACCCCAAACTTTTATACAGGGCAGAAGGTTCAATGTGAAGCAAATCTTCCAAGTCCCACCTCAATTAGAAGTCAAGAAGATCATCAGAAGACCATTGCAAACAGTCACTGTCTTGATGAATTTCAGCTTGATATACAAGCAATATTTCAAAGATAACTTTCAATCCGACGATCTAATTGATCTCAAATTTTGATGACCAATTGAAGATTTGTCCAGAAGTTACCTACCAAGCTTTAGACCTATCAAAGGCCAGAAAAGCCCCTATCCAGTCAAGCGAAGGGGAGCCAATGTTCAATCATGTATGAAGTTGTCAAGACATGCCAAAATATTTCTAAGCCATTGATGATTGGTCTGATGTGCTGCCATACCATGCAATATGCATTTTCGAAAACTAAGGAAGTCAAAGGTGTTATTACAATCCATTTCCACTCATATTTTTCATGTTGCTGGGTACTAATGAGGCGAAGGCGACATTTTTGTTCTGGTACCGACAAGGCCGAACAACCCCTGTCCGTGACTAATGAAGCCGGACTCCATTCATGCCGGGTACTGATGAGGAGAAGACATCCACTTGTTCGCGACCGACGAGGCCAAACAACCCCCTCGTTGGACATTGATGGATATCCCAATGTTCATCACATTTATTTGTGATAGAACCGTAGACTAATGAAACTATGGGTTTGCATATTTGCTTGCATGAGCATCCGCATTGCACTTATTCATCAAGGGCAAAGTTATTTCGATACTTGAAGACGACGACCATCAGCACAGCTTAATCAAAGGTTTTCTGCGGATTCGTTTTGTGGATGTAATTAACCAGAAGCTTTTCAAAAGCATTGAGGAACCATGAACCACGCAATCTCATGAAGTCAAGATGTATTTCCATAAGACGCAGTGAGAATATGTAAATCCCACGGGGACTTGTAACTTGTTATTCATTTGGGAATTGATAAAGTATATGTTTTCTAAGATTATGTGTTATCCATGTTCTTTTATGTGTGTACTTATGTATACTGGCATGCCCGCAACACGAAAAGAGGTCAATTTCCCGGAAGAGAGATCTTTTGGGTGAAACAACCATGTTATATTTCATACACCAACCAATTCACCTAACAACTTAAATTAGTAAGAAAAGATAGACAATCTACCCATTCTTCAGTATCATCTATACAAATATAACCTCAAAACAAAACTACATGCAAAGAACAAGTTTTTTTTGCCAGTTATGAAACTAAAACTAACCTACAATATTACCTCTATTTTTAAAAATTAATAAGAAAATAGTCCTTCCAAGCTATCAAAGCTAATTACACAGATCCTAAAGCAATGTAGCTAACTAGAATTGGTGTAGTGGGTAATTGAAAATCTGACCACTCAATTTACTTTAAAAGTTATGTAGAAAGTATCCCAGCACTTCCTATAACAAGATTGCATGCTCCTAGTCTTGGATATACAAAACAATTTTGACATGAAAAAATAGATGCTGCATCAAGTGTTTATACAATAGCATGTGTGTGTCTATAAGGTTGTGTCACCCTTTTAGCTGTGTAAAAGACATTTGGTGGCAATAAATGTCTTGACAGGAACACTGCAAAGGAACAAGATTGATTTTAATTGTGGGAATTGTCCTTGCCGTTGATTCGAAACTATCCATTAATCTCTCTTCTGTACTAAAAGATGTCTTAGCTAATCAGGACTCTGAGCACTGCTGATCGGTTGTAGCCTCAAGCAGTAAGGAAAGGTATGTTAAGACAATGTCGGTTAAAAATGGTTCTTCCATATGCTTTGCAGATATAGAGAAAAGTATTGCTAATTGGAAAATACCCAAGGTTAATATTAGAGAAATATATCATATTGGAGTTTTTAGTTTAAGATCTGATTATTATATAAAAATAATTGAAAAAATACTCTCTATTAGTTCTCTACATGAAACATTGCATCTTTTGTCTGAAGATGAAATTGACTGTCAAGGCTAAATCTCAATATAATTATTTACATATTGGCTTGGTCTAAATTGCAATCAAATCTTTGACTAGAAAAAGGTTGAATATCTCTGTGCGGGCTTGTTTAAGAGATAGCAGAAACAAAATTTTTTTTGACTTGTTATTAGGACTGGTCGAAGCTAGTCTTAGTAATGAGCCAGTATTTTTCAACACTTTCTCTTGTTGATTGAAAGATGTCGACTAGACGCGGGGTGAATAGGTGACGTTTTAAAATTTTAAACACAATTACCAATTTCTAAAATAGGCACAATTGACAAGTTGACTATCCTAGGGTGATCAAATCAAAGGAAATAAGCAAACCCTAGATAAAAATTGCAAGAGAAGAAATAACCGATGACACGGTCGATTTTTCCCAAGGCATCAGAAATTTGCTAATTTCCACTAATCCTCGTTGAAGCACTCTACACAAGAGTATCGCCTCAAATCCACTAGTGGTTGCCCTTTTCTTCTTCGGATAGGCGAGCACCAAGCCTTTACACCCAATTACTGGACCTCTCCGACAAGCACAGTCGATGGAAAGATCGCCGAGCTCTACCGGTCGTCTGGGTGATGGCAATCACCAAGAGTAACAAGTGTAGTACAATCACTTGATTGACTTCTACACAAGAAGCTCAATATGCTATGCAATTTACTCTCTAGGCTAGCTCTTCAATGCAACTGATGTATTGAATGCAACCAGGTTCAATACTGATATGACCAGTTTTGTACGGAAACTATTGCTTCTAGGCCCTTAATCTTGATTTTGATGATAAATGACAACAAGTGTCTTAAACTAATCAATTTGCTTTGAGTATAATCAATAAGATTAGGTGAAAAGAATAAATGTCAAATGGGAGTCACAAGGCGCAATGTCGCGGTGTTGCCCAAGGTTGCCCGAGGTCGCAATGTCGCCCACAGTCGCGAGCCAAGGTCGCAAGGCACAAGGTCGCAATGTCGCCCAAGGTTGCCCGAGGTCGCAGTGTCGCCCAAGGTCACCCGACATCGCGAGCCAAGGTCGCAAGCGCAAGGTCGCCAAGAAGAAAGCAGCAAAGACCTAAGTGTTATTTTTGTACAGTTTGCATGTGATTTGGGAAGGTCTGCAAGTCACAAGTGCAAGGTCAAGCGCAAGGACGTAGTCCAAGGACGCGAGCCAAGGTGGCAAGCGCAAGGTCTCAGTGTCGCCCGAGGTCGCAGTATGAGGACGTGAGCCAAAGTCGCAAGTGCAATGTCGTCAAGAAGAAAGCTGCAAAGACCTAAGGTAAGTGCTTGTTTATTGTACCTGTCCCGGAGTTTGGAGTTTGACCGGATTTTATAGAAATTCTTTTTAGTTTTTAACCGTACTATTAAGAGGGGTTGCGAAATCTCTTTTAGTTTTAGCAAAAACTGAGAAACTCTTAGGTCATTTGTTGCATTCGCATTCATTCATATTCTTAATCAAAATCTGAGAAATATATAGATTTCAAAGAGGGACTGAAACTGGTCTTTTGAGTACTGTTCATTTGACCAGATACTGTTCATATGATCAGACACTGTTCATTCGACCAGACGTTCCAACGGCTATTTTCTAGCTGTTAGAGGTCGTAGCTGGCTGTTAGCTGTACTGATTTCTTTCCTTATCAACCACAATGGCTAGCTGAGAGGTTGGGCTATAAATATAGGTGTTTTTAGTAGTATTCTCATTCATCTCAAGCTATATTCTGATATACACCTTCAAGCATCACCTCTCTACTCTTTTGAGCAATTTTTAGACGAAGTTTTGAATACTTTTGAGCATATTTTCACTACTGTTTTTGAGCAGTTTTTAAAATATTTTTGAGGAGATTTTCTCTACTGTTTTTGAGCAGTTTATAAAACACTTTTGAGCTGATTTTCTCTACTATTTTGAGCAATTTTTAAAACCATTTTTGAGGAGTTTCTGTTCACATTTTTTAGCAGTTTTATAAATAGTGTTTGAGCACTTTCTGTTCACATTTTCGAGCAGATTTTTGATTAGTTCTATAAACAATTTTTGAACTGATTTTTGATCAGTTTTACAAACACTTTTGAGTAGATCTTTGAGTAGTGTTTGAGCAGATTTTTGAGAAGTTTCTGTTCACATTTTTGATTAGTTTTATAAACACTTTTGGACAGACTTTGATCAGTGTTTATAAACCTTTTTTTTGAGCAGTTTTTCTAAAGAACCAAGAGATATATTTTTGATATACACTTGAGCCCAAGTGTTAAAATCTTGACCTTTTGATCAAGTATCATTCATTGTGATTGAGAGAGATCTTCTGAGAACATTCATTTGCATCATTTGCATCCTTAGAAGTTTCTCGGTATTTGTTGGGGGTCAAGAGAAGATCTTCCAATTTGTTACTCTTGGTGAATACCATCACCTGGAGGTTTGGAGGCGTGGCCATTGACCTCTCCATTAACGGAGGTTGTTGAAGAGGCTCGGCATATTTTGTGAAAGACATCGGTGCTCGTCTATCCAGAGTGGAGAAGGAGCAATCTTAGTGAAAAATATCCTTCGTGGATATTGAAGTAATACTCATTCATTTGAGTGCTTCAACGAGGAGTATGAGAGACCGGGCGAGTCTCCGAGACCCTGGAAAAAATCACCACGTTTAATTTTCTTACTCTTTCTTAGTGTAAAATATTATTAAATTGTTTCAGTTTATTTGCTCTTAGTCTTTTCCTTGCAAAAATTTTTTTTAGTCGAAAAGTTTTAAAGCATCCTATTCACCCCCCTATAGTTGGTATCCTCGATCCTATACGTGGTATCAGAGCAAGGTCTCTTATTTATGGGCTTTACCGCCTAGAGAGAAAGGATGGACTCGGTAGAGGATTTTGATTTGATTGCTCCTCACTTTGATGGCTCATATTACTTTCGTTGGAAGATTATTATGAGCACTTATTTTGAGGCATGGAGTTTGGATTTATGGAGCTTTGTGGAGAATGGTGTGACTTATCCGTTGATTTTGGATAAGGATATTCTCCTCTTAAATACAAAGGCTAAAGATGTGCTTCTTAGATCCCTTAGCCATGATGTGCTCAAACTAGTAAGTGATCGTTCCACCGCTCACGATGTTTGGACCACTCTTGAGTCTATCTTTGAGGGCACATCTAGCTTTGAGCATGCTAAGGTACGCTTCTTGATGCGACAATATGAGGCATTTGTGATGTTGGAGCATGATACACTTTCCACCGTATATGATCGCTTGATGAACATCACAAATGAGCTCAAAGCCCATGACACTAATATTTTCAATCTAGACATTTGTAGGAAATTGCTTAAGGTGTTACCGAAGGATCGCTACGGAGACTTCATTACCACTCTTGCAAATGGTGACCTCTCTGACACTTCACCAAGCGAGCTCATTGACATGCTTATGTCAAATGAGGCTATGTCCAAGGAGAAGGACATACATTCCACCTTCGAACATATTAAAAATGATGATTTCATTGCAGAGGATCAGGAGCTTTCTAACAAGCTCAAAGACGTCATCGACTTGGTTCACCTAAGAAAGACAAAGGTGAGGTCTTGCAAGAAGAGCTCAAAGAAAACTAGAAAGAAAGCGTCAAGATCAAAGTCTTCATCTCACGACAAATCTATATGCCTTATAGCATGTGACTCGACGGTATCAAATACTAACTTCTCCAATGATGAGCTTGTGAATATGATTGTAGAGTTAAATGACTTGCTTGGCAATATAAATAAAAGGTTTTGCACCTTAAAGAATAACGTCTCATCCTTGAAAGTGCAATTTCAAGAGTTGAAAAGCTCTTATGATTCTTTTCTTGCCAAGGAAGCTATTAGCTCTACAATTACCTTAGATGATAGAGTTGCTTGTGACTTGCTTATTGATCCGTCCTTAGAGTCACATACTTCTACTTCACACGCTAGCACCTCTTGTAATTACTTAAGTGTTAATTCATGTTTAGACTGAAATGCTAACTTTGTGGACACTAGTACTTCATGTGATAATTTGTCTATTGATTCATTTATTGATTCACATGTTTGTACGGTTGATACTAGTAACTCATACCATGATTTATCTAGTAACTCATCTTTATGCCATGGTGTTAGTACTATTTGTTCCTCATTTGCTATGTCTAGCTCATCTAGTGATTCTATTGTTATGCATTCTAGTTCATCTACTTGTGATGATATGCCGTCATGTTCTCATTCGCATCATGTTTCATGTGTTAACACTGTATCATCTCATGTACCTAAAATTGAAAATGATGAACTTAAGACTAAAATAAATAGATTGAGCCATGACCTTACTAGATATCATATGAGTAGTGTTATGCTTGCTAAACCCCTTTAGATCATAGATATTCATTTAAAAAGGGGAAATTAAATCATGCTCAGTCATCTAGTAAGAGGCATCGCATAGTTCACCGCACTCATACCATTTCATTTGTAAAGCCCTCTCAAACTTCATGTTCCGCATGTCACTTAATAGGGCAGCATTAGCATAAGTGTGTATGTAACCCTTTCAGAGTTGGTTCTTTTGACTCTTATTTGATTTATTATTCTAGAAGGGATTTAATTGCAAAACTTGTTGATTTCCATTTTTAAAAACCTAAAGATAGAGCCATTTGGGTACCAAAAGACTTATGCAACAAGGCTAGAGGGCCTCGTATAATTTGGGTACCTAAAAAGGCTTGACTCTTGATTGGAAATTCCTTTATGGAAAATTCTTTTTGCAAAATATGTGTCATGCATTGAAAATCATTTTTGCAAATTTTCATTTCAATTGGATTTGATTGGAGCAACATGTGATTTTTCACAAATCAAATCTGAAATCTACAACTTCAGACTTCTTATGGTTTTTGACTGATTTTTCATTTTTATATCTCTTAATTGGTTGGCTATTTGAAGAAAGTTTATACATGATATTTTATCTTCTATGATTGGTCTTTATTGTTAATTTATTTCAAAATTTTTGGAAGTCATTTGCGTGGTTTTTCAGGTGCCTTGTGTAAAATAATTTACCCAAAACCTGAAATCTAAAACTTTCAATATGGTCAACATTTTTTTCATATCTTGTTGTTGGCTCCAATTTTGGCTTCACTATAAAAGGCTAATTAGTTCCTCATTATCTCATTTATATCCTAAATTTATTTTGGAATTTTTGGAACTCGTGTGTGTATGTTTCTATGATTATAAAAAAAAAAGCCACAGTGTTTTAAGAAAATTTTTCAGTCAAATTGGATGTCAATCTCTCATTCCTTTCAAATAACTAAAAATTTGAATCTGAGATTTTCATGGAAAATGTTTGTATTGATGTTATTTTTCTCTATGCAACTTTCCATAATTTTTTATGCTTCTTTGGATGGTTTCTCGATCCTTCTTGATTATCTTTGTTTTAGGCCATAAAGAGGGGAGTTCATGACCTTTATTTTGTTTTGATTCTTGTTGAACTCTCTTTATTCACCAATAGGTCATTTCTATCTCTTGCACATTATTTATGACCTAACTTGGATGATTATTCCTCTCGTAGTCCTTGTTTCACCAAATCTCCATTTTGGTGGAATTGATGGACTTTGATTGATTTATGCAAAATTTCATGAAATTGGAGCACATGTTTGAATGGGTTATCAATTTGAGAACTCTTTGTGGAGATTTGAGCTTTTCATTAGGTCATATTCTTTTTCTCTTTTTTTGTGATCTAAAATTGTTTTTTTTCAAACCTCTTTTTGGCATACCTTTCATTTGTATATTTTTGGTGTTTAATGCCAAAAAGGGGGAAGAATTTTGTCTGGATTAAAATTGTTATTTCCTATTGCTCATTGCAAACTGAGCTTGGTTATGAACATCATAGAGATTTTGTTTTATCAAAAGATTTTAAAATTGGGAAGGTAGACACAACGCTTTTTACAAAAGTGGTTGAAAAAGATCTTTTTGTGTGTCAAATATACATTGATGATATTATATTTGGTTCTACTAATGAATCATTTTGTCATGAGTTTGGAGAAATGATGTCTAGAGAATTTGAGATGTCGATGATTGGAGAGCTAAGCTTCTTCCTTGGACTTCAAATCAAGCAACTCAAGAATGGAACGTTCGTGAGTCAAACCAAGTATGTGAAGGATTTGCCCAAGCACTTTGGGATGGAAGATGTTAAAGACATCAAAACTCCCATAGCCACTAAAGGACATCTCGATACGGACAACGACGGAGAAGTGGTTGATTCTAAACTTTATCGATCTATGATTGGTAGCTTACTCTATCGTACCGCATCTAGGCCCGACACCATGTTTAGTGTTTGCTTATGTGCTAGATTTCAATCGTCTCCTAAGGAATGTCATTTGATTGCTCTTAAAAGAATCTTCAGGTACTTGGAATGCTATCCTAATATAGGACTTTGGTACCCTAAAGATGCAAACTTTGAATTAATTGGTTACTCAGATTCAGATTATGCGGGGTGCAAAATTGATAGAAAAAACACATCTGGTAGTTGTCAACTTTTGGGGAGATCACTAGTCTCTTGGTCATCTAAGAAACAAAATTCTGTAGCTCTCTCCACCGCCTAAGCAAAATATGTTTCAGCAGGTAGTTGTTGTGCTCAAATTTTATGGATGAAGCAAACACTTTTGGATTATGGAATTTCTTTTGACAAAGTGCCACTCTTGTGTGCTAATGAAGGTGCCATAAAGATTGCAAACAATCTGGTTCAACATTCTAGAACAAAGCATATTGATGTTAGGCACTATTTTATAAGAGATCATGTGGCAAAAGGGGACATAGATGTGAATTATGTAAGAACTGATTTGCAGCTAGCAAACACCTTCACCAAACCTTTAGATGAGACTAGATTTTACTTTCTTAGAAGTGAATTGAATATTATTGATATATCAAATGCAAGTTAAATGTCTGCCTTGCTGTCCTCTCGCCTTTTTGTACTTGATGTCAAAGGGGGAGAGATTTTTGTATGACATTATTGGTAGTTTATATGCTCATTGTTTATTCATTGTGGACTCTCAAATGACTCATATGTGTATTTATATATGCATGCATTCAGGGGGAGTTTTTGCATATCTAATGCCTATGCATACACTAAGGGGTAGTCATTATTAAATTTTATTCATTTAAACACTTGTTGTCATCAATCATCAAAAAAGGGGAGATTGTTGCTTCTAGGCCCTTAATCTTGATTTTGATGATAAATGACAACAAGTGTCTTAGACTAGTCTATTTGCTTTGAGTATAATAAATAAGATTAGGTGAAAAGAAGAAATGTCAAATGGGAGTCGCAAGGCACAAGGTCGCGGTGTCGCCCAAGGTTGCCCGAGGTCGCAGTGTCGCCCAAAGTCGCTCGAGATCGCGAGCCAAGATCACAAGTGCAAGGTCGCCAAGAAGGAAACAGCAAAGACCTAAGTATTATTTCTGTAAAGTTTGCAAGTGATCCGGGAAGGTCTACAAGTGGCAAGCGCAAGGTCGCAGTGTCACCCGAGGTCGCAGTCCAAGGACGCGAGCCAAAATCGCAAGTGCAAGGTCGCAGTGTCGCCCGAGGTCGCAGCCTGAGGATGTGAGCCAAAGTCGCAAGTGCAATGTCGCTAAGAAGGAAGCTGCAAAGACCTATGGTAAGTGCTTGTTTATTGTACCGGTCTCGGAGTTTGGAGTTTGACCGGATTTTATAGAAATTCTTTTTAGTTTTTAACCGTACTATTAAGAGGGGTTGCGAAATCTCTTTTAGTTCCGGCTAAAACTGAGAAACTCTTAGGTCATTTGTTGCATTCTCATTCATTCATATTCTTGGTCAAAATCTGATAAATATATAGATTTCAAAGAGAGACTGAAACTGGTCTTTTGAGTACTGTTCATTTGACCAAATGCTGTTCATACGACCAGACACTGTTCATTCGACCAGACATTCCAACGGCTATTTACTAGCCGTTAGAGGTCGTAGCTGGCTGTTCGCTGTACTGATTTATTTCCTTATCGACCACAATGGTTAGCTGAGAGGTTGGGCTATAAATATAGGTGTTTTGAGCAGTATTCTCATTCATCTCAAGCTATATTCTCATATACACCTTCAAGAATCACCTCTCTACTCTTTTGAGCAGTTTTTAGACGAAGTTTTGAACAATTTTGAGCAGATTTTCTCTACTGTTTTTGAGCAGTTTTTAAAACACTTTTGAGTATATTTTCTCTACTATTTTTGAGCAGTTTTTAAAACACTTTTTAGCATATTTTCTCTACTAGTTTTGAGCAATTTTTAAAACCATTTTTGAGCAGTTTCTGTTCAGATTTACGAGCATTTTTATAAACAGTGTTTAAGCAGATTTTTGAGCAGTTTCTGTTCACATTTTTGATCAATTTATAAACACTTTTCATAGACTTTGATCAGTGTTTATAAACATTTTTTTGAGTAGTTTTCTAAAGAACCAAGCGATATATTTTTGATATACACTTGAGCCCAAGTTCTAAAATCTTGATCTTTTGATCAAGTATCATTCATTGTGATTGAGAGAGATCTTCTGAGAACAGTCATTTGCATCATTTACATCCTTAGAAGTTTCTCGGTATTTGTTGGGGGTTCAGAGAAGATCTTGCAACTTGTTACTCTTGGTGAACGCCCTCACCTAGATGGTTTGGAGGCATGGCCGTTGACCTCTCCATTAACGGAGGTTGTCGAAGAGACTCGGCATATTTTGTGAAAGGCATCGGTGCTCTCCTATCCAGAGTGGAGAAGGAGCAACCTTAGTGAAAAATATCCTTCGTTGATATTGAAGCAATACTCATTCATTTGAGTGCTTCAACGAAGAGTAGGGGAGATTGGGTGAGTCTCTGAGACCTCAGGAAAAATCACCGTGTTTGATTTTCTTACTCTTTCTTAGTGTAAAATATTATTAAATTATTACAGTTTATTTGCTCTTACTCTTTCTTATTCCTATCCACCCCCCTCTAGTCGGCATCCTCGATCCTACAGAAACGACCACGACAAAGTTTTAGTATTGACAAGACCAGTATTGAACTAATACAATCACGACCAGGTTCAATACTGATATGACCAATTTTGTACAAAAATGACCACGACCAAGTTCAATACTGATATGACCAGTTTTATACATAAACAACCACGATCAGGTCTTAGTACTGACACGATCAGTATTGAACTGATACGACCACGACCAGATTCAATACTGATATGGCCAGTTTTGTATAGAAATGACCATGACCAGTATTTTACTGTCGCGACCATTGTCTATTACTGTCACGACCATTGTCTATTACTGTTCTGACTAATATTCTTAGATACTTAACCCAAAGCTTTGCAAAAAAGGCTTTAGCTTGCATCTATACTATATGATATGCATTTTGAGTTTCAAGGCATTAGATAGATCAAGCAGACTACACCTCTCTTAATAGTATGACCGATAAATCTAAAACTGAAAGGATTAATCCGGTCGACTTCACCACTAATGACCGGTAAAGAACTAGAAAATGAACCTTAGCCTTCATCTTTACCTTGGCCATCACTCATGAGGTTTGAGGGTTCTCGGCTTGTTGCTTTTGTCATATAGTCATCATGCTTTGATCTAAAACTAAAAACATGCGGAATAAACACGTTAGTGTCGACGATTCGGACTCGGGGTCCTTAGCCGAACTTATGCAAAATTTGTAGGGTGTGAGACCTTTCAGGGTGTTCCTCCGGGAAGGTATGTAGAATTATGGAGAACTAGAGCACAGAGAGATTTATACAAGTTCGGGCCCTCGATGGTGGGAGTAATAGCCCTATGTCCTGTTGGGATTTCACTATGTGTAGTAAAAGGATTTACAAAGTGACGGGAAAGATCTTCACAGGCGAAGATGTTCCCTATAAGTTTGTACAAGATGAAGCCCGGAAGGCTTATGGAAGCTATCTAATCTAGGCTATTGTCTTCGAGTTGGTTGTTCGATCAGTTGATCTCTGGGTGAGATGTGATCTCTCCTAATGAGATGTGTTGTCTCTTTTTTTGTTTGATGCATCGGGCTGCCCCTTTATACTGGTCGAAAGGGCGCCAAGTCATAACGGCACCAAACAGTTGCTTGGATGCGGTTTCGTTAACCACTCTTAACTCCCACGCAGGTTTAACACGTGTTATTCATGGATAACCGCACGTATTAACCTCCTGACGGTTGTTCCTCTACGTGGAGGAATCTTCGGGATACTCGGGATATCCCTGTTACAAGGACAGATTGATCCCACGTTCTCTGGTCGAGAGTGCTCTGACCGCTCGATGTTGGCTGACCACGCAACATCTACAGCTTTCTGTTTGCGTATAGCATACGAACTCCTGACCGCGCACTAACTGCGGTCTGATCGCGTAAGGCCTGTGACCTCGGGCTTGTGCTTCTTAGAATGACTTGAGTTCGCACCGCCAGACGCGTGTCTGGTTTGAATCTATCTTGAACCAGTCGTAAATTCATTTGAACTGACTTGGGTGTCAATCCTTGTCAGCTAGCCCCCAAATTCGAAGAGAATGAAGGGACGTGTTTACTTCGAATTTTAAGACATACATCAGATTTTTAACCCGATGCTTCAAATTTCCCACTTAGTGGCGCACTAAGTGTGGCGGTTGGTTCCCCGAGACGGGCTCTGGGTAATACGTGACGGGTAATAATGGCACTGTCAAAAGCGTTTTTCTAACCCGAAGTGAAAATGTAAATGCTTTAATAACTCGAGGCGTTCGGAAAGCGAACTGTCACCCTGGTGGCTATAAATACTGAAGCCTTTTGGATTTCAAAGCTTCACAACTTCTTTTCTTGGCTAAGTTTCTTTCGAAGCCATCTTCATTCTTCTCATACACCTCCCGATGGCAGACCACAACATCATCGAGATTGAGAGCGATGAGGATGAAGTCCTCAAGCAAGAATCATAGATGCCCGAAGATCCATCTCCTTCAAGGAAGAAACCCAAGGTTGACAAGGGATCCTCCAGTAAAACAAAGGTGAAAGACGCATCATCGTTCTTTCTTCCTTCTGTTCCTCTAGTTCTTCCTATCCATGCACCTCGGCAGGTCGAACTTTCATCTCCACCTTTGGAGGGACATTCTTCTCAGTTTTCTCCATTTCATCCCAATACTCCCCGCTTTTGTTCGGATGATCAATTTTCTGGTAGGCAAGTTGCTCTCTCACGACCAGATGGTCCTCAACTTGGGTTGGGGAAGCAATCTTATAGTGAGAAAGTCACACTTCCACCATATGATGATCCTCGACCTTTATCAGGTGATCTACTTTCTGGGGGAAGTACATAAACCTGTCACTTGCAAGGATTGGTAATTACTTCTGTCTCCCTTTGCTTGTTGCATAGTTAGTAAAACTAACATTTGCAAATGTAGGAGATGAAAATTGTTGGAGCCCCCAGCGACTAGCCTGCTGAGATTCCACCTTCCCTCGGACAGACTCTCCGAGGGGAAAAAGAGGCTCTGGAGAAGAAAACCGAAGAGATGTCTTTGGTGATTCTGCACCTGGCAGAATGTTTTGAAAGATCCCGTGAAGAGGCGCGCCAGTTTCATCGGGAGAGGGACCATGCTCAGCAACAGTGAGAACTCTCCGACTTGATTAGGAATAATAGCATATCTCTTGTTAGGGATGATGTAGATAGGCTTAGATTGGTTGCTAGTTCCCTGGGGGTCGCCAATGTAGACCCTATGGACGACAACATGTCCCTGGGAGAACTTTGCAAACTACTTTCGGATCAGGTCGACGCTCTGGTCGCCGGTATCCCTTTTGTATGTAAAGAATGTCAGAAATAAAGTTTTCTCTTTCTTCATATCATACGAATATTCTTTACATCTTTTGTGCAAAAATATGGCCATAAGCAATGTCTTTACGACCACTCATACTCAGGCAAACTTTAGTTTTGCGACTAGAATCACATTTTAACGTTATACCGTGACCAGTACTGATACTTCGATCAGACTTGAAACCGCGGTTAGAAGCGAAGTTCGATTTGAAAGATTACTGCGATCATAACCGAAACTCAATCAGACCATCACTTCGATTAGAATCGGAGCTTAGTCAAAGACATGGTTCCGACCACACTGCAATCTGATCAAAACATATCCGTACGTCCAAAAATTGGGTCATAGGATATTTTCATGAAAGTTTACAAGAAACATGAAGGAAAATGTCCTCCGAAAACCTTTGTAAAACTCTTCATGTTTTTATATCTTCAAATCTTGAAACAAAGAAGTCCTTTTGTTTCGGATCCGATACCAGGAAACGCTTAACGGGTCCGCCAGAGAGAGTATCCATTATGGGAAATGAATAGAATATTAAATGGAACGTTACTCACAGCAGTGGGCCTCCTCGGGTCTATAAAAGGAGTAGATAGCTTCTTGAAGAAGCCACAGAGCCAGAAACCCTGTCTTAGAACTTCCGCCGCACAAAACCCTCATCTGTCCACTGCCTTCATCTTCTCCAAAGTTGCCACCTTTCCTCATGATCCTTCGCGAGAGATGGCATCTTGGAGCCGATCGGTCCACCACACTGAGGAGAGCCTCTTGGCATTGGAGAAGGAAGAGATCCTTCCTCCGCGGCTGCTAATCAACTGGCGGCCCGCGGAGCAGGATCAAGAAACCCCAGTCGTCGGAGAGGGCGAACTGGTGGTCTTCGAAGAGTACATGCGATGTGGGTTCCGATTCCCCGAGAGTCGATTCCTGAAGGATATTCTGGAGCATTACGGGTTGGAATTGATAAATCTCCACCCGAATGCGATCTTGATTCTGGCGGTGTTCCAGCATCTGTGCGAGGCTTACGTCGGAGTGTATCCCAGCGTGGATCTCTTCCGGCGTTTCTATTATTCGGCGTGGTCGAAGAGCTCCAACGCCGCCTGATATTTACTCGATTTGCCTCATTTTTCTGTACATTTTTCCCATGCTTTTTGACATATTAGTCATATACCTCGGCATATATACCTAGATTATTCCAGATTAATCGCCAAATCGACCAAATTACTCTTTTTTCCAATTTTTATAGCAGGTCGGCGAGGATTGGATGGATTTTCGGCTAGCGGACGCGCCTCATCGACTTATTCTAACCTTCGGTCAATTCCTGATGGAAGTGCGTGTTCCCGCGAACACGTAGGATCCGACCGTACCGAAATCGGAGTCACCGGGGACCCGGAATCCCAAACCCTAGCCACAGATCTCATTTCTAAATTTCCAAAACTTCAAGAACTTTTCTGCAAAAGTGCCAAATTCCCCATTTTACGTAGCCACCGGCCACCTGAGGCATTTGAGCCCGGCTTTTTTTTTCCCTTCCCTCCTTCTTCCCCAAATCACACCTCCACACCTCCCTCCTCCTCGCCGCCGGCGGCCGGGCCATACGCCGGCGGCGCTCCACCATACACCACAAAATCCCCAATTCCACCATTTCTTGCTTCTCCCCAAAATCCCCAAACACCCAATTTCCTCTCCTCATTTCTTCTTCTGTCATCCTCAAAACCCCAAACCCACAGATCTTTCCCCAATTCTCCACTGTTCTCCACCTCTCACGAGCTGCGCCACCGGCGCCGCCTCCACCACCATCCCGCGTCGGAGCCTCCTCTCCCTCGGCCACTGCCGCCTGCTGCACCGCCGAGCCGCTCCTCTCCTTTTCCATCTTCTTCCCCACCGCGCCGCCATTTTCCTCGGCGAGTGCTGTCTTCCCCGCGCCTCTCGCGTCCTCCACTGGCGCCCCTACAGCCCACACCGCCGCTGAAGCAGATCTGTTAGATCCACAGTGACGCCGGCGCCGTGCGCCTCCATCCAGCTCCCGATCTTCCCCACAGCGCCGCCGACAGTCCCGGATATGCCGCCGTCGTCGCGTTTTGCCGCCAGACCTCACGCCGCCTCCACAGCGGCGTTGCTTCCCACCTTAGCACCACCTCTGCAGAGCCTCCGCGGCCTAGATCCGCTCGCCATACCACCACAGGAGCGCCGCCATCCCAACGTGCGCTGCCGCCATCGCTGCCACAAGCCGCCGCTCCCGCGCCTCCATCCGCTGGATCCTGGCGTCCTCTTCTCCGGCATCCTCTTCGACCACGTCTTCGTCGGTCAACGCAACAACCAATCTCCCTCGACAGCGCCCATCTTCTCCAACCTCAACAGCTTCGACCAACATCTTCGACTGCTTCTTCCACAGTAACCCACAGCAAGCCTCCCTGGTCACCATTGAGCTCCAGCAGTAGGAAATTGGTGATCAAATCTCTTTCTCATACCTTGTTCTTCAATTTTGATTGAACTGCCTATGATGTATGAAAACCGATGAATGTTTGTGGTTGCAAAGAATTGGAACTCACTTTCTAAAATGCTGGAATGTTTAAATTGTCAACTTCAATTGTGTGCTGTTGATGCTGAGAGCATGGTGAATTCATCCTTATTCTTGTTTTCTTTTGAATTGATTAGAGATGAACAACTCCCATTCCTGAGCATTCCAGAGTTTACATTTGATTGTTAAATTGGTACCAGTAGTAGACCTTGTTGTGGTGTCAAACACCAAGTGCATGATGAAGATTCCTATGTGTTTGTGTCACCTTGCATTATTCTTGATATCTCAACCTCTATAAGCTGGGTAATATAGATACTGGAGGAGTTAATTCTGACTCTGTAACTTTCTGTTTTTAATAAATGAACTTGTATTCGGTCACAGCTCTATTCTCATTCTGGATGTTGTTTGTAAATTGAGTTGGTGTTGTGCTTCTGATTTTGCTGGTATAGTTCTATGTGAATCGCTTGAATGCTGTGATTATGCTTTCTGATTGCATTGAACTGAGATGCTGAGTTAAGTGGCTTGACAGTCGTGGTTGAAAGGAGTCAGGGAGCAGTCTCTGTTATTCCTCTACACGTTCACTTGTTGATACCGTCGATAAGCGTATTCGTTTAGTTGTTTTTGCCTCCTCTCGCGAGATCACTGGACATTTACGACATTATCGCTTGTACTCACGATGACGTGTACAGATTTAACACTAACTCGACTGTTGCTCGATGACCATCTCTCTCTCATTTCTTCCGACATCTTCTCTCTTTTCTTTTGTCTCATTTATTTTCAATTGCCATTGATTTAGTTTAGCTTTACACGATTCGTCTTCTCTAGTCCCTGTGGAAAGAATGATTAGAATACTCGCCTTATTGCACATTCCTCGTTCTATTGCGATGATCCGGGAGGATCTTCAAGTCCTGATCGCATGTGGCTTCGCGACCAAGTCCTGATCGCATGCCGCTTGGCGACCAAATCCTGATCGCATATGGCTTCGCGACCTTAACCGTGTTCGGAAAGGATTCGCGACCATGGATTGGTCCGCGACCAGGAAAAGGAATTTGTTCCCTGTTCGGAATTGTAATCAGATCCGAATGTGTATAACTAAGCTTATCTGTTTAGGATTAGTTATATGAGTCTAATACGTTTAGGTCTCTAAGTCTGATACGTACTCATACGATTGGATTATAAATACCTTGTAATAGGTCTAGTTTAGATCATCGAACTCAATCGAAGAGTCATAGAACTTATTTGAGTTTTAGACACTTATAGTTCCTTCGACGTAGGCAAGTGTGCCTAACGTTCGACGTGTAAAGCCCTCTTTGAAATAAAGAGTTGTGCAATTACTTTGGGTTTCGGTATTTCCGAGTAAGATCCCGTTATTCCGCATATTAGAATCTGGGTGAGCCTAGTGCGAAAACCAAGACTAGGTCTCAAACGGATCAAGTTGGTATCAGAGCGACTTTCCTATCCTGTGGATGGTGAAGACTCGCCAGGGTTACAAAACTTCCGGCGAAATTCCAGGCGATCAATTGACGGTTCCTACAGCCGCGTCTCCGACAATGTCTGACGATACCTCCGTTCAAGCTAACCTAGCCGAAAAAGTGGCTAAGCTCTCCACCGACATGGAAACCGTGCTTGCTTGGATTAAGCAGCAGGCCATGATTGTACCTCCTGAAGTAGGGAAGGTTATGGGTGGGAAGACTGGTGAAGACTTGCACAGGGCAGACGAAGATGAAGACGAAGGCGACCACAAGACCGACGACCTCGCCAACACCTCCTTAGCTGTCGGATCTTTTAAAGTCGACGCTAAGATTGATATACCCATATATGATGGGGTGATCGATGCCGAGAAGCTGGATTCTTGGATCGACCAACTTGAGACCTACTTTGACCTTAAAGGGTTCAGTAGCGCTCAAAAGGTCAAATTTGCACCTTTGAAGATGAAGGACCACGCCAAGACATGGTGGAAGGCCCTTGTCGCCAGTGGTGAAGCTGACGACCTTGTGTGGGGTCAATTCAAACGACTTCTGCGACAAGAATTCTATCCGATGGGTTACCTTGAGGAGAGATGGGAGCGTTGGCACAGATTGTATCAACGGCGCGACCAGACCGTCCAAGACTATACGACAGAGTTTCGGCGACAAGCAATGGTCATTGGCATCTCACTATCCGACCCTCAGGTATTTCGGAAGTACACATCTGGACTTCAGAAATCGATCAGTACTGAGCTAAGTCTGTTCGGTGTCCAAGACATTGCGACCGCGAGCACAACTGCTATGGCGATCGAGAAGAAGAATAAATCCCGCAGCGACAAAAGCACGAAGGAAAATGCGACCTCGACAAAGAAGAAGCCGAGTCCGAAGAAGAACGCTTCAAAATCGGGCACGGGTGCCTTTTGTGAAAATTGTCAAGTCGCGGGACATACCAAGGACAAATGTTACAAGCTTCATCCTGAACTTCGACCAAAGAAAAACGGACCAGGGAAAAGAACAGCCACGGCTACTGCGACTTCACCCGACGAGGAAGTTGTCCGAGTGAATTCGGTTAATGAGGCGGATACGACCTTGTCTTTGATGGCAATGCCGAAGGAGAAGGGTTCCGATCCACCGAACGACCATCACCCAACGGAGGACTTGTTCACCATCAACATCCAGGTGAGGCACGAAGTGGTCACAGCGATATTCGATCCAGGAAGTCAGAAGAATCTGGTCTCCGCTGGACTGGTTCGGCGACTTGGTTTGAAGACAACCACACACCCGCGACCATATCCGCTGGGTTGGTTTACATCCGACGTGAACCAACAGATTACGAGTCAGTGTGTGTTGAAGTTTGCGATCTCTGCACGATATATCGATGAGGTGCAATGCGATGTTGTCCCTATCGATATCTGTCAGGTGATCTTTGGGAGTCCGTATCTGTATGATCGAGACGCTCACTTCCATCGGCGAGCGCAAGAGTACGACCTCACCAAAGACGGAGTTAAGTTCGTGATC
Source organism: Pharus latifolius (assembly GCA_019359835.1). Lineage (NCBI taxonomy): Eukaryota > Viridiplantae > Streptophyta > Magnoliopsida > Poales > Poaceae > Pharus > Pharus latifolius. Next base: position 17,063,855 of record CM033320.1, on the reverse strand, counting down.
AGTAGAGACGTCCACGTCAACACTTCGAACTTGATTACCGCAAATCAAGCCAAACGAATTGTTAATGCATGTCACAAGTATGTGCTTGTCATGATTCGACCCATTGCTCAAGGTGAGGGTACTCGGTCAGCATTGTCGCTGGCGTGCTGAGAGGATTCTGGTCGTTTGTCGGGACTGCTGGAGAAATACAGTGATCTGTTCGAGACTACCCAGGGTCGTCCGCCGAAACGTCCAGTCGAGCACGAAATTCAGCTTGTCTCCGATGCGACACTGCCCAATCTGAGTATGTATCACAACTCAGTATTGGAGAATGAAGAGATCAAGAGACAACTTGGTGAGTTGTTGAACAATGGTGTCATTCAACCGAGTAGTTCACCTTGTGGATCTCCTGTGGTGTTAGTACCAAAGAAAGATGGGACTTGGCGTATGTGCATCGACTATCGAGCACTGAACAAGATCACCATCAAGAACCGGTACCCCCTTCCTCGTATTGATGACCTGCTAGACCAATTGAAGCATGCTGTTGTCTTCTCCAAATTGGATCTTAAGTCAGGATATCATCAAGTCAGCATCCGAGAGGAGGATACATGGAAGACCGCGTTCAAAACACGGCAAGGTCTGTTCGAATGGCTGGTCATGCCGTTTGGTCTCTGTAATGCCCCGGCAACTTTCATGCGTCTTATGAATGACGTGTTGAGACCGTTCATCGACGACTTTGTGATCGTGTATCTCGACGACATATTGGTTTATAGTTGTTCGTGGGATGAGCACCTCATTCATGTCGAAAAGGTTTTCGAACAGCTTTGGCAACATCGACTTCGCCTCAACCGTAAGAAGTGCGAGTTCGGTCAGCAAACTCTACTTTACCTCGGATTCATAATCGGCAACGGTACGTTGCAAATCGACCCGGACAAGGTCAAAGTGATTCGCGAATGGCCGCGACCGCGAACAGTTACGGATGTGCGTAGTTTTGTGGGAGCATGCCAATACCTTCGAAAGTTCATCCGACACTTCTCGATTATGGCTTCTCCGTTGCATGCATTAACCAGGATCGATCAGAAGTTCGAGTGGACAGGGAAACATGAGGACACGTTTCTCTTGCTGAAAAGGAAGATCAGCGAGGCGCCTGTGTTAGCTTTGCCGAATCTCCAGAAACCGTTCGAGCTAGAAACCGATGCCTCAGGTTATGCGATGGGCGCAATGCTCATGCAAGAAGGTCGACCAGTGGCATATCACTCCGAGTTATTCCAGGGAGCTCAGAAGAACTACCCGACTTATGATAAGGAGTTATGCGCACTGCATCAGGCCGTGAAACATTGGCGGTGTTATCTTTTGGGTAAAGAGACGGTTTTCCACACCGACCATCAACCATTGCAATATTTGCAAACTCAATCCAAGCTACAGCAAGCTCAGCACATGAAGTGGATGTCGTATCTGCAGCAGTTCAATCTGGTGATTAAGTACAAGAAGGGCGTCCACAACAAATTGGCGGACATGTTGTCGCGACCACCAGTTATGGCCCTCTGTTTATCAGCATTCATGCAGATCGAGCCCTCATGTCATGATGACTATGCCACTATGTACAGTGAAGATCCTGTTTTCCAAACAGTACTGACTGAGCTCGAAATAGGAAAACCTACAGAGTTCGTTTGTCGAGAAGGACTCTTGTACAAGGGCAATTTACTTTGCATACCTCGTGGAGCACCTCGAACTCAATGGATGCGAGAAGCGCATACATCGAAGGTAGTTGGTCATTTTGGGGTTACAAAGACGTTGCAAAATCTTCACCGGCATGTGTTCTGGCCGCGTATGCAGCAAGATGTGGCTAGTTTTGTTCGAGGCTGTGGTCTCTGCAGCATCTCGAAACCGGCAAACCGAAAATTAGGTTTGTACACTCCTTTGCCAGTTCCATCGCGACCATGGGAAAGCATATCTATGGATTTCTTAGGAGGATTGCCTAAGACCCGACGTGGCAACGACTATCTATTCGTGGTCGTTGATCGGTTCTCCAAAATGATTATTCTTATACCTTGTCGGAAGACTATCACGGGAGAAGAGGCAGCTCGGGTATTCTTTCAACACGTTTGGACACACTTCGGACTGCCGACTTCTATTGTGTTTGATCGCGATACCCGGTTCCTTAGTCACTTCTGGCGATCGCTCTGGACGATGATGGACACCAAGCTGAAGAGGAGTACTGCTTTTCATCCGCAAACTGATGGTCAAACCGAGGTGGTTAATCGCACAGTTGTTCATCTTTTGAGAGGATATAACTCGAAGCACCCGAAGACCTGGGATGGAAGCATACCGTACCTGCAATTTGCTTTTAATCGAGCAGTGCATGGTTCGACTGGAAAGTCACCGTTTGAGGTCTGTTTAGGATTTCTACCACAGAGTCCATTCGACATGGAGTTTGTGATCCCTACCTCAGCACAGAACAGCAAGGAAGCATCTGATCAGGATCGAGCACAAAAGTTCCTGGAAGGTATTCAACGACTCCATCGTGAGGTTGAACAGAACTTGCTGAAAGCTCAACTCAAGTACAAGGCGCGACATGATCGGCACCGAGTTGATGTGCAATTTCAAGAAGGTGATATGGTATGGTTACATTTGAGTAAGGAGAGACTTAAAGGTGAAGGTAAGAAGCTCAAACCCATTCGTTATGGTCCTTTTCGGATTTTGCGGAAAGTGGGTAATAACGCTTGTCAGCTCGAGTTACCTCCATACATGGATATTTACTCGGTTGTTAATGTTGAGCACCTCAAACTCTTTGAGCCTTCAATGCTGGATGATGCGCCAGATACCATAGTACCATCTGTTGAAGATTTGGTCTATCAACGAGACGAACCTCTATGCGAAGATGTGATTCTGGAGAAGAAGGTGACTATCACCCGCAATGACACAAAGGAGACTTTTCGAATCGGTCGGAAAGATCAACGAGCACGTGCGGCAAAGTGGTACACCAAAGAAGATGGACAAGCCCAATTTCCACATCTCCAGTTTGATCGTGAGGTCGCAACAGGGGTTGGCTCCTTCTCAACAAGGGAGTCATGATCCGGGAGGATCTCCAAGTCCTGATCGCATGTGGCTTCGCGACCAAGTCCTGATCGCATGCCGCTTGGGGACCAAATCCTGATCGCATACGGCTTCGCGACCTTAACCGTGTTCGGAAAGGATTCGCGACCATGGATTGGTCCGCGACCAGGAAAAGGAATTTGTTCCCTGTTCGGAATTGTAATCAGATCTGAATGTGTATAACTAAGCTTATCTGTTTAGGATTAGTTATATGAGTCTAATACGTTTAGGTCTCTAAGTCTGATACGTACTCATACGATTGGACTATAAATACCTTGTAATAGGTCTAGTTTAGATCATCGAACTCAATCGAAGAGTCATAGAACTTATTTGAGTTTTAGACACTTATAGTTCCTTCGACGTAGCCAAGTGTGCCTAACGTTCGACGTGTAAAGCCCTCTTTGAAATAAAGAGTTGTGCAATTACTTTGGGTTTCGGTATTTCCGAGTAAGATCCCGTTATTCCGCATATTAGAATCTGGGCGAGCCTAGTGCAAAAACCAAGACTAGGTCTCAAACGGATCATGCGAGACGGTTTAGGTCGGTATCACCGCCGGATGTATATACTTTCGGATAAGGAAGAAGAAAGAGTATTCCTTCCCACCCCTGCGAGACTCTGTGCACGGGTGGCACCAGAAGTGGTTCTACTGCACCCCTCCGTCTGAGAGTAGGTTGTGGTTTGAGAACTCGCGGCCGGAGAAGCCGAGCGAGTTGGATACTCTCCCAACCATGAATGCCGAATACATGAAGCATGCCTGAGGTGATTCTTCACCTAGTCAAACAAGGACTAACGGCTCGCGACATTATACGCGACTTCGTGAAGAATCGGGCGAGAGGAGCGAGGAGGAGGAGGATGACGTTCCCCTGGTCTGCCGGAAGAGGAAAATAGCAGACTCTCAATCCGGCGAGACACCACCTCGTCCTGTGGAAACAGAAGCGACCGCAGCGGACCCCGCGGCAACCAGGAGTCCCGTGGTCGCGGGCGAGATCCCTACTCCCGAGGCCCCAGAGGCTTCAGGGTCAGTCACTTCTCCCTCCCTGGTCAAAGGGACGACCACGGTAAGACTTCCTCGTGATCTTGATTTCTCAATTTCATCTGTACGTGTGTTTATCAGATCTACACTCATACATGGAGAAGAACTTCCCCCTGTGACTCCTGTGAGTCCCAGGGAGGCGAATCCTCCACTCTTGGGGACAGGAGTGGAAGTGATAGAACAAGACTCCGCGACCAACCCCAGGGTCGCGGACGAGGCGCTGGCTCCAGCAGTCCAGGAGCCACCTAGGCCTTCGGGCATATCCCTGTCATTCAAACCACCCAGGCCTTCATCATTCCTTATGCACATGCTTACAGGAGAATATACATAGGGAGAAAAGGCCCTGTTCACGAAGAGGAAAACCAGGGTGGACAACGATTGTTCTTTTTCTCTCGGGGAGCCACCTTCGAAATCCCAGAAGCTACTGGGATTTCAGTTGAGGTAAGAATCCTGGTTGGTTTGTTCTGAGTTAGATTGTGGCGACCATCAACGTAGTCGACAACTCCTTTTTTCTTTGTAGGCGTAGAGATGTAGCACCGAGCCCTCCAACCGCCCCAGGGAGGGTCAAAGTCTCTGCCGGTGCTGAGGCTTCCGGTGAGGAGTGCTCTGTCCCTTTGGTCCAGGAAGTCATCCGGGCCGTTAGGGACGAGTCGGGCGCGGAGACCCAGTTACAGGCATCGGAACCTGTGACTGAGGCTCAGCATGCGCATCCACCTGCTATTCTTGTCGAGGATGAGGTGAGTCCCTCGACTAGGCCTCCCGCCATCCCGAAGGATAGTTCATTTCGGGAGTATACAGAGGTATAATGAACATCTCTTATGGTACCTGAATTGTGCATAGGACACCACTGACTTCTCTCTGTATCATAGGAATTATCCCGTATGACAGCCAGATCAATTGCTATGGTGGAAAGCATCGAGGCCATACAAAAGGAGAGAGACTGCTTGCGAGAGTAAGAATAAATGCCCTTTAATTTGTATAGATACAAATTCGTTATGACAATCATCTTTTTTGTCACAGGGAGGTTACTTCTCTGAAGAGGAACCTGGTCGCTAACAAGCTCAAGGCGATCATCGTGATTTCGAACCAAGAGGTCGAGCTTAATGAACTGTGGTCACAGCTCGCTGGTAAGTTAATTCCGACCAGAACAACTAGACCTTGTCATTCAGACCATTTGTAACGATCTTCTTACTGTAGCGCAAGCAAGTCAAATAAAACGGCTTGATCAGGACAAGACAATCCTCCAAGTCACCATTGACTCTACCCGAAGGGCGAACAGAGACCTGAGCCAATCCATCTTCGAAAAGCTAAAGATGGTGGCCCGTCTCCTAAGGGCTGATGTGGTCGAGACCACAAAAGACAACCTCAGTTCGAGCGACTGGTCTACACTGGTCGTAGCCCAAGCAGAGTCACTACTCGAGTATCTTCCTGAAGATACACGACGACGACAAGAGGTGATCAGAACCAGGGTTCGATCAGCAGCCTCCGCCATTCTCTGCCGGTTTCGTCTCCACCATGGCCCAGATATGGACCTGAATCCACTGGTGGGAACGGTAGAGATCGAGAGTGAAGAGCAACTCGAGGCAATCATGGAGGAAGTCAATCCTCTTGTAGATAAGCTCCTGACCGAGCTCGGGATTATGTAACCCCTGTATAGACATAACTTATGCAATGCATGTATTTTTTGATTTTGAAAGAAAGTACTTTTTTGCTGTTTCATATTATAAGCATATCCCCCTAGCCCCCGCCTGTGATTATAGATACTGAAGGCTTAGTATTATAAACACAGGAGAAATACGAGTGCAACGACCAGGGGTGTGCGATCAGACCAACAATTATGATCAATGTAACCCCTAACTTGTTGCAAACCGGTAGCCACTCAGGTGACCAAGGACATACCAGCAAGCCCCATATGCGTTGAGAAACGGCTTATTTATGAGTGACTTGTCTGGCAGTGGTCATGAGATCGGCCAGCGAATCCGATTAGAACGCTGTAGTGATATAACCGCCGGCGACCAGCCCTCGAGTCAAGTTCGTAACGCACGGTCATGAAAGGAGATGTTCATCGTATGAAACCAAAAGACTTTTTGTTTTATTAAAAAATGCTAATTGAAAAGGAAAAGGGATTGAATACTTACACGTAAAACTTGCGTAGTTGATCGATGTTCCAAGTATTGGACAAAATTCGACCATCCTCCATGGCTAATCGAGCTTATCCTGGTCGCGGCACCGAGACAACAGTGTAAGGGCCTTCCCACTTCGGGGAGAACTTGTTGCGATTAGACTGGTCTTGAATTTTTCGTAAAACCAGATTACCCACGTGAAGACTACGTGGTCACACCCTTTTGTTATGGTACTTGCGCAAAGCTTGCAAGTATACCGCGGACTTGACCAAAGCACGATCACGCCTTTCTTCCAAGAGGATGAGATCCTGTGATCGCTGTTCGGCCTGATCAACTCGTTCGAATTGCTCTGTCCGAACAGATCCAATACTAACTTCCATAGGCAGTACGGCCTCGGCCCCATAGACCAGATGGAAGGGCGTCTCACCGGTGGCTCGACTAGAGGTACTTCGTAGTGCCCATAGAACAGTATAGAGCTCATCTGCCCAAGCCCCTGAGCGAGTTTTAAGGCGATCAAAAACACGTTTGTTGATGCCTTGCAGTATATGCCCGTTGGCCCGTTCCACGGCACCATTGCTCCGTGGATGTGCCACAGAAGCAAAGCACACCTTGGTCCCAATCTGGTCGTAGTAGTCCAGAAAAAGACCACTGGTGAACTGAGAACCATTGTCCGTGATGAGACAGTTTGGAACACCAAATCGAGCGACAATGTTCTTATGGAAGAACTTTTGTGCTGCTGATGCGGTAATATTTCGTACCGGTTTGGCCTCAATTCATTTTGTAAACGTGTCAATAGCAACGAACAGGAACTTGTATCCATTGACCGCTTGTGGCATAGGACCGACAATATCCATCCCCCAGACCGCAAAAGGCCATGCAAGGGGAATAGTTTGTAACGCATAGGCAGGTTGATGAACCTGTCTTGCGTGAAACTGACACTGAGGACACATCTTGACCATATGCTTGGCATCATCGAGTGCCGAAGGCCAGTAGAATCCTTGTCGAAAGCTTTTCCGACCAGTGTCCAATATGACGCGTGCGCACCGCATACACCGTCATGTATTTCTTTCAAGAGGGATTTACCTTCCTCCTGAGATATGTAGCGCATAAATACTCCTTGAGTATCCTTTCTATACAAAACTCCTTCTACGAGCTTATATAGACGCGCTTTTCGAATCAACCGATCACTTTTGGTTTCATCCTCGGGTAGGGTCCCATGTTCAAGATAGACTCTCAATGGATGAGTCCAATCCTGTTCCTGACCAAGGTTGGTAATGCAGACTGTTACCGGATCATCCTCGACCGAAGTCATGATCGAAGGATGTTCCAAGTGTTCAAGAACACTCTTGCAGGAGCGGATGTGCGTGAGGACCCAATTTTGGACAATTGGTCTGCGAGAATGTTGTCCTTTCGCGGGATGTATTGGACTTCAAAATGACTGAAGTGTTTTTCCAATCTCCTCACTTCCCCTAGGTAATGAGCCATTGTCTCATCGGAGGTGCTGTACTCCTTGTTTACCTGGTTTACGACCAGCTGTGAGTCTCCCCTCACTACTAATCGACGGACTCCGAGGAATTTTGCTGCCCAGAGCCCTGCAAGAAGACCTTCATACTCTGCTACGTTGTTAGTCGCAACAAAGTGTAGTTGAATGATATACTTAAGCTGTTCGCCCTGAGGCGTAACTAAGACCACTCCAGCCCCCGAGTGTTGAAAACTTCGGGAACCATCAAAGTACATTGTCCAATGATCGGGGCATTCCAATTCCTCGGGCACCTGCACGGGTGGCTCAGGGTTGGTCCATTCGACCACAAAGTCGGCCAATACCTGAGACTTAACCGCCGTGCGGGGCGTGAAATGGATATCAAAGGCACCGAGTTCGACCGCCCATTTGGTGATTCGACCAGATTTCTCCGAATTTCGGACAATATCCCCCAAAGGAAAAGAGGAGGGTACTGTGATCTTGTGAGCTTGGAAGTAATGTCGTAGCTTACGGGAAGCCATCAGTAGTGCGTAAAGTATCTTCTAGACCTCAGGGTATCGCTCCTTAGGACCATGAAGTACCTCGCTGACATAGTAGACGGGTCTGTGTATTCCTTCCCTATCTGCGATCAGGACAGCGCTGACCATGTGCGGGGTGGCCACCAAATAGAGAAGTAATGGTTCTCCTTTGTCGGGAGACACCAAGACTAGCGGACTGGATAAATATGTCTTTACCTCCTGAAATGCTTTTTCGGCCTCGTCGGACCATGTGAAATTGTGATGTTTCCGCAAGGTCTTGAAGAAAGGTAATCCCCTTTCGCCTAGTCGCGATATGAAACGACTTAAGACTGCCATGCAACCGGCCAGGCGTTGAACATCTTTCATGGTCGAGGGAGACCTCATCTGTTCGATGGTCCTGATTTTCTCAGGATTGACCTCAATGCCTCTGGAACAAACAAGGAAACGAAGAAGTTTTCCTGAAGAAACCCCGAAAGAACATTTCTCCGGGTTCAATTTTATTCCAAAGCGATTTAGATTACAGAAGGTTTCAGCGAGATCGTCTAAATGAGACAATCTCTTAGTACTTTTTACAACTAAGTCGTCTACATATACTTCGAGATTACGCCCTATCTGGGAAAGAAAGGTCTTTTGCATCAAGCGCTGGTATGTGGAACCTGCGTTCTTGAGACCGAACGGCATTCTGACGTAGTAGTAGGTGCCGAACGGGGTGATGAAGGCAGTCTTCTCTTCATCTTCTTCTGCCATGCTAATTTGATGGTATCCTGAGTAAGCGTCCAAGAAGCTCATCAGTTCGTAACCCGCGGTTGAGTCGACCAGCTGGTCGATGCGGGGAAGGGGAAAGTCATCCTTCGGACAGGCACTGTTGAGGCTGGTGTAGTCGACGCACATGCGCCACTTGCCATTTGACTTGCGGACCATGACCGGATTGGCGAACCATTCCGGGTGATCGACCTCGCGAATAAACCCGGCTTTTAGGAGTTTGTCCAACTCCTCTCGGATGGCTTCTTGTCGGTCGACGGCAAAACGCCTGAGCTTTTGCTTTATTGGTCGCTGTCCAAGTCGAATTGCTAACCTGTGCTCGATTACTTCCCTTGGGACACCGGGCATGTCGGATGGTTTCCACGCAAACACATCTGCGTTAGCTTGGAGGAAAGTAATGAGTTCGAGTTCCTATTTGTCATCCAGGCCTGATCCGACCCAAATTGTCTTGGATGGATCATCTGGGTACAAAGGAACTAATTTGAGTTTCTCATCTGGTCGAGGAGCAGCCTTGATCGCGTCAACGGCGACTGTGGCGACCTAAGCGTCCCGGAGGGGAAGTTGATCGACCATCTCCAGAGATATCCAGTCACACGTTAGTGCCACGTTGTGACTGCCTCAGATCGAGATGACACCTTTGGGGCCAGGCAACTTGCCACACTGATAAGCATAGTGCGTTGCCATCATGAACTTAACAAGGGTTGGCCTGCCAAAGATTGCATTGTAAGCCGAATCACAATCAATTACATCAAAAATAACCAATTCTGTTCGGAAGTTATCCGGTTCTCCCAGTGTAACCGGGAGGACCACCTGTCCCAATGGCATCATGGAGGGACCAGGGATTATCCCATAAAACAGATGGATTATGGGCTTGATCTTGGAATGAGGAATTTGCATCTCGTCGAGCACCTTGACCAATAGGATGTCCAAGGAGCTTCCTCCGTCGATCAGGACCCTTTCGACTCTCGCATTACTGATGATCGGGGTAATGACCAGAGGGAGGCTCAGTGGTCGAGTAAGCCCCACAGGACAATCAGTGCGATCAAACGTCAAAGGTGTATCCGACCAACAGGGGTATTGAGGTTGACCAAGGGATGTCTCCGTTTGGTTAACCTCTCGATAAAGGCCTTAAACTGCCTTTTGGAAACAAAAGAGGAGGAACCTCTAAAAATAACATTAATATGATTATGAGGTACCTGATAAGACATCTCTTCATCTCCGTCGGCGTCTCTAAGTCCTCATGCTTGTTCCTTAGCTGGTAAGGTCGGCATCGGTCCAACCCCTTGGTAGAAGTCATCTAGCTGCTTCAGCCAACTCCTGCAGTTTTTGAGGTCGTGGCCTGCAGAGTTGTGGAGTGGACACCATTTCTTGCCTTCCTACGGGTTTGTCGACTTTTCTAGCTGGTCGGCATTACGACCAGCAGAGGCAGTTTTATTTTTAAACGAAGACTTGTTACCTTTGGTCGAAGGAGGCTTCTCTGCAACTGTGACCTCGCGATACTATCCAGAGCGATTCCTTTTCGACTTCTTCGACTTCCCGCCCGACGAAGATTCAGCTTCTTGCTTGAATCTTCTTTCCTATAGTCCTTGAGACCTGGTTGAGGCGGTAGGTTACCTTTATCGACCATCCGGTTCCATTCGACCACTTCGGCCGCGTCAGAGTATTGATCAGCCATATCAAAGAGATCGACTACTGATCGAGGAGGATGGATGAGCAAGTCTTCGGTGAATCTCCGATACCGAACAACATGTTTAAATGCCCTAATAACGGAGCTGTCAGATATGTTCAGGATGGTATTCCTCACCCCGACAAACCTCTTGACAAACTGACGAAGGGTTTCGGTCGAAGTTTGCCGTAGTCGATGGAGGTCGTCCTCTTTACCCGGCTTTGATAACAATTTTGGAAATTGTTGAGGATAGCGTCGCACAGCATTTCCCAGTTGTAAATAGAACCTTCGGGTTGATTAAACAACTAGGTTCTTGCCGGTCCTTCAAGGACTGTTGGCAGGTAGTTGGCCATGACCCGGTCATCGCCTCCTGCTGCTTGGATGGCAGTAATATAGATTTGAAGGAACTCGGATGGGTTCTGAATTCCGTTGAACCTTTCTATGGCCCCTGGTCGAAACTTGTCTGGCCAAACGACCGCACGAAGGCCGGGCGAGAAAGCTTTACAACCAACATAGGGACCGTGAACTGTCCTGTGACTTTCGACCGGATTGCGAACAGCCTCACGCAATGGAGAAGCCACTCGCGGTCCTAAGCGAGAGTGAACAGGGACCCGATCCCTATCACATGAATCCTGTGCTCGCCTGGACTTGTCCTGCCTGGACGGTACAGGAGACGGGTAACTCCGTCGACCAGAACCAGAGTTAGAACGCTCTCGGTTGTGGGAACGTGTTACTGATCGGGAAGAGGCCGTGGGGGTCGCCTCAGATGCGACCTCATCCAACCTCTCTGCCAGGATTCTGGTGAAGGCCGATTTCTGCGCATCCGTGACCGTAGGAGGAAAATTACGCATGACCTCCGCGATAGATCGGAGTCTGCCATGTGTGCTTCTCCTAGGGGCACCAGTTGTCACCGTTTCTTCGTCCACCGGGAAACGCTCCGGAGGCAAAGAAGGGGTCTGGTCGCATCTGCGACCACGTGACTGTCGGGAAGAACTCAGAGCAGCATCGTAACGAGCTTGCGCATCTTGAAGAGCCTCTAGGGCAGTTCTGCGTAGTTCGTTGTCCTGTTGCTCGAGATCTTGATCCTCCTTCTGTTTGCGCTCCTGTTCTTCCCTTGTAGCCCGCTGATCGGGAGTTTCCTCCGATAAGGCGGCAAACTGTCTAGGGAGAGAGGTCGCCGAGGGAGAAAACATCTCGGTTTGTTCCGAGTCGGACTCGAAATCAAAGAGACGGTGGAGGTTATCAGGGTCGAACCTCCCCGGGCTGATTTCCTGGTCAATATCATCCTTCCCCTCAGCGGGGTCGTATGACGGACCGGACTCACCCACTAGCTCATTAAGAACCTCAGCAGGTTCTGACCTTGCGCTAGTCGCTCCCTGGTCGATGGACATGACCTGGAGAGTCGATTCGACCTCTGGGAGATTTTCGCCTCTAACTTCTTCCATCGGAATAGGATCGCTAGGAGAAGGCATCGGAATGTGAGCATAATCCTCGAGGTCGAAATCGTTCTCGGAATCATATACTCCAGCCATAGTTCAGTGAACCTTCGAATGAAAATTAGGACGCCTTGAGAAAGGCCCCACGGTAGGCGCCAGCTGTCGACGATTCGGACTCAGGGTCCTTAGCCAAACTTATGCAAAATTTGTAGGGTGTGAGACCTTTCAGGGTGTCCCTCCAGGAAGGTATGTAGAATTATGGAGAACTAGAGCACAGAGAGATTTATACAGGTTCGGGCCCTCGATGGTGGGAGTAATAGCCCTACGTCCTGTTGGGATTTCACTATGTGTAGTAAAAGGATTTACAAAGTGACAGGAAAGATCTTCACAGGCGAAGATGTTCCCTATAAGTTTGTACAAGATGAAGCCTGGAAGGCTTATGGAAGCTATCTAATCTAGACTATTGTCTTCGAGTTGGTTGTTCGATCAGTTGATCTTTGGGTGAGATGTGATCTCTCCTAATGAGATGTGTTGTCTCTTTTTTTGTTTGATGCATCGGGCTGCCCCTTTATACTGGTCGAAAGGGCGCCATGTCGTAACGGCACCAAACAGTTGCTTGGATGCGGTTTCGTTAACCGCTCTTAACTCCCATGTAGGTTTAACACGTGTTATTCATGGATAACCACACGTATTAACCTCCTGACGGTTGTTCCTCTATGTGGAGGAATCTTCGGGATACTCGGGATATCCCTGTTACAGGGACAGATTGATCCCACGTTCTCTAGTCGAGAGTGCTCTGACTGCGCGATGTTGGCTGACCGCGCAACATCTACGGCTTTCTGTTCGCGTATAGCATACGAACTCCTGACCGGCACTAACTGCGGTCTGATCGCGTAAGGCCTGCGACCTCGGGCTTGTGCTTCTCAGAATGACTTGAGTTCGCACCGCCAGACGCGTGTCTGGTTCGAATCTACCTTGAACCAGTAGTAGATTCATTTGAACTGACTCGGGTGTCAATCCTCGTCAATTAGCTCTGTTTGTTTTCATTAATCACTGAAATCCTAAACAGACGGAATAAACGTGTTAGCTCTGTTCGTTTTCAACATCCCTGATTTTTCTATTTCTCTTAAAAATGCTAATATCAAAAAGATTTTGACCCTAAATCTCGAGACGTTTGGCTTTGACCTTGAGCCTGGTAGCAAAAACATCTCTGTTACCTATCGAGTTTATTACAAAGCCATGACCACTTTAGCTCCTTGTGTCAAACAACATACACCAAAGGGCCTGACTACTTCACTACAATCCAATCCCAGAAACAACTCTATCACCCCAAAAACATTAAAATGGGACAAGATCTCTCTTCCTAAAAAATGGACTCTTTTCCAAGTTATTAATCCTAAGCCTATTAAACAAACCGAGATAGAACCCTTGACTAAAACACCAGATGGAGATGTTGAGATAGTTTTCTCTTCACAAAGAAAGACCTTTATTCAGTCAAGACCTTCCATAAGATATGAAAGGAGACCAGCTAAGCCTCAAAATGTTGCCTTTGCCACATATGAGGATAGCACCTATGAGCCTTCTGTCTCAAATTTTGAGGTCAACACCATTGAATTTGTTCAAAAATCTGATTTTGAAATAGATAAATCTCTTCTTAGATTAGAGCTTAATCTTCCTAAAAACAAGATTAAAAAGGAAAGATTTTTCAATAAAGTCAAAGAACCTTTCAAAACTAAAATCAGATATCTTTGGTATGCTAATATGAAAAAGCAAAAGAAAAACATATTTTTCTTCGACTGGTATAAAGATTCTTTCTAGATTCACGTCAAAAATTACTTGTTTGAGAAAAGAGAGCAAGTCTTAGTTATCAAGAGAGATTCAACTGATTGGAAGACCTCTAGTGGAGAAGTGGTGGAATTAGTTCATCAGCCTTTTGAACCTGTCCAAATATCTGAGAATATCAAAGCCTGTCCCCCTAAAGGTTATGAACAAAGCTTCTTCAATTGAGCCTGCTAGGATGGAGCATATTAGTCATCTTATGGAACAACAAGACTTTGCAAATGTTTCTCTGCATGCATTGGGAAAGCAAACTGACATGATTGAAAATATTTTGGTGGAAGGATGCAAACAAAATAGATATGAGGTAAAGGTTAATATGCCATCGAGCTCTAATTTTTCTTTGCCCATTTTCATTCCTCAAAGTTTTGATCCTAATATCAAATTAGGAAAACAAAAGGCTTTTGGCTCAGGAGATCTTATTTTTGAGTTGACTAGTAGAATGAATAGCCTCAAATTTTACAAAACTATCAATCATGTTTCTGATGGTGAGGTAGAAAATAAGAATGAATTAGTTAACAAATTTCAGCTTTTAAACATGTCACACTCACTTCTAGGACAATAAATTATATCCTAGACCACCATTGTAGATCTACAATTTAAAAAATGCCTTAGGTCAATTCTATGGTTTCTTTTAATGGAAAAGAAATTGTAGAATGGAATCTTGATGGTCTGATTGAATATCAAATATTTACTCTTTGTCATCAAATGGTTATGTATGTCAATGCCTGTAGGGTCAATGGCAAAAGTGATAAACAGGTAGTAGGCATGATTGTCATAGATTCTCTGGTCAGCTTAGAGGTTGGTGGGATCATTATCTTACTCTTGAGCAAAAAGAAAATATCTTAGGAGCCATTAAGATTGATTTGGAGGGTGATGCTCTGCCAGATAACCCTCCGATGCCATCACCACCCTCTTATTTAATATTGTCTCATTTTGTTGGAAACTATGAAAATATATATGAAAAGACTAGAGAACAACCGATCAATTTGAGGTGTAAAACATTGTCAGATTTTACATGGTATAAAGATACATTTTTATCAAAACTTTATATTCTTCCTAATCTCAATCAAGAATTTTGGAAAGAAAAGTATATTTCTGGCTTGCCTCTGTTATTTGCTGAAAATATAAGAAATTTGTTAAGAAAAGGAGGAGGAGATAGTCTCAACTATCAATCTCTAGACATAGGAAGAATTACTCAAAAAATTCAGCTTGTTGGGGTTGATCTTTTCAATAATCTCAAAATTAAAGATCAGCTTAAAAAGCAAAAACTGTTGGGAAAAAGAGAACTAGTAGACTTTTGTTACCAATTTGGTTTCCAATAAGACCTTCATGGAAAAAGAAAGAACCAAGTAAAAAATTTCAATAGTAGATACCCAAAGAATGATAGATTTGTTAGAAAAAGAAAACCTAGAAAGATCTACACCAGAGAAGATAAAAATAGGGATATTATCTGCTTTAAGTGTGGAGAAAAAGGTCATACTACCAACAAATGTTCCAAGAGTGGCTTTAGAAAGAAGATCCAAACCTTGCTTGAATCAGATTCCAAGGATCTTAAAGAAAAATTGGGAGAATTCTAAATAACATTCATTCAGAGGCGGACAATACTTCTGATATAAATTGCTGTGAAAATAGTGAATGTTCTTGTTGTGAGCAAGATATTTCGGAAGAAGAGTCTGACAAAAGTATTTTGGTCTTAACAAGTTTTGAGCAATTTATCTTGGCATTATTTATTCACTTCAGGATCTTGGAGAAAGGATGAGTCAGTTTGAGAAGTATATTTCGATGGTTAGTGGAAACAAAGATCTTGCGATAAGACCAAACCAAAATAGTGAGTTCTTCACGAGGTTTTTCAAAGGTCAGGAGCTCTAGAGGAAATAGTAAAAAGTTTTTATTGAGAATCTTTGGCAAGAGAAAAAATATTTTGAAAAGATTCCTGATATAGAGCTGGAGCTTAAAGAAAATGTCGGAGATTTTATTGGTTCTATTAAAAAATATTTCAAACAAAAATGACATGTAGAAGTTCTGTACAAATTTCCTGATGGTTATGCTTTTAAATATAAAACTTGTCGTGGTATTGCGAATACCCCGGTAGGTTTCGTGGATGATCCTAGTGAAGAAAACGCGACGCGGGTTGACCGGGTGACCGGTCCTCCCCCGCCGGACAAACATAGCAAGTGACACGAGGAT